>CM075207.1:19158597-20358597 GCA_037577465.1 Liposcelis bostrychophila
ATGAAAAAAAAGAATGTATGATTTCATTATAAATTCAGGTGTTGCCAGGTACAAGGAAATTTCCTGATTGCAAGGAAACGTCAAGCGTTATAAGGACATTGTTAAAATCTAAGGAAATGCAGGAAAATTTTGAGCTTTTCAAGGAAATGAATTTTTTATGAAAAATTCAAGGAAATTTGACCACAGAAAAGGAAAATCAGGCTTGAAATAAGGAAATTTTCGATTTTTGGTACAAGTAAATTATTATTGCCATTTCCTTGTTAACAGGGAAATTTCGAAAAAAAAAATCTGGCAACACTGATTCAGTTCAGAAAAGCGCCACCTTAAGAAAAATGTCTGATATTTAGATCTCCTAGGCTTGACTGACCCCACTAATGCAAATACAAAAACATTTGTCTTCTCCGAAGTCGGTTCAGCTTGCTAATGGACTTTAATTTTTTCGGAATCCAAAGCCCTCAAAAAAAGCCCATAAATTCACCTTTTAAAAATTCAGCTTCCTCGCTTGCTTGTTTCCTCGAAAAATAAAACCGAAGCAAAGTGGTATGAATACTAGAATATATGGGAATCGCTATTAGCAGCTAAAAATGAATTTTACGTGACTTACTTGGAACAATCCACTTTCCTCGTCCTGCAAGGTCGCGTTTCACTTAAATCCGGGCAGGGTTTCCCTCCGTTTTTCGGAGCGACGATAACGTTTCTTATCCTCGTTTGATTGGCATGGGGTTGGCACACTCTGCAGGGTGACCAACCGAGAAATTCGGTAACGACGCAATCCTGCGGCTTCGGTATATTGCATAATCGGACAGGATCCGGTTTCCTCGCGACTGTAAAACAATTTTCCTCGTCGACGACCATGCGAAGCTATAAAACACACACACACAGTATTAACCTCCCCTTACCCTCTTTTTACCTTTTCCCGCCCATCCGTTTTCGGGTTAACAGGTGGATTAAAAAACAAATGATGGCTTGTGAAATAACTTACTTTCACATCGTCGTGTGAAGTGAGAATGCATGACACGTTCCTCTGCATAAGTCCGTAGTTCTCTTTATTAACGCCGTTCTGCCCGGTATTAAACGTCAGATCCTTTTTGTTTTCGGCTTCCATGCAAGGACCCCAGGGACCGACCTCCCATTTTAGCTTATCTGAAATTTCAATATTAATAAAGGGAGTGTAAGATGTTTGGATTTTGGGAGGCGCATATACGCCACACAAAGGTCTATAGAGAAAATTTTACAAAAAGGCCGGGGTGCGGTTTTTCAAAACGGTTTAAAAAATTAATGAGATCCCCCTTGAAAATTTTCTTTACTTTTTCCTTGAAAATGTAGAAAAGTTATTAATCGCTTCAGATGAAAGATTTACTGTTTTTTCGAGATTTCATCAGCGAGTCTGTTTACCTTAACCACTTTTAAAGCCAGATGGTTATTTGCCCTTTTTTTTTAAAGGCATCAAGGAAAGGAGGGTCGTAATTAGATGAATGAGGAAAATGTAATTATTTTCAAAAAAAAAAAAAAAAGACTTCTTTTTCATTTTAATATGAAAATCGATTTGAGGTGAAAAATGCAAGGGGAATCTATCGGAAGGCGAGGAAGCTAAATAAACTTGGCTAAAATCTGATTATTATTATTTTTTTTTTTTTTTCTAAAAAAAAAAATCCTTAATCGTTTGAAACTGAAATCCGAGATAGGAAAAATATTGCATCTTAATTTCATTTCGCTGGAAAAAGCCGCATTTCGTTTTATCTTTTAAAGAAGATGTAGATATGAAATTCAATTAAGCTGTTTGTATATTTCAGAGACGAATAAAAGTTAAAAAAAAAGGGAGAAAAAAAAAAATCTTGCTTCAAAAAAAAAAAACATCATAAGAAATTGTCTTTTTTTTTACATGCTTTTGAATTTTCTGTACTCCACTATTTTGGCATTTAATATGTTTGGTAGTATTTAAACAATTACAAGTCAAAATTCTTCTTTAAAAATGATGATGTAAGCGGACAGATCTTGAGCAAAGATCTGCAAGCAACTGAGGGAAGGTCCTCCTTCAAAATATTTTTCTGTATGAGAGGAATTGAAATACTAATTTTGAGATAAGAAAACTTAGAAGTCTAGAAGGAAAAATGTAAATTGATGCAGATGATGCAGTGGTAATGCAAGAGATGCAAAAAACGCGAATACATTGGTGATGCAAAGTAATATGTACGTAATGCAGCGATATCGCATCTAATGAAGTGGTACCATATCCAATGCAATGGGAACGTTCAAATGTTACGTAATTTTTTTTTCGAGTTTTGTGGTCCCTCCCCTCTTCTTAAGAATTAGTAAGATTTCTTTGACCCCCCCCCCCTATAATATTACGTAAGATTTTCGCGGATCTCCCTCCCCCTTCCTTTTTTTAAAAAGGTCGTCAAACATTGTCGATGGACGAACAAAACACGTTCGAAACTAGTCAGCATTTAATATATTAAAATTAAAATCGTTTTGGTTTCGATTTAATTTGTTCCAATACCCAAGATTTGATAACCAAATTTAATTTAGAGGAACAAGAGGGTCTTCAAACTATATGTAATGGGTTTTTATAGCGGGTATATAAAATGGGTTTTTAAATTCCACACATAGTGTGGAAAAACCTGACATTGATTTTTAAATATCTTTTGGCCCTTCTTCTTATATTTCTTAGCTTTATGTTTAATTTACTTAATTATGCGGGTTATTCCAAATTTCTTGTAAAATTACATGAAATCGAAAAAAATTGCTTATTTTTTAATTATAAGAGCCGTCGACAGGAAACGACAGCGCTTTTTTTAAGTTTCTGTACCAGGATTAAAATTCGGTTTATTTTAAAAATATTTCAACCTAGGACAGAATTTTTTTTCCTCCTAAAAACTCCGTAATTAATTTTTATGCAGGGATATGCTCCATCAATGAAACTAGATCACAAAGCGCATTTGTCATTATCCTCCAAATCGTTTGCCTTTTTTCTTTTTTTAATTTTTTGGCTTGAAAAAAAAAAAAAAAAAAAAAAATGAAACACCTAATTCATCTATGAAAACCACGAAAAGGTTGTTGCCCCTTCTTTTAACTACCTGTTTATCAAATAAACCAATTCCAAAGTTTAAAAAAAAAAATCTTCTTTTTCTAATGCGTAGGTAAAAATAAAAAAGGATGAAATGATTTTAAAAATAAACCGAATTTTAATTCTGGTACAGAAACTTAAAAAGAAGAGCTGTCGTTTCCTGTCGACGGCCCTCATAATTAAAAAATAAACAATTTTTTTCGATTTCGTGTAATTCTGCAAGAAATGTGGAATAACCCGAATAATTAAGTAAATTAAACATAAAGCTAAGAAACATAAGAAGACGGACCAAAAATATTTTAAAATCAATTTCAGGTTTTTCCACGCTGTGTGTGGAATTTCTCAAATACAACGCTCAGGTTTTTCCCCAGTGTCTTTTTTTTTGTAAAGAAATAAGCTTAAGTCTGTCAATTAAAGAAAAAAAAAATTAAATATTGCAGCAGAAAATAACCAATACCATATTAATTTTAGCTAAGAAAAAATTGATTTTTTAGGTATTCTTTAATTATAACTAAAAAAAAAAAAAAATATCAAAAAATAGGACTTTTATAAAACATATAGGACGTTTTGTCAATATACAGTATAGGACATGTAGGACAACCATGATGCCTGCTTAAATGGAAGAATTCGGATACGCCGTAGACACAGATAAACGTAACGCAGATCGGCTTTCGGCCTTGCCTGTCGATTTCGGCTGACCGCAATTTGAGAGTCGGCCTTTACGACCTCGCTTCGGCAAAACTTTTCCTTGCTCATCAACGACCTGATTGATTCGCTCCTCATCTTGTTGCAGTATTTCTTCCAAAACTCACCCATAAAGCACACTCCGTCCCAGAAACGTTTCGAAGCGTTTCTGAGACCATCGACACGTTTCTGAAGCGCTTTGAAACGTTTCTGGAACGGAGTGTGCTTTACGGGCAATCTGTAGTATATCTACTGGCAGCATTCTTTTCTTTTTTCGAAAGAAGGGGAAGGGTAGTAGGTAGTAGGAAGTAGGTCCTAGAAATCGGGAAAAATAATGAGAACGCTCAAGAAAAGGTATTCGTAATCGCAACCGTTAATCGATGCGATGTCATTCATTCCCGATCTTAGAGCTGCTTTAAAAGCTTTCAAGGGAAGGTTACAAGTGGTTCAACAAATGAACTTTATTACAATGAACTGGGATGAAATTGACCGGCTCTAATAATTTCATTAGTGAAAACATAAATGAAGAGTCTTTACTAAATTTTTTTAGACCGGTAAATTTTACCCCCAGTTCAATGTACGTAACGATTTTTCCGACACACGCCTTTCGCTTCTTCTTTTATATTACGCACCAAAGATTTATTTTTACCGACGTCCCCAGATCCAAAGTGACACGAAATATGTTAGAAAAATGACAGTCGGTAAATTTAACAAACGAAAGAATTTCATTTCATCAATTTAAAAATTCCAATTACCTTCACATTTTTTTTCTATTTCTCACCATATTTTTCAACGTATAAAGAAAAAAAAATGTATCCTAGAAAAAGTTAAAAATAAAAACACATTTTTCTTACTCTTTGCATGCTACCTTTGATAAAAGTGATTGCTAGCAATCAACACACCATCATTTTGTTCTTTCAACCAACTTCAAAAAGGAATTCCCTCGCACGCGTCGCATTCTCAAATTTTCCGATTCTTCGTCTTTTTTTTGTTTTTTTTTTCAAAAAGTTTTCTCCGCTTTTCACGTTTGGATCTATTTCCCCGAGTATCGATGTCTATAAACATACTTGATTGAAGTGTATTTTTTTTTTTCGTGTTTCAAACTATCAAGGAAGAAAAGGGGGATGAAGGGTGGAAAAAGAACATCGTGTTAAAAAAAAAAAAAAAAAAAAAACAGGATTCGGATAAATTTTCCATGTACATCGGTTAATTTCGTGGTTGAAAAGTCATTTCCTCACACCAAAGCAGGAGGAAAAAAAAGAAAATAATCCATGCTGATCATGGAAATCTCATTTTCGAATCCGCTGCAAAATATTTAAAATTCTCTGCCTCAATAGTTTTTTTTATTTTTCTTTTTTTATTCACAACCATAGATTTAGATTTCATTTTAGCCGCAATAGATCAACGGAATTCCGGTTTTTGAAAATTTACATGCAAAGTACGTTAGTACAGGGGTGAGGGGAGATAGAGAGAGAGGGAAAAAAAAAACCTCGAAACACACGAAAAAAAACCGACCACGTACAACACGTGTAACGTACATCAGGAACGAAAACCATCTCTCACCGCGACGTTGAAACAACTGAAAATGGGGATTATATTGTTATAAAATCAAAATTCGGATTATAAAACGGCAAAAATTTTATTACTTTCAACGGGGAGACATCAATTTGTCGCCTTTAGAACTTTTTGAAAAGTAGGAAGAGGGAGCAAAGGGGAAAGGGAAGGAAAAAGTTAAAAACTTTATTCAAAGCTGTAACGGAGACATAAAAACCCGTAAAAGAGAAGAAGAAAAGTCGTGCATTAATTGAAACGGGGGAAAAAGAGAAAGTTTTTCAAAAAACGACACTCATCACGGCGACTTTGTCAAATATCAAAAGAATAATAACATGAATATTTTAAAATGAAAGGTTAAAGCAATTTGCGGATTAGTTTGCGGGAAAAAAGACGTTGTCTTCCTGACTTTTTTTTTTTTTTTTTTTTTTTTTTCGGGGCTCGTTTTTCCTCGAGGAACAGGGGAAAAAGCGGAATTAAAATCCCAAGGTAGCGAGGAAAAGACTACGGCGAAACCAAAATGTAACTGAAAGCTAGATTTGCTGCTTTCATTTTCTAAAGAAGTAAGAGACTTTGAAACTCGAAACCCTTAATAAGAAAAGATGGCTCTTGAATAGTAAAAGAACCACTTTTCCCCACTGCTAAAGGTTTCGAGTAACAAAGTTTCCCCTTAACAAGTGTAGAAAAAGGAAACGAATTAGAGTAATTCATAGGATTGAATTTTGTCATCCGGCTGTTCGGTTTCCAAGCGAGGAAAAGTTCGCTGGAAATCTCTGGAAATCGATTCGCAGCGATACCTGTCCTCAATTTGAAAAATTAAAAACGTTAGCGCCAGCTTGGAAAATTTTGAAGATTATTAGTTTCAGTGTTTAGAACAATATGGTTTTTATGCCGAAATTTCATGATTAAACATGTTGCCGACATGTTACTCAGCATGTTGAAGAGTAAAAAAATGTTGCGCAACACTGAACAATGAAAAATAAATATTTGAAAACGTTGCGCAACAGGTTGCCAACATATTTCTATGCTGCGACATGTTCTGCAACAAATTGGCAACATGTTTCTATGCTGTAACATGTTCTGCAACGAGTTGGCAACATGTTTTTCTGCTGCAACAAGCTGGCAACTTGTTCCTACGCTGCAACAAAGTTGAGGAACATGTTGGCAAAACGTTTTTATGCTGCATCATGCTGCCAACATGTTTCTATGCTGCAGCAAGGTTTGCAACAAATAGGCGACAAGTTTCTATGCTGCAAAATGTTGGCAACATGTTTTTTTGCTGTAACATGTTGGCAACATGTTTCTATGCCGCAAAATGTTGGCAACATGTTTTTCTGCTATAACATGTTCTGCAACAAGCTGGCAACATGTTTCTATGCTGCAACATGTTGAGTAACAAGTTACCGTAACATGTTACTGCAACATGTTTTAGAGTGGAATTTCGGCCTTTACGGCCATCATGATTGGAGATACTTTGTTTCTACTTTTTGTGAAAGTGTCATGTTTTTAAAATTGCGATCACAAGTTTACGCCAACATGGACGTGCAAACGTTTGGTCATTTGATTGACTTGCAGTCGCATGATTTTCATAAATAGAAGAAATGCATTGAGTCGTACTTTAAAGCTTTTGCTTGTTAACAATATATAAGTTTATTTGTACTTAATTAAGTTTAAATGAGTTAAGAAAAACTTAATTTACCTTATTTTAACTTAATTAAGTTTAAATGAACTTGGTTAAGTTTATTTAAAGAACTTGCTTTGCTTGTTTTTAATATACGACCCATTATCTTCAATAATTATATTTTTGGAGGTGCCACCCTCCAACTGTTTTTTATTTGTATGAGATAAGTCTCCCAAAATTTTTTCAAATTTTTTACTCGACGGGAAAGCGTGCCTCATCGGGCTTTTAGTTCGGAAAAATCCCATAAGAACCAAAAAATTGATCATTTTTTTTTTTTTTTTTTTTTTTTTGTAAAAAAATCCCTCGTATCCTATTTGAATTTTTGATTAGATTTGGAATCTGAAAATCGTTTTTTTTATATCTAGCCCGGTTTTTGAGCAAATGGTCAAACTTAGACGAAAAAATCGAGAAAAGTGACAAAACGCACTAAGTCCACAGTTTTTTTTTGCTTCTATCTCATAAACTGGACCATATACAAAAAAACTATTTTTAGGTTCGAAATCTACGCAAAATTTCCGATAGGAAACAATGGATTTTTTTAGAAAAAAAATTATCAATTTTTTGGTTCTTGTGGGATTTTTCCGAACTAAAAGCTCGATGAGGCACGCTTTCTTGTCAAGTAAAAAATTTGAAAAAATTCAGAAAAACTTATCTCATACAAATAAAAAAAGTTAGGGGGTGGCACCTCCGAAAATCCAAACTTCGCAAAATAAAAACCACCCTAATATTCAAAGGCACAATCCGACCTCCAATCAAGGAGGTAGCAAAGGAAGCTTTTCGACCTTGAAAAAAAGTTTCATAGCTCTTGCAAATTTTTTTTCTTGCATACAATTTGCGGTGTAGAATGCATAGGCTGATGAACAGCCACTACCAGTGAGAAACCAGTATTTGTAAGCAAATGATAACGTTTTCCCATTCCAAAATTTTGCTTTGTTATGACCGAAACGAGTGCGGTATGGTACTCTCATATTTTTGGGTTACATCATTTTGCCAACAAATTGTTCGCCAATTGTGCCTACGTTACTTCAACTTTTAGTTCCCTTCAATTTTTGCCGCACACCAAATTTTTCAAAAATTCCAAATTTTCTGCTGCTCCCATTTTTTTTAAGTTACAGGAATAATCAAATTCAATGACAACTTAAAAAAAATTTTAGTATTTCAAGTGCTCGTCCTACGAAACATACACAACGCAACATAATTACAGCCCTGTCAAGAAACCTAGCTCAATTTCGTTTTTTTTTTGAAACGGGGGGAAAGAAAATTCTCTCCTATGCGGGGACAATAATTCGTTTAATTATAACGCTCAAGCGCACTGCAGATATGCATTATAATCCTGGGCATCATCTCACTCGCATTTTCCTTTTATATAATTATAATCCTCTCTCTTCAGTTTTAACTCATCTTG
Organism: Liposcelis bostrychophila; assembly: GCA_037577465.1. Taxonomy (NCBI): domain Eukaryota; kingdom Metazoa; phylum Arthropoda; class Insecta; order Psocodea; family Liposcelididae; genus Liposcelis; species Liposcelis bostrychophila. The sequence continues at coordinate 19,166,986 of CM075207.1, forward strand.
GTGACTGTATAATGTACGTAATGACACTTTCCAATTTTACAAATTAAAATGACGCCGCACTGTTAGCGGATACGACGTGAAACGTTAGAATCTTTAATATTTAATCATACATTGCAGAAAGCAACGACGGTTCCGGTGACAGCGAAGGTCAGAGTTCAAATCATCAATTTTCCCACCTGTACATACGGTAACATTGTAAAATTGTTCGCGACAAGCATTTCATTTTTTTTTTTTTAACCTGATTTCTTTACGCATGCAAAGTAGCGTATTTCGTTATCTTAAACACATTTTTTTTTTCATAGTAATTGCCCCGTATTTATTTCTCATTTACAATATAACGAGTTGGCTTTTTTCCAGGAGATAGCATTTTTTTTTTTCGTTCTTAAATATTCGAGATATCGTAATGAAATTTCTCGGAAAATAATAATGAAAAGAAAATAAAAACGAAGAGGACGATTAATTGGATATGACTTAATTTGCTTTATTTTATTTATTTATTTATTTATTTATTTATTTTATTTTATTTTATTTTTTTTTTTTTAAATGAAAATTCTTCAAGCAATCAACCTATACTGAAATAATAATTAACCTGTAAGTCAAAAGTTTCCATCTCGAATCTCGAAATACGGTAATTTAATATTCCTTTATTCCCAATGGCTCAGCTTTTGAGTCTGCACAGGAAGCTGGTGTAATTATGTTTCACTCGGAAACTCAAACAAGGAGAAACTCCTTTGTAAAACTTTATATCCTACCACCTGCTATATGGGGTTTCTTTTTTTTTCTCTCTCTCTTTCTTTTCCTCTCCCCTCCCTCTAGTTTTATACTTTTTTAAAAATCTCCGAAGAATAACTGCAGATGTCTGGCTATAAAACTGAAGGAAGGAAAAAAAAAAATTTTTTTTTCTTTAAAATGCTCTCAAAAAGAAAAATAAAAATAAAAGTGAAAATGTCTAGGAGGTAAAAAATTTTCCATGCATTTCCAAGAAATAAAAAAAGGGAAAAAATGGGAAATGTAGGAGGATGGTCCAGAAAAAGAGAAAATAAACGTAAGAGCGGAAAAAGGGAGAGGGGGAAAAAATAACCTTTCGGCGGAAATGTAAAAATTACTTGCTTTCGGTACTGCTGTCAGTACCATTCGTTCATCCTCTTTTTTTTAAGCGTCACTTCACAACCACTCAAGATGAACCGGGCTATTTTATACAAGGTAATAGAGGGAACAAAAACATGCAAAACCTTTTTTTTTTTTTTTTTTTTTTCAAATTAGGTTTTGATCGATTTTTGAATGTTTTCACAATTTTGTTTAATTTAAAACGGGAAGCTCGGATCGGGTTTGTTATTGCGGTAAAATTGAAGCAATAATGTTTACAAAAAGCGGATCCCGAAAACGTTGCCGCAAATTATTGTTAATGGAAGGATTACAATCGGATCATCAGTCACATTACCGGCTTTTGTTTTCAAGTTATTCCATTTCCCGTAAATTTACCTCCTGGTTTCCTTTGTACTCTTCCTTCCTACCTTTTACACCTCTCTCCTGCCAGCGCTTTCGACTTTTCCCCTTTTCCCTTTTTTTCGCCGCCGACGCCGCTTACACTCCCCGCTCGCTTTCGCTTTCGGACATTTTCTTTATAAGGGCCTTTCTAGTTTCCGAGTTGGAAAAAGACTTTGCTTCCGGGGATCCGGAAATGAAGTAGCATTATTTGTGTACGCTGGATAGAGAGGAGTAAGTTTAAATCAAGCAATGGAGACCTTTTCAATTTAAAAAAAAAAAATCGAAGGGATTTTTTTTAAAAATTCTGATAAAATGTTAATGTAATTAAACGATAAAAAAAAGAGATATGTATGTAACCTGTAATCCATTCCAAAACAAATTCCTGGAAAAGCTTATAAAGCAAATCCTGTATAAGCTAAATATCTTTTTCATTCCTCATAATATGTAATGTACGTTTTTTTTAGGTAGTGGAAATAAACGAAAGTTCGCCGTTACTGAAGATTCAAAAACAATGCTTTCGCACATGCTCGTCATTAGGGATCATACAAGTATTACGTAGGCACTGAAGAGGGGAGGGGGGGGAGGTCTCCGAAATGCTTACGCCAATGTTCAATTTCCATAAGAGAGGAAACCTATTTTTGCTTACTATAAGGGGGGGGGCACGGATAAAACGCTCTTAGTAATTATTACTAATAGTAATTATCTTCTTAGTAATTATACACCTACCTGAAGCTGAGGGTAAATTTTATATATATAACTAGCCGCTTCGAGGGCGCTTCGCGCCCTCTACGCGTCTAGTGCTTGGCCTTTCTCATTAGGAAAAAATAAAAAAACTGAATGATATTTTTTCCGGTTCTTCAGCTGTTTGCCTGTAATTGGACCTACAGCCTTAATTTTGTCTGAGTATATACCGATTTTTTGCCCTGGGCTTCAAAATTAATAAATTCAATATCATTTGAAGATTCGAAAATTTTGGTGGCACCTATTTAGATTTTTTGAGGGGTCAGTAAGTACCGTGAACCTTGTATTCCGCCACTCAGTCACGCAAAATACTGGGAAAATGGACGAAAAAGATAGAAACTGAGATCGGTTTTAGTTTTTTTGGCTTGAATTCTCTTCCCAGATAGCATGCAAACTTACATATGTAACAATAAATTTGGTGCAGAAGAGTTAGTTTAGGGTATAACAACCAAAGCCAGTACAGTCACCAAAACCTGAACAGTTTATAAGCTAAACTCCAATTTCCTTTTACGGGCATGTGTGTTTAGCTTAAGATCTGTTCAGGATTAGGTGACTGCTCAGGCTTTGGGTGTTTCACCTTATGCAAATTCATTTTGCTAAGCTTGCTATAAGTTGTTAACTTGCATGCAAGTCATTAAATTTGTATAATTATGTACGTAAATATGAAAACCTCCCACTTGTACCATTCGGATAGTTTGTTTTGATTCGAAACTTATTTGTTTACAAAAGGTTTTAAAAACAAAACATACTATCCGGATTGTATAAGTGGGAGGTTTTCATATGCACGTACACAATTTTGCGGAAAATTGCATGTTCTCAAACGCTCTATTTTCAAATTCCGTAAGAGCAAGGGGTAAAAACTTTTTTGGAGCGCCTATGTTTAGCTTATGTAAGCTCAAAAAGGAAACGGAAACGTTTCTTTTGCTCCCATAAGCTAAACATTACAAACGGAAAGGTCACTTTTGCTAATGTCACCCCCTGCCTAAAAGGATTTTAGAGGATACAAAGGTAGAGGTTTCCAATTAAACTCCTCTATTACAGCAAACTTATTGTTGCATGAAAAACGAATTTCTTAGTGATTGCACGGTAGTGGGGGTTTTTCAATACCGGTAGTACGGTAGAAATTTTGCTTTAATACCGGTTTTACCATCCAATACCGGTATGTAAAAAATGAAAACTATATGGAACTCGATTTCATAGTTTTCACATGAGCTAATTTCGAATCCGGGCTTATTTTTCCACCTAACACTTCTAAATTCTAGTCAATTTGATATGCAGTAAGTATTTTCATTTTTTAGAATTTATGTGCTCTTTGAAAATATTTTAGCAGAAAAAAAAAATGATTTGATGTAAAATAAATAACATAAGAGGTGGTGGTTAAATTAAAAACATAAGAGGTGGCAAAAAATTGTAAGAAAAATAAGTTTTAGAGAGGAAAAAAAGGGTTTTGCAGCAAATAAGCAATTCTTAGAAAATTCGACTGGTTAAGTAAGTCCGATAGCGGCGTGAGCACAAAGGCAAAGCCGAAAATGCTTTATCTTAAACATGCATTATTTCATTTTGATAATTTTTTGCTCTTTTCATTCAACAGAATTAAAATATTTTTCCTTCGCTTAAACCGGCCTCTTTCAAAGGTAGTACCGGTACTACCGTTTTGCCAAAATTTCCCTTAATACCGATACTACCGGTATTACCGAAACCGGTATTGCAATCACTCATATCAATTATTTTTTTAAGAGAGCTGGGGGAACTGTAAACAAATTAAAAATTCATTGCCGCACTAAAATTTCACCTCCCAGTATGTAAGTTTGCAAGCTATCTAGGTTTGGTCTCGAATACCCAAATCTGCGGTTTTCAGGCTCACTGGAAGGTACGAATCAGTGTTTCCTGTACCTGCGTGAGATAGATGACAAAACGAACGGAGAAAGAAAGAAATAGAAAAAGAACCTGTTTTCCTGCATTTTTGGGATCCACATAATTTTTTGGGGATTGGATTTTGTTGTACATTAGCGAGGACAATCGCTTTTAATAGATTTTGAACTGGAAATCTCACAAACCCGAAGCTGGAGAGGGGGGGGGGCAGAGTACATGGTATCCCTAGATCTTCTTTTTGCAAGATCTATTTTTGCACTAAATTTTCCCGAAGGGTTCAATTTATTTATTTATTTATTTTTATTTCATTTTATTTTATTTATTTATTTATTTATTTATTGTGAGAGTGGACAATTTTAAGGGTTAAAAGGATCAAAAATAATTCGCATAATTTTGTTTCTGTACTGAACGAACTGTACCTGCCGCTGGAGCCGTTGGCGGACCTTTTTTTGTATTAAGATGAATGCGAGAGTAAAAAAAGCGCCAATCATTTGGTATTTTCACCAAGCTGTTTTTTTTTTCTTACGGGGTGTTACATGTTGAGATCTCTTTCTATGCTCAAACAGTATAGGGTTATCCAAGGACCCTATAATAAAAATTCGAAAGTTTTCACGGCAAGCTATAGAAATAAAAAATGACTGGATAAGAAAAATAAAGCAAAAGCAGTTCTAGAATGATCTTATAAAAATGTACCTTCTCCCAAATAAACCACCTAAAGAATTTATAATTCAGAATTTTGTTGTTCAGATGCAGTATAACCTTTCTCCCAAAAACGTTTTCTTAGCTCTCTTTTTTTGAAGTTCATTTAATTGCAGGGACGAATTTACAAACTCTGTAGGTCATTCTGCATTGTGTTCAAGGGGGCTTTCACAACTGAGGGCCATGGGCGGATCTAGAATTTTTTTCTAGGGGGGGCTAAGAATAGAAATAAAAAATTTTCTGAGAGGGGGGGCTAGTACTATTTCTAGGGGGGGCTATTCTGCTTCCTGGGGGAGGGCTAGCACCCCTCAGCCCCCTAGATCCGCCCATGCTGAGGGCAGTGGTGAGCCATTAGGCTCTTCAGAATGCCGAACACAAAAAAAATGAAAAAAATTTTAAAAAAGTATTTGCTTAGAGCGTGGTTTTTTCAAGTTGAAAAATGAATTAGTACGTAATATAGTTCCCCGATTTCCAAAAGCCGAACATTTTACCGCTCCTGAAGCGTTCTGGAAACCTTTGTGCTAGTAGGGCAGATGTTAAAATTTAAAGAAAAAAAAAGTTCCTGTATCTTTCTGTTGCAAAAATTATTAAGTGATTTCTTTCGGTGATAAAGAGGGGCTTCAGAATTTGGGGACGGAGAAGAAACCACCGGGAGAAGATGCTGCTGGGATTAATATGCGACCTTTTGATAGAGGGAAATATGAAAATTTAAAAAAAGGAAGTCGAAAAGTTATGTTGAAATTATTATGGGATCCAATGGGAGGCGTTAAAAATTCGGGAAAAAGGGAGGAAAAAAAACAGCAGAAATTTTAACAAAGTAAATTTAAATAAGAAACCTTCTACATTTTGGCACGGCCGTTTGGCTTGGTGTTGAAATAATTATAAGTTACCATTGAGGTACTAAGTAATAATAAGCAATATTTATACAGTAGTCATAAAAATCGTAACATTTTTTTACACAAAAAGGGTGACAGATAAAAGAAGGAAGCAATGGAAAGAAATTAAAATGACATTCAATTACAACAAAGAGGAAAAAAAAAATTTGCAAATTCAGGCATCGTACCCGCAATAAAAAAAAGGTTCTTTTGTATGACTTCCAACAACAACTCATCGCAGGTATATTTTTTTTCCTTATGGGGATTTAACATGGTGTTTCGCTTTTTTCGCCGTATCGGGAAACTGGATGGACCCGGAAAAGCGAAACTTTTTCAGGTTCCTAATCACACGGGAATCTGGCAGGGGCCGGAATTTCACGGCGATAGGCCTTACGGTTCCCGAGATAACGACATACCCGAACTCTCATTTTAAGTCGGAGGCGCGGACAACGATATAACTTATGCTAAACCCTGCTTATGTTAAAAAACGGGCGGGTCGCAATATTTTAAAGGACCTTGGGTCTCTTCTTAGTATAAGGACGAATTTTTGGAATTTACTTCTAAGACGACTGGGGTTGCAAACGATTCGGTTTATGGAAAACGGGTCGCATTTTAAAAGACAGAGGGACAGTATTTTTTGAACGGTTTCGTTGGAACTTTTTATATTATGATAAGGCGGAATTTCTTATGGGATTTAACATGGGGTTTGGTCTGAATTTTTCGGCTTCCTATTTTATATATATAGATTAGTAATGCTTACCTTACTTACGGTCATTTTTATCATACTTATAATAAAAATTACTAATAATATATATACAATTTACCATTAGCTTATAGGTAGATATATAATTACTAATAAGATAATTACTATTAGTAATAATTACTAAGAGCGTTTTATCAATTAATTCAATTCAATCAGTTTTATCAATTCAATCATTTATTAGTGGGGGTCTTGAAATGCCAAAATGATGCTTACGTAATAATTGTATCTAATATTTGTACGTAATATTTGTATACGCTCGCGCGAGTAATGTTACATTACCATCCTGTCGCCAACTTCACAATTTTTTTTTCAGTTAATTTTATTAACATTAATAATATATTTTCTTTTGGAATCAACTAAAATATAAACTAATCATGGAAAACAAGGGTTTTATTCTAACTCTTAACAAAAAAAAAAAAAAAAAAAAAAAGTTAAATTTTTTTTTAAACTAAATATAATAATGTAATTCTAAGACCTCACTAAGCTTACTGCTATTTTTTTTTTTTAAGGACGAGTTCTGGTTTTTCCAGTAGCTGAGTGCCAGGTCTGAACTAGAACTATTCGGGCCATAACATCCGAGAGATCCCCTATATCTACAAAACAGTCATAATATTAGTAATTTATAGTAGCACTAATAGCACCACTTGAGGTGAAAAATCAGGACCAGCACCGGCTCCTCGGACGAATGAAAAAAAGCTCCTACCCCAACTTCCTTTAGCAGCACCAATCGGTCGAGGATCCTTGCATGGTCGGAACTAGGGCACTAGCCCCCCAGAAAGTAGAATAGTTCTTTTCTGAATTTTTTCAATTAATTTAAAAAATATCATTGTTATGAAGGAGGAGGTAAGTCATGTAAAGGGGCTCCAGCCGACCTCCCCCCCCCCCCCCCCCGCCGCCAAGGATTTATAGACTAGCTCCGCCCATAGATTCTTGTCAAAAATATACTGCTGAACGATCGAAAAAAAAAAATGCAAAGAAGACATTTTGCCAAGCTAAAAATTTACAAACGAAAAAATCAAATCTTTTCGGAAAATTAATGCCTTATGATCGGAGTTTAGGAAAATTTTTGGTTTTCGAGCCAACCCTTTGGAATAACAAAAATGGCTACCGAAATAGTTATGTATGTTACGTCGACGGAAATAACCGGTATTACGAAATTACACTCGATTTTACGATTCCGAATATATAAAAACCTTATGGTACATTTCCATAAGCTGAGCCAACGATCATTTAAATCCCTACCCGGTTAAATATTCATATTTTCTTCTCGTGCCCATGGCAATTAAACTGAACTCTTGATATAAAAATTGTATAATCTAAGCCCAGAAATCATTTTAGTCATTTGCTAAGTATAAGATATACGGATTTTTAATTTGCTTACACCCTAAATGTCGTCTGATTATTTCGATGATCAAGTGCTTTGGCAAAGCAAATATTTTTACCTCTAACTTTTCCAGCTATACAAAAATCGTTAAGAAATTTTGTTTTGGAAAATTAATTTTAAGGTATCAGTTCGCTTACATTATTAGCCGGTCAGCTGGGAGGTTATGTAAAAATTTAATTTCATAATTTTTAATTGTATTTGTAATTAAAAAAAATGGATCTTTCCGCGAGACCATAGTAAGCACTCTAGCGGTAAAATTGGGAACTATTTCAACAACAAAAAATAAACAATGGCGTTTTATTTTTTTATTGCGAAAGCATTTTGAAAAATTACCAAATTTAGAAACCATAAAGCCTTTTTCATACATTTTAAATATTGAATCTTTGCCTCTGAAGCATAACAAAACTTTTTGGCACGGTTTCCGTGCGATTCGATATCATTTTCATTTGTAAAAAACCGAATTTTCGAAAAAATAATTAATTTTTTTTATCGATATACCACCAGCCGGTTAGCCGGCTAACCGGCCGGTGGTGTAAACGAACGAATACCTTTACATTACAGTCCAAAATATTAAATTTTTATTTAATCGGTTTTTGAAAAAAAAAGAAAAAGAGAAAAAAAATCAGGCCCTTTTTATGAACGATCTCCAGGCTTTTAGTCCGGACAAACAAAACGTGGATTTTTTTTTTTTTTAAAAATCCCGATAAAAAAAATTCAATGAAACAGAAATTCTCCCCAAACAAAAACCGCCTGAGAAAAACGAATTCAATAAATTGGTGCTCTTTTCATCTTTCGAAAATTTTCAATCTTCCTCCTCATGATACTTGAAAACTTGAATAAGCATACAGAGAGGGGCCACACTTTGTTTTCTTTACACAAAGCAAGAAAATCAATTTAAAATTTTATCTTTAAAATCATTGTGTTATAAAAGGACCGGGATCCGGAGGAAGCTATATATTATAAGGTAAACAAGAAACTTGCCCTTTTTCTCTCGCCCCCTCCCTCCCTCCCTCCCCCGCCCATCCTCACTGCCCCACCTTCGCCTCATTTTCGACATTACGGAATTGAGACCATTAAAATTGTTCTTTGATCAAAAACTTTTCAATTCCCGAACTGTTCATTTCGAATTTCGGAATTCATTATTTAAATTTCAATCACTTTTAGCTTAATTTTGAATGAGAATACCTTCCCTCTGTTGTTGGCGCTGTTATTATTACCATTATCGTCGTAGTTTAAATTAAAAATTAAATTCTTTTTTTTTAACAATAGAAAAAAAAAAGCTCATAAAAAATAATATCAAGATTTTTTTTTATTTTTTTGCAAATGCAAACGATTTTCCGATGTCCTTACTTAAAATGATGAATCGATCTAAAAGTTTTTGGGAAGTTTCTGAACACTTTATACTCCCTAACTTGTTGGCAAAGGCTCCCTATTTGAGCTAATTAAACCATCAGTTTTGGTACTTGTCCAAAATCAATTATATAATTCAAGTAATATTTAACAAGGGCGGGAAAATTTTTGCTTTTTTTTTTTTTTTTCGGGGTTTTAATTTTTAATGCCGCTTTAAACCCTTTTTTTCCTTCTCTCGTTCTCTCCGACCGACCGAACTCCTCCTCCTCCTCCCCACTTGCATGTTTCGTATACAAAGCCGGATGCTAACAGAATAAAGTTCAGAAAAACGAGCGGGAGGGAAAATTTATGAAGAGATTTTACCATGGGCTGGGGTAACAAATGAAACGAAAACGGTCAGCAATTTATTTCGCTGTTTTCTTACCGGTAATTCAATTTATACAGTGCGTAGAAAATGCAACGGAGAAAGGTATGATAGCTTGGTAAAAACGGTCGAATGGTTTTTGGGCTAAAGGAAGGATTTCTTCCGCCCCCCCCATCCCCCCTCCCCCTTCTCCCCTATCCCCTTTCGTTTTTTCTCCCTTTGAAAAAGAGGGGAAAAAAAGAATTGCGAATCAATAAGCCTTCTTTGTTTCGGCTGTCTGAGTCTTTAATTTAGTTCATTTTTAACGAAGTAATTGATCGTCTCCGTTCCCTTTACGGATTTACAGAATCAAAAGTCGTGTTTATGTGTTTCGTATTGAAGGCGAAGGAATTCGCGTGAAAACTATCATCCTATTAATGGGATTTTCGAGTTGACATATCTTCTCACCGTTTCCAAATTAAAGCAACGTTTACTTACTTGAAGGGTTATCAGGAATATCAAGAGTGGTATTAATTAGATGTTGTCATTACTGGTTTAAGACGTCCGGTTTCGGTAGAAAATGATTTGGTTATTTGTTACTGGGATAAGAAGGACGATTTTTTGTGTTCACACTCAGGGAAAAAAAAAAAAAAAAAAAAAAAATCTAGCGCAAAAACAAAAATGTCTTGTGACAAGACATCATTCGAACACGTTAAAACCCGTCCACAACATCCAAAGAATCATGACCTTGTACACTACCCTGGTTTGTAATTCCCTGAAGCTCAATCAAAAGAAAATATCTCGGCTCTAGAGTGTTCAGAAAAACGCTTTGTAAAATCGTTCCCGAACTTTTTCCTAAAAAAAATTAATTCCTAATCCAATTTTCCTAAAAATTTTGGTTCCGATAATTTTTTTCCTAATTTTCAATTTAACTAAAAATTTTTGATTCCTAAAATAACATTTCCTAAAATGAATATTTTTCCTAAAGGTTCTAGTTCCTTTACATAACCGGCCGGTCAGCCGGGCGGTGAAAATTTTTTAACAATAAATAAAGTTTAATCTTTTTTTTTTAAACTCGGTTTTTCATACATGAAGATGACATCGGATCGCACTGAAACCGTGCCAAAACGTTTTGTTATGCTTAAGAGGTAAAGATTCGTTATTGAAATTGTATGAAAAAGGCTTCATGGTTCCTAAATTTGATAATTTTTTTAAATGTTTTCGAAATAAAAAAATAAGACCGCCATTTTTCTTTTTGTTGTGGAAACAGTTCGCGGTTTCACCGCTAGAGCGCTGCACTAGTCTCTCGGAAATAAACATTCTTTTTTTTTGCGAAAACAATTAAAAATTATGAAATATAAGAACAATTAACTCTTGTTCATGCATTTAATGTCATGGATTTTCATCTCTGAATATAACTAAACGTTTTTGGTACGGTTTCGGTGAAGTTAGACCCCGTTTTCATGTATAAAATATTGGATTTAAAAAAATTTTTTTTAAATATTTTTTTATCGTTAAAATGTGTACACCGCCCGGCTAACCGGCCGGTTATGTAAACGAACTAGAACCTTTTAACTTTTTAAATCCCTAAAGAAATTTTAGGAAATTTAATTTCCTGAAGTCGAACAAATGAAAGCCAACAAATTTTAAGAAGATTAAAAATTAAAATAAAATTGGGAAAACAATTTCAGGAACCAAAATTTGTAGAAAAAATGGATTGGGAATTTATTCTTTTCGGAAAAATGGATTAGGAATTTATTTTTTTTAGGAAAAATGGATTAAGGATTTATTTTTTTAGAAATTTTTTTTTCTAGGAAAAATGGATTAGGAATTTATTTTTTTTAGAAAAAATGGGTTGGGAATTTATTTTTTTACGAAAAATGGATTAGAAATTTCATTTTCTTAGGACAAATGGGTTAGGAATTTAATTTTTTTTTGGAATTTATTATTTTTTAGGAAAAATGGATTAGGAATTTATTTTTTTTTTTTAGAAAAAATGGGCTGGGAATTTATTTTTTTAGGAAAAATGGATTAGAAATTTATTTTTTTTTAGGAAAAATGGATTAGGAATACATTTTAAGGTTCTAGTTCGTTTACATAACCGGCCGGTCAGCCGGCCGGTGAAAATTTTTTAACATTAAAAAAAGTTTAATTTTTTTTTTTTACGATTCGGTATTTTACACATTAAAATGAGATCGGATCGCACCGAAACCGTGACAAAACGTTTTGTTATGTTTAAAAGATAAAGATTCGTTATTGAAAGTGTATGAAAAAGGCTTTATTGTGCGTAAATTTGATAATTTTTTTCAATGTTTTCGAAATAAAAAAATAAAACGCCATTTCTCTTTTTGTTGTTGAAATAGTTCGCGCTTTCACCGCTAGAGCGCTGCACTAGTCTCTGGGAAATAAACATTTTTTTTCTTTTTTTTTTTTGCGAAAACAATTAAATATTTTCAAATATAAGAGCTATTAACTGTTGTTCATGCATTTAATATCATGGAAATTTATCTCTGAACATAACGAAAGGTTTTGGGTACGGTTTCAGTGCAGTTAGACCCCGTTTTCATGTATAAAATATTGGATTCAAAAAAAATTTTTTAAATATTTTTTTATCGTTAAAATGTGTACACCGCCCGGCTAGCCGGCCGGTTATGTAAACGAACTAGAACCTTTAACTTTTAATTTATCATTTATTTTATTTTTAAAAAATTTAACTTCATTACTATTTTTTTTATAGTCACTTTATGGGGGCGATTCAAGTATTACGTAAGCATGATTTTGGTGAATTTTAACCCCCCCCCCCCGGTTGTAAGATGTTTCGCCATACTTAGCTTATGACGAAGATGGTTAATGCGGACCCCCCTAAAAATCTCACGTAACATTTGAACGTTCCCGTAAGCTAGTCACTTTTTTTTTTTTTTTTAATTTGAATAAATGACTAGCTTATGAAGCTAGATAGTGATTTATTGTCAAGCCTTAAGTAATTGGGGAGACCTGTTTATGTACTTGTAAAATAAATAAATAAATTAATTAATTAATTAATCAATTAAGACATTTTCTTAAAAATCATGCAAAACTAATGAATAAATCTTGCCAGGAAGCAACCTGTCCGTTGTCAGAATTTTTGTTTACCTATGAAACATTCCGCTTTTGTTCCAAGACCAAACCTGTTTAAAACATTTCCTTTTTCTGAGTGCGAAAAAATCCTGCCTGCCCTTCAACAAGAAACCGCTATCTTGCAAATAGGTCCAGCACCTCTTACCTTCAAATTACATGAGAGAACATCTTCCCCTTAACAACTCAAATTTTATATCTGATCCTAAACAACAGGAGCAGAGTATTGATTCTTTAACGACTTTTCTCAAAGCGATATGCTTATCGTAAGAGTTCTATTAGCAATTTTCTATCGGATTCTAAATCTTCCCCAGAGAGCACCAAAAGCGACCAAACTTAACAAACACCCTTTAAACCGAAATTCCAGAAGTTTTTTCCAAAAAGGAAAATTGTGCAAGCCCCTCAAGTTAAAAGTAAACTTACACTTTTAACATTGGACTCTTTAGGTGCATTTTTCGTAGCAAGTTTGCCAGTAGGTAATTTGTTACGTGTTAAAAGAGACATTCGAAGACAGAAAAAACGAACAAATTGTCTAAGCGGGCAGTTAAAGAATATGTTAAATAATATTTTTTTTTGGTTCAGAATGCTAAAAAAAGTTTGTTTTTTTTAAATTTATTTCCTGGATGCATCAACTTTATAGCGAATATACATGTCGACATAATACAGTTTGTTTTCCTAACGTATTACTAAAAAATTTAGGAAAAATAGCAGGACAAAATTAAAATAAGCCAGGAAAAAAAATCTAAAAAAATTTCCAACATTTTCGACGCCAAAATTTTTTTTAAAAATCTGAGAAAAATTTACAAGTGTTCCATGACCCTAAAGAACCCATTTTTTTTTTGCTAGGGAGCGAAAATCAGAGATGTTAGATTTTTTTGGGCCACCCTATTGTTCAAGATAATACCAGAATAATAATTTTAGGAAGACCCCGATTCCGTTATGAGTAAACGAATAAAATAGCATTTTAGAAAGGATTAATTAGCTAATTAATTACTTGTTTGACTGGTTGGTAGCAATACATTTATATATCCTGAGGGGATATCAGATCCTTTCCTGGAAAAATTGGAACTTTATCTTTCCTGTTGCCTGTGCGTTTATTTATGCCCGTCGAGCTTCCTCCTTTATTTTATTTTTTTTCCGAAGGACTCGTTTCACCGTTATTTTATTTTATAAATGAAAACGTACTGTGCCGCCCACTCTCCCGGAAAAAGCGCCTCAAGGGAAGAAAGCTGGAATAACATATTTAAATACAAAAGCATCCTCCAGAATTATTATTGAAAATTTCTGATGTGAATCGGATGTTTTCCTATATTAACTTTTCAACCTTATTTTAAAAATTGAAAAAAAGGCATTAAAAAAAAAGCCATTTTCCAAATTGAAAAAGAAGGAATTTTTTTTTCTCCCCCTAATCTGCCGATGGACATCACCCCAATTAACGAAATGAGAAGAATCTTTTTTTTTTTTTTTTAATTCTCAGTTAATGATCGATTAAGGAAAACTTATTCCCGAATGCTTGAAACAACTTGAAACAAGATTGATTTCTTTAGGTAAATTAAATACGATTTTGTCAAGATTAAAGTCAGTTGAGAAAATTCATTGTTTATAGGGTTTGATGGAAAACAAACCACTTGTTTTTCGGGAAAAACGGGGGGGTGGGTGGGGGTTCGACGTTGTTGTTGTAATCAGATTCATAAACGACATCATTAAAGCAATAGCAACGCAACAACGACGTTCCTAGAAATTGGAAACTCGTTATCTTGCTCCGACTTCAAAGGATTTTGTTTGAACTAGCCACTGATAAAAAAAAAGGTCTATATAGGTTTTGACAGTAAGTCCGATGTTACTAACTCTTGAAAGATTTTTGTAAAAAAAAAAAAAGGAAAAAAAACGGGCAATATGCTCTCTTTTTTTCGGTTTGGTAAAAAAATAAAGAAGAAAGGGGAAAAAAGGGAAAATGGCAAGAGGACGAAAACATAACTCGACACGAGGGAGAAAGGAAAAATTTGTGCAAAAAAAAAGAAAAAAAGACGAGATAGGAGAGTAGGAAATGGAGAAAGGAGAAGCTTGAAGAAATATGACAAGACATTCTTTATGCTGAAAAGAAGGCTGGGATTGAGGAGAACGCTTTTTTTTTCTCATTACAAAAAGTGTTTTTCTCAGTTTATATTATGGTTAAGTCAATCGGTTTCGGAGTCAACACGATCGGGGGCGCACATCCATCAGGAAGAGGGAAAATCTGTATAGGAGAAAGCTTTAAACCTTTGGCCATTAGATTCTAAGCTTAGAAGCTAAACCTCTTTCAATAGGATAGTTTTTTTTTTTTTTTTTTTTTTTAATGCGTATGTTGCTGTGTTGAACTAAAATCGATAAGCACGAATAAAAAATAAAAAGTCTTTTTCAAGGGGAGAAAGTGACTAAGAATCAGGAATCAGAGCAATTTTCCGATAGGTGAACGCGAGAATCGTTTTAATTACAATCTCGTTTTGATTATATAAACTGATGAAACACACATTTTACGCCTACGCTCCGTGGAAAATGTTAACGCTTGTATACTTATCAGGATACTATTATAGTACACCGTTCGGTATTATCACATTTCGAGGAATTTGAGGGTTCCCTGATGAGTTTTCTGATTTCAGTGTGTAGGTTCAACGATGCATATGTCAGTTTAATAATTGCTAAAGATAAGTAATGCTTTATTCGAAAGAATGTCAATGGCTCGACTTTTTTAAATTATTTTTTTAAAAATTTGTTATTAAATAAGGTCATAGTCCCATTTGGAAAAAGGGGGGGGGGGGAGGCTTTTTTCCTAATAAAAAAAAAGATTATTTAACATACTTCTTAACATGTCCCTATCTTAAACCCAAAATAATGTAGATTCATCGCCTTTGATCCAATTTTTGGAGAAAATTTATTTTGCGTGAGTAGGGAGGGTTTCAGTTTTAAAAACATACTTTATTAAAACTATTGTTTAACTTATATAGACATTTTAGTTTTTCGGTTGGTTGGGACCTCGGACTTAAAGTAAAATTAATATGGAGGATCGCAAAATAGATGAAATGGTATAAAAATTTTAAAAAAATTTCCACCGTTTAATTTTTCCAATTAAAGAAAAACTAAAAAAAACTTTGGAAGAAGAAACGAATCTTAAAATAAAAAATTCGGGATGAGTCTCAAAACGGGAGGAAGTAAGCGGCTAGCAGCCCAATTTCCACACAAAGCCATACTCATCGATTTAGTTACAACGAGGGAACAAGTCAGCCTTCAAAATTAATGAATGTATTTTATAACTTTCCTTTACTTCATTTTATTTTCATTTAATATACAAGTAATATCTTTCCAAATTTAAAAAATTTATTTATTATTATGGTATGGTGTCCCAATTTTGATTCTCCACCTCAAATTCGATTCTACTACCTCGAGATACCTTCTCCATTTTTTTTTTCCAGATTTTTAAAAAAAATGTATATGGGTCGCTACCAGTCTACAAATTTTTCTCGAAAAAGGGGCTCATGCAAACAGCGTGATTTATTGACCGCAAAATAAAAGTCGGCCCTTTTCAAATCTGAGAAACTACTTTGTTTTTTGACCCGTAGAATCCGAAAATGGCCATAAAAATGACGTATTGTTGCGGGGAAAACTAGATATCTCCACACCAATTACCAGTTTCAACTATTTTCATTAATTATCAATTGACGTGGAGATATCGGGTTTTTACCTTATACTTTTTTAGTGCAAGTATCGGCAAGTGGACTAAGACCATTGCCTAAAATCACTTTTAGGAGAACACTGGCATATACTAAAAGAGCCAACCTGAACTAACCTGACCTAAGCCAAACCTAGTTGACTGCTTGACTTTTGGGTATCTCCTGAAAAAATTTGATGATTTACGAATATTTGCTACCCTTCGTCCTATAAGCGGTCATATACAGAATAGCGTCCCCCCCCCCTTCTCCTCGCTGGAAATCTTGACCCTCTCCTGTTCCGTCATTCTGGCTACGGGCCAGCAATAACCGAGGGTTGCCGGGTTACCAAGGGTTACCGGTTCACTTCACAAAGCTGTCATCTTTTAGTCAACCCCCCCCCCCCCTCCGCCGCCCGCCCCACAAAAAAAAATTCATGACAATTTCAAATTTTTTTAAAAATAACTAATAAAAGAATCTTCTTTCTTATATTCACATGGAAAATAAAATCCTCTGAAAAGTATATGTTCCAAAGAAAAAAATAACCTGATTTAACCCAGCTCAGCGGGGAAAAAAGAGGAACGCACTGTGTGCACTCATAAAAATTTATTAATAAGTAATTACGGGAGGAAAAAAAAAGCCAGAAAAAAAAAATAAATGAAAAAAAAAAAATAAAAATAAAAATATAAAACGTTGTTTTTCCCTTACCTTTGTGATGCCGACATGCAATAAAGCAGGGTCGAGTCCTTTCCGGCTGCGAATTAGCTTCGCATAAAAATTCTAAAGCAGTCCTCTGTTCCGAATCCACACACCAAACCGGCCTTTCCTTAATTCCTTGTCCGCATCCGTTAGCTCCGTTATCAGAAAAGCAAAGGCCCCAGTTACCGGTCTTCCAATGGTAAGAAACGCTTCCCCTTTTCGAATTTTGCTGACTGCTGACTCCCATCAAATCCTCGCTGCTCTTATCAACGGTCCTACATTGCGTGTAACTGAGGAGCGCAAGTAGCCAAGCCACTAAAAGCCGTTTTTTCATTTTTATATCAGAAAAAAAAAATTTTTTTTTTCTTCCTCCTGGTTTTTTTTAGCTCATTTTAAAGTTGGTTAAATGTTTTTTTTTTTTTCGCTTTTTATTTCTCTCTCTATTTTTTTTATAAGTATATAGATACTTATATTTCTCTTTTATATAGAAATAAATGAATCCTTTAATTTTTTTCTTCTCTGAGATTTTCTTTTCACTCCTTGCATTTTATTTTGCTGTTTTTTCTTCGTCTTTCACACCTAGAAAAAAAAATTGAGAGAAAATTGATATTAATGACTTCGTTTTTTAAAAAAATCGTAAAAGAAAAATTACGAAACATAAAAAGATTTTTTTTTTTTTTGGCGGATCTGTATGAGGAATCTTCCCTTAGTTCTTCGATTTTCCTTTTACAAAATAACTAGCTTTTAGATAAAACGTAAAACGCAACGCAAATTAGGTTCACCGAGCGCTACTTCCGATTTTCGTAAATCCGCTCTCTCCGGGGACCTGTTCTCGATTTTAAAGCACATAGGCCTCCCCTCCTTATCGCGCTTGTCTGAATTAAGATCTTATCTCCCGCATTATAAAAAAATATAAGTAATAGAGCCATAGGAATGGCTATAGTTCAAATTTTATGTTCTAACTTGAGAAAAAAAAAAATTGTCCCTAAAAAAAAGGAAAAATTTTAAAAAAGTGTTTCCTTAAGGGTGTAATTAACAGGATCTTTCTTTTCTCAGAAAAGAAAAAGAAAATCTGGCCAACTTAATTTCATAAGAAAAATGCTTTCTTCCTTTTTCTCCTTTCCGTAAAATCCGTTTTTCTCGCAAAATCGTTAAAAGATAAAACACGAAAATTTAGTTGTAATTAGTGGAAGAAAACACAATAACATCACAAATTGAAAACAATTGTATGAGTATAGACTAAGATGAAATGAAATGAAATGAAATGAAATGAAACTTTTGAAATTCGTAACATCTGGTTAAGAAACTCGAATCCTCTATCTCAGAAACAATGGGAGGGAAAAGGAAAATTATAATGAATATTGTATCATTTACAATTTCGGAGGGGGAGAGGGAGAAATTCTTCAAACAAAAATTATCTGGCGATGACTACACTTGACTTTCTCCCTTGCCTCCCCTTCCGAGGAGAGAGGAAAGGGGGCTGTTGTACGCCCCCTTGATTAATTGGTGGTTTTTCGCTTCCTCATCCATTTTATTCGCAGCCGGGCACAAAATATGAATAAAAATAAAATATCGGTCTCGGAGAATATCGTCAAAGAAAATTGCGACAGGAAGGAAAGTCCTTTTTTTTTCCTCCCCAAATGATACAGCCGAGTATTAAAGGACGATTTAATTAAATCTCATTAAAAATTAATTTAACGTGAGTTAAATTTTTCAAAAAAACTGAGGAAGTTACAATTACGACTGCTAAAAGGTTTATTTTACGGCCTTGTTATTCAGGATGTGTTTCAGAGGACGACCCGATTTTTTTTTTCTGTTTCGAAAAAGCTTCTGAGTTAGACACGAGGGAATACAATGATTTAATTCTAAAATATTTTTTAACAAATACGGTGATTTATATGTGATTTCTAAACTCTAAAGGTGACATTTGTTCCGTGTATTTTTGCGAATGTTCCATAAAAGTGTAAGGGTTAATTTTCCTGAATTTCGTCGTCTTCTTTCGTGTGTCAACGATATTTTCTTGTACCGTACGCGGAGGTTTCTTTGAACTAGACGGGATAACTTTGCACACTTCGATTAAACGTTTATTACAACTACAAAATATTTTGAAAAAATGTTTTCTTATGTTTTGGAGGTCGTAGATCACGAATTTCACTATCCCGAATTTTTCTGATTAACTCCTGCGACGTCATTAGCGTTTTTATCGAGCGTATGCCTGATTTTTTCGACTGAAATTCCACTTAATCTCGATTTTGGAGCCCTGAAAATTTTTTTATTTTATTGGTATCACTCATACTAATGCAAAAATACCAGCAGAACACGAATTTCCTCATCCGGATTTTTTCCTATCAACCCCTGAATAGAGGTATAAGTGTAAATTTGGTTGTTGAGGAAAAAATGAATTTTTTTTGCCAAAAAATGACCACAACTCCTCACCAGTTTGATTTAGAGGTCATGTTCAATGACATTTTTTTGTCAGAACACTCTAATTAATAAGGATCTTTTGCGTTTCGAATCAATTTCCAAAATTTTTTTTATCGTCGGAAAAAATTTGGAACTTCAAAATAATTATTGGCAGAATTTCCCGACCGCAAAAAAATTTTGGAAATTAGCGGAAATAATTACGCTGCACTAAAGGACTTCAGCTTTGAAATGGAAAAATTTACTAATGCGAAAACAAAAATGTCATGCAACAAGATATTTTCTTAAAAATCATGCCAAAACAATAAAAATAGCTTGTCAAGAAACAACCTGTCAGTTGCCATGAAGCAATTTTGTTTTGATATAAAACATTCCGTTTTTGTTGCAAGACGAAACTTGTTCAAGACATCTAGGTGCACGGAGTGCACGCAGCCAAGTTTTAAGTGCACTCCACTCGCACTTTACTTTACTAAACTCATCGTATCCCTGTTTTCAGAACCCCGAAACTCGCGACCCGATTAAGACAAAAAAATTTTTTCTTCCGATACAGAACACGGCTCCCTTCGATATTAACTATGACGATTTCCACAAAAAACTTGGCTCCTTTTTTTTCACGAAAGTGTTTTTGTTTACATTTAATTTTTTCGAATGTGCATTTCGTCACCTTAAAAACCTATTGCGCAATATAGTACTTTCTCCCCATTTAAAAAATGATTCAATTTTTGTTAAAATATAATCTTTCTAGGTTTTGTCCTTCTTCGGTTGAGTTTATTCACGGAGGAAATGAGTTCGGAAAAAATTTTAATAATAGCAAAGAAATTAACTTGGCTGCCCCTCCGATATCACCACTTTTGAAGGCAGAATGTTTTTTGAAATAAGAAAATTAGGCTGCTTGGCTGCGCTTCTTAATATATCACCACTTTTAAGGGCAGACGATTTTTGCAAAGGGAAACCAAAAAAAAACTTGGCTCCTTTTTTTTTACACGGAAGTGTTTTTGTTTACATTTAATTTTTTCGAATGTGCATTTCGTCACCTTAAAAACCTATTGCTAATATAGTACTTTCTCCCCATTTAAAAAATGATTCAATTTTTGTTAAAATATAATTTTTCCTTTTGTTTTCAAGAATGAAAAATCCGGACACAACCACATTTTTTCGACGGAAGATTTTGGAACTCATAGGCCCAAGCCGTTGAATTTTAAATTATACTTCGGTCTGGGATATTTTTCCGTAGATAAACGAAACGCGGCTTTTTGCTCCCCCTCCACCCCTTTCTCAGGCAGCTGCTGTAATGATGTCCCCATTTAGCAAAAGCGAACGGTGCCATAAAATTCGTCTTTTATACTTTAATATTGAATTCCGTATTAACGTCTTATACTAAACCCTTGTTTTTCCTCTAGATCCATTTCAAAACCTCTGAACTAAGTCACGGATTACGGTTTCTAAAAATAAATAAATTGAATAAACAAAAATACAATTGAAAAGCATTTTTTTTTAAACATATTTTCATTAAAAAAAATTCCTGAAACATCATCCTTGTCTTAATCTTTTTTCCCTCTTATTCCAGAGTTTAAAAAAAAAAACTTCCATCGAAAAAAAAAGGAAGCGGGAAACTGTTTACAAGCTTTCAACAAAGTTTTTTTTCTTTGATCTACTGTATCAATATTGCATTTTTCCTGTCGTCCGACAGGAAAAGAGTAAATAAATGATGCCGATTTTAGTTCGGTTTTTAGCTGGAAAATGTCAACACGGTAAAATGTATTATTTACAAATGGAAAAAAAAAGAGAGCGGAAGCCTATCGGTAACGATTTCCGCGAAGACAACTATGAAACTTTAAAAAGTGAAAATGGCTTATTCAACCTCCTTTTCCGTCATATTCCCCCTTCGAAACTTTTTTTTTTCCTTTTTAAAAAAAGGGAAATTATCCTCGTTAATAAACCTTCGGAAAAAATCCAACAGACAACCTTTTTTTTTTTTTTTTTTTTCCAGATCATTCAAACAGAAAAAAACAAAAGGGACCGCTTTTCAAAATTGCATTTTAGGAAAAAAAGAATGTCGTTTTCTTAACCTTCCCAAAAGAAAACACTGCAATATTCAACCCTCCGGGGATTCAGTTTTTTGCCTCAGAGCGAATGTTTCCTTATGCTCGGGGAATAAAAATAAAACTTTTCCGACCTTACTTCACGTTACATTTTTTAACCCGAAGAAAAATATTTTTTTTTTTTTAAACTTTTCTTTCTAAACTATTTTCAACGTATTCATTATCGATTAACCGGGGGAATAGGAAAAAGAAAAAAAATTTAACGACGACGACGCCGCGTTCTTTTTCATAAGTCAAAAAAGAAAAAAAAAAAAAAGTTTCATTATAATTGTAATTGAGAAACTCTATATCGAGAACTGTGTTAAGAGACACGGTTCGTGCGGAGGAGGAGGAGGGGGAGGATATGGGTGAAAGGAAAAGAGGGGGGAGGGGTGCTTCCACGGGGTAACGGGAATCGATTTCCTCCCTTGGCCCCTTTTACGCCGATTTCACGGCAATGATGATCATCCTTAAAATCATTTAATTTTCAAG
The DNA here is from genome assembly GCA_037577465.1 of Liposcelis bostrychophila. Classification (NCBI taxonomy): domain Eukaryota; kingdom Metazoa; phylum Arthropoda; class Insecta; order Psocodea; family Liposcelididae; genus Liposcelis; species Liposcelis bostrychophila. The sequence continues at coordinate 19,188,991 of CM075207.1, forward strand.
TTAATCCTCTTAGCATAGTTCCTTTTCAGATTTTTCATTCGGTAAAAAGCTTTTTTCTTCCTTTGATTTTTAAAGGGAAATATAAAAAAACAAAAAAAATAAAATAAAATGAAAAATAATTTTTATTGAAAAAATATCCCGTGTGACAACGTGAGAGTAAAAATTAATTATTTTATCTCATTTGATAAATGGTATTTATGATGTGGTCACAGGGGATTTTAGGCTTTTTGATTGTGTTGAAATTAAAATAATACGATTTGACATGAGAGAAAATGAGTTAATTATCGTGCGAAATCCAATTTTTTTTTTTTTAAATGCGAGGAACAAAAAATTAGGAAAAATAAAACAAGCTTATATTTAAAAATTTTCCGAGCAACCGCTAAAATTATATTTTTAAAAAAATCTTTTAAAGATTTTTATTTATTTTCCCCCCTTAAAAAAAAGTTATTATTCTATGAAAAGCAAGAAGGAAACGGATTAAACGGATATTTGCTGCGAGAGATTTCGAAATTCACCATGAGATACTACTTTTCCTTTTAAAATTTATGCTTTAAAACATGTATCAAAAAAAAAATCTTATCTCCTCTTCCTTGTTTTATAAGAAAAAGAAATTTTTATAAGTGGGGAAAGAAAAAGAATGGCAAGCTATTATTTTTATGTATCTTTCGTGAGTTATACGTTTTTTAGGAAGTTTATTTAAAATTACCACTTAAGATTGTTAGCAGGAATCGTTATTACCTCTTTCGAATTAAATTATTCTCCCTTGCTTCCCCCCCCCCCCCCCTTCCCATTTTTCTCGGAATATTTTTCCGTCATTCAATTTTCCACGTTATTATGATGACGTATTCATTTGTGAAATTAATTTAAAAAATTAGTCTTGGCCAATAGAATTAGGCGTTAAATTGTATTTTATAAACAGTTTGCTTGACAAGAACTCTTTGATCAAATACAAATGAGAACCAGAACACACGAATGCTGCTCTCCATGATGTGTGTGCCGATAAAATATTAAGCTAAAACTTAAGCATTAGCGTTTAAAATCGGTCTAAGCGGATCGTGATCAATGAAGTTAAGCGGCATTGAGAGCGGACAGCTTATGGATGGGTGACCACCGACACCCCTACTCCGACAGGGATCGTAGGAACTACAGATTCAATAATCTCAACCTCATTGTATCAATTGTTCCTGCATGGTTTGGATAAAGAAACACGAGGATTTAATAAGGAATAAGGAATAAAAGTAAGGAATAAGGAATAATTAATGAGTAATGAGTAATGGGTAATGAGTAATGGGTAATGGATAATGGGTATAGTGGGTAATGGGTAATGGGTAATGATTTGGGTTTGTAATGGTAATGGGTTTGTAATTTTTTTTTTTTTTTTTAAAGCCTTTTTACGCTCGATTTAGAAACATCCAAGTTAAATGGCGCTCACTGTAAACGTGTTCTCACATGATTTTTAGGAGCAATCAAACCAGGCTATCTCCAATTACATTTAAGGTGGAGATACGCCAGTCGACCGGCTTACGGAATTACCTAACCGTTAGTAGATACCAGCACAACGGCTCAATTTTCACCGATTCCCACCAGGGAAGGAACCAAGTGAATCGACCAATGACTCACTGTCCCATACTAGGATTTAATGGACGCTCAAAAAAAAAACCTAGTTAATAGAGACGAATATCGAGAAATACGTTTTGAAAGAATCTACTGATCAAAAAGCAATTCTCAATACTCCGAGGTCCAAGCTCTGAAACGGTTGCATTGTCGGATATAATTGACATTGACGTAACTCATAAAGTATTCCATCTAGCGGTTGGAATGAATTATAGTATTACAAATGTCAAAACATGTTCCACCCTGTGTAATCGACGCAACGTGTTCATTCTAATTTCGGCGGCGTGCTTGAACTCTTTAGAAGAGGAAGGATGATGGAAAAAATCCAGGTGTATTACGTCTACAACAACGACAGGTAGGGGATCTTCACATGGATCTTCTTGTCTAGAAGTAGTGATGACCACATGAACGAGAAATTAAACAAGCGTCTTCAGTTTTTTCAATTGCTTGTATTGTTTCCATAATAGTTCGCTTATACACGGCGGAACAATTTTTATGGCGGTGTTTCCTACGTTTACCTTAATAAAATCACACATCAAAAACTGTTCCACCGTGTATAAACAAGTCATATCACGTCTACAACAACGACAGGTAGATGATCTTGTCATGGATCCGGTAGGTGATCTTGATCATAGGCATATTCTTGTTGTGTCTTGTCATGTTATCCATCACTGGAAGCTGAAAAGTGACGTATAGCAAGACACTTTAAAATGGCAATTCCAAGCAGTACAAACCACCCTTACAGTATAATGAGATCTCTAAGGCATTTGAAGGATTTAGTCACGAAAGACAGAAAAACGAATATCCGTAAGGTTGCAAATTCACTATGGAATGTTGGACCAACATGTTGTACCAACATGTTTGACAAACGAACGAATCGACTATTGTAGAACTTACTCCTATAAGCCGAAATTAGCGTATCCAAAACTCAACGACGATTAGACCAACGGTACTATAGACTGTATTTGAAAACCATCCGAAAAGGTTTTGCAGCCTGACAAAATAGGAAAAGCTGAATAGTGATTGTGAGATATTTTGGTTCCCTCCTAGTTAAAATCCACAAACCACCCAAAAATTCCTATTATTTGGATCAGAAAGGTTTGATAGGGTGCAAATTTACTACGGAATGTTGGACCAATATGTTGACACAACTATCCATAGTTACTACGGATGTTGCACCATAATGTTGGTCCACCATTCTATAGTGAATTTGCACCCGTATGGTATTATGATAATATCCAGTTCCGATCACCTATCCAACAAAGTCTAGAGTCTCTAATTTTACTGTTATCCTCGTCCGAAAAGACAAAGTCTTTCTGCTTTTCCGAAAAGCCCACTCGGTCAGCAACCTTACAATATTTCCACTCCAAGAGCCGTTACGAAAATGCAGGATTATAAAATAGACGTGAGAGATATTCAAGATCGTCTTTGTCCAGGATTACCCAGTGGCAGGACAGTATTTATCTCTTTTAAAACTCATTCCGTAGGACCTCGCCATTATTTCTCGGACTGAAAAACGCAAAACAGGCCTTCATTACATCCAAAGAAACTTTAATACCCGGAAGATTAACAAGCAAACCCTATCATAGAATTTCCCCCGAATCAAAAGTTCTTAAAGGTAAAGAGACAGTCCATAAAGATAGATTTCCTTTAATACCTCTGAGAGCCTCCCGCAAATCCTCGTTATATCATGTAATACATAGAATTATTAACTAATCCGTCCTAATCTTCTTAATACGCAAATATTCTCCTTTACGCCTAATCAATACATTAATTTCCTCATGCAGAACGGACATCAGGGGATGAGGAAGAGAGAGAGAGAGAGAGAGAGGGGGAGAGAGGGAGAGGGAGAGAGAGAGAGAGAGAGAGAGAATAAAAAAAAGGACAATCGGGATGAGAAAAAAAAATGCTACGTTCGGAGAAGATAATTTCGAAGACATCAAAATTTATGAAAATGACAAAATGCACGGACGGCATCTGTATTTTATATCCAGACAACCTTTCTTTTTTTGTAACTCTTGATAGATGACTATTGAAATTCGATATCTCTTACCAAAATGGACTTTGAAAACCCGAAAAAGGACGAAGCTCTTTTTTTTCCACCTTCTTTCTTTTTTTTTCGGAAATTTTCCAGTTTTTGTTATGTGAATGATCGATGACTGGATGACCGTTATTTTAAAACATGTCAAAGCTCGCATAATTTTCTCGTCGCATTTTTTCGCCTCGACTTGACCCAGTATTTAAAAAAAAAATTCGCTCAGTAATAATAAGAAAAAGCTTTTACCCGTCAAAAAGCACTCCCCCCTCCCGTGAATGAAATATATGCGTATATATATACTATATAAAAAAAAATCATTTTTCGATTATAGTATCTTCATTTTAATTCGTGTCAGCATGGCGCTTTCTCTCTCTCTTCCACTTGCTCTCTCTCTTTTTTTTTATCTTTATTAAAAAATAATAGCCTGTATTTTAAATCCAATATTCCGCTTTTCATATTCGGAGAGTTTCGACCAAAAATGAATTAGCATAATTCTATTTCCTCTTTTTTGGTTCTTAACGCAATTATAATTTTGAAGATGGCTGTTGATTAAATCGAGTTTTTTTTTATTTGAATTATTTGTATGTGATCATTTCAAAAAAGAGAATTTTTTTTTTTTCTTCAAGACGTTTTTTTTTTTTTTTTTTTTATCCTCGCAACGCGAAAAAAAAAATTAAAAACGTAGGTAAATAAATCGCGGAAACGTTATGAAAACTGATCAAAAGGATTAATTTAACATAAAAAAGGTTTATGTTAAGGCCCATAAAAAAGGCAGTATCGTTATAACATAAATCCATTTGAAATTTATACACTTCCGGCGAATAAAATATGACAGCCGAATCTCTCTGCTTTATTTCGAACCTTCAGATTTATGGCATTCAGGAAATAGAAATCTGATTGTCCGACAATTTTTGTCTTTTTATCCTTTTTCGTATAAAAAAAAAAAAAAAAAATCTTTTTATTCTTTGCCATGACGGAGATCGGGGCTATTTCGTTCGATTATGAAAGTTTTTTTTTTTTTTTTTTTTTTTCGATTTCGATTTTGATTTCGAAATCGCATGAACTTTTCATCTTTTTGTTAATGGAAATTTTATACGAAAGTTTTTCCCATATTTTAAATTAGTTTAGGACTAGTTTTCCCCCAAACTTGGGCCATATTCAAATGGGTGTTGATACCCCTCGGAAGGAACCTATCTAGGCTTTTATTCTGTTAATTGTCCTTCTAAAGGAAGATTAATAAGTTAGTTTCTGTGCCCTCGTTTCCGTGGTTTTTCACTTGGTTTCCCTCCTTTCGCAATGGTTATTTTCATTATCTTTTCGCATTGTTTTCTTTAGTCATTTAAATTCTGTTTAGTCTCATTTTCTTATTCCTTTTGTGAGCTTTTTCTTTATTGTTTCGGATTTTGGTTGATTATGTAAAAAAGGAAAGCGGGACAAGAAAATTTTCACTATACTGGCTATAAAAAAAAAAGAAAAAAAAATGAAAGATTTTCTCCAACGAGAAAAATTTTTGTTTTGTTTTAATTTTCATTTGAAATTATGTAAAGTTGGAAAAAGTTTAAAATAAATCTTCATTTAATTTTTTTTTTCCTTCTTTTTGATGAGATTTTTCCAGTTGTTGGAAATGAGGATGATGCCGAATACGACTGCATATCGGATGCTGTCTTCTGTATCCGTGTGGCGGATAAAAGATACTTCCGGGTAGGGAACTCGACACTCCTGAAGGAACGTTGCATGATGATATGAAGTACTTTAGAAAGAATGTTTACCTTTGAAAAGCAAATTTTTTGACGTAGGACTACGTCTTACGGCTCGGTCCTGGGGAAATCAGTCTGTTCGGGTGCCTGTCCAGGTTTCGCACTGTTCGCACCAAAAATTAATACTTAATTACTTCAAAAATTTTAAATAATATTTTAACTATTTTTTTTAAAACTTTTGGCCTTTTTTAATAGTAAAATTAGACGACATGAACAAAAGCAAGGAATTAGAAAATTTCTTGTAAATTTCATTTAACTTTATTTTAATTTTTGCTGTTTTTTTTTTAAAGTAAAATTTACAAGCAATTTTCTAAAAAATTTACAAGAAATTTAAAGATAAAATCTTATTTTAAAATTAAACGACATGAACGAAAGCATGGACTTAGAAAATTTCATGTAAATTTTCAAGAAATTTAACTTTTACAAGAAACTTAAAAGTACCTAAAGCAAGGACTTAAAAATTTCTTCAAATTTTATTTCACTTTTTTTTTAAATTTTCGCCGTTTTTTTAAGTATCTTTCTTTAAAATATTAAAATTATACGGAAGCCCTGAAGGGTCGAAACTATTTGCCAGTTGTCTCGGTGCATGTTCCGGAACTGGCATTTGTTAGTTCCGGAACATGCACCGAGACAACTGGCAAATAGTTTTGACCCTTCAGAGCTTCCGTAAAATTAGACTATGTACATGAACAAAACCAAGAACTTAAAAATTTTAAATGAAATGTTCACTACATTTTTTAATTTTGTCCTTTTTCCTTTAGCCAAAAATATGAGCCAAAGCAATGTTTTAATATTACAATTTTTGCTTTGGCGCAAGTTTTTTTTTGTGCCATGAAAAAAAATATTTTTATCAAAAAATTCGAATTTTTTGACCAAAAACAAGCCAAAAAATTTTTTAAATCATTTTATTGTTTAAATTTAGCAATACTAGGACAGCACCTTAAAGACGCAGTCCTACTTAGAGATATGTCCCCATATCCTAGTATGATTTTTCACATATCTTTTTTCCCTTTGAATTAACTACAGGGTTTGCAGAAAATAGTTTTGCTGTCGTTTTTTCTCTAAATTTATTAGATAAAAATGCAACATAGTCTCTCCGTAACGAGAAAATGTCGCCACGCTCGAATGCAATTTATGCATTTAACGCTATCACCGCGAGCAATTTCAATTCAACTTTTATAAAAAAAAAAGAACAAATGGCTTCGAAACGTAAAAAAGACGTTTTGTTTTGACTTTCAAATCATCACTGTTTCCCGATCAAACCCGAGTTAATTTTACGACTCACCGTAAAAAAACTCGGAAAAGTTTTAAATATCGTATTCCGTAGCCATTCTTCTTTCGAAAGAAAGTAAAAATTCAAAATAATATATCTCCAGGTACGATCTTGAGTAAAAAAAATGACGCTTTTCCCGAGAGTATAACACATCGCTCCTCCACGACAAATAATTCTCTTTTTTCATTTTGCTTTTCACGTACAAAAAAAAAAAAAAAAAAAAAAAAAAAGATTTTCTTACATTTCCAAGGTCCTTGTAGATCCTCTCCCGGGTATTTTCCCGGAATTTAATATTATTTAAATGGGAAATAAAATAAAAAAGAATTACGGATCCTTTCGACGAAATGCAGACTTCATTTTATTATTCATTTGTTTTCACTCAAACCAATCAAATGTATACCTTATGCAAGGTTTTTTTCTCCTTTTTTTTCGCTCCCTCTCCGATTAATTACGGGTTTTTTCACGAGAAGAAAAAAAATCCAGCAAAAAAAGGAGGGTTTTCTTCTCTCTCGCTCACTTAATACCGACTCTTTTTTTTTTTTTTTTTTTAAATCGTTTAAGTAGGTTTTTTTTTGGGTAAGGCTCTTGAAAATGATTCCGAATTATTGAACCGAAGCAGTCTTTTTCTTTCAGTATGGTTTGCATGACTTTTCTATATTTTGTCTTTGGATTCCTTTTTTCCCCTACTCTTTCCTTCCTTTTTTTTTCTATACATCCAGTGAAATCGGATTTAATACCATTCTTGAAATATCAATTTCATACTCCAATACATTTTCAAAAACTAAAGTTTTTTTACGTGAGGTATTATATATACGAATATAGCCGAGTCCGGACTCGCATAAGAAAATGATAACATATTCGATTTTCTCTTCCTCCATATGTCTATTTAAATGATGTTCTTATAATTCTTCGATCCTTCCCCCTGGAAATATTTTTGTATATATATTTTATAATTTGATATCTTTGGGAAAAAAACGAGGATTTTGCAACAAAAAAAAAAAAAAAAACTCCGTTCTTAAAATGAATATTGAAATATCGTTCGATTCATTTCATTCGCTTTTTTTTTCCCTCGGAAACAATTTTTTAAATGAAAAAAAAATCTGTTCCGCTTAGAGCTTTTTTTTTTTTTTTTTTTTTTTTTTTTTTTTTGTTTGATACAAGGCTTGAATTACGGTAAATACGTTAAACTGGAAAAACTAGGTTCTTTTAGGGAGGGAAAAAAAAAGAAGAAAGAGACGGAAATGAAAGACACGGCAATTGGACTGTTGCCGGGATCATCTTCCTTTTTAATAAAGCCAGAACCTCTTATATTAATTAAACTGCTCTCGTCGTGAATGTAGAGGTCTATCTTTTTTAGCGCGAGCGGGAATTTGTTAAAGGAATTCTTTGAAATAAAAAAAAAAAAAAATCCGAGTTAAGATGAGGCTATACTTTTCGCATTTTACGATCCTTTTATGCGTTGACAAATACAATATTTTTTCGGTTCTTGGAACTCCTTCAAAATATGAAAAGCTGACTGAAATTTTAATCCTCGGGCACACATTTCAAAAGATTTCCCTTTTTTAAAAAAAGGTATACTTTACGAAAAGCATAAACAGGATTCAACAAGAAAAAAATAAATAAAAGGAAAATCCCGTACAGACAGGTTCTTGGTAATTTTTATTACTTCGTAATAATAATAATAATTATTATATTTATACTTTGAACTGGATGCTGCTATTCGTTGCAGAGAATTTGCATGAAGATTTGATTATCCATCTGCCGAGACGGAGACCTCGGGAGTTGGGTAGCCGGTGTGTTGCCGATATAAAGGGAAGCCTTTTGTCATATCTTGTTCCGTTACATTATCAAAGGCGAATGATCACGGAAGTGACAGAATGGAATTAATTTTAGGAGAATTAAATATGGAATAAGAAACGGATATTACCAAAAGGGGTGGTGCAGCATGAACTTTTGCGCTGTGCGAGGCTGTCGTCTGCTTGAAAGTAAAGTTAGGATTGGTTAATAATGTTCAATTTGGAAAGTGAACTTTTTTTTTTGGGGGTCAATCTATAGATCAGATTGTTTGCATTTAAGCAGGCAACAACTATTGAGAGAGAAAAAGCCTGATAGAGAACTTGCGATTCGGAGATAGGCCTTCAGGCTCTACGAAAAAAAGATACTGAACGAAAAAAAGATACAAAATATCGAAACTAGGGTGATCAGAAAAATAAAAAGTGTTTCCGATTTTGTTCTTCACCAAAAAAATGGGTTCATTTTAGGGTAAAAGCGCAAGAAAAATTTTGAAACATTTTTTTTTCAACGATTTAGGGGTGGCGCAGAGCATAAAAAGGACCTAAGTCACTATTTTTTCTTAGCATTTAATGAAACGAAAATTTCGGGCATTTTTCCGTAACTGAATATTACAAAAGTGTCCTTTGTAGGTACTTTTGATGATGTAGAAGACGAATTTCACCATCCCGATTTTTTCCGACCAACGCCTGAGTCCTTGTTAGCGCTTTTTTAACGCTCAAACCCGATTTTTCGGGATTAATTTTTATTTAGGTCCAAATTTGGAGCCCCCAAAAATTTTTTTTTCCTCTTAAAGTTGCTTATACTTATAGAGAAAAGCCTGAGGAACACGAATTTCACTATCCCGATTTCCCCCGACAAACGCCTGAGTAGGGGTGTAAGTAAAAATTTGGTTTTTTTGGGCCAAAAATTTATTTTTTTTGCCAAAAAATGGCGACAACTCTTCACCAGTTCTATTTAGAGGTCATGTTCAATGACATTTTTTACTCAGGACACTCTAATTAACAAGGATTTTTTGTGTTTCTAATCGATTTCCGAAATTTTTTGACGGTCGCAAAATTATATCCGTAATTTTTTTTTAATTTAAAATTTTTTCCGATCGTAAAAAAATTTTGGAAATTGATTGGAAACACAAAATAGCCTTGTTAATTAGAGTGTCCTGAGTAAAAAATGTCATTGAACATGACCTCTAAATCGAACTGGTGAAGAGTTGTCGCCATTTTTTGGCAAAAAAATAAATTTTTGGCCCAAAAAACCAAATTTTTACTTACACCCCTACTCAGGCGTTTGTCGGGGGAAATCGGGATAGTGAAATTCGTGTTCCTCAGGCTTTTCTCTATAAGTATAAGCAACTTTAAGAGGAAAAAAAAATTTTTGGGGGCTCCAAATTTGGACCTAAATAAAAATTAATCCCGAAAAATCGGGTTTGAGCGTTAAAAAAGCGCTAACAAGGACTCAGGCGTTGGTCGGAAAAAATCGGGATGGTGAAATTCGTCTTCTACATCATCAAAAGTACCTACAAAGGACACTTTTGTAATATTCAGTTACGGAAAAATGCCCGAAATTTTCGTTTCATTAAATGCTAAGAAAAAAATAGTGACTTAGGTCCTTTTTATGCTCTGCGCCACCCCTAAATCGTTGAAAAAAAAATGTTTCAAAATTTTTCTTGCGCTTTTACCCTAAAATGAACCCATTTTTTTGGTGAAGAACAAAATCGGAAACACTTTTTATTTTTCTGATCACCCTAATCGAAACAAATAAACAAGGAATCAAAAAAATATCATTTACATTTTAAAAATATTTCTAAATATTGCAGAAACATTTGAAAAAATATTTTTAAAAAAACATTCAGGGGATATGAGGCATATCCCACGTAGGACTACGTCTAGAATTTTTGGTTGGGGCATCGTTCTAAATCCTCCAAGCCCTGATATTAGTCCACGCGGCCCCCTTTTTCAATAAATTTTATCAAAGATCATAACAATCTTCGTTTCAAAAAATGTTGATGACCTTTTTCACAAAACATTATCAAAATTTTTAATAAAAAATTAAAATTTTTAGAATTTTTACCAAAAGTTTTTAATAAAATCCAAAAAAATGTTTTTTTAATGAAATTTTCAATAAATTTTTTCAATAATCAAATATCATCGAAATTTCGTTTCAAAAATTTTTAATGATCCCCCTAAATCCTCCAAGCCCTAAGCCCATTTATGATCATAGTGCCGTCTGATATCAATTCCTCCAAGCCCTATAATATTAGTCCACGTGGCCCCCTTTTTCAATACAATTTTATCAAAATCATCAAAAAAAAATTTCTAAATTTTCCTTTTTTTCTTAAAATTAGTCAAAAATTTACAATATTTTGTAAAAAATTTTATTATAAATTTCATTGAAAATTTTAAAGAATTTTTAAGGATCATCAAGGATTCAGTGCACGGAAAAAAAAGTTCGGTTCCTGTTACTGAAAGTTAAGTTGGGGCTTGTGACATCTAAACATTCGAGTTGACAATACTGAAAATTAGGTAATTATTACTGAGAGAGAGTTCGTCGAGTGCGGGTCGGTAGCTTAATGGTAGAGCACTCGTCCGGCAAACGGTAGATGTGGGTTCGATTCCCATTCGGCTCAAGTACCCGACGAAATTTTTTCTCTCAATGTTGTTTGTTTGTCCATAAAAGTTAAGGACTTTAGAGATTTCGGCTTTTATATATTATAAAAGGCGATAGTTTTTCCTCTTAATTATTACTAAACGTTATTAATCATTACGAACTCTTAGTAATAATTACTAAATTTTTTCGGTATTATCTACTCAAATGTTTAGATGTCACAGGTTCAGTAACAGGTACCGAACTTTTTTCTCCGTGTGGGCGGGACACGTCGCTCGAGCGCCACCGACGCGGTACATTAGGCAGGTCCTTGACGGCAGACCGACAAGCCCTAGGCCCCTGGGGAGGCCGCGGCTTCGCTGGGAGGATAACGTCTCGAGGGATGCGGGTCGGCTGGGTGTCCCCGATTGACGGGAATCATGCCAAGATAGAACCGCCTGGCGGAATATTTGTGATGAGGCAGTAGGGCTGCAAGCCCTGTAACGCCATATCTATCTATCTATCTATCTATCAAGGATTTTGGATAAAATTTGATTGAAAAATTGATCTAAACTTTTTGAAATATGCGTTTTTTTTATGTTCGGTACACCAAGACAACCGGACACGACAAAACCATCACAGTGCGCTTTGATACGTGGTCCTACGTCAAAAAAAAATTTTAGATTTACTAATGGGGAAGCAAAACAGGGCCTCTATTACAACAGCATAGGATATCAGGGTGTCTACTGGTAATCGATTTTCAAAATGAAGGCTTTTTAAAGGTTTTAGAGGCCTATTTTTAACGAAAATAAAGGTTTTGAGTTTTTTTTTTAATTATACTCCTAACTTTTTTGTACATGAAAAACAATCGAGACTCAAACAAAAACAAAATTCTAGGATGGGGCTTATTGTGTAACGATTCAATTTTTTGGTCCCGAAAATTCCCCATTTTTTTTTATTTCATTCTTTTAAATAATTTTTTTTTTTTTTTTGCATATACACCCTTCTTTCATTATGTTCCCACGTCCTCCCTTGCAAATGCGTCTAAACATTTGTTTTTCCGAGAAATGTCGAATCGGCCCTTTATATTAAAATTCTTATCTGCCAAAACTTGTCGAGACTTGAAAATTCCCAGAAATCCCGCAAACACCTGCATCTAAAGCCTGGGAAAGACCGTAAATTGTCGAGTATCCCCGAAGCCCTCCGAAACCCCTCCCACTTCTCTTTTTTATTTTTTATTTTATTATTATTATTATTTTCGACTCAAAAACCCAGTACCTTGCACTTGGCCGAAAAAAAACAGTGGAATTGAAAAGTAACAACTGTAACCAAGGAAATCAATGGTTTTTAGATTAGTTAAAACACCTGAAACTTACAATAAAGGCTAAAAAAAAGGTTTAAAAGGACAGTAGACACCCTGGCACTGGCCACCGCTTGTACTACACTGGATCCATTTCAAACAGTAGATTTCCCCGGCTGGACTCAACTCTGCATAACCTTAACAAAGCTCTTCGTGACTACCTACATTGTAATTTAACTGTGCGATCCAATTGCCATCCCTAACTTGTACTAGATCTCTTCTCCCATCAAAACCGAATCGCCTAGGCATTATTTCCAGCTTCTTTTGTCAATACTTAGAAGCAATTGCTAGATTCTATCCATTACACACATATGCGGATTTCTCCGTAAAGTTCTCAAACGAACCCCAGGAAATGAATGAAAAAGAAAATCCTACGCATTCTCAAGTTTTTCCCTACGGGGTAGAAAGAAGAGTAAAAATAATTCTACACCCTCAAGCAAAGTTTTACAGAGCGAACAAAGAGGGGAGAAAAATTTACGCTATCTCAAGTGTACCCAACAGCTGAAATTAAAAGCAAAAATGATCCCACATCCCCCCTTTAGAAAATTCAACAGAAAAAAAATAAACGGATAAATAACCAGGAAAAAAAAGTCAAGTTCCTTTTAAATTAATAGGTATTACAGTCGATGCTTTAAAAGCTCAATCCCGAACGAACCAAAAACCAGTCACGCAAATCCTATTCTTTAACGTTCTCGATTACCGCTTTTCAACGCTTCCAAATTATTTATTCCTTATGACTTCATTTTTTACGTTTAATCTCTCCACTTTTCCCTTCATGCCTTATTAAAGAAAAATAAATGGACTTTTTTTTTCTTTTTCTTTTATTGTAAGGTCTCTGGGAGCTTAAGTGGGCTGGGCCAAAATTTCATATAAAGTAGATTTATTTCACGAAAATTTTAAGCATAATTTAATTACGAAACTCTCGCTTTGCCGCAAACACCACAATATGAAATCGGGAAATTCCCGCGTGAAGTCTGGTTGCTGGAAGCTAAAAGTAAGAGATGGTTCAGCGATTCCGTTAATAGATCGATTGATTAGATTTAAATTGAAGTGACTTAAAGACAATTAATCAGGTTGGTGTTTCTATATCTCTCTCGGAGGCTCATCTTGAGGCAATGATTGAAAATTCCAGGTCAATCAGTATCCATGGCTACACGGCCCGTATTTTACCAAATGTCTTTTCCTATCAGCTCCTATCACCTTTTCTCCCTCCCCCCCATAACCGGTCTAATATAAGATAACATAACATCCTCTTGCGCTAAATTTCATTTTGTCTCACGCCACTCCGGCTCCCGGTCCCTTCGGATCTATTGTGCTTGAAACGAGAAAATCATAAAGAGAATATCGTTTGCGGTGGAAATCCTATTCATGAGATCAACATCTCTGAGCCTTCTGTATTGGAAATCATAAATTGATCCATTTCATCAGCATTCATATGTTGATGTGCCTCATTTTGATCTATCGTCCCTGCTGATTCATATCGCGTTTTATATCATCAGTTTAACGGGTGTTACAATCGCTTTTGGAAAGGAGGTTAAAATGGTAAGTAGGGAACGTTTCAATTCCTGGAAATCCTTGTTTATTTTGATAAATATAATTCTCATTTTCTTTGTTCTTTGTTACTTATTTTTTATGCGTTTTGCACAGGAAAGAAAAGGGTGACATCTTTATTGTACGTTCGAAGATAGTAAAAGTAGCCTTGTACGACTTTTTAGGATTTAAGCCCTGAATGGTCCTGGAACTAACAATGTCTGTTCGGGAACTGACGATTTTATTCCTGTTAATTCCGGAACAGAATAGGAGAACTAGCAAAAAACTAGCATTTGCTTTTAAAAAGGAACCTAGCAGTTTCGGAACTGGAAGAAAAAAAATTGCCAGTTCCGGAGCTGGCAGAAAAAAATTCTAGTTCGGGAACTGGCAAAAAAAATTGCTAGTTCGGGAACTGGCAGAAAAAAATTGCTACCTGCGGAACTGGCAAAAAAAATTGCTAGTTCTGGAACTGGCAGAAAAGAATATTGTAGCTCCGGAACTAACAGAATACATATTCCTAGTTCCGGAACTGACAGAAAAAAATTGCTAGTTACGGAACTGGCAGTGCTTGTTCTGGAACTAACAATGCCTGATCCGGAACTGACAATTTTATCCCTGTTAATTTCGGAACAGAATAGGAGAACAAGCAAAGAACTAGCATTTCTTTTAAATGGAACTTAGCAGTTCTGAAACTGGCAGAAAAAAATTGCTAGTTCCGGAACTGGCAGAAAATAAAATTGCTAGTTCCGGCAATTTTTAATTCAGCGCTGCCAGTTCCGGAACAAGCACTGCCTGCTTCGGAATTAACAGGGATAAAATTGTGAGTTCCGGAACAAACAGTGATACAACTGGCAAATTGTTTTGTCTTTTCAGGAGTTCCTTATTCATGTTATTCCTCAGTTAATTAAGTTTATTTCTAAATTTTGGAAGAACATAATTTGTTCTTTCGTCAAAAATTTGAAATTTTTGGATCAAGGAAAGATTAGGACTCGTGTTAATTAGATTAGATAAGGATTAATTCCTTAATCCAACAATTAAAATTTGAAAAAATGCCTGTGACCTAATATTTTACTTCAGTACCCCCTCCCCCCCCCCCCCTCTCAGGGATACTTGTCACCCAACTAGAGTGTATTGTACTTTATACAGTACTGTTCTTCCCTCCCCCCCTTAAAAAGTGCTTCTTCATGCACTTTTAAACCATGTCGTTTAAACGTAATTATAATTCTGGCAAGAACATCAGCAGTAATTATAATAGAAATTGTAGCTGATGAAAGAAGAATGAACAACAAAAATCAATACAGTTTGATAAAATATTATTCTGTATGCTTTTCATGAAAATACAGAGTAAGGAAAAAAAAAAAACAAACATGGCATGTCAGCCTTTTAATTACACGGTCAGCATTTTTTTTAAGCAGCAGGTGAAATTATTTTAATTATCCGTAAAATAAAAGTTTTGTTATGATCCCAATTTATTTGTTGTAGGCCTACACAACGTTATTATTTTATACTGATAATCCATTTTCTTTGTGGGGCACATTCCATACACAGTAAAAAATTTTGTGTACTTTTAACTCACTTTCTGTGTAGAATATGGTCCACATACTTTTATTTGTAATTCTGACAAAATGAAAATGTGTTAAAAAGTTACTAAAATTTATGTGTTATTATTTGCATACTATCGTATTTATCTATTCATAAATTTTTAATCTAGGCGTTTTCTTAAGAAAATTTTTCCCGTATTTGTGAACTGTTTTTTTCAGGTTTATACATCAAGCATTTCAAAACCAAACCAAACCAAACAAGAACAAGAACCCAGCAATTTATTGTATAATTTTTTAAAGAAGCGAATTCCGAGGCTGAATCCAATCCTGAATCCGGAATCCTTGCACAACAAAACAGAAGGATGCTAATCTGTTCGAAAAATTAATCCTTTCAATGACTTAAATCACGATTTATTTAAATTTTCCACTACTATTTTTTTTATTTGTTTTCTTTTTTTTCCGCAAAATCCTTTTATTTTTTTTTTTTATCGTGGAACTAGAAATAGCCCTAACACCGGCAATGTGTCAAATTAACATATTATATTTGTTATTTTTTTGACACATTGATACTTATTAACATTGACAAAACAATGTGTAAAATAATTACATAAAATGGGATAACATACAGAGTATGTAGACCGAGTATGTTAAAAGTACACAAAATTTTTTACTGTGTAGGGTGTAGGAAAAGTTGGGGAACGAATCTATATTTTTTTCTATGATGTCGATTTCTTCGGGTGTTAGGAAGTAGCAATTGACAAGACTCTTAATTCGACACGTTTCGTTGCTATATTTCGACTCTTCAGGACTTTAGTGTTTTGCGGGAATTCTGGAAAATGATGCAGTAGTGTTTGATTAATTCAAACAAATGACAAACAGTGTGTTTGCCAGAAATGACAGTACATTTTCAGTTTTTGTATTTTTGTGAAACCGTGGTTTCAGCGTTTTTTTTTTTTTTTTTTTTTTTGCGTTGGGTTGGGTAACACATTATAAAGTGATCAAGAATCATCTATAACTAGGGTTCTTATGTGGATTACATCATTCAATATCTGTTTGATAGGAGTGGATTTTTAAGTTTCCGAATCGCAGGCAGCTCTTACTTTTAAGATTTACAACGCCCAGGAATTAATCAGAGGGACCAGCCAAGTTGAAAGCCACTGACATTCTCTGCTGTGTGGGTCCGAAAATATCTTCAGCAAGATAAAGACCACTGCATCATTTTCCAGAATTTTAGCAAAACGCTTAAGTCCTGAAGAGTTGAAATATAACAACAAAACATGTCAATTTTTGTTTTCTTTTAGGTGCTTATCACAGGTCTTTTGTCTTTTCGTCAATTAACTGCGTAATGCAGGTGTGTTTTTCTGTTTTTCTCCTTTTCTGGCGTGCGACAACTAAACCGTGCAGTGAGGTTAAGATGGCTGCATTTGTAAATTCCCGCCATCCCCGCCAGAGGGGAAAAGTGTCGGTGCGGTCAGGGGATCAAATCTAGATGATTTTTTTTGCAAAATTTGGCGATAGCAGTACTTTAAGTGTTTGGATTACAGAACTAACTATAATTTAAGACGACGAATATTTAACATGGGAGTTCCGTCTCTATGTAGTTTTATAAGCTCTGTGAGCCTAACCGATACATGGACAAGTCAACACTAATCCCGGAAGAAATCGACGTCATAGTGTAACTTAAAAGGAACCCATTACAAATCTAATACTATATTTTCTCAGCAATCGTTCGAATCATGAAAGAAAAAAAAAATACATAGATATACATATTAGCATTGGCCCGAACAACGGCCTCTATATTTTTAATAAAAATTGATTAGAGACTGTCGCAAATAGGGGATCAATAGGAGTGTTTTGAATTATTTAATGTTCCCAAAATATCATTTCCAAGCTCTCAATTTTGAAATAAAATATTAACCAAATTGAACTTACAAACGCAACAATTGACAGGTTGTTTTAACTTCCGAGTAAAGACAAAAATTAAAGAATTATCAGACTTATCGAGGAAGCTCGAAATTTAATCGATTTCATCTTCGGAAAACGATTAAGCCAATGTCTTCAGGTCCGGAGTTTTTATAACCTCTGAGACGACCTTTTTAACGCCAGATGTCGGTAGACTTCGTTTCGGTTCTCGTGCTCTCATTAAAAACGACTCTGGGTAAAATTTTCGGCGTTTCACTTACGAGAGCTTTATTTTCGAGAGACTGGCAACTCCGATCTTTGGGGGTTAGAACAGCCCGGAACAAACGGGAAGTCGGAGGTTCGAGCGCTCCACGGGTACGAGTTGTTAATTTTCCCGAAATTTTTTTTATTACGTAATTAATTTTTTAAATAGAGGATTTTAAACCTCAAACTTTGGGAAATCCAGGACTTTGTGTTTTCAAAAAATTAATAAAAATTCCGAATTTTTAAAAAAATTTCCAAAAACGGATTTTCAAAAACGACAAAATTTGAAAACATGAAATCTTTCAAGCCGAAAAAATTGCAATTTCAAAATAAAATTCCTTTTGGGGGGCGATATGTTCAGTTAATATCTCAATTCCGATGCAAAGCTTCCTCTTAAACAAAATAGATCTGGTCAGATTTACTCGTGTCCTATCGAAAGATTACGGTTTGTGTGCGTAACCACAAGCACTACGTGCAGCACACGTGTAATACATCTACCCAAATTCATACATCGTACTGAATAAATTAATTCTCCGGAACTACAGAGATGGAAATTTTGCGTTTTAAAATCTCAATTTATTTTTTAGTAACTCCGAAAATAAATAAATAATAAATAAATCTATAGTTTTCGGAGCCCGTAAAAAGTTTAGCAATTAACTTCTATGAGGATTAATTATTTTTTGAGGTTTTTTAAGCAAATTATATTTCTGCTTGTTATACAATGGCAGCGGTAGGCGTTCTTAAAATATTCTGTAGCAAAAATTTTACAACATAAAATGTTTTAAGGTTAAATTTTTTTTTCTTTCTTTTTTACTTTTTTAAAGGGTAGAATAGTCAAACAGCTTTCACGGAAAACTTGGAAAAAGCACGACAACTTTTTTTTTTTCTTCTTCTTCTTTTTTTTACACAGTACAATCCTTTCATGTATTAATAAAGAAGAAAAGTTTTTTACTTTATTAGTCTAAGAGAAATGACAAAGAACTGTAAACAGAGTTTACGTTTTCACAGGACCACCGTGTATTTCATTCTCATTTCAAGTTTATTCAGACATAATGGTCCCGTGAAAACATAGAACGAACGGTTTCAAACGTTCTGGCAGACTGAAGCTTTAATTCAGCTTTTGAATTTCTAGTTTTGAATTCATTATAAGTTTCGTCATTAAAAGTTGACTGACTGCAATTATTCTTTTAAAACACGCACAGGATGAGAGGGGTGGAAAAAAGGAAAAAAAAAATTAAATATTTTTCCTTTTTTTTTTTTTTTAAACTAAATGAAATTTAACAATTATTACATTCATAAAAAAGACATTGGGGAAATGGACTTAATATTTTAATGAAAAAGCGTTATTTAATTTTAAGCGAATTTCCCTGTAAACCATATTAAGAAGAGTCTCACACGAAAAGGGAAAAGGAAAGTAAAACGCCTTGAGGTTCAATCTGTAACCGACGTGTATTTTGAGATTTTCCAAAAACATTCCCTGACGAAGACTTATTGTCTCAGAAAACCATTCACGTTTTAAATGAAAAACTTTTAGGGCCTAAGTTTTACTTGATTTTGTTATTGTTATATTTGTTTGGAAAACTTTTCTTTCAAATGTTGCAAGAGATTATATTCATCTCTTAAAAAGGTAGATGACATTTTCTTCTTTCGAAAGATGTCCCATTGGGGTTCGAAATGTTTCCCCTTCTCTTAACTCGTTTTTTTCTTCTTATACTTGCATAAATCTTTCTTTTTCCACATTATTTTTATAGATTTATCCCCATCCGAGTTTAATCGCTTTTTTCTTTTTTTTTTTTTTTTTTTTTAATTTTCCAGTTTTCTCTTTCGACTTCTACATTATTTCATCTTCAAGTCGTTTTATTCCTAAAACCTAAAAAATGACATTTTTAAACCGAAAGAGGAAGGTATAAAGAATTTTCCTTTTTTTTGTTTTTTTCACCAAAAAAAAATGTTTACATTTTCAGGAAAAAAAAAAAATTAAGGAGCTTTATAAAGAAACGAAAACTTTAACATTTGTTACAAGGAAGTTGCTTCACGACATTAAGCCAATTATTAATAGCGAAAAAATTGCATCTTTTCTAGGTCATCTTAAAATTCTAGGTTTATTTTAGGTACTAAAAATAATTTTTTTTTATGTCATTAAGTGCATATTGTTTTTGGGATACTTAAATAAAAAATTTTTTTTTAGTGCCTAAAATAAACAGAATTTTTTTTGAATTTCCTTTCAACTTGACCCCACCTTTCAACTTCACCCCACTCTACGGTGACGGATGTCTCAATCATACCATTTAACAGCCTCATTACTCAATAAGCAAAGAAATATTAATATTTTCAAAATATTTGGCAACATTTTTAAAATATTGTAATCGTTTCTTGTTTCAAAAAATATTTGCATAATATTTTTAAAACGTTAAAAAATATTTTAAAAATATTAATATTTCTCTGCTTTAAACTACTATTTGTACGTCTTTTAGAAAATATACCAATTTTGGGAGTTGGTGCTTAGAAGGTTGTGAAATTATAATCTAAAGCAAAATATTACTGTTTACAAACGAAACATTTTAAGATACTTTTCCCAGTTGGTACCTTTTCTAAAAGACATACATGTATAGCATGAACCCCATAGTTAAGCTATTTCGTTTTAAAATTTACTCTCAAAAAACTACCGCAAAAGGAAAATTTTTCCCATTTTTTGGAATGTTGGCTAACTTTTTTTTTTTTTTTTGAATGGCCGTCAAGTTCCATTGTCAACAGAACTGAACACGAAAAGGGGAGCAGAACCGCTACAACACAAACTCCTTTAACTTCGCCTAATCTGTTTCTTTATTTTAAGCTTAAAATAAAGAGCAAGGGACATTTTCATGTCCCAACATGTTAGAAATTAGATGTATTGTCTACAGAATAAACAATTCGTCTGAACAGGAGAGTAAGCAAGTTGCCAGTTTCCATACACGAACGGGTTTTTAAAGGAGGTAATTCTCTTAAATTCAGAAGTAATCTCTTTATGAAGTTTGTATCCCCTTTTGTCTTTCCGGAAGGGATTAAACCGTTATTAATACGAGAAATAAGCAATAAAGTTTACTCGACCATCCGAAACAAAAAAAGAAAAAGGAAGGAAAGGGAAAAATTGGTACTCCGAATTCCCAAAGACCCGGACTAGCAAAATCTCAGAATCAAGTTTCAAACGGATCGTGTCGCCAAAATCTGCAAAAATTCTTAGAAGAGTTTTAAGGATTAAACTTTTTTATCTGCATATAATTGGTTTTATCAGTCGTAATTAGTCATTAAAAAAAAAATCTCTCCTGCATTAAATCCCTAATCGACTATACAGTATTTCCTTTTTTTTTTTTTTTTTTTTAATCCAGGAAAATTCTGAAAGATTAAAAAACAGAGTGAAAGAAATCTCTCCAGTTAAATTAATAATTTCGGGAACTGGAGAAAAAAGAAATCTGCGAAAATAAAGGAAAAGAAACCTCATAAAATACAGCAGGAAGATATCCGATTAAAACCGTTCAAATGGTGTAATGCTCTTTTCGTTTTTTTTTTCTTTTTTAAAGGAAAAATCTTTGTTCGAGCAGAAACATTAAAACACGGAAAAATAAAAATTAAACGTTCCCCCTTTAGAGTTTTATCGAAGAGAAAAAAACCAAACAGATTTTTTTTTTCTGTTTTTTTAATTTTCGCTTTCGGTTTTCTCTTCTCTGAATTTGCCGAAAATTTTCCAAACCATCCTCAACACTCCACACGTAAAAACTCCACGCATTCAAAACTTGCAAAAAACATTTTCACCTTTCTCCGCCCCAGTCATTTCGTAACATTTCCTTTTTCGGGTGTTTTGAAAGGTTTCTTTTTCCTCCCTTGAAAATTTTAACTTAAGAAAATGAGTTATTTCTATAAAACTGATTATTCATAGAAAACGTGAGTTACGTTTTCCGACGAGTTAACAAAAGTTTCCAATCTTTGCCGGTTAATTCAATTTAATGAAATGATTCTTTATTATAATGAGAAAAGTTCTTTTTGAAGAGGAAATGTTACGTAGGAAATGAGAAAATCTCTTTTTCGATTTCGAAAGATATATGTGTTAAAGAAGCAACACAACAACGAAGGGCGCAAAAAAAAGTGTAAGTGTAGAATCTTTGGTTGGGGTCGAATTTCCGAGCTGGGCATGGAATCGCTTTTAATTTAACTTACCCCGTTTGATAATTATGGTTTTAGAACTGTAGACACTAAAAAAAAAAATAAATAAAAAATTAGATGTGAAACAAAAAAAAAAGAAAAAAAAAAAAGATGTTTCTTCAATGAAATTTTAAATAAATTTTTTCTATTATCAAAAATCATCGAAATGTTCGTATCAAAAAATAATCCCCCTAATGATCCCCCTAAATCCTCCAAACCCTGATATTAGTCCACGTGGTCCTCCTTTCCAATAAAATTTTATCAGAAATCATCAAAACCTAAAAAAAATTTTCTAAAAATTTCCCCTTTTTTTTAAAATTAGTCAAAAATTTACAACATTTTGTAAAAAATTTTATTATAAATTTCATTGAAAATTTTTTAAAATTTATAAGCATCATCAAGATTTTTGATAAAATTTTAGCCTGGCCTATTTATCTCCGCAAATTTTTATTCCGATTTCCGAATTCCGACTAAAATTAATTCCGACAACCGATTTACGAATTCCGACTCCCGAATTTAATTTATTCCGAAAATATATTTTTTTTATTTTTAATACTTATTAAAGCGTGGTATGAAGTCAGATTATGTTAGATTTATTTCTTGAGTTAATGGAAAAAATCCCGAGGAATTTCACTATCCCGATTTTCCCCGATCAATGACTGAGTAGGGGTATAAGCAAAAATTTGGTTTTTTGGGCCGAAAATGGATTTTTTGCCAAAAAATGGCGACAAATTCTCACCAGTTCGATTTAGAGGCCATGTTCAATGACATTTTTTACTCAGGACACTCTCAGGATATTTTGTGTTTCGAATCAATTTTCGAAATTTGGATTTTCAAAAAAATTGCGGGTAGAACTTCCGACTGTAAAAAAGATTGGGAAATTGATTCGAAACGCAAAAGATCCTTAATAATTAGAGTGTCCTGAGTCAAAAATGTCATTCAACATGACCTCTAAATCGAACTACCATTTTTTGGCAAAAAAATCCATTTTCGGCCCAAAAAACCAAATTTTCACTTACACCCCTACTCAGGCGTTGATCAGGGAAAATCGGGATAGTGAAATTCGTGTTCCTCAGGCTTTTTTTCATAAGTATAAGCAACTTCAAAAGAAAAAAAATTTGGGGGTTTCAAATTTGGGCATAAATAAAAATTAAGCCCGGACAATCGGGTTTAAGCGATTTCATTAAATGCTAAAAAAAAAACTGTGGTTTAGACCCTTTTTCCGCTCTGCGCCATCCCTAAATCGTTGAAAAAATTTTTTTCATAATATTTTTTGCGTTTATACACTTTAAAAGATGCAAATGATAAACACCGATCTGTTATTCATCGATTTCGAGGCAAATAAGTATTAAAAATAACAAAAAAATATATTTTCGGAATAAATTAATTTCGGGAGTCGGAATTCGTAAATCGGTTGTCGGAATTAATTTTAGTCGGAATTCGGAAATCGGAATAAAAATTTGCGGACTTATTCCGGGGAGCGAAAATTTTATTGAGAAAATTTATCTAAATTGAAAAATTTATCTAAAATTCTATTGAAAAATTCATCAAAAATTTGTGAAGTATTCGTTTTTTTAAATGTTCGGTGCCCAAAACACCAATCGGACACGACAAAACCATCATGGTACGCCCTAAGACGTAGTCTGTCCTACGTCAAAAAAAAAAAAAAAAACGGATGCTACGTTTGAAATGCGATACGGTCTGAACATGCATTT
Organism: Liposcelis bostrychophila; assembly: GCA_037577465.1. Classification (NCBI taxonomy): domain Eukaryota; kingdom Metazoa; phylum Arthropoda; class Insecta; order Psocodea; family Liposcelididae; genus Liposcelis; species Liposcelis bostrychophila. The sequence continues at coordinate 19,212,535 of CM075207.1, forward strand.
AAACACGGACAGGTTTCGTGCGAAAAGGACTCCGCTTACGGAATTTAAAATGCCAGTTCAAATATTGTTATTAAAATTATTCCTGGCACGACTCAATTCGTGTCATTCCCTGTTTATAACTGTGAACGAAGCGATTATTAAACGGATCCCCCAAAAAAGCGCATTCAATTTTTTTTTCCTGGATTAATGAACATTTTTGGTTTTAAAATAAAATCTTAATGCATACTAAGAAAAAGGAAAGAAGAAAAAAAAAGAAAAAATCTTACAGTTTGTTTTATTAAACCAGATTACATTCCTAAAACCCAAAGGAAAATAAAAGAAAAAAAAAAGAAACTTTAAGATTACAATTGTAATCCATCAATCGCTAAAGGATTAGTTGGAAAAGGCCTAACGAGAAGAAATAGCTTCATCATCCAGACTCTTCTTTTTTTTTTTTTTTTTATTTCGATCTCGGACACTGGTTTTCCGTTAACTTTACGCCTGGGACGATTCACTATCATATTACCTTTTCTCACAAACTCAACCGTTAAAAAAAAAAAAAAAAATCGAAATAACAAAGCGTCGCGTCAGCATTTATCAAAGCAGAAATATATGAAAAAAAAATGGGAATTTTTTTTATTTTTTTTATTCCGTTTTTATTTTCTTTCGCGATAACAAATACACGTCGAGGAAAAGCGGAAAATATTTATTCAGAAAGAGCTCCAAATGCTTTTAGACCTGTGACACATTAAGGATTGAAAATCGTCACGAGTCTTGTACTAAACGATACGAGAATGTTTGAACCAATTTGAATTCTTGATATGTCACATGGTTTCACATCAAAAATGTAAGCTTATGTAAGTTGAAGATCTATGAAGGAATTCCACAACTTTTTTTTTTTTTTTTTTTTTGCTTTCAGTAATTCAATGATTAAAGTCAGTAAATGAGTCATTGAGAACATATTTTTTCGGTCTAGGTGCTTCGTAAAGGTGCTGGGCTCTACCTTTCGCTAATAAGAGCCTGCAAAATTGTCATGTTTGTTTAAAGGCGTAATTTCACAATAAAAAATACATATCCATTATTTAAAAAAAAAAAAAAAAAAAAATTGGAGAAAAGTTGATCTTTTTAACGTGTTTGTTTCAACAGTTCAGGAAAAATGTTAGGAAAAATGTTACGAAAAAGGAGGAGGGTCCATAAGGGGCTTTTTTCGGCTCCACCGAAAAATATTGATAATTGAATTGGTTCGCCAAATTTACCTAAAATAACCATCATGGTACAGTAATCATTTTGTTTAATTAGCACCTTGCTGCACGCTATAGGCAATCCATAAGGAGCATTTTTGGCAAAAAAGTATACTCGAAGTATACTCAAAGTATACTCAAAGCATACTCGATCATGATTTTTATTTTTTAAAAGGTCGACGTTTGGCCATGTCCCGCAAGGCCCCGCAAAACGAGGCTTTGGGAAAACGACTACTTTAATATGTAGATATTTTTAGAATAGATTTCAATTACTGACCCGTACTGACAAACAATTTATCAGGGAGCCCGAAAATCGATCTTATGGACCCTCCTCCTTTTGAAAAAAAATGTAGAAAATAAAGCCAGAAAAATAAATATCTCACTAAGCTAAAGTATTCATATAAAAATATACCACCAGCTAAAATATTTTTGAACTTGTTTCTCGTAAAATTGCACCTCCACCCTAGTGGCCAAGTCACAAACAATAATTCTCGTGAATTACTCATTGCTAATTCGTAGACTCTCAAGTTTGAACCTGACAGCGTCAAGTTTGAACTTGTCAAAGCAAGTTTCAACCTAACAACGCCAAGTTTGAACTTGTCAAAGCAAGTTTGAATCTGACAACGTCATGTTGGAACTTGTCAAAGCAAGTTTAAACCAGACAACGCCAAGTTTGAACTTGTCAAAGCAAGTTTGAACCTGTCAACGCTAAGTTTGAACTTGTCAAAGCACGTTTAAACCAGACAACGCCAAGTTTGAACTTGTCAAAGCAAGTTTGAATCTGACAATGCTAGATTCAAACTAAACAATGTTGTGTCATTGACATGAACCTGACATTGTCAGGCTCTAATTTGACATTGTCAAGTTGTCTTTGTCGACGATCACCTAAAGACTCTAAGGCAAATAAAGAGACTACGGAACCCCTGATGATTCATTGCTGATTGCTAATTCGTAGACTCTCAAGTTTAAACCTGACAACGTGAAGTTTGAACTTGTCAAAGCAAGTTTGAACCTGACAATGCTAGATTCTAACTAAACCATGTCGTGTTTAAACCTGACACTGACAAGCTCTAATTTGACATTGTCAAGCTGTGAATTGCCAGTATTTATTGTTCTAGGTTTAAACCTGCCAATAATGCCAGGCTAAAACTTCATAAAGGCAGGTTTGAACTTGCCAATGCTGAGTTGGTGTGAACCTTACGAACGCCACGTTTAAACTTGTCAAGGCAAGTTTGAACCGGACAATGTTTGGTTTAAATTCGAAAATGTTAAGTTTGAACCTGGCATTGTAAGGTTCAAACTTGACAGTTTACAATTAGCAATAAACAATGAAGCTTCAGGACTATATAGCTTCCGTATGAGACTGTATTTGGTACGTAACGATGTAACAAAAACGAAAAAAAGTCAAGATCAAGATCAAGAAGTTCAGAAATTTAGCGAACAAAATTGCTGATGTGGATTCAACATTTAAAAATAAAAAAATACAAACTAAGCCATGCTCAACCAGTCAACCAGAGTGTGAATGAGCCCGTAAATGCAACTAAGCCATTGAATGCAAGATGACGCCTTCATAATAAAGGAAAATTTTTGACATATTTCATCAGGTTTATTATACGCGGAAAGGAAATAAAGGGTAGTCCAAGAAGAACGGGCCTAATTGACTCTCTTCCCTTTTGAAAGAGCGTTTCTTCAGACACTTAAGCAGCCAAAATTTTTCCCCCAGCATCTTTAAATTTATTTGAAAGAGCGGCCCCCCCGACCAAAAAGCATTAAAACTACACGCTACCTTTGAGAAACCCCCGTAAATTAAGTTTTCCGGAACTGAATAGACGAAAGTTTCCCCTCATTGAACATATCAGACGGTTGAAAACTTTTCAAGTTTACGTCTCACTCGCTTCTTATCAGGTTGGCCTAAATGAAAACTTATTTTCCCCTCGTGTCATTAATAGCCTCCATTCTTTTTTTTTCTTTCTCCGGTTTGTCTTTAAAAAAAAATACATATACTTTTTTTTTTCTTTTAAGGACAATTACAACAGGAATGCAACTCATAGTGATACCCTTTGGCCCCCATCCTTCTTTATACGTCACGCAGTCACTCATTCCGCTTCAAGTAACCCATTGTGAGCAATAAATTTGAGTTATGTTGCGCTTAAAAACTGCGCGATAGAATTTTTTTTTTCCTCTCCTGCCACAGAGAACATTTGCGTTCAATGTATTGCGATTAATTCAAAATAGTCCCAAGGGAACAAAACCGACCTCCTCCCCTCTTATTTTTTTTTTTTTTCAGTAATATTTATATAAATTTTTGCTTTGCGTGCACATCTCTTAATATATTTCAAAAAATTTTAATTTCAGGTCCGAAAATGAAAAGAAATAAAAAAAAAATCGCGGATTTCAATTTCTCGTAATGTTTATTCATGTTTCCAATTAATTCAAATTGGAATTGAATCGGGGCTGGGAGGGTCGGGAGATCAAATGGGTGGGTAGGCGGTTGGAGGAGCAGTAATAACATGTCCGTCAAAAAAGAAAGTAAAATGGAAAAAAATGATTCCTCCTCGGGGCGTTTCTTTTTCATTATTAGATCACAAGGGAAAAAACCCGAAACGGATTCAATTCGGTTTATAATTTTTTCCCTTTTTTTTTCTTTCTTTTTTTATTATCATTTGCGGATAAAAAAATTATTAAAATCGTTTTCGGTTCATTTTATTTATTAATTTTTAAAGTTAATCGGAAAACGTTAAACGAATAATTTGCAAGGGAAAAAAAGCTTGCGAATAAGAAATATAAAACGCGTGTTATAGTTAATAAAACATGCCAAAGCAGGCAATATCGTAGAAAGTACTTTTCTTTTGTTTTATTATACAAAGAAAAAAATTTTTCCTTACTAGGGTGGCTCATTTCGAAGGTCAATTTTTTAATTATTGCTCCCTGGGCTAAAAATCGTTCATTTAAATGTAAAAAGAAGCCTGAATTTTTTTTAGGTTGAAAAATAATTTTTTGGCACAGGCCAACGGTCGTTTGAAGTTTTTAGAGCCGAAATGGTGCTTAACTTGGACGAATTTCAAAAATTAACATCTCGCTCAATTAACATCTTTTAATATAAAAAATTTTCCTTTATAGGGTGCATTAGGTACGTATTAAGTTTCCTAGTCCGAGAAAAATGGTGCCTTCAATTTTAAGTCACTGACTTTGCTAGAGCCCAAACGTCAAAGATGTTAAAATTTAACTCAATTTGCTTAAAATTTTACTTTAATAATTTAAAACTTACGTCTATGCATTAAAATTTTTAAGCAAATTGAGCTAAATTTTTACATCTTTGACATTTGGGCTCTAGCAAAGTCAATGACTTAAAATTGAAAGCGCATTTTTCTCGGTGTAAAAAAAAAATATTCGGCTCGAAAATATTGACTCGTTGGGCGCCCAGGCAGGGTTATAGTAGAAAAACGGGAATGGCTGTAACAGGGTAAGGTCAGAAAATTATAAAAATTCGAAAATAGCCGAAGTGTGCCCAAAATATGTAGAAACAATGCCCCAAATGTAATTTTGATGCAAAACATTTTTTACCCTATGTTAAACCCTTTTTTCTTTATTTCTGGCTAAAAAAAATTACATTTTTAAAAGCTAAAAATGAATTTTCAACGCATGTAAATATAGATGCTTTTCTTCTGGCACAATTTGCCAGAAAGGCATACAGGGTTAGTACCAACCCCGCTACAGAACAACGCAGAAGGCCACATATGCCTTCTAGAAAAATGTTCCTCTAAACATTTCCAAGAAACGTATCCGAAGGACTTAATTACTGAACACCTTGTAAACGACCACGGCAAAGACATAAAAGATTTAACAACATATCGGATTGGCATAAGGCATGACAGAATAGATGAAAAAAAATGTAATCCAGGTAAGATGGTGATAATCTGTAATTACCCAAATTAATAAAACTGGGTAACTTCCAAAAAAAAAAATTGAAATTTCAAATTTTTGGGAATTTTCAATTTGTTTTTTAAAAAATTGATTAAAAATCAATTAATTAATATTAGAAATTGAGTAAAAAATTTTAAAAAAATTAAAAATGCCCAAAAATTTAAAATCCCAATTTTTTATTTTGGAACTTATCCAGTTTTGTTAATTTTGGTAATTAGGATAATAAAGGAAAATTTTTTATATTAAAAATGTTAATTGGGCGAATTTTTAAAATTGGTCCAAATGAAGCACCATTTCGGCCCTAACAACTTGAAACCACCGTTGGCCTGGGCCAAAAAATTTTTTTCGACCGAAAAAAAATTCAGACTTCTTTTTATTATAGGAATGAATGATTTTTTGCCCAGGGAGCAAAAATTAAAAAATTGGTAATTTAAAATGTCGAAAAACATTTTAAAAATGACGAAAGGCTTTTAAAAATGTCGAAAGCCATTTTTAAAATATCAAAAAGTATTTTTAAAATATCAAAAGGTATTTTTAAAATATCGAAAGGTATTTTTAAAATATCGAAAGGTATTTTAAAAATATCGAAAGGCATTTTAAAAATATCGAAAGGCATTTTAAAAAAACATCGAGGGGCATTTTAAAAATGTCGAAAGGCGTTTTAAAAATGTTGAAAGGCATTTTAAAAAAACATCGAGGGGCATTTTAAAAATATCGAAAGGCGTTTTAAAAATGTTGAAAGGCGTTTTAAAAATATCGAGGGGCATTTTAAAAATATCGAAAGGCAATTTAAAAATATCGAGGGGCATTTCAAAAATATCGAAAGGCGTTTTAAAAAAATTTCGAAATGCGTTTTAAAAATATCGAAAAGCATTTTAAAAATATCGAAAGGCAATTTAAAAATGTCGAAAGGCGTTTTAAAAATGTTGAAGGCGTTTTAAAAATATCGAGGGGCATTTTAAAAATATCGAAAGGCAATTTAAAAATATCGAGGGGCATTTCAAAAATATCGAAAGGCGTTTTAAAAAAATTTCGAAATGCGTTTTAAAAATATCGAAAAGCATTTTAAAAATATCGAAAGGCAATTTAAAAATGTCGAAAGGCGTTTTAAAAATGTTGAAAGGCGTTTTAAAAATATCGAAGGGCATTTTAAAAATATCGAAAGGCAATTTAAAAATATCGAGGGGCATTTCAAAAATATCGAAAGGCGTTTTAAAAAAATTTCGAAATGCGTTTTAAAAATATCGAAAAGCATTTTAAAAATATCGAAAGGCAATTTAAAAATATCGAAGGCGTTTTAAAAATGTTGAAAGGCGTTTTAAAAATATCGAGGGGCATTTTAAAAATATCGAAAGGCGTTTTAAAAATGTTGAAAGGCGTTTTAAAAATATCGAGGGGCATTTTAAAAATATCGAAAGGCAATTTAAAAATATCGAGGGGCATTTCAAAAATATCGAAAGGCGTTTTAAAAAAATTTCGAAATGCGTTTTAAAAATATCGAAAAGCATTTTAAAAATATCGAAAGGCAATTTAAAAATGTCGAAAGGCGTTTTAAAAATGTTGAAAGGCGTTTTAAAAATATCGAGGGGCATTTTAAAAATATCGAAAGGCAATTTAAAAATATCGAGGGGCATTTCAAAAATATCGAAAGGCGTTTTAAAAAAATTTCGAAATGCGTTTTAAAAATATCGAAAAGCATTTTAAAAATATCGAAAGGCAATTTAAAAATGTCGAAAGGCGTTTTAAAAATGTTGAAAGGCGTTTTAAAAATATCGAAGGGCATTTTAAAAATATCGAAAGGCATTTTAAAAATATCGAGGGGCATTTCAAAAATATCGAAAGGCGTTTTAAAAAAATTTCGAAATGCGTTTTAAAAATATCGAAAAGCATTTTAAAAATATCGAAAGGCAATTTAAAAATGTCGAAAGGCGTTTTAAAAATGTTGAAAGGCGTTTTAAAAATATCGAGGGGCATTTTAAAAATATCGAAAGGCATTTTAAAAATATCGAGGGGCATTTCAAAAATATCGAAAGGCGTTTTAAAAAAATTTCGAAATGCGTTTTAAAAATATCGAAAAGCATTTTAAAAACATCGAAAGGCATTCTAAAAATATCAAAAGGTATTTTAAAGGCTTATAAATAAGCTTTCACTTTGCAGAACCGGACCCTCGAAAACCATGGTTTTTTAGTCCTAAGTCTTTTAACTATAAACCAAAACCGAACCGAACCCAGGCTGACATTAATATGGTTTCCTACCCCTGGAAGAGAAAATACCACCTTCTTCCTAAGAAACTGAGTCGTATTTTTTTCTGCTTGAAAGTATTGTCAAAAGGCTGGTCCGTCCTTTGATTTTTGAACTAATCGGTCGCAGATGCTGCTAATAAGGTCGTTGAATCGAAAAAAGGATAAAAACGCTGTCGATACCAATAAATGGACAAATAAATCCTTGTTGCATAATTTATCGATAAATGCTTTTCCACGCAGGTTGTAAATGAGAATTATTCAAAAGGAAAATTTGATTGACCTACTTTATTTAGGTATTTAATCCCGGATCATCATCTTAAAAATTCAATTTCATATCCATTTTTTTTCTCAACAAAAAAAAAAAAAAAAAAAAAGGAATAATATTTTCTTTTTCTAATACGTCGCGAAAAAGAAGAAGAAAAAAAATCTTTTTCATCTTTCACGATAATAAAAATGATTGTTATTGGCATTCTCAGAGCTCAATATTGAAAAATTCTTTAACATAATACTTACAGCATGATAATATTTAATAATCATTTTTTTTTTTTTTTTTATTCAATTCGATATTATTAAAGGTTTTTCCGATGATTACGGAAAACTCAATGTTTTTAAAAACCTTCAGAAAAAAAAAGTTTTCTTGCTCCGCTTTTCAAAATTAACAGACATATTTATAGGGGAAATAAAAGGAAGAAGAAGAAAAAAAAAATCAAAGCGATTAACTTTTTTTTTTATATCTGGTTGCTTTCTTTTCACGTCTGCAGCTTCTTTTTCTTACTTTTTTTTTTCTTTTGCCAAATCACGGACGAAAAAATATAAGTGTTATTGGTAAGGGAGATAAAAGGGGTTAAGAGAGATGGAAGAGTGAAATAGAACTCATCGAACAAGAAAAAAAAAAAAAAAAAAAAAAGAACAACTTCTATTTTATATATATTTACTGGAAATAAGATTTTGTTATATTATTTTACCCTTGGGGGTGGAGAAGAGGGGGAAAAAAGGAAAAATATTTCGTCAAAAAGTTAAGCGGTAGGAAAAATAACGTGAGTGTTGATAGCGAAAAGCGATGGAGGGAAAAAGGTTAGGGTTATAAAAAATAAAGGAGATTAGGAGGGAAAACTCGTGTCGTTGATTAAAGACGAAATCTATTTAAAAACCGCCGGTTTCTTCTCACGTCTTTTCACTCCCTTGACAGCTAATTTTAATTTTTATCCATAATACCGAATATATTCTTTACAGATGACACCAAATTTTCTTGATTGCAAAACTTTCAAAAAGTGAGATTTTTTTTTATTTAACTTTTTTAATTATCTGTTTTCCCCGCTTTTTTTTCTCAAGCCCTTTTGATTGAAACCTGAAACATTTCGTCGAAAAGGAAAAAAAAGACTGATTTTTTTTTTTTTAACAAAGAAATGGAGAGAGGAAATTAATTTAACGGAAAATTACTTGTGGTCGATGTCTATATTTTCACAAATTGGCGATAGTAGTCGGATTGCAGGGGTGCGGTACCACTTCCGATAAGGCAAACTTTGGTTTTTCCTTGAATTACTTTGGTTGCAAAGGGAAAAACCGAGTTTTTATTCCTTTCGGTGGGAAACCTACTTTGTTCCAGAGACTAAATTTAAATTTAGTAAATGGGCGGTAAAAAAAAAAAAAAAAAAAAAAAAAAAAATTCGTTTTGGAAAAAATTCTTTTCCGTTAGACATTGAGAGTTTTGCTTGTTGCTGGGGTCTATTCTGGCACCTACAGTATAGCTTCTCCATTTAAAGAATGAAAAGTTGAAATAATAACAGCAAACTATGTTGCTTACAGTGCACAGTGGTTCGGAAAAAAAAAAATTAGTGGCCAAAACTCATTCCCAAGTCTGTGTGAAACTTAGAAAGAAGATGAAGGTGTCAAAAGCTTCGACATTTTGTTTAATTATAAACCTGCTGCCCGTGCCCCAAAATTCAAATGGCGGACCAAATTTTTTTATAGAAGCCAAAATTTTAATAATGAAGGAAATTTCATGAATATTTATTTTTAGGTATTTTTGTGGCTGCCGATTTCATATCTGGAACAATTATTTTGAAATTCAAGATGGCGGACTTAGTATGGCGACAAGTGTAAAAAAAAGTTAAAGTTGTTCAATTTTCTTGAAAATTTGTACTGAGGGGTTTTCGAGGTCGCTGATATCGAATCCGCTAATAGTTTTCCAAAAATTTTTTAAGGGTCTCAATAAATCGAAAAAATTTAATTTACTCGTTGTATGTTAGAAATTCAGAAAAACGGGTTATGAATTCGAGATCAGCGACCTCGAAAACCCCTTAGTACACATTTTCATAGAAATTTAACAACTTTGACTTTTTTTACACTTGTCGCCGTATTAAGTCCGCCATCTTGAATTTCAAAATGATTGTTCCAGATATGAAATCAGCAGTCACAAAAATACCTAAAAATAAATATTCATGAAATTTCCTTCATAATTAAAAATTTTGGCTTCCATGTTATGCCCGCCATTTTGAATTTCGGGGCACGGGCCTTTTTAATTGGCAATTTTTAACGGGCAATTTTTAATTGCACAAAATATCGAAGCTTTTGACACCTTTATCTTCTTTCTAAGTTTCACACAGACTTGGGAATAAATTTTGGCCATTTATTTTTTTTCCCGGACCACTGTTATTGGAAGGAATAGTGTTTATTCCTAAAACCAATAACAGACAACATCACCTTCAAAGTCTCCTTGCCGGTTTTATAAAGTATAAACACAAAGCACTATAAAAAGTCAGTGCGTCTCTCTTAGAGACGACTTACGTTTCCGGGCTTAGCTCGGAAACGGAGTTCCCTTAACTGTAAAGACATTTACAAATATACTCCATTTATAGAAGATCCGAAACCGTCATGGAAGCCTCCCTATATTCCTATATCCCGAAGAATCCGCACAAACATAGTCGGATTCCACTCATAACACCACACTGCAGTGTGATTTAAATAAATTGTACATTAGTTATTAATTCCGTGCATCGGAGGTGAACTAACGTATCTCCATCGTAAATATATTTGAAGATAGTCTGTTTCGGTATTTCGTAAAAGTGTCAGGTGATCACAATTTTACATATTTTGCATATTCCAATTTTTCTTATTAAAAAAATCATTTAGAATTCTTACACCTACAGGGCGTCTAGGGATTAGTGTCGGAGGAGTCAGATCATCAATATTATGGGCCCTGATTTTTAAGGAGATGTAAGGAAAAGAAGAAAACGAAAAGGGAAGAAATGTACCTAATACAAAAAATTAGCTTTTGAAAATCTTTTTAGAAAATAATCAGATAAATTGATCTTTTCAAGTGAACTCAAAATGAATTTTTTCCCAAAATATACCGTCAGACGATTGACTTGTTGCTTCTTTTCAAAAGACAATTTCTCATATTCAAAACCAGTTCCGCAGTGTTGAAAATATAAAACTAACAACATGTTTACTGAATTTTTCCATTCATCGAATCATGGAGAGAAAAAAAAACGATATCCGAAAACATTCCCCCCCAAAGCAGAAAAAAAATAAGAATAAAATCCTTACGTAGTGAACTGAACTTTACAAAGATTACAGGAAAATGACTATATTAAAAAAAGAAAGTCGTGAGACTTGGGAAAGCCGGATGAAACTTTTTTGAATACGGGAATATTCTTCGAAACGATATACTGTATAAATACTTTTCGATTTCAACAAAAAAAAAAAAAAAAAAAAAAAGAATTCTTCGGTTTTTTTCCCCTCGATTCTTTTCCCGAATCAAAATACATCGACGCAGATGAAAAAAAAAAAGTATTTGAATGATTTAAAATTAAACATTTTTCTTGTATAAAAAAAAGAAGCTATTGTCGGCGCAAGAAACAAAAAAAAATTACCAATAAAGCTTTACCAAGAAAGAAAAATAACGCCGGTTTTTTTTCCCCGAAGCTTTGTATAATTAGTTTTAAAAAGGAGAAGTTTAGGTTCTAATTTCCAATATATTATATTAAAATGAGGGAAGAGGGAAAAAATGTAATCGCTTTTTATATAGTGAAAACGGTCGGGTTAATTTGAATAGCAAAGCATCATTGTAATAAAAAAAACTACCTACTTATTAACGTAGTTAATAGCTTTTTAGGATACGTAAAAAAAATATTGGACTTTAAAAAAAACATTTCAACTGCGGGGCGTAATTAAAAATAATGAAAATTGAAATGATATTAAAATTAGCTTCTGTGCGAGATTTCCTTTTTTTTTTTTTTTTTTAAATTTCCTTTTCTTCTTTTTTTCTTAGAAAAAAAAATCTCTGCATTTTAATGATATTACAAAAAAACTGAAAGTTAAAAAGTAAATGACCTTTGGCCATTTTGCAAGGGTTTTAAGAGGAGTTTACGAGTTAATAACATTAAAAATAACGATTATGAAGGACTTAGGGAAAATTTTTTTTAATTATTGTGTATAAAAGAAAATTTTTTTTAACTACTGCAAAATTATATTTGATGGATGTGGAAGAAGTATTTTTTTTAAAAGCCTTTCCCTTTTTTTCCATTTTCCCCCCGTGATAACAGGTGAATGGCGGAATGTTAGCAGTAAATAAAGCCATTCATATGTCAAATTAAATGTCTGAATAATAATGTAGTGTCCTGGAGTGAAGCAAAGCAGCAAAGGTTTTCTGATGTTTTTTTTTCTTCTTTTGTTTAGAAAAAAAAGGAATGGTTTTTACGGCACCTCGATTTTTTATAAATTGAATGTGAAATTTTTTTTCACAAAAAAAAAGATATAAAAACATGATTTTCTTCCCTCTTTTCCCCACTCAACACGAGTTTTTATTTTTATTTATTTTATTTATTTTTTTTTTTTTGGAGTCTCCGAAAATTCAAAACATTTCAAAGAAGGTATTTCCCCGCTCCTGAAGTGTCACATAAAATGCTCCATTACAATCATGTACTTCCGTTTCCGGGACTCGATTCTCCTCGAAATAAAAAGGAAGTGTTTCCCATTTAAAGAAAAAAAAATATCTTTTACTCAAAAAATGAGTTGACAAAAAAAAAAAAAAAAAAAAAAAAAAAAAAATGTTTGATCCTGGCTCCACGCTTTTTTCTTCTTTTCACCCTCCCGAAGGAAATTTAGTTCCAAAGCTAAAAACGGACGAGGCCAAGCGAGAGTCCGTTAACGTCAAAAGATAGTCATAAAAAATAAAATGATTTAGTAACCGACGCCATGGAAAATTTTCACTCAGGGGATGGAGGGAATGAGTGAAGAGGAGGAAAAAAAAAAAAAAGAAAAAAAAAGCCGGGAGTGGGAAAAAAAATGTATATAAGAAAGGTTTAAGAACGGGAGGACTAAATGAAAAGGTTTCTGGTACATGTATATGCTTTTCGAAATGAAAATGGAATGCGGTTTTTACCCGGGTGGCTTTTAAAAATACATTCGATTTGACGGAGAAGCACAGAGGCATTCTCGGGATAAACGAAATTACAAAAAAAAAAAAAAAAAAAAAAAAAAAAAAGAGAAGGAAAAAAAAGGGGGGATGGAAAGAGCACTTAACATTTCATACAAAAAGTTACTCAAGAAAAAACAAAAATGATTTTTTTGGCGACCGAGATAAGATCTTTTTTTTCCCCCGCCCGTTCGTTTTTGTAATTTATTCTGCCTAAATAGATTTTTTTCCCGTTATTTTAATGGTATTCCTGTTGCGCATGTTTCCCTTTCATTAGGATTCACTTAAGCGATTTAAAATAATTGAGACTTGTCATTCTTTGAATGGCATATAAATGAAATTGTGACGTCTTTTCTGTCCCGTAAAAGAATTAGTCGATTTTTTTTTTTTTTTTTTTTTTGGAAAAAAGAGAAGTTAAAAAAATTTTGCGAAAATGTGTGTCTGTTCTTTATAAAGTTAAATTTTAAAATTGATTTAATTCGGTCTCTTTGTTCGGTAACAAGTTTTGTTTTGAATTAGAGAGCAAGAGGGGGGAAAAACACTGAAAAATAAACGAGTTTTTAAAGAATAAAAGAAAGCTTCAGCATTTGATAAAAAGATCAAAAAGCCCAGCATCTAGAACACGTTTTTGTACTGAAGAAGTAGCTGCTTTCTGGATTTTTTTTTCTGTCATGACTTGACTGCGCTTCAAAGAATTGTGAATGGGTGTGACTTTGTGCAGGACGGAAAAGTTGGTCACACAAATGCATTATTTCTTCCTTTTGACCAACAGATTGATTTTGATTTGGATTCTACTTCAACTGCAATAAGAAGTAGGGGAGAAGGGAGGGTCAATTTTTTCACAAATTTTCGAATTTCGGTTAATGCACTCCCTAATTCTTTTATCACAAACTTAATATTTTTATTATAAGATAAGTTTAGGCAACTAGGCTTGAACATAACACTCAAAAATAACCAAAATTTAGAATAAGTTTAATTTTTGAAACAATTCTTAGCCGCTTTCAAGTATTTTTTAAAAAATAAAAGTGTGAAAAGTAACCCCCTGGAGTAAAAAGTAACCCCCTGTCACGTTTTTTTTTCACCGAATCAAATAAAGAGGGCGCTCAACCACTAGGGTTATTCGGCCCGTACTGACGGTGATCTCTTTTCGGTCATTTGGTCTCCAATTTAAAACTACGACATTTATGGTGGAAAGGTGTAAAAGGCCTTCCCACTGACTAAATAAATTTTCCCTCAACTCCTCACAGTGAATAAAACACCCCGATGTTCTTAAGAAATGCAATAACCTTTCTCAGTAAAGGTGATTTCGGTTGAAGAACCACTATTTTAACGCTACTCTTTTCTGGCCTCACGTTTGTAAAAACGTCGCCCATTATCATATTCATTCAACGGTTATATACAAAACTTGTTTAGGCGAAATATTAAAGCTCGAATACATTTTCCCACTATAGGATCCTCTAAAACTATTAGATAAAAACAATTATTCCTAAATTAAGGAAGCGATATCATCACCTACATTAACGCTCCACCTTTTCTGTCGATACCGCATTTTCTACGTGTAAAACCGTAATTAACCAGGAAACTTTGATGGGGAAAGATTATACGGAACCGACCCCGAATGGATGGAAAACAGACAGATAAAGAACAGATTAGGGAAATTAACGCTAACTACACATACGATTACATTTAAATGCCTATAACTGATAAATAATGGACCTTGAGAAAAGGGGAGCAAAAAGGAAAATCTACCGGGAGGGAATCGGAATTAATTCCTTGCGGGATTAAACCCCGTGACCGAAAAACACGAGTTTTTTTTTTTTTTTCCTTTCTTCTTTTTTTTTTTAGAAATTGAGTACCGCGCGTCTTTTCTGGAAGGTAAATGTCATTAACCGGAGATCATTTATTTTCATTTCGCCTCCTTTTTTATATACTCTCTCCGACGATTTCTCATACAAGATCTCTTTTTTTTTTCTCTCTCGATTTCTTTTCATTGTTCGGCGGAGGTCATTAAGCACCACGGGCACGTAACCGAGGATTTAAAAAACTAAAAAAAAAAAAAAAAAATGGAGGAAGAATCTTTTTGGGGCCACCCTGTAGAATCGAAAGATTTTACGAGTCTCTATGCGGTTTACAAAACGATATTTTCTATCATATTATTTATCTTCTCTTTTATGTCCCAACTGGAAATTACATCTGTTTTGACTGTCCCTTTAACTGGTTTTAATCAAATCGTTATCAATATTCGCTTTTCTTATTTATGGCTTTTCGATATCGCTCTAAATATATGCTGCGTGCGTATAGTTTTAGAAAATGGCGCCAGTTAATTTTTTTTTTTTTTAAACCGTTGAAGTTCATTGCCATATACAGCATGTGTACGGTTTTTGTTAAAAGAGTAAAGGATCAACTGTGTTTTTTTAATCTACCTGATTTTAAGAAAAAGGACAGGGATGATTGTTTTGAAACAAATTGGTTTAAAACACGGTGTTTTAAAACGTTTTAAAACATTTGAATAAAAAACACCGTTTTAAAACACTAACGTTTTAAAACACTGTTTTAAACACCGTATTTTATTAAGTGAATAAAATACGTTTTAAAATGCATTTTTAAGAGGCCCGAGCCCGCAATTTGTCGCCCACGACTCATTTTATACAATCTATGGATAGATTGTATGAGCCGCTCATATTCATAATGGTTGCTTAACCGCAAAAACGATTGTTTTAAAACAAATTGGTTTAAAACACGGTGTTTTAAAACGTTTTAAAACATTTGAATAAAAAACACCGTTTTGAAAATTTGAATAAAAATAGAAACGAATTTAAAACATTTTGAACGTGTTTTAAAACATGTTTTAAAACGTTTTAAAACCAGGCCGAATAAAAGACGTTTTAAAACGTTTTAAAACATGGGAAAATAATATAAAACGTTTTCAACTGTTTTTTATTAAAAAATGTTTTAAACAGCAATCCTGAAAAAGGATGGTTTACAAATATTATGCTAACGCTTCTCTTATTGCCCTTTAAATTCTTTTGTAATAAATCTGTACCTCAGAGGCAAAAGATCGCGTTTAAAAATGTCAAAATGGTTAGTATTTAGAATCCGGATTGATCGTTACATTTTAATTATGAGCAAGCTACTCTGTATGCTTATATGTTTTCAAAAACAATTTCAATCGCATTATTTTCAATCCAATACATATTAACCCAAGTCGAAAAAAATAGTCGAATTCCGAGAATTATTTTTTGAGAAAAAAAAAAAAAAGTCGGAACTCCAAAGGCTTTTAACCGGGGGGAGAGATGATCATCTTTCTTCTCGCTGCAAACAACACAACCGCCATAATAACCTTCCGAACCTTTGCTCGCTAACGTTTCCAACTTCTTTCATTAAAATTTTTTCTAATTTAAATAATGTCGAAAGTTTCTCAAAAGTTTGTAAATACCGAATAAGCCCTTTTCCCCCACCCCCGCTTTTTCGTCCCTTCCCAAAAAAAAAAAAAGGACTAAATTTTTCCGTTTATAACAAGATAGTTTTTTCCACGGGAGTTCAATTCCAGGAAGGAAAAAAAAAATCGGTTCCGAGATTAAGCACAATTTTCTCCAATAGTGAAGTTTTAAGTGGCCCAGATAAATCAAAATCCTCCTCCCCGATGAAGATGCTATGATCATTACTTGGGAGGGGAAAATAAAATGACGTCATTCATCTATGCGAGAGAAAAGAACAAAAGGTTTCCAGGATGCACGTCGATTTTACAAATGAGAATATCGAGGATAGTATAGGGACGCGTGTAAAATGAATGAGATCAATTGGTAATAAAGGGAATTGAGAGACCCGGGGGGAGGGGGGCGTGAGGGGAAAAAATATTAAATCTATTCGAATTTAATGTCGGTTAAAATATTACACATCGGGGGCTCATTTACAAGCCAGTACAGGGCTTTTCGCAAAACTTGTTACATGTTTCCTTTTGAGTTGTTTGCCTCTGCTCCCGTTGCAAAAGCCATGGGTTTACTTTTAGCACAAGGAGGCTTTATTATTATACGGAGAGAAGGGAAAACAAATGTTTTGCGGCTGTGAGAAAAGCTCTAAATTATTAGGACGAGTCTTTTGCCGGAATCAAATTAACCGTGATAGCGACTCATTCCTTTTTGCGTATTCGAATCAATTACGGGGAAACAATGGCAGGCAAAAGAATTAAAACTAATGACGTTAAAAAGAAAAGGGGGGAAGAAAAAAAAAAAAAAAAAAAAAAACTTTTCCTGTTTTCATGTAATAAGTCTTTCCAATTTAGCTTTTGTATAAAAAGGCTCAAGTTGGATATTAATTACGGACAAGAAAAATCCTCACGAAAAAAAAAGTTGAGTTATTACTGGAAAAATATGTCTACAGTATTTTAATAAAGTTTTTGAAAAGTTTCAAAACAACTGGATTAGTCTTTTCCACTGAATATTACATCGTTATCAGTAATTTCTTTGGGATTCGAAATGAAAAACAATTTTTTATTTTTAAATTTTTCGTTTCAATGAGTTTTTCGTTGAGAAAGAAAGAACATTACCGAAGTATATCACCTACTTGGGTTAGACTAAGCGACTTAATTTGAGCAATAATCAATATAATGCAGTTTCCTGCTTGGAAAAATGTTCTTTGTCGTCGTAAAATCTTCGAAAACTGGGCACGTTGATCATTGGAAAGATCAAAAGGATTCGAAGAATTTTTATTACGGTAATTACTTCTCAATCTTTCATTTAACCTGAAACATGGATTTGTGCCTTGACGACTAGATACTGTAGTTCATTTCGGGAAAAGTAGTTAAGGATTAAGGAAGCTGACTCTCATTTTCCGGGAATAAAGAAATTCGAATGATTTTCGGCATTTGTCTGGAAATTATTTGGGATGATCCAGTTTTGGGAAATTCTGGCAATCTCATCTTTATTCTATTATTTCATTCCATTATTCTGACAATCCACTTATTTCCGTCTTTCTCGAGACGATGTCGGAGTAAAGTGGAAATGAATTCAGCTTTGAACTACGGGATTCCAGAAAATTTTCCGGGAAATTCGGAAAAATTTTCCCCAAAGTTTTAATTTTTTTTTTTGCCCGCATAAACTTAACCTACAAGCCCTGTGATAAGCGTTTAAACCCCTAAAAAGCGCCCATAGACAGAATATCGGTATAGGCAACCCATATCACATGCAAAATATTGCATAAATGGTTTCCTTTTGTAAAAAAAAAAAAAAAAAAAAAAAAAAAAAACGGGAAAAATGTGCTTTACCGGTTTTTGATCCCCGTAGATGTCATAATAACAAAATTTCAGACAGAAAGTTCAATGTGGCGCCGAAAATCAAATTATTATCACTATTTAAAATTGGCTCCGCCATGTTGGATTTTAACTTAAACAAAGTTCTGATTTCAAATCTGAAATCAGAGGGTTCCGTTTTACGCATGTACGCAAATTTTCAGATAATTCTGACGAAAAATAACCAAAATGTTGAGACAATTGGCTTATTCAACAATATTACTTAAGCATATTAGGTCTAGAGACCCGACAGAAGTGGTAGGACAGAAGGGTAGACTGTTTTTGTAAAGGAAAGCCAAAAAAACTTGGCTCCTTCTTTTTGCGCGAAAGTGTTTTTGTAGAGATAGATTCAATAAGATTTTTCCAGACACATACTTCTCCTAATTAGAGACCTTAATTGGAAGAGACCCGACAGAAAAACTGGGCGCGAAATTTTGGAGGCATACGGCCTTGCGCGGCGATTTTGTCTTCTGTTTATTATTGTTTTTTAAAAGCACTCTTCATTCAATGGTTTTATGTAGTTCAAAAAATAAACAACTGCGCATGATCATAAGTCTCCAAATTTTCCAGCCCATTTTTTCTGTCGCATGTATTGCAATTAAAGGTCTCTAATTAGGGGAAGTAAGGGTCTGGGAAAATCTTATTTTTTCTTTCAAGGGGATTGTAAATTCTTATGTAAGCGTAAAATAATCTATCTCTACAAAAAAACTTTCGTGCAAAAAAGGGCGCCAAGTTTTTTTTTTCCTTTTTTGTGCTTCCTTTACAAAAACAGTCTGCCCTTGAAAATGGTGATATATTGAGAAGCGCAGCCAAATAGGTTAATTTTCTTATTTCAAAAAACATTCTGCCTTCAAAAGTGGAGATATCAGAGAGGGGAGCCAAGTTAATTTCTTTGCTATTATTAAAATTTTTTACCAAGTCACTTTCCTCCGTAAATAAACTCAAATTTGAAAAAAAATAAAATTAAAGAAAAAATTTTTTTATCTTAATCGAGTCGCGAGTTTCGGGGTTCTGAAAACAGGGATACGATGAGTTCAGTAAAATTCGGTGCGAGTGGAGTGCAATTAAAACTTGGCTGGGTGCACTCCGTGCACCTTGATTTTGAGGGAAGGTTGGTGACGAGTTTCGGTGAGAGTTGGTCGCGAGTTTCGGGGTTCTAAATACAGGGACACTTGAGATGCACAACAAGATGAGACACAATAAGATGAGACACAACAAGATGAGTTCAGTAAAATAAGGTGCGAGTGGAGTGAGCTTAAAACTTGGCTGGGTGCACTCCGTGCACCTTGATTTTAATAAGAGGTTGGTGACTGCAATCCTACTAATAAAGAGGAAGGGTAGGTTAAAAAAACTTGCTTTAGCTTTTATGGGGAAAAGTGGTCAGAAATTTCCAAAATCATTCTCAAGTAACATTTGAACAACCACCATGGCATTAAAACAAGATCAACAGAGTTTCCTAAATCAGGATGATTCCGAGAGTTTGGAGAAATCTCGAAAATTATCACAGGTTTTCGGAAGGATCCTGTTATCCCGGAACTCCTATTCTCGGAAAATATGAACCAGCTTCCCTACTCCCAAACTAATGGAAAGCAAAAAAGTGTTAAAAAATGTATGACTGAGCAACACTTATTAGAGCTACGGTAGCTCAGATTTCATAAAAACGCCTTCTCATCAACGATTCTGAAACACCGGAAAAAAAAAACAAGGGAGGCTGGTTTAAATGAATTTCATTCTCACACTGCAACACCCCCGCAAATATAAAGATCTTCATTTATACAAACACCTCACGACATTCTTTATTCATATACATACATCTCACCAACCATTGGAGAGCCCAATCTCTCAAATGAAATCCAAAAAGCTGGCATTTTCTCTCTGACCGTAACAACCCAGATTTTTTTTAAGGGTCATCCATTAGATTCACCTGTCCGGCACAATCTACTTTCAGGACGTATAAGGTCATTTTCAGTTCAACCAACACGGGTTTGTAATATCACCCTGACATCGTCCCTGATATCCATCAATTTCATGATGTAGCGGAAATTTACCTTGAGATTTCCCTTTTCTATTCCATAATCAAACATGAAATTATACAGCATACACTCTATTTTCCTTCTCCCAGTTCCCGCGCGGTATGCAACTTTCTCTCCATATAAAGGAAGTAAACATTACACCGAAACAATTTCTATACAGTATAAACAAACATTAATAACAGCACAACCAATTGAGATCGCGCGTAGAAAACTCGTCCTCCGATGACAGGAATGGGTTTGGGAGTCCCCACGGACCAAATCAGAGAAAGGTCAATTCTAAATGTGAGTTTTTCCCCCTGGAATTTCACATCTGTTGATAAACATTTCCTACTTAAAGTCTTTCTTCGAAAAAAATGATGTGCACTGGGTAAGGAGAGAGAGAGAGGGGGGGGGGGGAAGCATTTTTCTTCTCCCCGTGAAATTATTTTTCGAAAATTTTCTGGATTAAGGGAAAATCTTTCATGCCACACATATTCAGATCACTTACAAGCAACAAGTGGATTGATCCGGATTTTTTTTCCCTCGTTTATATTTTTGATTGATTTTCTAGACTTAAGAGAGCGGGAAATGAAAAATGATTGAATTCCGTTTAATTTTGGCATTTGAAATGTACGCATGTCTCTCTTCATTTTTTTTTTTAAATAAAAAGGCATCGTTAATTCGTTATACGGAAATAATGGAGAACGGGAATGGGATCTTTTTTTTTTTTTTGAAACGTATTGGCATTTTATTTTAATTTTTTTTTGTTAGTCTGACGAAACTCATATTCCTCTCTAGATGTGGTATTTTTTTTTACACAAAAGGTCGTGAAAAGTCAGACTTAATAAGATAAGCGGTAAAAAAAATTGTTTGAATTCGACTGGAAAATAGAGTGTGAGAATTTACGTGACTGCCATAGGAAAAAAAAAAGAGAAAAAGGCGTTGAGAAGATCCCCAGGGAGAGATCATAGTTTAGTACAGGTTTGCCTTTTTTTGCTGGTCGAACCAGGTCGCTTTTTACATAAGAATTTCCATTTTATTTTTTCCCCGGGTTAAAAAAAAAAAAAAAAAAAAAAATTAAATCGTTAATTGTTTTTCCTCTTTGTGTTTTGCAGTTATCTTTTCTGCTCGATTTTCCTTTTTGAATCAAAGTTCGGTTGAGGCCGGTTGGTTCATGCTTCGGTTTTCTGATGTACGAAGAGGAAAAAAAGAGAAAAAAAAAAAAAAGAGGAAAAGATATTTTTCCTCGCGTTTTTTTTTTCTTCTTTATTTATGATTTATCTTTCACGCACTGCTTTAGAATACAAAAGGAAAAACCGCAAAAGAACTCTTTTCTTCGACTCCACAGCATTTGCAAAAAGCAATAATGATAATCACAATACACCAGGCGGCTTTTCCTCAGAATGAAGAATCGCTTTAAAAAAAAGAAAGTTTCAGTTTTTTTTCTTCCCCCTCCTCTTTTTTTTTCTTGTATTTGATTAAGCTTATATGAAAAAAAGATGTTTTAAGGAACCTTACGGAATAAAAAAAAAATGTTAAAAAAAAAAATCTGACATCATCATTTCAATATGTTCTGCACTGTACACGTGTGGCGATGGTGGGCTTCATACGAAATGCCCTTAGGTGACTTTGATATTAAAAAAAACAGAAGAAAAATTGGAAACGGGAACCGGCATTATTTTGAAAAAAAAAATAAAATAAAATAAAATAAAATAAAAAATGAGAATCTAATTTTTTCCGGCAATTTAAGTCATGGCTTCCACGCATGCCATTGTCCGGTAAAAGAGATGCTGTAGACAACGATTCAGCGAGATTAATTTTAAATAGTATTTTTGTATAGCAGAGTCAACAATCGAATTTCAAAGTTGCCATGGGTAATTATTTTTTACAAGAGAAAAAAAAGACGGCCATTTTGAATTTTGCTGAACTGGCGTTTTGGCTTTTAATGCAGGAGCGTAACAACGAATTTCAACCCAGGGGGACAGCTTATGAAGAATAATTTTTTCAGGGGAAGACAGATCACAATCAAGAAGAAAACTGACCCCCCCCCCCCCTTTCCCCAATTGTTGCACCCACGTTGAAAAAGAGATTTAAGAGCAGAAGTAGCGCAATTAGCAATTATAAACCTGAAGGGTTTTTAAAAAAATTTCTTAGAAAGTCACTTTATGGTTCTAGTTCCTTTACATAACCGGCCTGTCAGCCGGGGGGTGAAAATTTTTTAACAGTAAAAAAAGTTTAATTTTTTTTTTTTTTTTATTCGGTATTTTACACATGAAAATGAGATCGAATCGCACCGAAACCGTGCCAAAACTTTTTTTCATGTTTAAAAGGTAAAGATTTGTTATTAAAAATGTATGAAAAAGGCTTTATGGTGCACAGTGGTCCAGAAAAAAAAAATAAATAAATGGCCAAAACTAATTCCCAAGTCTATGTGAAACTTAGAAAGAAAATGACGGTGTCAAAAGCTTCGATATTTTGTGCAATTAAAAACCTGCTGCCCGTGCCCCAAAATTCAAAATGGCGGGCATAATATGGAGGCCAAAATTTTTAATTATGAATGAAATTTCATTAATATTTATTTTTAGGTATTTTAGTGACTGCTGGGTTCATATCTGGAACAATTATTTTAAAATTCAAGATGGCGGACTTTGTAAAAAAAAAGTTAAAGTTGTTCAATTTTTATAAAAATTTATACTAAGGGGTTTTCGAGGACGCTGATCTCGAATCCGCTAAGAGTTTCCTAAAATTTTTTTTAAGGGACTCAATAAATCGAAAAAAATTAATTTAACCGTTTTATGTTCGAAATGCAGAAAAACGGGTTATGAATTCGAGATCAGCGACCTCGAAAAACCTTTAGTACACATTTTCATGGAAATTGAACAACTTTAACTTTTTTTTACACTTGTCGCCATACTAAGTCCGCCATCTTGAATTTCAAAATAATTGTTCCAGATATGAAATCAGCAGTCACAAAAATACCTAAAAATAAATATTCATGAAATTTCCTTCATAATTAAAAATTTTGGCCTCCATATTTTGCCCGCCATTTTGAATTTCGGGGCACGGGCAGCATGTTTTTAATTGCACAAAATATCGAAGCTTTTGATACTTTCATCTTCTTTCTAAGTTTCACACAGACTTAAGGAGAAGTTTTGGTCATTTTTTTTTTCCCCGGACCCCTGTGCGCATCCTCAAGACGCCGTTTAAAAAAAATGTTTGAAAAGGAAAAATTTTTTTCAATAGATAAACCACAGCGATTGCGCTATCAGGCATTTTGAAAATCCAAAATTTCTGATTTTCGACTCACCCTACCCTTCAAGCCCTAGAAAAATGCGTTACGGTAACCAATCGACCTGATGCCCTTCCAATGAAATTAGGAGAGACCTCTCATTTACGAGCGAAAAAGGAAAATTTCGTTCATTTAAAAAAAAAAAATTTTTAACAGAGCTCTCCCATTTTCAAAGCTATTTTAGCATGCAGTCTATGTTTTATAATAAAAAAAAAAAAATAAAATAAAATAAAAAAAAAAAAAAAACTAGAAAGATTTTTTTTAAAAATAATGACATTTTCCCTAAACATGACGGAACAAACTATCATCTACCCTTTTACACATAAAAACAAAGAATGACGATAAAATCAACTAATATAAAAATGTTTTTATCAACTTTTTTTCACGATTTCCTGCAGCTTGTTGTCTGTATATGATATTAAAAATCTCAGACAAATTTGTTACAAAAACAAACCTTCCAGCTTTTTTCCCCACATTTTTTCCCCTCGAAAAAAAAACCGGGATGGTCATCGCAACGACAACGATTTAAAAAAGAATTAATACAAGTTAATGGAATCCTTCTTTTTTTTAATAAAAAAAAAAAAAATCGATGAATGGAAAAAAAAAAAAAAAAACGTTGATCAATAACTACAAAGATTGTGTTTATTGTTAGTATAACGAAAGCGTCGAAAAATTTGCATAATCACGTTTTTAAAGGAGGCAATCAACTACATAGGATTTTTCGTTGGCAGAATTATAATTTTTTTTCTTCTTCCTTGCATCAAGGGGGAAGAAATATTTCGTTGCTGGTTTTATAAACAAGATTTTTTTTTTTTCGTATCTTCATTCGCTGGTTTTTCGAGCGAGTTTTTATCGAGAATGGACATTAAAAAAAAAGAGAAGGGGCGGTGGAGAATCGATTAAACAATGTAATCAAAATGTTAAATACATACACAGTTTCGCAATCTGTGAATTTCCATTATAAAATTTTAAATTAAGTATAACTACAACTTGGTTTTTTTTTTTTTTTTCATGTTCAAAGAAATATGTTGCTGCATGGTATGTTGTTTTACAGCAAAGTCAGCAGTTTGTTTTTGCCGCTCGCTCCCCGGGTTTCCTATGAAATAAATTTCTCACTTCTTAATTGAGAGCTTGAGGAAAAGAAGATAGGAGATCAGAGGGAGGCTACATTTTTTTTTACTTTTTTATACGCGAATTCGTTTGGAAAAATATCAAAATAAAAGCACTTTTCACGGTGCCGATTATTTCGTTAATTTTTATTCCGTGTTTTAAAAAAAAAATGGAAAAAAAATCCTTGAAAACTTAAAATAGACCTCCAATAAATTTTTCACGGAATACAAAAGATGGGTGTGGAGTAAGTGTATAATAATCGTGAGTTTTGGAAAAGCTGTTGAAATTTTGATTAAATACGTCGAAAAACAGGACTGATAGCTGATGGCTGAAAGGCTAAAATTTTTTTTCCCTTTTTTTAAAAGCTGTTTCCACAATCGCGTGCAGCTTGGCGTGCGTCGATCATTGAAAATTTCATACCTGATCCGTATATCGACAAATAATTTTTCTAGGCAAATAATTGATGATAGTTTTTTTTAAAAATAGGATAATTTTTTTAACTCGTTTTAAACGTAAAATTGGTATGAACCTGTGTGTAATTGAATCGGATATTTGAAAAAGGGACCCCGTCCTTTGTTTACCTTCTATGTAGTCCACCTTTTTTTAAAATTAACGATTCGATTGCAATAGAATATTTTCAGGTATTTTTATTCTTGAAAAATTTTTGTGTAAAAATAAAGTAGGTGAATTAAATTTCTAGTTCCTTTGCATAACCGGCTGACTTGAATTTTTTGGTAAGACGGCGTCAAATGTTGCTCGATATTGAAATTTTATCAAGACTACACAAGTTATTTTTCAAAACATTTTCTCGACATATGATTTCCCAAGTTAAATTTCTACCAAAATTTCTTCTTCTTCTTGTAATTTTTCATTCTAATCGGTGGTCACAGTTGTAACGGAATAAAGAACTGTAACTTGAAGGCCGTTTTTTAAATGATTTTTAAAATGGGAAAAAAAAAACACACGGATCACAAATCAAATGATAGCATCTCCGAAATTAGAAAATTCTCATATCAATTTTTTGGCGAATTATAAAACATTTTTGGGATATTTTTCAAAAATTCACGGAAGTGAGAAATCGTACCAATCGAAACGTGTTCTAATTTAATATCCAATCAAAGTAAAAAATATTTTTTCCACTAACATTTGATGGGGTATTGCGTTAGCAAAATAAAATACAGGCGAAAAAGATTAAAAAATTTTCTGATGCCTGCGCGAGATAAGCTAAAAGCGGCTCATTATAGAGGAAAATTTCGATAAATTTCTTCAAATTTATAAAAAAAAAAAAAAAAATTGAAGTAAAGTTTTTCCGTTGTTCATTGGAATGGTAACAGAGTCTAAGTACCCAAAGATGAAAAATTACCCTAGAAAAAGTGCGTTATAAAATTTTATAACTATATAACGTTCTGGGCGATTATAAAATTTTATAACTATTTATAAATTTTTATAACTAAAATTTTCAAAAGAGCAATATATTAATTTTATGCTTGAATTGCACTATATTTAGCATGTGGGGACCTTATAGGCTCTTTTTTAGACATTTTTCATGAGAAAAAAAAAGGGAAAAAAAATTACAATTTTTTGGAATAGAAACCAAGCCTTGTGGTCGACTTACCAGCCGCCTTTATCCACAACATCACTTTTCAACTGATTTTTAACAGCGGCAATATAATTCTTAAGTTGCAAATTATTTTGACTTCCAAATTTTTCCCAATTTTTGGTTTATTTCTTGTATTTTTAATTTGACAAAAGCTCAAAAATAAAGAAAAACAGAAATAGAAAAATTCGGGAAGCGTTAGAAGAAAATAAAAAAAACTTAGAAAAAAACTGAAAATAATTTTTGTTATAAAATTTTATGACGAATTATAAATAGGTAGATGTCTTTTTCGGCGGGTTATAAAATTTTATAACGAAGTTTAAGCTTTTAATAACTCAATTTTATAACCCACTTTTTCTTGGGTATTCATTCTGATTTCACACAAAGGGAACATTCAAATATTACGTCAGCATAATTTCTGCCATTTTTTATTCCCTCCCTTTTCTTTAATAGTTGGCTTACGGGAAAAACCGCTAATTCGGACCTCCTCCCCCTCCCCCTAACGTGCTTACGTAATATTTAAATAGCCCCTAATATTTTCTGCTTATATTCCAACTGGAATTATTTTTATTTTTATTTTTATTTTATTTTATTTTTTTTTTTGAGAGAGGACATATCTTTAACGCCCTGGTAAACAGAAAAAATAAACCTCAAATTTACCGATACAAAAATTAAAATTTTTCTTTTATCATGCGACCATTTAAAGTCAAGTTTTTCTTCCTACCTCCTACGCCGGACCACATAACTTTAATCAGACGAAATCTTTCCTTTTAACAATTAAAAACAGACCGAATAAATAATCTCCCAAATGAACCAAAAATCAATGAGATAACAGAAACCAAGGTTCGTTTGACATGAACTTAAAATGTGACCAACCAGCCCAACTGCCAAAAAGGGAACCTGAAACTCAAAAGCCTATCATCTTTGAATGATTTCCCTTGGAAAGGAGCTTAAAATTCGCCTCCGTAAAAGCTTTCGGGTCCTCTTTTCGCAATTAATCAAAAGACAAAAATCGAGTTCGATTAATTACCAAGCGAGAAAAGACCAATTTATCCCAGCTCGAAAACCAATGTTTTTTACCCGTTGCCGCCGAAGACGTTCCCAAATCTCGGCTATAAATTCAAGAGGAAACGAGAATAACGCTCTTATCCAAACAAACCACGTGACGATAAAAAAAAAAAATATCAAAAATACTTTCAATTTGCATAAACGTTAAGTTGACATAAATCAAATTCATGGAAACTGCTTTTTTTTTTTTCTTTTTTTCTATCATCATTATGATTATTATTTCTCCTATTCAAATCGTTGCTTATTCTAGATTTAACCCTTCACGTACGATTTCCAACAGGCACTTTGACAGTATAAAAATACGTGCGTTGAGTATATTTTCCTTTTTTTTTTTTTTTTTTTTTTACAAAAAAAGAAAAGGACAGCACAAGTTTAATGCGAATAAAAATATAAGAAAGAGAAGCGCGTGACTTTTCTTCAATCTTTCCTCTTCGATGAAAATATCCAGGTCTTTAAGACGAATAAAAAAAAAAAAAACACGTGAATGTTAAAGAAAAAAAAGAAAGGAAAACATGCAAAAGCACGTGAGTAATTTCGTAAAATACAAGACAAAAAAAAATTAACCGCAACCGGTTTTAGATTTCTCGCCAAACGAGCTTTTTCCTCATCGTGGTTTTTCTTCTTCAAACGGGGAAAAAAAAAATTCTCGTTCGAATTTTATAAAAAATCGATTTAAAACCGAGTTTTTTTCCCCGTCTATTATTCGAATTATACAAAAGAATAAAAGATAAAGAATGAAAAAAAAAAAAGCTTACCCCGTGAGTAAATTGGCTAACGTGCAAAGGACGCCGTGGAAAGTGCGAACGTAACGAATCGATAACCCCGAACGCTTCTCCCTGTAAGCTAGTACTGATGTCTCGCTGCTTATGGAGGCTCCATATCACACATTTTTCATGCAGCAAAGCTCTAACTGCCGTCATTATCCTAAACGGAAAATCACAGTCGGTGTTCATTCGTATTAACTTACATTTTTAACTTCCCGCTCTTTCACCAAGGAGCGATTAAGAATGAATCTTTCAATCAAACAGTCAATATTTTTTTTAAAAAAATAATTTACTAAAGCATTTTATGGGGGGGGGGGAGGGAAAAAGGGAATAAAAACCATACGAAAAGCTTTTTCTTTTTTCACTAAAAAAAATCTGGGGCTTTCTAAAAAAAATTTCCAAAAATATTTCAGAGAAAGAAAAAAAATTTCCCTTTTTTTTGAAAGATACTCCCTTATGATCTTCTTTAACTTTTTAAAACCTTTTGCGCAGGCCCAATAACCAGTGACGGTCTTTGAAAATAAACTTATTTTACATACCATTCTTTTCTTTATTAACAGTCTTTCTTCAACTTTTTCTTCGTTTGTTAAACATCATCTTCCTTTTCTTTATCTTTCCTTTTTTTTCTTTTTTCTATTCTTTTCTTCCGAATTTTTCCCCTCCTGCAAAATTGTTTCCATTATTTTCCTTTTGTGCTCCGTAAAAAAAAAGCAATTATAGTTTGAAACGGTTGAGCAAAAGAAAATCAAGGGTCAAAAAAAAAAAAAAAAAGTTCTGAGTCATCTTTATATCGTCAAAAGCAAACGTATGATCCCGATATGACGGTAAAGAAATCGCGGTTTGAGACACTTTTCAGGAGTTGTGATCCTTTTTCCAAAAAGGAGAGAAAAAAAACAGAAGAAAAGAAAAAAGGCAAAAAAAATTATTTCAAATTTTTTTTTTTTCATACGATAATCAGTATAATTAATTCTTTTTAATCTTAAAGAATAATTTCGACGGCAATATTTTTTAAGAGTTTTTTTTTTTAACCTTCTTTCATATTTTCATTAGCCCAATCAAAATTCAATTTCGATCTTTTTGATGAATATTTTTTTTAAATTACAGCTTAATTAAAACGCCTTTGAAAAAAAATTTTTTTTTCCTTAACTCATGAAATACAATTTATTATGCTTCTGATCTGCAATAAAGCAAAAAAAAAAAAAAAAAAAAGAAAAAGAAAATTATTCTGCAGAATTTTTAGTAGAATTTGTAAGACCAAAGGGATTCTTTCAAGGAAAATTATGAACGAGGAAAATAGCGAAACAATCTTAGAAATATACCAAGAAAAAAAGTTTACGGAAAATCTGAAAGGAAAATCTCTGGAAAACAAATCTGAAAGTCTGTAGTATAAAACTTCTACGGAATTTCTGCAGGAAAATGTTGGAAGAAGAGAAAATATTAAAAAAAATAAGGGAAGCTCGTTGAAAGCTCGGAATTTAAAGCGCAAAAAGAGTAAAAGAAGTATTGCGAGCGCCTTTTGCAGCTTGAGAGCTGAAAAATTCATGAAAAAATTATTGCAGGTTCAAGTACATCATATGGGCCCGCATCCAGAACCAGCGATTAGGAGGAACTAAAATTTTCCCGGGAAGGGGGTGTCAATGCTCCCCCGGCCCCAGTTTGGCTTAAGCCAGAGGCCAAATTTGGTGCTGCAAGAAGACAGCCTGCTAGAAGTACACAGTAAAAAATTTTATGTTAAAATTGACACAAATTGTATGTCAAAATCGGTCTACATAAATATTTTGTTAAGAAAAATAACACAATTGTTTTGTTTAATGTTCTGCGTCCATTAACGATTGTCATTTTTTTGCTGTTTACAAACAAGTTATGTTGATTTTTTAACATAATAACTTAACATAGACCTTATGTAGACCGTTTTTAACATATTTACATAATATTTTTTACTGTGTATGCATTTTGTAAATGAGTTTTAACTTTTTTCGATTATGAAATTCGGATTAACAAAACTTGAGCTAACCCAATCAGCAAAACCATTTTTTTTAAATATTTTCCAAAGAAATAAATAAAAAAAGATCAAAAAAATATTTTTAACACATTTTAAATATATTTTTAAATATTTCAGAAATATTTCAAAAAAATATATTTCAAAAAAGACTTACCGATGTTTTAAAAATATTTCAAATATTTTGAAAGGTTATAGGACACTTTCTAACGCGTCAAATAATAACGCGACCGTTTATAACGGTCAGTTGGTAACACGATATTAATAACGCTACCAATTATAACGCTACCTTTTAATAACGGCAACATATAAACAACACCGTCATTTAATAACGTGCCAAAATGTAACGCGTCATTTCGTATATATTTGGCGGGCAGTATGTATAATTAAAGAAACACTAAATTGTTTTAAAAAAAAAAAAATGTCTTAGGAAATTCTATTGTTACCTTATGTAAAGCTTACTTCTTAGAAATTCTGATGTAAGTTTATTGCTAATTCTATTGTTAGCTTATATAAAGCTAACTAAAAATTTTCGTGAAAAAATCATTAAATCACAGGGTTTACTGAACTAATTTTAGTCAAAGTGGATGACGATAAACCACGTGTGCAATTTTATTTTAAATTTTATTTGTAATTTAAATTATTAACGAATTTTTTTCTTAGTGCAGGTGGGTAAATACTTAATAAATATTCGAGATATTTTTACTGAACGAGGAACAATTATTTCAAGTTTGTCCGCCCCTGCATATGAAGACACCCGTGGAAAAAGGAGGCCATTCAAGAAACAAAAGAAAAACGCCCTATAAATAAATACAAAACAAATTTCGTTCTTTCTGGACGGCCTCCTTTTTCACCTGATGTCTTCACTTACATGCAAATAAAATATTTTAATAAAAAAAGATTTATTATAAAAATTCAAAACAGGCAAATGTTACGAAATGACGCGTTATATTTTGGCACGTTATTAAATGACGGTGTTATTATATGTCGCCGTTATTAAAAGGTAGCGTTACCAATTGGTAGCGTTACCAATTGGTAGCGTTACTAAATGTCATGTTACCAACTGACCGTTATAAACTGTCGCGTTATCTATTTGACGCGTGATAAAGTGTCGCGAGATCATTTTGAAAATATTTTCAAAAAAAAAATAAATGAAATATCGAAGGCTTGCTGATTGGGATCCTGGGTCTTGCCACTCTTTCACTCGAAATATTCAGACTTTTTGGTTTTTCCTTGCAAAACTAAATGTTTTTAAAACTTTGTACAAAATAGTCCCCCGATATATTTCATTTCATGTAGCGCTTAGTGTCTTAAAGAGGTTTAAATGATTTGCGACTTCCTCTTGTTCGTGGTAAGAAATGAGTTTTCATATAGGGGCTCTTGCAAAGTCACAGAAAGGCAAGCGCTCTCTCTTCTTCTTTTCGCAAACTGAAAAAAATTAGGATTTTATGTAAAATAGGTTTTTTTTTCGCGAAACTGCAAAACGAATTACCATAGTCCAAATTTTAGACAAAATCTAGGCTCCCTACTTCCTAAAATATAGAAAAATAAATTGGGGACCCGGGAAAAACCAAAGCGTTCTTTTTGAGAAATTCCACACGTACTGTGGTAAAACCTAAAATTGATTTTTAAATATTTTTTGGCCCTTCTTCTTATATTTCTTAGCTTTATGTTTAATTTACTTAATTATTCGGGTTATTCCACATTTCTTGTAGAATTACGTGAAGTCGAAAAAAAATTTTTAATTTTAAAAATTAAAAACTTTTATTTTTAATTTTTTAATTATAAGAGCCGTCGACAGGAAACAACAGCGTTTCTTCTTAAGTTTCTGGGCCAGAATTAAAATTCGGTTTATTTTTTAAAATATTTCAACTTTTGGGAGAGAATTTTGATTCCCCCTAAAAACTCCGTAATTAATTTTTATTCAAGGACATACACCATCAATGAAACACAAAAGGCATTAAGTCATTATCCTCCAAATCGCTTGCCTTTTTTTTTTTTTTTTTTTTTTTTTTGGCTTGAAAAAAAAAAAAAAAAAAAAAAAAAAAAGAAAGAAACATGTAATCCATATATGAAAACATCAAAAAGGCTATTGCCCCTTCTTTTAACTACCTGTTTATCAAGTAAAAAAATTCTAGAGTTTAGAAAAAAAAAAATCTTCTTTTTCCTTTGCGTACCGGTATGTGAAAAAAGATGAAATATTTTGAAAAAATATGCTATTAAAAAAGGCCAAAAGTTAAAAAAAAATAGTCAAAATATTATTTAAAATTTTCGAAGTTAACATTTAATATTAAAATAATAAAATATTAATTTTTGGTGCGAACAGTGCGACACCCGGAAAGAACCCGGACAGACAGATTTCCCCAGGACCGAGCCCCAAGACGTAGTCCTACGTCAAAATCTAAGAAAAACGAAGAAAAAATTTAAAATATACAAACTTAGTTGAAACGGCAAAATTTAGATAGAAAATTTTCCAAACCCAAATTTTGGAGGCAAAATTTTAGTGCCTAAAAGTACACCCACACAAACAAGGACGAAGTGGGCAGTGCCGAATAGAAAGTTTTGCGATATATATCGCAAAAAAAGGAAATAAAAACAAAAGTTTGATGAATGAGTAGGAATAAGCGTGGATTTTAGAACCGGAAGCTGGAGAAGAATAAAAAAGCCAGAGAACAATTATTACAAAATCAAGTAAACTTCGTAAAACAAAGAAAAAAAAAATTAAGAATGAGATAAGAAAGTAAACAAGAAAATCATGTAAAACAATAATTAAATAAAGAGTTTTTGAACAAATTCGGAGCATTAAGGGCAAAGTTCAATGAAAGAGAAATCAAGTCAACAATCAGGATATAAAATAATCAATGGATGAAAAATTGCGAAAAAAAAAATTTATTAAAAATGGGGGAAAAAAAATCCAATACGGAAAATGAAAGAGGAAAGAAAATAAAAATGGCTAAAACTCGTCATCGAAATCAGAGAGAAAAAAAATTAATTGCACTTTCTGAAAAAAGTACCCATAGGTAACTGAAAATTATTATTCTTCAGCATTTTTATCGTTTAAAGAGAGGAGAAAAAAAAGGATTCTACTTTTAATGAAAATGAAACAAAACTCCAACGCTCTTTTTCCTACCTACGACGAACGTCAAAGCTTTTAAAGTTACCTAACGCTAAGGGGCCAATCAACGCAATATAACTTTTCCAGAATACGATACCAATGCCATAAATCCATTTTTTATTTTTTTTTCTCTGTCTCGGCAACTAAAACGTAATTTATTTAACGAAAGCTTTTTTGTAACTTAAGATGTTTCTTTTCTCACCAAATTAAAAAAGAAAAAAGAGCGAATTAAAAAAGAAAATTTTTTACTCCCTATTTCTTTCCCGGAAAAAAAGGAAATAATTCGACACCCTGTGTATATCCCTGAAATATTAAATAAACAAACATAAATTCAAAGCACGAATCTAAGAAACAAAATCTCGCAGAGCTCAATCAGCGGGACGTCCTTAGCTCTCAAAGCGGCTCTTTTGATTATTATATCATTATTTTGTCAGGCTTTTGCAAATTTAAAAACAAAAGGAGAACTAATTATAGAAATATAATTGCAAATAAAGTGGTGATAATTATCCCGGGCTCTTCCCCGCGCTTTTCCCCATCTCTCCCCCCTTTTACCGCCCCTTTTTCCGATCCCGACAATAACCGATACATGATGCAAATTAATAGCCTATAACCGCATACGTACAAATCAGTAGGTTTAAAAGCTTTGGCTGAAATCAATTAAAGCCAATGAGGTCACGTTATTGTTGTTGTAGTCATCGATCGTCCGTACGTCATTTTATAAAAATGAAATGTTTTTCTTGAATTCTGAATAAAAAAAAAAAAAATATTAAAAGAAATTTTTCGAACCCTCCATCGCATTAGAAGAGTAAAAAAAGAAAACTTAAAATGGAAAATGAAATAATCATTCTCCACTTTGAAAGAAAAAAAAAGAAAAAAAAAACTTCGATTTGATTCAAGACCTTTAAAATTTTTTTTTTATCTTTTTTTTATTTCAAAAAAATAGACCCTATAGGATGGTTGAAGAATGCTTGCCGATAAGCCCTTTTTTAAAAGGCACGGATGTAAAGTCGAAGAACGTTTTTTCCCTTAAGATAACGTCATATGAAATGGCGCAATAAATATGGACGCCTCGTTATTTTGTACATCTTCTCAACTTTTGATATGATATGATATGAAATAAAATAAAATAAAATGGAATCACCAACTCTTTTCTGAATATTTACAGAAAACTTTTTCTATAACTGCGTTTTATACATTTTATTCCTTCCGGTTGCTCGGATTTTTTTTTCTGTTGTTTTGATAAACTTTTTACAAAGAATTCTTCTTTTTTGTTTAACCCAATGAATCGATTATATAGATATCGATCTCCAGTTAAAAAAAAAAAAAAATGAAATTTTAAGAAAAGAATCTTAATTTTTTTTTTTTTCTTTTTTTTTGAAATCTATTTATGATATCGGGGCTAAATTTTCTTTTATAAAAGGGAAGAAAAAGGAATGGAATATCGATTTCCTTCCAAGTTCTTTTATTCCTTAAATTTGTTAAAAATATATTTAAAGATAAAAAGGTATCAACGAAAAATGCTGAGGATTGACTGATTTAATTTCGCTAACCCAAGACCAAAAGGTTAGGAGAGTTTTATTTCGAAAGTAAGAAGGGCGAGCGGTAGTCCATTGGTAAGACTCTCGATTCGCACGCGGACGGTTCGCGGTCGAGTCAAGTTTATACCATGCATTCACCTCTTGAATCTTGTTATGAGATCAAAGTGAAATTATACTGTGATGCCCTACACGTTTCGGAACCCGTGTCTAAAATGCGGCTAGACGCTGCTGCAAGTTTCTAGCAACTCTGATAGCATAACGTAACCATTCTGTAACACTCTGCAATTTCTAGGAGAAAAAAAAAAACAAAAAAAAAAAAAAAAAAAAAAAAAAGGATATGAAAATGATGTAAATTATATAATAATTTTATGGACTTACTACTGCAATTCGCGACACTTGGTCCCTTAAATATAACAGAGAATCTACAGGGTTCATTTTAAATATAAATTTGTAAAGTCGTTTCTATTATTTTTTTTTTCAAAACGAATATGCTCTCCACGTGAAGAAATATAGTAGGTCCCTCTCACCTGGCCTCCTGTGAGAGCTGATGATTGCTGGCAGTTTTATAGGTAATTTTAAGGTCTAATAATGAAAATGTAACGGCGGAGGAAATCTGCCCAACATCATCCCCTGTTATGCTTAGCGGCACAAAAACGGGGTTACGCTATTTATTTATTTATTTATTTATTTATTTTGAAATGAGAATTTTAGATTTTTACTCATTTTTCGTAAACGAGAAAACCGAGTGTTTTGTTATGGTAAATGAGAAAGACAGAGAGAGACGGCAAGATGAACCTTTAGAGGTAGGAAACCTTAGTTTTATGAACGTCATCGAATTTCGGTTAGGGATGCACACAACAAATTTCAACAAAATTTCGAGAAATTGGCTCAGATTTTGGTTCTGGACCTGTAAGACCCTAAGGATTCAAAATCTAAAATTTCTTGTTCGAGAACCTTGTTCAAGATCTTGCGAGATCTTGAGCAAGATTTTCAAAAAAGAAATTTTAAATTTTGAATCCTTAGAGTCTTATACGTCCAGAACCAAAATCTGAGCAAATTTCTCGAAATTTTATTAAAATTTGTTGTGTGCAACCCTAATTTCGGTATCTAGGGTGCTAGGTCACCAGCGACAGTGACACAAATTTTAATGGTCGCGGCGGGGATTCAGAGTGGCAGTTGTTCTCCTTTTGCGCTAGGCCATCTCCTTCGTAGAGTTATGTCTAAGCGAGCTAAACTCCGCATCTATAATGTCATATGATGCGTCCTGTAGTCAGGTATGGCTGTCACACTTGGAACCTGACCATCCGTTCTCAACGAGAGGTTGTTGGCACTCGAATATAAACTCTTACGCCGAGTTCTAGGCCCTAGGCCCGATCCAACTACCGGCAGGGTGCGCATGTGTTCAAATGACGAGATCTGAAGGCTGACTGGGCACCCACTAATGACTAGTGTGATTACAACCTGAAGACTCGAGTGGGCAGGACATGTCACTCGAACGCCAACGTCATCCGGCAGGTCCTGGATGGGACACCGAAAGTCCCAGACCTCATGGAAGTACTCGGATCAGATGGAAAGACGTCGTGGCTGATGCGAGAATACTCGGAGTGCCTAACTGCCGGGATGCCTTCCAAATAAAAGAAAGTTTATAATGCGGCGATAGGGCACCAGGTCCTGTACAGTACAGTAAAAGCCTGCTGAGTGTCTACCTTTTTTTTAGTACCTCCAAATGAAATACTCTGAAATAACTGATCAAAGAATGGCATCAATCCAGTTTTCAAATACCTCCAATCATAACTGGCAAATTCATCTCAATTTCCTTCGGAAATCCTTTTACATGTAACTACAAGACATCCAGCTAGATCGATTTTAATTTTCAATTTTCTTCAAGCTCATTCTCAAGGTCGTTTTTCCTTCAAAAACTAAATCAAATATGTATCCTCAAGATATCCATCAATTTAACTGGGAACATTCCCTCGGAATCCTGCTTCACACGACCCATTGAGAAAATCTGCGCAGATGGACTTGGCCACAGCAAAGCAGTAGTGCATTCCAATTCGATGAAACAGCGGTCAAGCACTTAAAGCTAAATACTAAAAAAAGACATGAAATATAGAAAGCTCCGACTATTTAAATATTTATAAGGGATAAAGCGAATCCACTTTGATATTATTTTAACCTGTAATCAAGTCATAAAATCAGAAAAGGCTTTACAGTTACAGATTTTTATCCACATGCACAAAGTTTCTTTATAAATATTTAATGAGATCAAATTTTTCGCAGTAATCTAAACTTATCCCTTAATTATTCCCTACTCATTTTATTATTACTCCAATTTTCCAGTCGTTTTTTATTTTTTACCTTTTATGTCGAATATCCTTTCGTATATATCATCCGTTTGGTCAAACGAATATTAGCCAGCCTTAAGTTCTAGCTAAAAGACCATTTTTATACCAAGCTCCTAGCGCCACTACTCATAAAACCATTACAGAGAATAGGAAAACTAACGATAACAACATTTTCTGCTATATTTTCATACGACTACCGTAACAGAGATGCCCCCTCCCGTTCGGGCCCTTAGCCAGAATGAAGAGTTAGGGGGGCAGTTGGGCTTGTTAAGGGCGACAATAGGCTTTCATTCCCTATACCTGTCATGTTTACCCAATTTACTCCAGGGGAGCACCAAGCCCGGCCCCCTGGCTCCCCTTTGGCTACGGGCCCGCTCATATTCGATTTTTTATCCTGAAAAAAGGTGTAGTGATGTTTAAGATGAAGCACGCCTTGCGTAGTTTGCGTGATTTTTAAGGTGCAGCACGAGTGGCTCAGGCCACTCAATTTTTCGCCAAATGGATCTCTTTTTAAGGGAAACTTCTATAAAAGGTCGGAGATAGTCCACCCTTCAGCTAAGTGGCCGTCTATCGAGCGACGGCTTTCCACTTCTTCATTCCAGGCTTTCCAACAACTTCTTTACAGGGCCTCCTCCTGGCAATATGACGAAAGAAGATCGATTACTCGCAAACTTAGAGGCAACTTTGGGTTTGGGAGTAGGGATGGACACAACACAAGACAACACAAGCACAAGACGGTCTTGTTTAGTTTTTGTGTATTGCTCAAGATCTTGCAACATAAGGCAGTGAAGCTCTAAGTTAAAATTTTTTTCTTCTCCCACTTTTTTTGTAATGGCGGTGAAGAAAAAAGTAAACAAAAAAATATAAACAAAGCCATATAATTATTTGGCGAAAGGAATTGTGTCCATTGCCAAGGTAATTGTCCTATTTACATCAAATCATATTGCAAACATGACATTTTCCAAAACGTTTTGCATGGTAAAACGTTATGTTTCACATATAATCAGAAAATATAGGAAAATCTTGAACAATTCTCAAGCCAAGGCAAGATCTTGTTTTTCATTTGTTTTCAACGCAAAACCACAACACAACACAAGAAATCTTGTGTTGTCGTCCATCCCTATTTGGGTGAAAAAATGAGCCTTGCTTTCTGCACGAGGAAATTGGCCATTGAAATGGACTTCGTCTACTTCTCCACTGAAGTACAGTATTAATGTTTATAATCTTGTTAGTGTTCCATACCTTCAGGTAGGAGCCACTCTAATATTCCATTTCTCAGGTAAGAGCAACTCTAGAGTGCTTTATACCATCACGTAAGAGCCACTCTAATGTTCCATACCTTGAGGTAAGAACCACTGTAGACCAATAGTACATTACATGTCAGGTGTGGAGTTGGCGCTTGAAAGCAACTGACCTGTGCAAGTTCCCGAAACACCTGATTTATAAGGTATTATCAGATACACATAAAAACCGGTATCAAAACGTACTACGGTGTTGTCCGGTGGCTAATTTCCACCCATCTCTATTCCCCCACTGCTGGTCTATGAGGTTCCGAGCACTCATTGTTTTCCGAAGTCCTTCCATACAGGATTTTCTCGGTTTCCCTTTCTTCCTCCTTTCCTTGGGCACCCAATCTCAGACCTGCTTGGGAAGTCTTTCATCTGACATTCTACGAACATGGCCGTACCAGGTTAGCTGCCTCTTTTCGATGTCATCTACTACCGTGCCTTTCATACCCATCCCTTCTCTCAATTCCTCATTTCTAACCCTATCCAAACGTGAAACTTAGGGCTGTTCGATATGACCACTTTTTGATACGATAAGCGATAAATTATCGATAAGAGGCGAAAGGCTTATCGATATAACGGGAAGTCTTATCGATAAGCTTCGTCTTATCGTATCAGAAAGTGGTCATATCGAACAGCCCTACTTTCGTTATTGTCATGACGGTAGTAATCTAGGTATTATCATAACGAATCAAAAACAAAGTTAAAAATAGCGATCTCTAAAAACTTCCTAGGGCGGAAAATTCCATTTTCCACCTATGAGTAATGAAAAATAATTTTACATTAATTTTTTTTCAATATAACTCATTGGGCGGTGCTATGTGGAACATTGTGTCGTACCGTTAATTATCGAATAACTCTACCCCAAACTACTACAAACTACTTCCACCCTCTTCCCCACCCCCTCCTTTTTCCGTCTACAGCTTTTTTCAAAATTGAGATTGTTATATATGTTAATGGCATGCATACTATAAAAACAATCGCTCATATCTAAAAGATAAATCGCATGATTTGTCAATGATATCGATTTATTCGACAATCAACATTGTCAATAAAAATATTCCATACGACATTTTATTTTCAAAAAATTAAAAATTCATTTGTATTTTTTTTTCTCGTAACAAAAAAAAAAAAAAATTGTTAAGGAATTCATACGCGATAAAAGCAAAATAATACACTTTCAAAATTCGATATTTCCCGCAATAACGAGGCATCGTTTTTCCGCTCGGAAAACAATAAAAACGAAATTCTCAATCAATGAAAGATGCGTTTTTCTGATAAGATGAGAAGGTGCTAATTATATTCTGATTTATAAAGACTCGTCAGGGGGAAAGGGGTATTCTTTTTTTTTTTTTTTTTTTAATCAACCTCAAGGTGACTTATCCTATCGATCATTATACTATGTTATTCCAAATCATTTTCCATGGTAACATTTTTTTCCCACACCTCCCCTGCTCCCGAGTCTGAACCGACAGTTGCACTTGAATTAAATCATTTCAATTTTTATTCCCAATCCGAATTTATATTATATATACAGTATATGCCCTTATTTTATTTAACTCTTATTGTTTAATTGGAAAGTTTTCAACGTTGACAGGTTCGTACTTGAACGCGTCATTAGCGGGGGAAAAAAAATTGTACCGTGAATGGTTTGCATTTTCCGGGGATAATAAAAGCAAAACAGAAACAGAATATTTTTTTTTTTTTTTTAACGCGTCGCGTTAGAAACGAGTCTTTCACTCTCACAATTTTTTTTTATGTATAAACAAGAATTATTGACGTCACAAACCGACCCTGAAATCGAAAAGGAAAACACGGCCATTACCAAATAACACCCTTTTGGCCGGCTTAATGACGATGCCATGTCTCCGGCGATAATTTTTATTTTCCTGTCGCAAACCTCCACCCATTTAACATTCATAAACTGACC
Source organism: Liposcelis bostrychophila (assembly GCA_037577465.1). Classification (NCBI taxonomy): domain Eukaryota; kingdom Metazoa; phylum Arthropoda; class Insecta; order Psocodea; family Liposcelididae; genus Liposcelis; species Liposcelis bostrychophila. Next base: position 19,252,681 of record CM075207.1, read on the forward strand.
TTACTGTTGCGTTATGTTACGTCGGAAGTGTATCAATAAATTTTCGCAGTTGTTTTCGAAATAATTACATACATTTTTATTTTATATACATATATATGTATGAGTGTGATTTACGTTTTACATTTTTTTGTAAATAATCAAAATGCTTCCTCATGGGATGCGCTCCGAGTCTGTTAAACGATGAAAATGACGAAAAAAACGATCAGAAGGATATTTCCGGACATCAGCAAGCGCAATCGTTGGTACGTAACTAATCCGGATCTTTTTTTTTTTTTTTTTTTTTTATTCTTTTTTCATTTATTCTCCAACAGTCACAAGTAAAAAAAACTTTTCTTTTTTTTTTAACATAAGAAAGAAAGAAAAAAAAAAAGTCTTGAAACTATTACGGTTTCAGATGTTAGAAAACCAAACGGAAAACTTCCAGTGTGATTCAAAAACAATTTTACCAGATATGAAAATAGAAAACGAACTTTTTATTCTTTGAAGAAAACCAGTGTTGTCATGTTGAAAAGCTTATGCTAATACTTTTTTTCCTTCAACTGAATTTCAAAAAAAAAAAAAAAAGAAAGAAAAAAAAAATTATAACTGCTTCAGGATGAATTTTTTGGCTTATTCTGCTATTTTGCTTCTACCGAACCTTTTTTCGCAAATCATTACTAAAATTTATAAAAAAAAAAGTAACAAGGGTTTTTCTCTCTTTTGTTTAAAAAAGAGATTTAAATGCTGATATGCGAATTCGTTTTTTTTTTTTTGCGGTTTTTTTTTCCGATTGCATAAGCCCGAAAAGAAATAATATCTTATAAAGGTGTTTCGAACGTAAAAATATTTCAGAAAAAAAATCGTGCTATTACTTTAAGTGATGACAACTTTTTTTTTTTCGTGTTAAGTAATTTATAAGAAAAATGAATGCGATGAACGGAAAACAAATGTGACGAAAAGCGTGATGAATTAAAATTTTATTAATCAGTTAATGACTTTTATCAAGAAATGATCAGGACGTATATTTAGCTTGAGCTATACAGTATACACGGTGGAACAATTTTTATGGTGTGATTTTATTAAGGTAAACATAGGAAACACCGCCATAAAAATTGTTCCGCCGTGTATATCATCTTGAATGAAATACTTAACGAATTACTACGAAATTCGATAATTGAATAATTAACGTTGATTTCATAATTTCACTGTAATAACCTAAAGTTTTGAGAATCAATTTCAGTAGTTAATGAAATATGTACTCTGTGATCTTTTAGCGTAATAAATGAATGAATGAAAGGAATGAGTATGAAAGCTGAAAATGGAAAATCGAGTGTTTTCATCTTTTAAATTTAATTTAAGACAATTCTTTTTATTTTTTTTTAGTAGACAAGTGACATGTTTTGGGATGACTTCATCTTTTAAATGTGCTATGTACGGCGAAAATGTGAATGGTACGAAAATGGTGACTTCGATTTTATAACAATAACTTGTAACACCAGAAAAGAGAAAAAACAAATCTGTACCTCAGAATAGAACTGAGCGAATTCCATCAAAGCAGCGTAACTTTTCATTTATAACCCGGCTTTATGAATAGGAATCATTTTTTTGACCAAAAACAATGTTGAATTTTTTCTAGCATATACACTCCCATCTGAGTCAATACTAATTTCCCAAGAAGAAGTGTGTTATAAAATTGATTTATTAAAAACTTAAATTTCTTTATAAAATTTTATAACCAGCCAAAAAAGACATCTATTTATAATTCGTTATAAAATTTTATAACAAAAATTATTTTCAGTTTTTTTCTAAATTTTTTTATTTTCTTCTAACTTTTCCCGAATTTTCATATTTCTGTTTTTCTTTATTTTCGGGCCTTTGTCAAATTAAAAATACAAGAAATAAACCGAAAATTTGGAAAAATCTGGAAAATATTATAAGTCAAAATAATTGGCAACTTAAGAACCATATTGCCGCTTTTAAAAATCAGTTAAAAAGTGGCGTAGTGGATAAAGGCGGATGGCCAGGATGGAGAAGTGAACACGAACCACATTCTGAGAACCACTTTACTCGGTTTTAGAGTAAAAAACTGAGGAATAGAACCGGCCGTAACATAAATAAAAAAATTACGAAGCCATCCAACAAAAAAGATGGGGATCAAATCTGAAAATTTTTTCTTCCATTGGAACCAGGGCTGCAATTCCGATTCCAATTCCGCAGAATCTTGAATATTTATGAGTAAGATTCCAATTCCGATTCTGATTCCGATTTAGACCAAAATTGATTAACTGTAATAACGGTATTTCCGTGCTTTTTAAATCAATCTGAATCGAAAATATTTTTTTGGATGCTGATTCCGATTCCGATTCCGTTTCCGAAGATTCTGAACTGTTTTCAGAATTGTTTCTAAAATTTTGATTCTGAAAAATTTGATTCTGAACTGTTTTCCTGTTATTAAATTTATTGCCCTGTTATTATTTATTGTTTAATGTTTAATTTTTATTTTTAGATGTTTAAGTAACTGAAGATGGCTATATAGCCGAAATAGCTATATTACAATAAAAATAATTTTTGACGAGGGCAGTAAGGAGTATTTTATTAAATTAAAATGAGTTCCTTATTTTGGTCTTAAGCACAAACTGAGGATTTTACAAGGCATAAAGGTCTATCGCCATACTATAATTTTTTTCCCCATCGTTGATTTTCTCCTTTTTGGTTTTTGCCACTCAATTTTCTTTTGTTTTCCTCTTCTTTAATTTGACTACTTCTCATTCCATATTTATATCTTCCCCTCCGTTACACCTACTCCAAGTTCTTCTCTCATTTAATTACATGTTCTCAACCGCGCTCTCACAAGTCTAATCCCATTGATTGCTTGTTTATCATCAACCTCTAATTAATAACCGCTCTTTTTTTGCTCTATGATTTTTCTTCTTATTCTTTTTAAGTCGTCTGATAAACAAAAATAATAATTGAGTAACCGCAAGCAGACCTTCAGGGCCGGGGAAACAATCCCGTTCGTTTTACTCTCATCTGGCATGTCCTTGAAAAACATAACAATACACAAATTTTGCTTTTTTTGCGTCGAAACTTTGGAATTTTTTTTAACATTTATTTTTTTATCTGACGTTACATCTTGATCCTTTAACTCAAAAAAAAAAAAAAATGCTTTTTGTATCATTTGGAAAATAACATTCATTTCTTTTTACCATTTTTGTTTCCGAATTCAGTCATTTTCCGATAGGCATAATTTTTAAAAAGCTAAAAAAAATTCCGATGTAATTTTTTTTTATGCCTTTTTCATATCATTTTTTACCAGAATTCTTCCTCTCCTCCAAAAAACATTTTCAAACAAAATTATTCCCTAAACTCTCACAACAATAATAAGAAGATAAAATCAACATTTCATCAAAAAAAAAACTTCCTTGTTTAGTTTTTTTTTTTTTTTTTTTTCTATTCTTTTTTCGACGTTGCGCATTTTCTTTTCCAAATATTCAAATGTTTTTTTTTAATATTTCTTAGCCGCAGTAAAGTTATTTTACTTAACTTTTATATATTTTTTCCTTGAAAGCAAATTTACTTTTTAGTAAAAGATAAAAAAAACCGTGGCTGCAGAAAAAAAAAACTAATGCGAAAAGCACAAAAGGCTCGGCTCTATTTCAAGAAATGGTGAAAGATAATATGCAATGTTACAAAATGAAACCCTACAGGGTATTAAAAAGTAAAACTTTCTTTTGAAACTTATCTGACGAATGGTCTCCTCTTTTTTTTTCCTCCCTCCACAGTAACTTTTTTTCTCTCTAAAATATTTGCAAAAAGACAAAAAAAAAAAAAAAAAAAAAAAATCTTTAAGAGAGATAATCACAACGTTAGCTTTTTAAAATGTTTAACTAATTTTTTTTTAACGTTTCAGCCTTTAGAAAGTTTATTATCGAGCGAAAATCCTTATAATTTGCTATCTGCTTTCGTCCAAATCGATAAGCAAATCCTGCAAGAAGAAAGCCAAAGCCCGGCTTCTGTTTTCGGTCAAGCTGTATCTAAGAAGCAGCAAATCAAGCAACTGTTGCAGCCTGCTTTGGAGGCCAAGGAACAAAGGCAAGTTTAAAAAAAAAAAAAGAAAAGAGAGGGGAAAAAAAAAATCTAAAACAAAAAAAATCATAACCGTCTGATAATGAGCGAATATTATTTCGAGGAAGACGAATATGTTCGGGAGATTTTAATGTCAAAAGAGGGGTTGAAAATAAGTCCCAAAAGATTTAAAAGGAGATCAAGGAATTAAATGATCTATAAAACAGTTTAACTTCGTGACTTTTCGGAGTTTGTCCCTCCCGAGAAAAGATCTACGGAAAAGGGGTTGATTTGGCAAACGAAAAATTAATATTTTTGATTCCAAATTATAATCCTTAAATATTTTTGATTCCGAATTAAAATTTTGAGATTAGAGTAGGAAAAAATTTTCGTGAGTCAAAAGCCGTGCCAAAACGCCAAAATCCTGTTTTCACAAAAAATCAATTTTTTTTTCTTTTTTTTTTTTTGTCTTTTTATTTAAAAAAACGACAAAATTTTTTGAGAGTTTTTCGTACTAAAGGGAAATTTAAAATCGCAATGATTTCAAAGAAAGAAAATGAAACATAAAAGGATAAAAAAAAAAAAAGAATTCGAAAGCTTGTAATATTTATTTTTTTATTACATATTCACTTCCTTTTATTTGATCATATTAACGGTTTCGTCAAAAAAAAAAGAGACAGACCGCCGTGTTCACAGAAAAGAAAAAAAATATATATATTTGGTCCCTCTTTTTTCTCCGGAAAAATCGAATGAAGTAAAAAGTGATTTCCCGGAAATCCGAAAATTATTTATTAATTCTTATTACGTTTTACATTCATTCATTCATTAACACAAAAGGTAAAAGGAAGATAAATAAATAAATAAATAAGTAACGTTTGAAACATGTAGTGTTTCCTCTTTAAAATTACAGCAGCGAGTTGATTCCAAACGACAGTTCCATCCAGGATCTTTTCCTAGATTTAAATTTAAAGCGAGGTTTTCATGTGGCGGCCGAACACGAAGAATTTATTGCGAGTGTAAACAGAAGGGCGTTAAATCAAAATCTGACAGAAATATTAAGTAAAAAACTTTTAGCGATAGATGAGAAATTGAAAACGGCATCGGCGAAGGTGAGCGAATTGCAGAATTTATATCAGCAACAGGACACGCTTTTAGGTAAGCGAATAAAAAACTTTTAAATTTTGAAAATTTAAATTTAAATTGTTCTTGCAATTAAAAAAAATCCAAAATAATGTCCCCGTCAAAGATCAAAATCAATTACTAAAATATTTTAAAGTTACGAAGGCATTTTTAAAAAAAATCTATTTTAGGAAATATTTTTGGAAAAACATACGGGAGCGAAAAAGAAAAGAAATTAGAGCAAGAAATGGACACGCTACGAACGTATCGAGACACCCTTTCAAGTGGGGCCACCCAATGGCAAGACTGTGCCCTAAGCGTCCAAGCAGCCGCAGATCTCCTTCACAGAGCCGTTTCAGCTTGGAGATCAGTGCAAAATCAGTAATTTCAATTTCATCAAAAACGTTTTACAAGCCTTTGTTCCTTCAAGTGAAATCAAATGCTCAAAAATTATTTTTTTATCTTCCCAAGGAAACTGGAGCGGAAAATCTCTTTAGCATCCGAAGCCAGGAACTGCATTCAAGAGGCTGTACTTTTGGTTCAAATGTCTCAGGAGTCGTTGCCGGGTGTTCAATTTCCCTACTGCACAGCACGAGAATTAAACGCAGTTTTACAGGTACTAAGGTGCCCTTTACCAGGGGGAGTAAAACATTTTTGTGACGCCGCCCCCTCAAAAATATCCAACAAATTAGAAAAATATTGTGCACTTGAACTCTGAATCTCCGGGCGCGTGATCCAACATTGATCCAGTCTTGATAGAATTTCCAATACTGTTCGGCTATAATATGTTGCAGTAACGTGTTAGGGTAACATGTTGCTCAACATGCTGCAGCGTTAGAAACATGTTACCAATATGTTGCTGACCATGTTGCACCACAGAAACATGTTGGCAACATGTTGCGGCAACATTTACAAATTTTTATTTTTTATCTTTCAATGATGCGCAACATGTTTTTACGTTTTAACATGTTGGCAACATGTTGTCTCAACATGTTACTGCAACATGTGTTAGCGTGAATGCTCGGCCTTCGATATTGTACGCCAGCAAACCATGAGTTATATTCCACACGATTCCCTACCACTTTTCCTAAAAAAAAAATTAAACTCTAACCAATTTCTCTTAAAAAAATAATTTATTTATAGCACATTTTTCCTAAAAAAATGAATTCCTGATTCATTTTTCCTTAAAATTGTAAGTTGCTTTCCTAACTTCTTTTTTTTTTCTAATTTTTAATTTTCCTAAAAAATTTTTATTTCCAAAATAAAATTTCCTAAAATCCCTAAAATATTTCTTAAAATTCCTAAAATCCCTAAAATAAAATTTTCTGAAATCCCTAAAAAAAAATTTCTTAAAACCCCTAAAATAAAATTTCCTGAAATCCCTAAAACAAAATTTCCTAAAATCCCTAAAATATTTCTTAAAATTCCTAAAATCCCTAAAATAAAATTTTCTGAAATCCCTAAAATGAAATTTCTTAAAACCCCTAAAAAAAATTTCTTAAAACCCCTAAAATAAAATTTCCTGAAATCCCTAAAATAAAATTTCCTAAAATCCCTAAAATAAAAGGATGTGGGTAACTAAGGCCGATTTTTGGGCCCCCTAGAAAAAATTTTTTTTTTCGCCTAAAACTTCATCTGAGACGCCCTTAACATACTGACACCGGTCGCACAAAGTTGCGCGCATGCGTTCCGGAGATATAGCCAGTGGTCAAGTTCGCCATTGTGCGCACGTCGGACGAAAAACTTCTAATGACAAAAAACGCAGGTAACGCGAGGCCCAACCATGCGAGCTTTCCAATGATTCCGTCCGAAGTGCGCACATAGCCTAAAATTGCACTCAAAAAATAGAATATGCCATTATCTGGCGAAGTCGGTAAGAGTCCCTAAATTCCTTTCAATATGTGTTGTATAGGAGTAAAAGCTTTCTTAATTTACAAGTTTCAGTTTGCGCACAAGTGGCGGCCGTAGTTAAATCTAATGTTAAAATTTTCAACTTTGATTTTTCAGTATTTTTCGGTCTGAAGGAGGCAAATTTTTTACTAGAATTAACTATTTAATGTTAAAACCGATCGGTTGGACCCTTTTCCAACATAGAATATTCTCAGTTTTACTTCGAAATGATTTTTTTAAAATTCGATTATTTCTTTCTAACTACTTGTTTCACTCCGAGTTTTTTAAAATTGTTCTAGAACATGGAAAGAAACAGGTAGTTTTGAAATAAATAATCGAATTTTAAAAAAATCATTTCGAAGTAAAACTGAGAATATTCGATGTTGGAAAAGGGTCCAACCGATCGGTTTTAACATTAAATAGTTAATTCTAGTAAAAAATTTGCCTCCTTCAGACCGAAAAATACTGAAAAATCAAAGTTGAAAATTTTAACATTAGATTTAACTACGGCCGCCACTTGTGCGCAAACTGAAACTTGTAAATTAAGAAAGCTTTTACTCCTATACAACACATATTGAAAGGAATTTAGGGACTCTTACCGACTTCGCCAGATAATGGCATATTCTATTTTTTGAGTGCAATTTTAGGCTATGTGCGCACTTCGGACGGAATCATTGGAAAGCTCGCATGGTTGGGCCTCGCGTTACCTGCGTTTTTTGTCATTAGAAGTTTTTCGTCCGACGTGCGCACAATGGCGAACTTGACCACTGGCTATATCTCCGGAATGCATGCGCGCAACTTTGTGCGACCGGTTTCAGTCACCGGTTTCATTCAGTATGTTAAGGGCGTCTCAGATAAAGTTTTAGGCGAAAAAAAATTTTTTTTCTAGGGGGCCCAAAAATCGGCCTTAGTTACCCACATCCTTTCCTAAAGTCCCTAAAATAAAATTTCTTAAAACCCCTAAAACCCCTAAAATAAAATTTCCTGAAATCTCAAAAAAATATTTCCTAAAATCCCTAAAGTAAAATTTCTTAAAATCCCTAAAATAATATTTCTTAAAATCCCTAAAATCCCTAAAATAAAATTTCCTAAAATCTTTAAAGAATTTTTAAAAATGAGGGAAAATATTCATTTTAGGAAATTTTATTTTAGAAATCAAAAAATTTTAGGAAAATTGAAAATTAGGAAAAAATTTTTAGGATAAAAGGATTAGGAATTATTTTTTTTTTAGGAAAAACAAATTAGGAAAAATGTTTGGGAGCGATTCCATTCCAAGTCAGTTTTCCCGAGATAGATCCAATCTTGAATCAATTTTGAAAATCGAAAAATCTTCCAACGGGCACGTGATCGGGTGGAGATAGAGAGTTCAGGTTTTGCACACAATATTTCAATTTTTTTTAAAGATTTCTCACAAAGATGGAATGGTACCACAAAAATATCTTACGCCTTCTAGTACGGGGCACCCTGGACAGTGGACGCCGAGAAAACTAATAAATTGAACTAACAATATAAAAAAAAACTTTTTAACCAAACGATTATATTTACAGGCGATAGAATACGTTTTTACCGACATTTTGATCGAGGAAAGATATTTACACGCTATGCAAGTTTATAAAAACTTTCACCAGAGAGCGACCGCTCTCCACCAGTGGATAAATCAAGTAAGTCTGTAACTTCTTCGAAATCCCGTTAGATGTCTCTTTTAATCCCTTTTTTAAAATTTCCAGATGTTGCATTCCAGTTTAAAAAAGGATTTATACGAAATAGATGAGAAAATAACGGATTTATCAAATCGGTTGCGAAACGAAAGGATCCAACTCATCTGCGACAAACTGGGGATACCAAATAATTACAACCGCTTCGGTTTAAATCCCGGAGTGAACAACATCCGACCTCACCAACAAACTCCGATTGACGTTAGGCAAGATCTCCTCGGACCTTACGGAGTGCATCCCAATAAAAAATTTTCCAAGTTCCAAGAGCCGATGCTCCCGGAAAATCGGTACACTCAGCAAAATCTTATCATGCACCGGGACGGGGAAGTGTTAGGGAACGAAGCTATGCAGGGAATTAATTTAGGGCCCACGCTTGGGCTGAACACGGGGACCGGGTTTCACGAGGGAAGGATCTTTCAAGATCCAAACATACAAGTGGAATTCGAAAGGAAATTGGCCGCGAGGCAAAACGCGATGTGGCCAAGCAGGAGGATCGAGGAATTAAGAATGTTGACTTTAAATCATTTGGATCATTGATTCGAAATGTAAAAAGATATTGAGCAATTTTAGGATTTTGCGGCGGCGTCATTTTGCGGTCTGGTAGTTACGAGCAATATTTAGGACTATCATTTTCAAATAACTTTATTATGATTACCATTAACATTATCACTATGGTAACGATTGTAGTTATCATTTATTCTTATTATTATTATCAATTATCATTGTCTAATTTCTAAAAAATAAAAATGGAGACAAGTTTTTTTTTTTTTTTTTTTTTTCCCTTGTGGCAAATTCTCGGCGTAACTGTATCTGCCACAATTGCACTGCAGTCTATTTCTCAGGCTCTTAATGTTATTTTCTATGGATGACCATATAGCAAGAAAGAAATCTCTTGCCTGCAGTCAATAAATCATCTGCCTATTGATCATTAGTTAGTTCGGACGTTGGAATTAATTCAACTCAATGAGGATTCTTAAGAACAAGGTGTAAAAAAAAATTATTTCATCTGCTTTCCATTGTTTCAACAAAAAATAAAAAATCAGAAGACAGAAAAAATCTTTTTTTTTCGGAGATTTAAGAGGCACTTTTAGGTTTGTTGGAAAAAAAATTGTTTTTCATTCCCCTTAGGGCTCCGTTTCACAGCAAGCCGCAGACCGCAGCTTTTTTTTAAATTTTTTTCCGAACCTTAATTTTTATACTAAAAACATGGCAACGGGGTAAAGTGATATAAAAATTAAGTAAAATCATAGTTTTTTCGTTCATATAGACATGATTCGGCATGCAAATGAGATTATTTAATGATATTTTTTCAAAAAGTATGGAATTTTATTTTTGTTTACAGGGGAAAAAATTTAAAATGGCTCCGTAAACAAAAACAAAAATAACATTCGATATTTTTTTAAAATATATCATTAAATAATGTTATTTACATGCCGAATCATGTCTATATGAACGAAAAAACTATTATTTTACTTCATTTTTATATCACTTTACCCCATTGCCAAGTTTTTAGTATAAAAATTAAGGTTCGGAAAAAAATAAAAAAAAAGCTGCGGTTTGCGGCTTGCTGTGAAACGGAGCCCTTATCACTAAAAAAAAAAAAAAAAAAAAAAAAAAAAAGTCATACAGGAATGGACACGACATATGAGGCACGACATGGACACGACATGAGCAAAAACGTTTCTGTTCTATTTACGACCACCAAAGATTTTTCAATGCAAAATCATTAATTCAATTTTTTTTTTTTTTTTTTTGTTTTTCATTTCAGTTTTAAATTTTCTTAAAAGCAAAGCAAAAACCAATAATATTTTTATAAAAAAAAAATTGTCGTCACCACCAGTCCCATGAAGTTTGGAGATAAATGACGTCATCGCAATGTAAATTAAATTGTTTTTAATTTTGTACGAGAAAAAAAATTGAGGCTAGTCGTATGACGCTAAATTAGTTATTAGAAACAATTTATTTTTAATGAATAGAATCAAATAAAATAAATAAATAAATAAATAAAGGAACAATTATAATTTTAAGAAATTCTATGGTTTTCCTAGTGATTCCATGAATTTCGCAGAGAAAAAAATATGCTGTAAAAATCGAAAAAACCCAATTATTTTAAATGGGAAAATCGAAGTGTTTATAGGCATGTGTGAGAGTAGAGATACAGAGCTCAGATTTTCCACACAATATTTTTGATTTTTGTGTAGACTACTGAGTCTAGGGAAACTGTTAGAACGGGAGTCTGTTAGAATCCGGTTTTAGGCTACAAAATACAGAAACTGTTAGAAATTAAATTCTAACAGTTTCCGCATTTTAATTAAAAAATTTGTAAAAAAAAGTGGATTATAACAGAATCCGCAAAAACGATGACTTTACCGGATTCTGTTAGAATCCACATTTTTTTTACAAATTTTTTAATTAAAATGAGGAAACTGTTAGAATTTAATTTCTAACAGTTTCCGTATTTTGTAGCCTAAAACCGGATTCTAACAGACTCCCGTTCTAACAGTTTCCCTAGACTCTAGACTACTGAGTAGGGCGGATCGAAAAAACACGAAATTTTAAATTTGAAAATGCCACAGCGCGGAAAAGTTGCATTCCAGCCTCCGTATTAACCCTAATTTTTTTCCAAATTTTTTTGGAGGGGATTTCTGCTACCCCGAGGGGCCTAAAGTTTTTCTAAGTTTTATAAGGGCCGAAAAAATTAGAGCCGTATTTTGGTGCACTTATCGGAAATTCTCCGGAAATTTCAAAAATAAAGACGGTGTTACAGAAATTGAAGACATTTTTATGAGCAAAACGCGGCTGTTATTAAATTCCCTATACCTCTTTCGGCTCATTGTGAAGGTATAACATATAAATGTGAGAATTTGGGAATTTGGAATCTGGCGCGATTCTGATTTTATGAGTGGCGCTGCCGAGCGAGTTTTTACATATACTACGAAGAGCGAAAAGTGTGTGTAAAGATGAAGGTAGAACCCAATGAGAAAAAAAATATTAATATTTATAAAATACTTCTGAAATATTTTTCAATTGTTTAAAAATATTTTGCAAATATTTTCTGAAACAAAAAGCAATAAAAGTATTTATAAAATCTTTGTCAAAATTTTTAAATATACTTTTATTGTTTCTTGTTTCGAAAAATATTTGCATAATATTTTAAAAATATTAAAAACGATTTAAAAAATATTTTATAAATATTAATATTTTTTTTCTCATTGAGAAATAAAATATTTCATAGTTTATTCAGCTTTTCACAACCTTAAAAGGTTATGGGCCCAGACACGGGACTGTGTCATTGAAAGCAATATAAGAAATGTACGGAATTTGATCGTATAAAGGTTGAAAGTTTAAAAATAGAAAGCACTGCATTAGATTGCATAACAAGATGGCGACAGCAAAAGGTCGTTTTATAAAACTAAATGGATCGAATTGGACTGTGTGAAAATTTTTAATTTTGATAGATCTCGAGAGTCGTGGCTTGAAAGAATATGTAGATGGTAACGAGTTAGAACCGGAGGAGCCTGAAAGTGACGAAGAAACCCCAAAGGATCCAGGAAAGCATGAGCGAGCAAAAGCCCCAGTACAAAAAGGAGCTTAAGGTATGTAAGAAGAAAGATTTGGCAGCAAAGAATTTATTAGTGACAAGAATGGAACAGGGTTCACCGACTCTCATTTTATCTTTTTACTGTAAAACTGACTTTATTTTTGAAACTAAAGGAAAATTTCCGATAGGAAATGAACTCTTTCGCATTAAAACGCGGCTATAATGCTTCCGGCCCTTATGAGACTTTGAAAAAATTTATGCCTTTAGCGGAAATTGGCCTCCAAAAAAATTTGAAAAAAATCAGGGTAATGTAACACATGGAGGCTCAAATGCAAAATTTTCTGCGCTATGGTATTTTTAAATTTAAAAATTCGTGTTTTTCGATCCACCCTACTAATGAGGACAGGGGGAAAGGGGGGACATCACAAAACGATTTACACTTCTCATAACGGGCACCCTAGTGACTTCAGCTAAAAATTTCCTTAATATTCCTCATTGGTTATCATCTCACCAACCAAAGCGTACGTTCTTACAGCATGTAAAGGAGTACGTGTTTAAAAGAAGAAGAAAAAAAAAAGGTCCTGCCTCGCCGGCTCTTTCCAAGAGGAAGAAAAAAAGATTTTGAGAAACAACCCTGATGAACACCAATTAATCGGCAACGGCATCGGCATAGGTTCCGCAACCCTGCTAATTACAAAAAACCCTCGACCTTGACAAGTATGAAATTGGGGTTTTCGGTATCCCCATTCATTTTATTGACTAAAAATCGATTTTTATCGTAAAAAAAAAAAAAAAAAAAAAAAAAAAGATGCCGTATCCATTAACGGATTTGATACCTTTCAGCCATATATTTAAATGCATCAAATTGCATTAACTACTTTTAATACACAAATCATTATCTATTGCATTTATTCAAAACGTTAAATATCCCCGAACTCTTTAAGCAGATAAAAAATGTAAGAGAAAGAAGTTAGACCGGCAAAAGTAATCATAGGCCTGAGCAACTAAAAATAAAATCAAAAAAAAATTTCGAAGGAATAAGCCCCAGGAAATTTATAAAATCAGATTTGTCATCAGCAAACAAAAGTGAAATGAAAATCAAATTAAAAATGCAATCCTGACACCAATAATTAAAAAAAAACTTTTCACAATAGAACCCAATCAAGACACGATGGTTGTTTCGACGATTTAGCCCCTAAGTTGAAAATTATTAAAAAAAAAAAAAAAAAAAATAAGCATAATAATTAACTTCAATTGCACAATTTTCTTTTCGTTATTCCAAGAATTAAAGCATGTAAAACTGAATTTATCAAACCATTTTTAAAAAAAATTGATTTTATTTTTCTCGTTCATCACCGCATTTGAGAAATTTCATCTGCCTGTAGTCGGTGCATCCTTCGTCTACTGAACATTAGGCATTTTTATCCGCGATTTTCATATTTACCTTACGAGCGAGATTTAGAATGGTAAAAGATGCACTTTGGGCTTAGAATCAAAACGAATTATTTTCCTATTCGTAGTGCATTATAAAAGAACGGTACGGGCGTTTGGAAGGTACCCGGTTTCGGTACCCATCCACAACCGTACCTATAGTTAATTTCACCTGAAATTTCACGGAGTGGTATTATTCGGTGGGCATTTGCTTTGGATATTTTCTTATTACGTTTGGCTATAACTTTTACACTTTACACTTATGGAGAAAGCAATATAGAGATGTATAATATTATAATTTTTACTTCAGTTTAAGATGGCTAGGCCATCGTGTCTTTTGTTTTTATATCACTTTAAAAGTTCTGTACATTTGTAGAAAAAAAAAAAGAAAAAAAAAAATAGTGCACTTATTTGTTTCATTTTTAATGTGCTTTCCAGTGAATTACATTTCTTCAAAGTGAGTCGAAAAAATCAAAAAAATCAGTTAACGATGTAACTTTCGGTTTCAAAATCAGTACCATTCATTCGGGTTTTTACTTTCTTTTTTTCGATTTAAAAAAAAATAGTTGGGTGAAGCAAGAGTATAAATTTTGACGGTTGCCGGCAATTTTTTGATTTTTTTTTTTTTTTTTCAAGTTCGATTTGTACAGGTTTAATTTTGTTGACATAAGAGGCAGGAAACTATAAATATAAAATAAAAAAAGGCCAATATTACGAAGTACCGAAACCGCAAAATGGACCGCACACGTCAAAATCATGTATTATTCGACGAAATAAAAATTAATGACCATTATTTTATTACGCAGCATTACTCAAGCGAAAGTGTTTATTTTCTTTCTTTTTATTTTTTTAAACCAACGTAAAAAATTTCCTCGTTACAGTGACATGTTACTATGACTTTATAAAAAAAATAAAAATGAAAGCCTTTTAAAGACGCACCAATAAAAAGAAAAAAAAATTAATTAATTTCTTAAAAAGGACGATCATTAGCATTTAATATTAATTTCAATTAAATTCTTGATGCACTTTTAAAAAAAAATATAGGATTTTCTTAATTATGTAAGAAAAAAATGTATTTAATTCCAAAAAAAATTAAATAACTTTTTGTGATTCGTTTTTTTTTTTAAAAATGGGATGGTACTGATTACAAAAAAAGGTTCATCAATTTCAGCCGGTTAATCTATTTCTATGAATAAAATATTCAAGTTTTTCATTTCGATTGGGTAAAGTAATAAAGAAATGCAGAGACTAAAAGGACGACGAGATATTTCCAAGTCATCGGTGATAAGAGACAGTGAAAGTGACTCTGTTACCCTACTCATTAAAGACACAAACACATCTGACGTGTTATAATGGCACCAACATGTGATAGCAAGTCATGTAGGATATTAAAGTTATGGATTACCAAAAGGTAAACTTTTTTTTTTTTTTTTCTTCTCTTTTTTTCTGGAAAAAAAAAATCTTTTGTGTGAAATGATTTTTAATTTCAAAAAATTGTGTTGTTGCTAAATATCATCGTTTGAAACCGATTTTAAAACGGATCGATGATGATAACCCCATGAGCCCCTTTTAAAAACCAATTTTTTTTTTTTGCCCGATAACAATGTAGCGATTGACTGATTAAATAAACCAATACATACCTGACCTTTGACAATGGCATTGCATTGATTTTATTTTGATGGCACGGTGAAAGGATTGCATTTCACACCATCGAATCGGAGACAATGGGTGAAAATCATATTGAAATCTTATTACATTATTGTTCGTAATTATCGCAGAAATATTAATTAAAAGGATGAAAAGAAAACTTATAAACGATTACTAATGACACTGGAGATGCTTTGTGACGAGATCTTCTTTTTTATCTAATTTTTTCGGATTCGATTTTTTCGTCTTACGTAATTTTGGATCAAAACGCAGTAAACGGGAAATGCCATTTCATTTAAAAAAATTTTGTTTTTTGGCTTCTATTTTTTTTTTTTTGGTCAGTAAATTTATTTGGTTGGGCAGTAATTTTTAATTAATTTGTCAATATTTTTGGGCAGTATAGTTATTCAAATGGTCAGTAATTAATTAATTTTGATCAGTATTTAAATTATTTTGGTCATATGTAAATAATATTGAGCAGCATTTAAATCATTTTTGGGCAGTATTTAAATTTTAGTTTCGGGCAGTATTTAAATTTTTTTTGGGCAGAATTAGTATTTAAATTAGTTTTGGGCAGTATTGGTATTTAAATTATTTCGGGCAGTATTTAAATTAGTTTCGGGCAGTATTTAAATCTTAGTTTCGGGCAGTATTTAAATTATTTTTGGGCAGTATTAGTATTTAAATTATTTCGGGCAGTACTTAAATTATTTTCGGCAGTATATTCCTAACTTTGGCAATGGTACTTGATATTAAGATCTCAAACATACTGATAAAAATTTAGCGTTATTGATGAAGAAGAACCTTCAACGCCTTCTTCGAACGTCCACGTTTGTTCCATGTAAGTTCCATGAAAGAAAATTTATCTTCCTGTTGCAACAGATACAATCTTACTCTATGCTGCATTGTTTAATAAAATCTGCAGCACAAGAGGTATCCAGTTTTATTGCCATTTAATACGCATCTTCTATTTCCTTAATTTTTAATATTTTTTTAAATTTTCCATTTCACTTTTTTTTTCTTTCCTTTTAACTGCCCAAAAAAAATCGAGGGTAAGCGCAAGCAGGGAAAGCGCAGGAAGCGCAAGCAAGGAAAACCTCATGGCTTAAGAATCTCAGAGACTGATTTGGTGTGGATTCCTTGAGTCTTTTTAGAGCGGCGGTCTCAAAAGTAAAAATCTGCCAGATGATAGCCAATCTTCGTCGCGGAGACGGCACTTGAAAGAAGAAAAAGAACTGCTCAAAAACATTTTTTTTTCTATAAATACTGTTTTTTTTTTTTTTTTTTTTTTTTTTTTTTACTGAAAAACTGAAAAAAAAATTAAAATACTGGCAAAATAAATATTTTACTGGCCATAAAATTACTGATCAATATTTACAGCCAATTTAAATAATTTACTGGCCATCCAAATAAAAATGCTGAGAAACGATTAAAAAATCACTGACCAAAGAAATAAATTTACTGCCCAAAAATTTTTATTTTTATTTATTTATTTATTTATTTATTTTTATTTTATTTATTTTTTTTTTTTTCATCTGAAAATTTTCAGCAGATATCAAGATTTTAGAACGCTCTAAAGGACTCCCTTTCATTTTTTTTTCAAAGACCAAAAAAAAAAAAAAAAAAAAAAAAAAAACATTAAAGCTTACCAATTACATGACTTGCATTTTTAAAAAAAAATGGGATTATTCCGAATTTGCCGAACAGTATTTTACTTTTTCTACTCTAAAAATTTTAGGAATGCAGACGAAGTTGAAGATGTTTGATCGAAATTTTAATGCAAATCACTTTCCGTTTACGTTTGATTAAAAATTTTTTTTGTTGTACTGCGATGATTCGAGGTTATAATCTTTGATTTAACTCCTTCCCTTATGTTTAAGTCTAACAGGAGCGAAACTGGGAAGCATTATTAACTTGAACAATTTTTTTAAGAAGATGAAAAATTTCAGAATTTACTCAAGGAGCAAAATGCTCTAACTTAAAATAAATAATACGGTAAACTGAACAAATATTACGGAATTATTTATAGGAATGTTTTGCAGACAAAAACTGAACGGGAAACGGGCAAAAGCATTATTATACACAATACATAATAATGTAAATTCAAATGCAGTAACACTTTACTTGACAATCGATTATTTGACTTCGCTGGTCTATTTAACTTGGACTTAATAATAAATTTTAATGATTGATCGTAGATTTGTGTATGCCATACTCTTCGTATAATTTTTTTTTTATTTCTTCCCGTCATGAAAAACCTAAGCTTTTTCTTATTTTCACAAAAATAAGTTAAGTGGACGCCATTGATTGTTTCAATATGCAAATGGGATTGCAAAATGCGAGTTCAATCATCATTTTTAAAAAGGGAAAATTAACATATATTGCTTACCTTGGATGTTTTTCAAACGGTTCTCTTGCGTTTCCTGCAGCACAAACATACTACAGTTGATCATACATCAGTGCGTTCCCATGAAATTGAAAGTGGGTGTCACTAAGAATTACACTCAAAGGGAACCTGTGAAATAAATAAATAATCCAAACATTATTTCTGGGGATTTTTAAAAATTGAACGCATTCATTTACTGCGCATACGATCGAGTTTATTGTTAAAGAATCCCGCACAAAATAATAGGAATTTGGCTGTTGGATAAAGTTTACATTTAAAAACAAACAAAAGAAGAATAAAAACAAATGGAATTTTATCCATTAGCGAAATTTCTATTGTTTTGTCCGGGGGTTCTTTAAAAAAACGCCTTTTAATAAATCTCCCATTCGTTATTTAATCCGATAACCTTCCATCCGCGGTTATTTAAAACCGATAAAGTATATCGCTATTTTTTAGAAAATATTTTATATTTTCCTGTTAAAAAATATCATCAAAAAGGTTGCATGAGAGTTATTTTAAGTTTTTAAACAAAAGTGCAAATGCATTATAAAAAAGCGAATTTTAATTTCAATTCTTTTTTTTTTTTAAACTTTGAAAGCTTTTTGAAAAAGACTCCGACTTTAAATCATTTTCATTCACAAAAGACCAAATGGTGCTAAGTCGAAATAAATGGAATTCGATTTCTCGAAACTCAAGAGAGAGCACAGGCTGAAAAATTGATTTAGCACTCTTTGATCTTAAGGTCGCGACTTCACAAATAAACATATTCGATATTAAAAATTAAAAACTTAAAAACTTAAAAAATACTGCATGTATTACTCTGCCACTCTTACAGCTTACCACTCTTACAGCTGCCATTCAAATACCGAAATGATTGATATCT
Organism: Liposcelis bostrychophila; assembly: GCA_037577465.1. Classification (NCBI taxonomy): domain Eukaryota; kingdom Metazoa; phylum Arthropoda; class Insecta; order Psocodea; family Liposcelididae; genus Liposcelis; species Liposcelis bostrychophila. Next base: position 19,271,337 of record CM075207.1, read on the forward strand.
TGTCACCTTTGGTCAAAAAGGACTGATTTCACTTTGATTTTATAATTTTATTAAAAGCTTATGCATATGATCGAATGCCAGAGGATTTCTCAAACCGGTAAAAAACAAACATTTCGCCTTGGCTTTATTCACAAATTTTATTAAATTCTGACTGAATATTTTTGAAGATGGGTTTCGTCAATCTCTAATTTGTTTTATTTTTATTCCATTTTCCATCAACTTTGTGATTTTTCATTTTAAGGTTCATGCGTTTGCTCATCTTTTCGTATGTGCTTAGATTTCTGTTTTCCAATGTTTCTTTACGTTCTTCTTGTTTTTCATGTCTGTAGTCAGATCAGGTGGCTGGCCAATAGGGTGGGTCGAAAATCCAAAATTTTGGATTTTCAAAATGCCTGATAGAGCAATCGCTGCGTTTTATCATTTGTAAAAAATTTTTCCTTTTTGAAATTTTTTTAAAATGGCGTCTTGAGGTTTCGCAAGAGGGCCAAAGTTTTGGAAAGCTCCATAAGGGATGAAAATTCGGCTTTTAGATTTTTGTGAAAAAAGTATCATTCCCAGTCGGATTTTTAATGGAGATTTGAAAAATAAAATCGGTTTGCGACTAACAATTTTTTTTTCTTAAGATATCGTAAAAATTGGGATAAAAATACTGGACTTTCAGATTTTTGCCATTTTCATGGTTTATTTGGCCGTTATCTCAAGAGCAAAAATAGTTAGACGCAAACCTATTTCATTTTCGAAATCTGCGTTAAAAATCCGATAGGAAACGATACCTTATCCACAAAAATCCAAGGGGCTGTGCAAGTATTACGTAAGCACGTTAGGGGGGGAAGGGGTATTTAAAATGCTTACTTTTTCGTACAAGTGGAGGGGGAGTGGTTGAGCTGGTCTTACGTAAGTATTTATTTCTTTTGAAAAATCTCAATAAAATTATCCAGACTTCAAATTTTTTTTAAGTTATTATTTAAATTTTTTGACATAGCAAAAATATGCAAAAATTCCGAAAAAAAAAATTTGAATCGTAAAAAAAAATATGAAAATTTGAATCATAACAAAAAATCAAGCGAAAAAAATAAAAATTAATATACGGTGATTTTTTTAAACTATAAAATTTTTATTTACGCAGTACTTAAAAAAAGGGGGGGGTCGAAAGTCTTACGTAATACTTAGAGGGGGGGTTTGTCATTTGCTTATTTTATCTTTTAAAGGGGGGAGGGGGTGAAAAAAAACCAAATTCGTGCTTACGTAATACTTTTACAGCCCCCAAGTCGAATTTTCATCCCTTATGGAGTTTTTTAAAAATATGGCCCTCTTGCGAAACCTCAAGACACCATTTTAAAAAAATTTCAAAAAGGAAAAAAAATTTTACAAATGATAAAACGAAGCAATTGCGCTATCAGGCATTTTGAAAATCCAAAATTTTTGATTTTCGACCCACCCTACTGGCCAATAGGGTGTCCCTTATTTTGGTCATTTTTGAATTTCAAATCGCTTAACCTCAGAAATGGTTCTCCTTGGTGTACTGATACACCAGATTTTTTTTTATTTTTTAATTTTTTACTTGACGGGAAAGCGTGGCGATTTGAGCTTAAAGTTCCAAAAATTGCCTTAAGTGAAAAAAAAATCGACAATTTTTAATTCCCGAAAAAATGTGGTTCCTCGCCAAAAATAAAAAACCAAATTTTTTAGCAAAAAAAAAAAAAAAAATTGTCGATTTTTTTTTCTTATGGCAATTTTCAAACCGTCAGGGCATACATTAAGCGTTAACTTCGATTACACCGTCGATACCTAACAGTCATTTACCTAACATAAAAACTAGTAGGAGACTTCCGTCTGGAAGACGTAGAAATAGACGCATCATTCACGTATAATAATAAAAGAATAGATATGAAACTATTTCAAGTCTGAATGTCAATAATATCACGAACATAACTGACCCACAACACTCAAAAAAGAATTCGTGAGTAATTACTTAAAATTCTTTTTTTTCCCCTTCAGTCTTCGTTTCGTATCAAATTAAAATTCATTCAAACCCCTTTTTTTTCACTCTTTCCCATCCTTTCACATTTGCCAATTTCCCAAACCCTTATTTTAAAGTTAATTAAAGATTTTGATTCGCATCTTCGAAAAGGAGAGAGAAAAAAATTGAAAGTAATTCATCAAAGGGGTGGGTGCAAAAAAAAAAATGGAAAGGTTCGAAACCCTCATTCAGGTAACCAATTCTTCTTTAAAAAAAAAAAAAAAAACGCACGCAAAAATGTCAAGGTCGCTCGCCAGATGGAAAGGAATTAAACGGTGTCAGAATTATTCAACAAAATGATGGTTATATCATAATATGCATTTAAGGATGAAAACTTTTGCCAGTTTTTTTTTTTTTTTTTAAATACAAGCGGTTCGAAGGAGAAAAGATATAACTTTTGTTTGTTACCTCCTTCACTTTCACCTTTTTCTCGATTTCGACCTACTTTTTTTGGGCCAATATTCCACGGTTATATGCAACTTAAAATTTATTTGTCTAATTGGTTCGACCGTCAGTGAAATGATAAAACTTTTTTTTTAAGTGCTAACAAAAAAAAAAAAAAAAAAAAAAATAGTCGCGAAACTAATTAGCTTTTGAATCTTCATTTTCGATCGATGTCATGCTCTGGATCCGATTTCCAATAATGCGCCGAAGAAAACAAAAACAAAAACAAAAAAAAAAAAAAAAAAATACAAATCGGTCAGCATTTTGTCTAATTACACGTCTGGGTTAAACAATGTAAATGCAAACGATTTTAAAAAAATTTAAAGGGCGAGACAAAAAAAAAAAAAAAAAAAAAAAATCTTAGAAAAAACCTTGAGGGGACGTTTTAGAAAATATCGCTTCTTACTAAATAATTTATATTTAATAAACAGATGAACAACCATCCGATTCGTTTGATTTATTTTTTAAAATGGTCACAACCCAACGGGTTCGCATCCCTTCGAAAAAAAAAAATTGATGATGTATAAAACGAATCAGATCACGCTTTCTTTCTCGACTTTTTTCTTTCTTTTTTTTTTTCTTTCTTCTTTTTGCTACGATTTTCTCAACACGCGTTAGGATCGTGACCGGATCTCTTTTCGCATTTATGATTTTTTTTTCTTTTAAAACTTTTTTATTTAAAAAAAGGAATAAAATTTAAAATATTTGCCAGGAAAAAAAAAGTGTGAAGGAGGATCCGGAAGTTTTTCGTACAAAAAAGAAGAAAAAAAAAATTCGTGAGATTATCGGAGAAAGGAGCTAATTTGCTTGCATTTTAAATGCTTAATCTTTTTGCTAAAGGTCGGATTGATTTTTTTTTTTTTTTCTTCTTCGACAGATAAACGTGAAATAAAAGAAAATAAACAAACAAACAAGGTATTTCCTTGTGTAAATTGCCGTTTTTCCCAGATTTTAGCGATTAGACAAAATTTGCTTTTTTTTTTCTTCCTTTGAAGTTTCGAATGGTTAATCTTTGAGGAAAATACGAAGCAGGTATTACAAACTGTTTATTATGCCGGCAATGTTTTGATTGACTAGCGGACCGATCATATGTGCGGACTTCCGCATGCTTCAAAAGGTGATACTCGTTAAGAACACAAGTTTTCGATTTACAAATCATCCTGATGGGAAAAAGGTAAAAGAGAGAGAAAAAAAAAAAAAAAAAAAAAAAAAGATGGTTGTCAATATTTTTTTTATAAAAGGTGATTTTTTTTTTTTAAATAGTTAGTCAATGATTTTTTTAAATATGTTTAGAGCAACAAAAACGAAAAAATCGATTACGATCATTCTGTAAATATAAGTTAAACTTTAAAATTGCTCTCCTGTAAAGTTTGACTTTGGCGATTTGAACGGTTATGGTTCTCACTTCTCGAAGTGTCACTATAGAGTCCTATCGACACTAGACACTTATAGAGACCTACAGGACCTATAGAGACACTCTACAGGTCCAAAGTACTTATTTATTTAGTTTAACCCTATCATCAGATCTTCAAAAACATTGACAACACATAGTGTAGCATAAGCCAGCAAGTAGTGACCTGCCTACAAAAAGAGTTTTCATCGAAATTCTAGACTTCGCCGGCATTTGTGGTCTTCCGGCGTTCGATACTCCATATTTGTGCATTGGAAATAATTCATTTCACAGGCATGTTTAGGGAGGTAATATTCTATTGCAAGTATTAGGCACTCCAAGAAGATGAAACATAACTGAAAAATTTGTCATCAGTCGGGATAGAATACAGAACAAGACAAATATCTCTGATCAACCCAGACAGAAAGGGACGTAGACACACGTGTTTTCACCATCACTCACCTCCACCAGAAACAAGTCTACCCTTGTTTCTGGTCCCTGAGGATATACCAAATTTACATTTCGATTTTTTCTAATATAATCTTGAACCTGTTGACTAGGATCTAAATTTTGGTATCAAATCTGGCAAGGTGCAAATTCGGTGCAGCATTCACGTGTATTACACCTATTAGACGTGTTTACACGTCGTATTACACATAATTGTCTGCGAATTGAAATTTTTTAATTTCACGATTATTTTAAAGTCATATTCATAGTAAATTACCACTTCCCTTAGTCATTTTTCTGCTACTACCTTTTAATTGAATTTATTTCACATTCCAGAGGAGAATATTTATTCTGGCACATCCTAATATACGGTGTAATTTTTTTAAAAAAAGTTTTAATTCCGTAAAAAAAAAAAAAAAAAAAAAAAAAGAAAAAAATTTCCGGGGCACTTAAATAAAAAATAAAGACCCTTCATATCGGTTACAATTATTTAAACAGATACCATCTTTTTCTTTTCTTACACTTATAACAAAAATCAAAACAACTTTCTAATTAATAAGATAGAATTTACTGTCATCTTTTCCTAGTCTTTTACAACAATTATATTTTATCCCTTTACATCTCTTCAATATTTCCTAAATAGGCGAATAAACTGTCACAGAACAAAAATAGGAAAAAAAAAAAAAAAAAAAAAAAAGTATGCCAATTGCTTGGACAAAAGCGCTAATATAAAAATTTAAAAGTGGAAGTAATTAACACGCTAATGAGAAAGAATTCGAAAGAAAAAGTGGATATTATAATTATTAGTTTATCTTTAATGCATTTAATCATACTTTAAGTTTTATTTCTTTTCCTATCTGCTTTATTTATCTTATTTTTTTTTTTACCTTCCCTATAACTCAATTATAAGGAAGAGGTCAAATTTTTTTAAAATACCGCTTATTTTAATTTTCGGAAATAAAAATAATTCGAAAATTATATTTTTAAAAATAATAAATTTTTTTTTTTTTTTTTAAATAGTCTAATTTGTCAAAAAAAGTACATCTTCCGGCCGTGACGGATTGCGTAACGTAAATATAAAACAAAACGTTGAATATTGTCACTTCAAGTCGGAAGTTGCATTACTTGTCAAACTATGAACGAATGTCTAATGCGGATTTCATTTATATACTTTCTTTATTGGTAAATATCTTTTGTTTTCATCGAGAACTTAAAAAGGAAAAAAAAATCCAACATATTAGTTAATCTTCTTTTTTTTCGATTCTTCATTTAATTATTTTTATCGGCGGAAGTACGACTTTAATTGAACAGTCCAATATTAAAAAATAAAAAAAAGTCATGAATGAAACGATTTCTTTAAATAAAGACGTTAATGAAGAGTGAGATCTGTTTTATTAAATTGTTTTTTTTTTTTCTCTAGACTGGTCGATTATAAAATTTTGTAGACGAATCCAATTATTATTCATTTACAAATGGCCACAAGCAGTTTTTTATACTTTATTTTTGTGGTTAATTGCATTGAAACAAAATGGTAAAAGTGACATGAGACTGCGAAGCGTAACCCTTGAAAGTTCAACAGGGCATAAATGTGTCTATGCAGGCAATACTTTTAACACCTTAATAATAATTTCTCTCGGGTTTTCCTTTAATCAATTTTGTTTTGGGGGGCTCTATGCCTCAAAAACAATTTGCATTCGCATGTATCAGATAATCGAATGACATTGAGAGTTTGGCTGTAAATCAAATGCCAACATCTCACTTCTCTTAAAAAATTTCTATGTTTTGAAAACAAGGAAACCCTCGTTTGTATTCTATGATTAAAATTCAAGTCTCAGTTGTACAAGTTATAAGCTCCGTAATTGCAAGAAATATGGTTCTGAATCGAAGTTAAGTGTTCAATACTGAAAGCCTACTCAAATGTGTGCCAGAAAAAATAATTTGCAATTTGAGAGGAAAATGAAATTAAAATTAAAACTTTACAAAAGTAATGATGTTTACATACAAATCGTAAAGGACTACGAGGAATTGATATAGTCGACGCTACATTTTTCGGATAAATTGCCGGAGGACTGGCTCAATGAAAAAGTCAATGTTCTAAAGGTGCAAATCCACTATGGAATGTTGGACCAACATGTTGGTACAACAAGTTGGACAAACATGTTATACCAACTTGTTGGAATGTTGGACGAACTTGTTGTACCAACATGGTTGTCAAGCGAACGAATCGACTATTGCAGAATTTACTGTTACGCCAAAATTAGGGTGCAAATTCACTATGGGATGTTGAACCAACATGTTGGTACAAAAAGTAGAACCAACATGTTGTACCAATTTGTTGTACCAACATGTTGATCCAACATTCCATAGTGAATGGTAGTCCACTGTAGTATGGAAAATTGGTCCAACATGTTAGTACAGCATGATGGTCCAACTTGTTGTACAAATATGTTGGTACAACAAGGGATTGTCAAAGGGAATGCAATATCAACATGTTGGTCCAACATTCCATAGTGAATTTGCACCCTTGTATACCAACAAAGTTGGTCTAACAAGATGGTACAACACGTTGGTCCAACTTGTTGTAGCAACATCTTGGTTCAACATTCCATAAAGAATTTGCACCAAAAGAAAAAGGTGAAGCCTGGAAATAAATAAATGATCAACTAAAACCGATGTAGGATTTTTCAATTGTACAGGCGACCTATGGGTGCAATTTTACGCCAAACATGTTCGGCGAACATGTTTGTGTTTGATAAAAAGTGATGAACATGTTCGGCGATCATGTTGGACAAACATTGTCATCAAACATTTTTCCCAACACGTTGGGAAAGCTCTACATAAGCAGTGACGGTTTTTAAAGCACGTTATGTCAAAATAATTGTCCAAAATGTTCGCCGAACATGTTCGCCACTTTTATCCAAAATCAACATGTTTGCCCAACATGTTTGACGTGAAATTGCGCCCTATTAGGTAAAACCCCAAGGCACCCCAGGTGCGCCTCAGGGCTGCCATTCCGAATAATTTTTACTCGGAATCGGAATCGAAATCGGAATCTGCTGTTAGGGTTCAAAAAAACTTTTTGCTGAAAAGTTTGGGGACTGAGGCAAAATTTGTGTTCTTTACGATGTAAAAACCTTAAAAACATTTTTTAAATTCTTAAATTTTTTAATTAATTTTTTTTTTTTTTTGTCGGCGATTAGGTGTGCCTGTAAGAGCAAAAAGGGTCTAAATCGACGAAAAGTGAAGCTGGTCGTAAAAATATCTTTTTCAAGGCTAGACCCGAAAATTATACTTTCGAGATCATGTAAACAAAACAAATTTCGTTATTCTCGCCCTGAAAACTACATTTCCAAGGCTGGACCGAAAAATTTCGATTTTTTACTCGGCCCTCTTGCCGATCCTCGCCTTCGGCAACGGCCTCGTAAAAAATCTCACTTTTCGGGTCCAGCTTGGAAATCTACTATTTCCTTCCATTTAAGAGGCCAATCAATTTTGTCTAATTATTCTTTTCCCATGTTTCCGAACCTGTAGAATCCGAAAATGACAACCGTTTCTTCCAAAAAAATTCTGGGGCTCGTAAATGGAACATCTTTAGGCATTTTTTAATTTTTTTCGGCGTATTTTTTCGCATTTCACCCTGCCCGATCCTTTTATGTGCACTGATTTGGTCGAAAACTTGGCAGCTTATGTTTTCGAACCTGTAGGATCCGAAAATCACAACGACGATTTTGGAAAAAATACCTGGGACCCATAAATGGACCATTTTCAAGCGTTTTTTCGATTTTTTTGGCCAGATTTCTTCGATTATAGTTATCGGCATCTAAATAGGAGCTAATAATTTGCTGAAAGGCATCCTAACCTATGTCTTTGAGCCAGCAGAATCTGAAAATCACAGAAAAATATTTGTTACTTGGAGTTGGTATCGGAATCTGAGCTTTTTTTTCACCTTTCGGAATCGGAATCGGAATTGAAGCCCTAGTGCACCCTTTCGTTGAAATTTAAAGTCCAAATTCTAAATCACGGCAAATTTTAACGTAAAAATTCGCAATTCATAATTTAAATTAACCTACCACCGAAAACTTAATCTAACCTCAGCCTACACCAAACTAAACATTCCGAGAAATAAAAGGATGTGTATTTATTTTATACCGATGCATTCGTCATTAATGTAGATCATTTTCACTTCAAACTTTTCCATCAGTGCAGCAAGTCCGAACCGATTGCTAAAAAGATAAAAAATCATCTTCAAATTATGCAAATTCAAAGAGATTGTAAAGCAAAAAAAAAAAAAAAAAAAAAAATGTGAATAATTCAAAGCGAAAAAAATCAAATAATTGATAAAAAAAAACTATTCATAAAATGAAGGGAAAAAAAGCTACAAAATCATCTTCAGTGATAAATATGCAACTACTTTTGCTCTTTTCTCCTACAAAAAAAAAAAAAAATCAAGCATGGCAAACGATTGAACATAATCACGAGCGGATATGTTAAGATCATCATTTTCTAAATCAAACATTTAAATCGGAATTCACTTTTTATTGCATTTCATTTTTTTTTTTTTTTTTTTTTTTTTTTTTTTTTTTTTACTCGATTTAACGATCTAGATTGAGAGGGCGGTAAAAATGAGATGGGATCGCGCTAAAATTATGAATCATTTTCATCCGACACATGCTACAATTATAAAACAAATATTGAATCATACTAATCGTTGCACAAATAGAAATTAGCATGCGAACATTTCGGGAGAGTATTGTTCCGGTCTCTATCAACGAAAATAATTTCACTTTCTAAGATGTTGTTGACTGGCGCGTGCGTAATGTTCCATAGTCTTTCTCTTCGTTAGAGGAAGGATAATCGTCCAAATTTAGTCCGTTACAAAGGGAGCTTTTTTTTTTTTTCTTCTTTTATTTTTTTTTTAAACATCGCATCGTTGTCATCGCTTTCTGTTCTTCGATTTAATTTTTCCTTTCAGCGAAAAATCGATAAAAACAGATTCTTATCAGTTCAATTAATCTTTACTTCCGACTAATTTGTTTTCAATTGCTTCATTTAACCCGACACGTCGGGTCTTGTAATGTCATGGGGGAGAAAAAAAAATGTAAATACCGGAAGGGAAGAGAAAAAAAAAAAAAAAAACAACACGAGGTGCCCGGTTTTCAGCTGATATCTCGAATTCGATAATGATGGTATAATCGTTAATAATGAAGTGACTTGGCAGATATTAAAACGAAGAAGCCTACAGGCAAGGTGTGTGCAGTCATTCGACATTCAGTGAAAGTTCCATTGTCTCGTGTGTATCGCATGTTGTCAAGTTCATGCTTAAAACAACATTTACGAACACTGTAATGAAGAAAAAAAAAAAAAAAAAATCGCGCATGAATTTATTTAAGCGAAACCCTGTTCATTAATTGTGCAGACGCAAGGTGTTATGTTTCCCATGATATTAATTATATAAAAAACAAATCGTAATATCTTACAATGGCGCTAGACGCGTTGCTCAATATTATAGTTCAATGTCGGGTGGAATTAATGAAAAATTTCATGCTGGGGCAAGTTCAATGTCGTGTGACAGTCGATTGTTTATATTTTTTTTTTTGTGAGACGTAAAATAAACAGTTGAGTTTGAAGTATCCGTTGAACTCTTCTTAACCCTGAAAACACTTTCGGTGGATTCCCATAAATGGCCTTGCTTTGGACGTCGGTAGACGCTGGAAGTGTTTCACTTTCAAATGCCGACGATCCGGAAATCTCCAGCGAGCATTTATAATTAGAGGGCATTTCATAGCATCCCAAAGGCGTATGAGGATGTAGATCCTTCCAGGGGCGGAAGGACGCGGTGATAGGAAAGTCAACTGGCCTGAAGTGTTTTTAAGAGTATTGTGACATCAACTAGTGCCGTTTTCATGGAATTTGTAATTTGAGAGGTATTGAAAGATGCCGGCTTGAGAACGTAGCCAGGGGCATGATTATCTTTCCATTTTATAAACGGTATTTAGAGCTTCCGTCCCTCCCCCTCCAAAAAAATTTCGAGCCTTCTTATTCCTATGTTCTGACCCAAGCAGGATATTTAGTCACCGAGGTATAGCATTTTTAATCCATTAGAGATCCTGTGGATTGTCCATTAGATATCCACAGGATATCCAAATCCAAGGGATACCCATAAAACGTCCAAAGCACGCTTTTTGGATCAGTGCAGACATAGGTAAATACAGTGGACATCCAATAAATATCCTCCTGATTTCCTGAAGACGTCCTGGGGAGACGGAGATGAATTGGGTCCGAAACTGAACGACGAACCGCTCTCGGAAGACGATTTAGAAGAATCAAATGCTACTATAAGTCCGTTATCTCCACATGTATCCGTAAGAATAAACGTTCCTGAAAACAACGATTTGCCAGAAGCGAATCTCGCCAATGTCAATGTGTGAGGTTCAGTAAGAGGAAATATTTTGTTGCTTCGGTACTCTCAGATCATGCATCGCATCGTTCAAAGAATTCAGCAGTGAGACATGCAGTGGCCGAGCGAGAACTGCAGATGCTTGAGGAAGTTGCTCGCTTAGAGGAAGAGTACCCTAGGGAATTATTAGAGAAAAGAAAAGAGTTGGCTCAGAAACGCTTGGAAGTGGATTTAGCGAGAGTAGATGAGGAATTCGAAACGGGTGCTCAATTAATAGAAAATCATTCAAGAAGAGTACAAGATTGGGTTGAAAATGTTTAATGAAATTTCAGCAACATAGGTGATAAATCCGATAACGGATCCAAAAAATCCGGCGCAACCCTGTATACGGCGCAAAATTTAGTGCATGTAGAAAGGGATCCTGGAAACAAGATGGCGCAAATGAACTCCAGCAACGAGTCGAATGGAAGAGTTTTGACAGTATCGCGTACACTAAAGTTCCCAAAGACAAGACTGGAGACAATAGAACTAAAAGTTTGTAAAGGAAAACTAAAAGTTGGAAAGGAAGCGACTATCTATCAGCAACTTTTATCTATCAGCAGAATTTTAGTCAACAAAGAAAATGCGTTTCTTTTTTATTTATTTTTTTAATGAGAATGTAATTCCTTAAAATCTATAACCTCTAGTGTAGACGACCGCAGTGTGGGATTTCCAAACGAATTCTCATTTCACATTCCCTTTGAAAAGTCTAATACTTTGAAAGCGGAGATTATTGTACTTAAAAAAAGGTTGTTTGTATTTAATTATTTATTTTTTCTGGAACATTCTTTGCAAAACGAATGTCAGCAATATCAACATACATAAAAGGTGTCAACAGGTCCAGCCTTTGCATAATTGGAGATTTTGATCAAATTTTCCAGAAGTAAAAACATTACAATATTGGAAAATTATGATTAGTTAAGCCCAAATTTAGCTTACGAGTTCATTATAAACTTCATCGATTTATCGTTTCAAAATTAGAAAAAAAAAAAATTAAAATTTTTTGATTGATTTTATCAATTTTTGATAAATACGATGACCAGGAACGAAAGACACAGTAAAAAAAAATATGTAAACAAAGTAACCAGGTTAGGTTACGAAATTTGACTTGTAATAGAAATGTAAATATTTTAATAGATTTTTCAATGAAGATCTTTAAATCTAAGCCTTACCAAATATTTTTTTTTTTGTCCAGGTAGAACGTCTTTTTTATACATCTTTTAAAGACGCATTAAAAGAATTATGCATCTAACAAACGTAACTTGCTTTTTTAATGACTGACTTAAAGATACCTTACAGTATATCTTTTAAGATATAATTTTATTTTCAAGAAGAAGAGGACGACGAATGTCTTTATCCCATAGGTCTGCCGTTCGCGAAATTTTCAAAAATTCTGGATACGGTATTTTTTCAACCAAAAAAAGAAAAGCAGGTAAAATCCTGGAACAGACCTAAAATTTGGGTCGTGATTACCAAATTTTTAAGAAATAAATTGTATTTTATCTAGTTTATAAAGAGGTCATTCAAAAATATCCATCAGCAAAATATTCACAATTTTCGACCCCCTTCCCCTCATAAGGATTAGGAGAATGAAGAGGAGCATTCACCTCCCCCCCCCAATGGATCCAATGCCCCCAAGAAAATGTTCACTCCTCAAAAAACTCCAATTTCATATTCGCTTAGTTCCATGGACCAGAATTTTGCAGAACTTATCTCGGAATTTTTTTTGCATGTTTACAACATGTTCACCCGTAAATTTAATAGCTAAAAAAAGAACTACTTGAATTCTACGGGAAATAAAAATTTTTAAATTAACAAAAATTAACATGAGATCTTTATAATAACATCGTACGGTTGACTACCGATTCGGAAAAAGGATCCATCGCGCGTGTGCGAAAAAAAAAAAAAAAAAAAACCATTAGAAATGGGATTCGATTGCCATAACAACTGTTATGGTTTTCATTAATTTTTAATTGTTTTATTAAAAATCGAGCAATTCTCGAGTTTTGCTTTTTAAACAACTTTCATACCCGAGCGATTTTTCGGATAGGATCGCGCTTACCAAATTAATTAACCAAAACGAAAATGTAAAAAAAAAAGAGATAAGTCTTAAGTGAATTTCTATTTTTTTTTTTTTTTTATCAAGGGCCTCGCCTCGAAGAACCTTTACGAATAAATCACAAAAATTCCACTCTATCAAGTTATGCCATACCGGCCGATCAACTTTTATTTTTGTGATTAGGATTAGAAAAAAAAAATTAATAATAGAAGCAGGATTAACGAGCATATTTTTTTATCAAAATCCGTAAACTAAGGATTTTAGAACGGATTGTTTGCAAAAAAATATGACTCAAAAATGGTTTTGTTATAAAATCAACCTTACGTACTGGAATGCCCGTATTTATTTATCATACGCGGAAATGATACTTAAAACTTGCAAAATCGAACACGGATTCGCCTACAAAACCAATCCTGCAATAAATAAATAAAAAAAAACTCAGTTTTCGTTATGAAGAAGATGTTATATAATTTTTTTTTTTTTTAAATCTGTATCGCGCTGTTTAACAGGAAATCCCGGATGACATCTTTATCGTGAGTCATTATAGGGGTTTTTTTATTTCTGAGGTCTCTTGAACTATATTATATACTCCACCTTTAAAAGTTTTTAAGATAACTATGTAATAACCGTGAAACGTTTAGATAACCCGAAGACCTTAAAATTAAAACACATAATAACTCGCATATGTGAAGCTGGTGGGCAGTTAAGCCTAAAGTGAAAGTAAAAATGACTTGTAAATCAATGCCATATAAGAGGTGAATCTTTATTATATACCGAGATGCCATGTTCAAGTTTTTCCTATGGTTTTCTTAATAAAGGAAATAATTTTTTTTCCCTTTTGTGTTGCAAGTATGAAATATGTACTCGCTTTTTTTATCAGGTAGTAAAAGTATGATTCTTTTTTTTTTCAGTGAATATGTGAGCGGTCATGTTCTATCATTTTTTTTAAAAAGTTTAGAAAATTTATATTGATAATAGAGAGCAATTACGTGAATGTACGATTTTTTTTTTTTTTTTGCAATGAATCCTGGCCTTTTTCTTTTTTTTTAGGCAAAGATTTGAAAGGACTCCCTGAAAAAACGAGACTGGAAATAATATTATCCGTAGAGTGAGGGACGAGTATTTACTAAATTTACAAATATAATTTATTCTAGTATCTACGTGACCGGTATTCTACAAGTATTTTAAGAGAATTTACACGACTATCCAATCAAAAATTTAGAAAATGACATGTGTTTACAAAAAATTATACTTTTTGAAGAAAAAAAATCATGTGATTTGTAATGCCTTTTTATCAACATTTAACGTCTTACTATTTTTCAATTTAAAAAAAACAGTCAGGGGATATGAGGCATATCCCTACATGGGACTACGTCTAGAATTTTTGGTTGGGGCCGATTTTCCGAGCTGGGAACGGAAATGCTTTAACTTTAATTAAGCCCGTTTGATAATTACGGTTTTCGCGCTATATAGACTAAAAATTTAAATTCAAAAAAATTATCAAAAATCATCAAAATCAAAAAAATCCTGGATGATCTTATTTAAAATTTTTAATAAAATTCGAGACGTGAGAACCATAACCGTTCAAATCGACCAAAGTCAAACTTTACAGGAGAGCAATTTTAAAGTTTAACTTAGAATATATCTATTTATCTATTTATTTATTACTGTTCTTTTGATAACAACAGCTACATTAGTTAAGTATAATAAGAGAAAAAAAAAAAAAAACCGGTATGACAAAACAAAATAAAATGAAATAAAATAAAACAAAACAATATAAAGTGAAAAAAAAAAAAAAAAAAAAAAAAGATGAAAGTAACAAACAAATCTAAGCGTCCGGAGTCGGCCTAAACAGAAGCTTCTTCAAGTAATTTTTTTTAGTTGTAAAATCAAGTTCTGGGAGGAGACCGCGATGCAAATTCCATGCCTCCATTGCCGAGTACATAGGAGACTGTTTCATGATTCCTGAGCGAGGTAACAAAAAACCAGGCTCGTTGTTCGTCGACCTAGTGCGGTTATACGGTACTCGGAATGGCAGCAAGGAAAGCAACGCGGGATCGTCTATGTTGCCACCAATAAGATCGTTAAGAAAGCCAAGCCGAATGAAATTACGCCGAATCTCGAGCCTTTCCATCTGGAACTCCCCAAGGAGGCAAGTGGTTGTTATGTCAACAGGCGCGGATCTTTTATATTTTTAAAATATAGGTACTTAAGGACAGTACGCTGGAGGGATTCAAGCATTTGGATATAGTTAGCCTGTGAAGGAGCCCATATTATGCTCCGTACTCCAGTTTCGGCCTGATCAGCAAGTTGTAAAGAATTTTAATTGAATTATACGTAAAAGATCTGGAATTTCGTTTCAAGAAGCCCACAGATTTATAAGTTCTGTTTACAATATCAACCATATGGTCTTTAAACTCAACTCGCTGGTCAAACAGAATACCAAGATCCCGAAACTCAACAACTTGATCGACGGATTTATCTGCGATTTTATAATTAAACTCGGTAGGACGCTTTTTCCGGTGAAAGTTGATGAATTTACACTTTCTGTCATTCAAAAATAACTTATTTTGTACCGACCAACGCACTGCCCTGTTTAAGTCCGATTGAAGAAGGTCACAGTCAGACTTGTTAAAGATCATTTTGTAAAGTTTAAAATCATCCGCGAAAAGCTTACAGTTTGCATAGATTAAGACTTCTGGCAAGTCATTTATAAAGTACAGGAAAAGATCCGGCCCCACATTGCCGCCCTGAGGAACCCCAGAAGAAGCAGGAACCGCATTCGAGAGTGCGCCTCGGTACGATACCCTGAAAGATCTGTTTCGAAGAAAAGAGGAGAAAAACGCCACTAGGGAAGGAGAGAACCCAAGGAACCACAGTTTACGGAGGAGGATATCGTGGTTTACACGGTCAAAGGCTTTAGCGAAGTCGGTGTAAATGCAATGCATCTCACGCCCCTGATCGAGTGCAGAACAAATATCATGTGTGAATCCCGCCAGATTAGTAATCGTAGATCTTTTAGGAGTGAAGCCATGCTGGTGGACAGACAATAAAGGATTTAGATGGTTTTGGATCTTCATGTGAATAGCGATCTCGAACAACTTGCTAAACCCACTTAGTAGCGAAATGGGTCTCTGCTGTTCAATTTCAGACGAACCGGGCGATTTAGGGATAGGAATTACAAGAGCCAGCTTCCAGAGAGAGGGGAACTCTGATGACTGCAGCGCCAGATTAAAAATGTGCAAGAGCGGCTGCTTTATCGTTTCAAAGAGACCCTTTAAAAGATATGGTGGGATGTCATCTGGCCCTGCACCTCGAGTCGCTTTAAGTTTCTGAACGGCAAGGATAAGGTCTTCTTCATCAAGACTGTCGATAACGAGAGGTGACTGGACTTTCTCGGAAACAGGACCACTGCAAGCGAGGTGGAGATCGTACGAACTTAGTTCTCCAGAATATGCGTTTTGGAAGTGCTCGGCAAGTTTATCGGCTGTGCCCTGGTTTGAAAGAGAGACATTTCCGTGCATGGACAAGCTTGAATGATGCTGTTTTTTTGAGTTTATGAATCTGAAAAAGGATTTAGGATCTGCCTCCAATTGAAATTCAAGATTTTTGAAAAAATTAACATAGTGCTGCTTAATTTTAAGGTGCAATGCTGATCTGAATGTAATATAAGAAGAGTTATTTTCGGAGCTGTAGTATCTTTTTTTTTCCAGCTTACGTCTTTCCTTGGTTAAATTAATAAGTTCGTTATTAAACCAAGGCGGGAATTTGCTGGGTTTTCTTGACGTTTTGGGGACAAATTCTGAAAGTGAGTTATGGAAGGTCTCGTAAAAATTTTCTAAGCACTCGTTCACATCAGTTAGTGTTATTAATGAATTCCAATCAACAGCCTGTAAGTGTTTATATAAGCCAAAAAAATCCGCTTTGCGAAAGTTATAGGTAGGTTTCGGAGCCTCAGGTTGAGCGCTCTTAAAATGAGATGCTAAAGCGAAGGTAACACCAAGGACTGGATGATGTGAATCAGGAGGTAATAAAGGAACTTCATTGATTACAGATGTGGTTGTTGCATTGCAAAGGACAAGATCTAGTGTACGGCTATTTTTGTTTGGAATGTTGTTGAAGGATTGCAATGAGCAAACAGACATGCAGGAGCGCAATGCAGAAACTTTGTCGCTGGTTGAAACGGAATTGTCACTGGTTGGAACGGAACTGTCAAAAAAATCAAAGATATTGAAATCCCCAACAATTAGCATGATATCATTTGACTTCAGTTTGTTATGGATTTCATGGATAGAGTCAAAGAAACGATTGTACTTGGCGAGACAGGTGTTGCAGGTGATATAGACAACACAAAGAAATAAATTCTGATTTTTAAGTTTAAGTAAGATCCAAACGTAATCGATATAAGGATCTGTACTACGAGAAACGAGACACGCTTTAAGCTCCCTCTTGATGGCAACAAGGACACCTCCCCCTCGAGTTACTTGAAGAGCATCGATGTCACGATCACAGCGAAAAACATCGTACCTGTCGTCAATAAACTCATTGTCGAAGATTCCATCGGTCAACCAAGTTTCAGTTAAGGAGATAATTGGATAATCTGTGGCTGAGATCGCCGTTAGTAAGGAGTGGGTTTTAGTTCTTAAGCCACGAACATTTTGATAATAAAGTTGCAACTGCGATGACAAATTTTGGTTTGGCTTAATATAAGCTAATGTAGGAGGTCGACGATAGGATGCTTGTCGCTGTTGGCGAGTAGTTATTAGAACAGGAATTTGACGGGGTATTTCCCAATCAAGTTTAGCCGACTCCAAGCACTCAGACTGCCCATGTAACAAATCAATACTACTATCTAAATTATTATTGTAAGCAGTCCCCAAGCTTTTTGAAGTTAAAACAGAGAGCGTAGCTACTTTAGAGTTAAATCGATACAGACGTTTTTTGATAATGAAGCTTTAAGAAACGAACTGAAAACTTTTTTCCCATAATTGTTTAAATGTAACCCGTCTCTCGAAATATGACAATTAGATATAACTTCGTTAGCGTCAATGAAATTAAAATTAAAACACGTAGCCATCCAACGCAAATTATCGTTTAAAACGCGAATAAATTTAAAACTAATGTCCTTTCTTCTAAGTATTGCAGAAATAGTAATGACTGCATTTGGAAATTTATTCTTCAATTCAAGAAACGATGTCCATAAATTACCGATAAAAAAATCAGGGTTTCGAGTTTTTTTTACGTCGTTGGTTCCAAGATGCACTACCAGCTCTCTAACTTTAGGGAAGCCTTCCGAGCTGGAGATTAGTTGCTCAAACTTGTTAGTGTTGAGTCCTGGGTGGCAAGATACTTGAATGCTGTCGGCTGGAAACCACTTACCGATATCGCGGGTTAGAGAGTCACCCAGAATAAGACGATCATCGTTTCTCTCGCACAAAGGAAAATTTGTCCAGGAAGCATAGGGTTCAACGGGTTCAACAGCGGAAGAGCTGTTCGAGAGCAGCAATGTGTCGGCGGAGTGTGGCGGATAATTTCGTTTCCGGCGATGTCTTTTCCGTCTGTGCATTTTCGGGGGACGCGGTGAGCGGGTTCCCGCAGTTTCTTGAAGACGGGCCTCGATTTTGGAGAGACGGTCCCCAATCGCAGCCAATGGACCAAGCAGCACTTCCGTCGTATGTTCTAAAGAGGGCGTGGGAGACTCAACTACCGATAAATTAGTTGCGGCACTTTGATGAATAATTGGAGGAAATGCAGGTACTAGAGATTTTAAATGCTGTAATTCATCCGCGTAGTCCTTACATATAGTTTTCAGACTTAAGTTGTCTCTCTGGAGCTGGGTTAAATCGTCTTGCAACTTTCCTATTGTAAGTTGGGACTGCTGCAATTCATTGTTAGCTCTCTCAAGGGCGAGTGTTAAGGCATCAACTGCTGTTTCATTTAAATTTGCCTGACAGCTGTTATCAACTTTCTGTGCGAGACTAGACAACAGACGATCTGATTTGTCCAGTGAGCTAAAGATGTCTTCTGTGGAAGAGGAAGGATGATTAGGTTTGGCCTTACCATTGCAGGATGCTTTTGATACGTAAGGGTTGTCGACTGCAGGTAGTTGCGCATTGCTATTGGCAGACGACAGGTCTTCTTTGACCGTCCACGGTTGTCGCGACCAGACAAAATCGGTAAGGGTATACGGCAGCTTGTTTTTCTCGATAAACGTCGCCAATGATCTAGAATGATTGAAATCTATTTTTCCGTTTTTGTTGCTCTAGTCTAAATATATTAACAAATTCATGGACTAACTATTAAAAAAAAAATCACCGAAAAAAATTGAAAGTTACGTAAGATATATCTAAAATTTCAAAAAAAAATCCAAATCTATGAAATTTTTTTAAATAAGAACCGTAAACGTTTAAAGGAACGATAAGTATCCATTGCTAGTCTTTCAGAACCATAAGCGTGTATGCGTTTTTCCGAATCAAAAACTTGTTTCAACTGGTAATTCTCCATTGTAAATTACGGATAACCGCTTATGGTTTCGAATTTTCAAACTTTTGTAGGCATTTGAACGCTTTTGGCTTTCAAAATCTCGGGAATGAGCCCGAATTTTAAAATTTCGAATACGGGAGATGAAAGAGCATAAAAAAAGAAATATTTTTCTTGAAAAACCTCATTTTCGGTAATCGACCCGATTTGAACGGTTATGGTTCTCACCTCTCGAATTTATATTAAAATTTGTAGTAAAAATTTTTCTGGTATTTACATTTCGGATTGAAACATCAAAGATGTTTGAAAAAAGTATCAAAAATTTTATCAAATGTTCGTTTCGAAAAATGTTTTTTCAATTCAATTTTAATACATTTTTTCAATAATCAAAAATTATCGAAATTTTCGTTTCAAAAAATGTTAATAAACCCCCTAAAACCTCCAAGCGCTGGTGTTCGGACTTTTCGTCACAGATTTAATGTCATGGGGACATTTTGTCACACTAATACAAAACGTCACTGGTAACAAATTGTCACAATTTACAATATGTCACAAAGGTCAATTTGTCACAAGAATTTTTGTCAAAATGTATACTTTTTTTTCACAAAAAATTTACTTTATTTACGCAATTGTCGGTGCCCTACTGTAATTACTGTACCTTACGTTCTAAAAATAATAATGGCGAAGCTAAAGTTATTATTAATTATTTATAAAATTTTTTGTAACTATGATAATTTTTTTAATTGATAATGCTTTTATTTTGATAATTTTTAAAATTTTGATACTGCTTTTTTTTATATGACGCATATTAGATTTACGGAAACATCAAGAGGGTCTCACTTTTTAAGTGTGAGACGCTCGATTTACGGTTTCAAAATCAGACTTTTCCATTATATTTTTAAAAATGATGTTATAATAATTGAAAAATGTTTGTGACGAAATATGCGAAATATAACGTGGCAAAATATTTTTGTGACAAATATTTCTTATGACAATTTTACTACGTGACAAAAAAAACCGTTGACAAAATGTCAAGCGTGACGTTTTTTTATTGTGACAAAATGTCTGTGACATATTTACCTTGTGACAATACGGCTGTGACAAAAAGTCCCAAGACCCAAGCGCTAATATTAGTCCACGTGGCCCCCTTTTTCCAAAAAATTTTATCAAAAATCTAAAAAATTTTCTAAAAATTTTCCCCTTTTTTCATAAATTAGTCAAAAATTTACAATATTTTATAAAAAATTTTATTATAAATTTCATTGAAAATATTTTAAAATTTTGATACTGCTTTTTTTTATATGACGCATATTAGATTTACGGAAACATCAAGAGGGTCTCACTTTTTAAGTGTGAGACGCTCGATTTACGGTTTCAAAATCAGACTTTTCCATTATATTTTTAAAAATGATGTTATAATAATTGAAAAATGTTTGTGACGAAATATGCGAAATATAACGTGGCAAAATATTTTTGTGACAAATATTTCTTATGACAAATTTTACTACGTGACAAAAAAAACCGTTGACAAAATGTCAAGCGTGACGTTTTTTTATTGTGACAAAATGTCTGTGACATATTTACCTTGTGACAATACGGCTGTGACAAAAAGTCCCAAGACCCAAGCGCTAATATTAGTCCACGTGGCCCCCTTTTTCCAAAAAATTTTATCAAAAATCTAAAAAATTTTCTAAAAATTTTCCCCTTTTTTCATAAATTAGTCAAAAATTTACAATATTTTATAAAAAATTTTATTATAAATTTCATTGAAAATATTTTAAAATTTTGATACTGCTTTTTTTTATATGACGCATATTAGATTTACGGAAACATCAAGAGGGTCTCACTTTTTAAGTGTGAGACGCTCGATTTACGGTTTCAAAATCAGACTTTTCCATTATATTTTTAAAAATGATGTTATAATAATTGAAAAATGTTTGTGACGAAATATGCGAAATATAACGTGGCAAAATATTTTTGTGACAAATATTTCTTATGACAAATTTTACTACGTGACAAAAAAAACCGTTGACAAAATGTCAAGCGTGACGTTTTTTTATTGTGACAAAATGTCTGTGACATATTTACCTTGTGACAATACGGCTGTGACAAAAAGTCCCAAGACCCAAGCGCTAATATTAGTCCACGTGGCCCCCTTTTTCCAAAAAATTTTATCAAAAATCTAAAAAATTTTCTAAAAATTTTCCCCTTTTTTCATAAATTAGTCAAAAATTTACAATATTTTATAAAAAATTTTATTATAAATTTCATTGAAAATATTTTAAAATTTTTAAGGATCATCAAGGATTTTTGAAAAAATTTTGTTTAAAAATTCATCTAAATTTGAAATATCCGTTTTTCTCTATGTTCGGTGTCCAAAACACCAAGACAACCGGACACGACAAAACCATCATGGTGGGTCCCAGGACGTAGACCTACGTCAAAAAAAAATGTTTGTGATTTTTCGACCCTCTTTCAATTTAGAAAATTGAAAAGTTCGAAGTTTGAATTTTTGACCAATTTCAAGTTTGAAAAGTACAGCATACACATTCAGAGCTGAAAATTTACAGAATGAAGGCCATATTATCAGCACTTTGGTGTCCAGGAAGTATCGTAAGAGGATATAGCAAGGGGGGGGAGGCCAAAAACCCATATTAGCCCTCCTTTGGATCCATAAATTTGTTTCCCAACTATCATACGAACCCTATCTCGCGCATAAATCTCTTTTTCCAAAATTACAAGAAGTCCAATGAGGGTAAATACAACATTACCAAATATTGAGGGGTACAGAGTGCCCCCAGCCAAGTTAAAAAAAAAAAAAAATCCGTCGTTAAGCAAGTAAAATAATAAGCATGAAATTAACATCCGCATGGAAACATGCAACAGCGCTGTTCATTTCTTTAAAGAGTTCACGCGAATTTCAAACGAGTTGCTCATTACGATTTAAAAAAAAAAAAAAAAAAGCGGCCAAGTTTTAATGTATTTTGTAGAAAAACGGCATTTTAAATGAAAGCTGTCGTTAAAAAACTTGGCTGCCCTTTTTGATATCAGAACTTTTAAGGGCAGAAGCATTTCGGTTTTTTGCAAGATAAACTTGGCTGTACCTTTTTACAAGGAATTGTTTTTCTGGAGATTTAATCTACACGAAACAGCCGAAGGAAAATGTCTGTCCTTAAAATTGAAAATTGAAAAAGGCATATACATTCACTGAATTTTCTAAAATTTCTGGAGAACGTATTGGCCTTATATACAGGATCCGCTCCTTCTCAGCTCCATGTACCAAAATCCTTTAAAAGCTTAAATATAGGAAATTCAGCCTTAAAATATTATAAAATATTCTGCCTAAACCAACGACATTTACCGCTATCTCGTGCATTTTTCACTTCCAAAGGAACTTTTGCTCCACCGTAATGATTACGCAATTGCAAAAATCATAGAAACATTCAGTTTAATTTTGTCGTCGTGTTATCAAACAATATTTGCTTTACAGAAGCACTTACAAAAGTTATTTATTTTCCAAACGCAGTATTACGAAACTAGAAAAAAAAAAATTTTGACCCAGCAAGACAAAAAAAAAAAAAAAAAAATAACAAAGTAAAATTCCTGGGGTCAAAACGTAAAAGTCATCAGACAGAAAGAAGAATTGTTAAGCCAAAGAAAGAGAAACGATTAACCGGTGTCTTTCGCTTTGAAACGCAATTCGAAATTCACTCTTCCAGTCAATAAAACTTATGACTTTTTTTTCTTCAACAATGTCGAGAACGAGAAAAAGGTTAACGATATAGCCGAAAACGTAACAAAAGAAAGTTGGATAAAAAAATAAAAAAAACGCAAACCAAGATGAAATACGAGATACTGGTATTTGAAACAGATAAATTTTCATACTGGTAAAACATGAAGGTGTTCGAAAAAACGGTTTTTACGTAAGCTAATGGAGTTTATTGTGTAACAACAGATGATTCAACCCCCGTAAAACCCAATTTACAAAACTTAAAACGAACGAAATCCGGAAAGACTATCTTTAAAAAAATTTTTTTTTTAATGAGTAATCCGACTAATGGTAACTTTACGGATTTGAAAATCCTTTAATGCGGTGTATAACACTATATTTAAATATGATATGGATTGGTGGTTACCAAAATTAAATCATCGTTTCCGAATTTAAAAACGAAAAAGAGGAGTAACGTTTCCGCGTTATTCTTCATTTTGTAAGTTTTCCATTTTTTTTCCTCTTTTTTTTTTTTTTTTGTCCATCAAAAAAAAAATATTAATTAAAGGGTTGTTAATTTAATTTATATCTTTTGGCATATTACTAAAGAGATGTTGAAAGGGTCATTGATTCCAACCGTACACTTGTCATGTTGTCATGTGATTGAATCCATAAAAACGTCATTCCAGATTTTTCAATTAAAATGTTTCAATTTTTTTTTTTTGGCCATGAATCATGTCCGCAAAAAATTATAAAATTCGAAAGTGCATAAGAACGAACAAAGCTCATTGGCATAAACATGGCCAAATCATTCTTATTAATTTTTTTTTTTCGGGATTTACATAACTAATAAGAATATAATGAAAGATAAACATAAAAGATGAATACGAACAAAACAAAATAAACCTTTTTTTGTATTGTTTGAAACTCACAGGATTTCTACTGCACGTTATTATTTGTTAATTTTTTTTTCCTTCTTTTTCTTTCTGCCGGGTGAACTTCCGATGCCAAAAATTGCGTAACGGATTTCGGCATATCGATTCTCATAAAGTTTTATTAAATAATTTATGCGAATAAGTCACAGTGAAAGTCGGTCCCCTATGAAAGTTTAAAAAAAAAACGACATAATCGGAATATCAATTAAACGGACAATGTGTCGGTTAGTATTTACGAAATATTACAGTGGTTTTTTTTTTTTTTTTTAAATTATTATTCGTGTTACAAGAAATATCGATATGATAACATGAATAATATCGACTTCTGAAATATTAAAACGTCGTTCGATCATTTTTTTTTTTTTTTTTTTTTTTTTTTTCCTTCTGGAAAGAATATTTGATTTCCTATATGAATTATACGCATACGAAATTTTTGAGCGGAAAAAAATCGCGTTGGCGTTTTTGCTGTACGTGAATAATTTTTTTCCGACCGCATGACCGAATTTTATTTCACATTTCACGTAATCGAATCGAGAAAAACAAAAAAAGTTATTTGTTTCAATAAAAAAAAAAAAAAAAAAATCTAATTTATTTGATAATGATTTCCACAGATAAAATAAACATGTAAAATAAACATGCAGATCTATATTTTTACATTCGAAATAAAAACAAAAATCATGGTGTACATGTGACATTATTTTTCAGTGTATAAGGGCTAAGCAATGAATATTTAGAGAAATTATTTAGCATTTTGCGTTTTTAATCAGAGAATAGAGAGTATGAGGAAGTAGATGCAAAACTTCTGCCTTGGTTACGGTCGCTAATGAATATCGTCTGCAGCAGTAGTGCTTTTGACCAAAAAAAAAAAAAACGCCGAGGCTCTTCAATATTTAATATAAATTTTAGTCATTTTTTCTTTTAAGGTTAAGTGTTGTGTTTCTGAAGAAAAAGTGCTGAGGCGATGCCCCGGAAGTCAAACAATTGATGGGACGCGTCCCCATCCCACCCCACCACAAAAGCCTCACTGACCTGCACTAAAAGTCTCATATCGAATTGTTATCGTCTATACTGGGAAAGAGGAGGGCCGATAACTCGGGTTTTCGGGCCCCGGAATGTGATTCTACTACACGATTCTTGTTATTGTATTACACGATTCTTTGGATTTTATTACAAAATTCTAATGATTGTATTACACGATTCTTGTGATTCTGTTACACGATTCTAATGATTGTATTACACAATTGTTTTCATTCTACTACACAATTTTTCTAATTCTATAACACGATTCTTGTAATTCTATTACACGATTCTTGTGAGTCTATTACGCAATTCTTGTAATTCTATTACACAATTCTTGTGACTCTATTACAAAATTCCTGTGATTCTGTTACACGATTCTTGTGATTCTATTACACGATTCTTGTGATTAAATCACAAAAATCTTGTGATTCTAGTGATTCTATCACACTATTCTAGTGATTCTAATGATTGTATTACACAATTCCTGTAATTATATTACACTATTCTTGTGACTATTACATAATTCTTGTGATTCTATTACACAATTCTTGTAATTCTATTACACAATTCTTGTGACTCTATTAAAAAATTCTTGCGATTCTATTACACGATTTTTGTGACTCGATTACAATTCTTGTGATTCTATCACACAATTCCTGTAATTCTATTACACAATTCTTGTGGCTCAACTACAAAATGATTCTATTACACGATTCTAAGGATAGTATTACACGATTCCTGTAATTCTATTACACGATTCTTGTGACTATATTACACTATTCTTGTGATTCTATTACCCGATTCTTGTAATTAGACCATACAATGTAATGGAATCACACGATTTGCGTGATCTGATTTCACGGATGCCAAATTTAAAAGAGTAATTTTAAAGGTGGCGGCGTGCGCGAACAGGGTTGAAAATTTTACAGAATTAAAACCATATTATATCGGTACTTTGGTGTTCGGGAAGTTATCGGCCGGGTCATCGAGCCTCCTCCTTTAAGTCGGTAAAATCCAAAATCTGTCCTGATCCAATTACTCCTGAAGCCCATAGTAAAGTTCAGTATTTGCCAGGAATCAACCTTATTTATTTAATTATTTATATATATATATTTATTTATTTATTTATTTATTTATTTACGTATTTTTATTTTCCTCTTTTCAGACAAACAACTTCAGGGGTACGAGTCAACACTACACCGAACCGGAAAAAAAGATGTCAGATCTTCAAAAGCGTAACGAATCCCTTCCCATATGATTTAATAAACATCAAAACATTAACAAATCTTAGCTCTTATAAAATATGTTTAATATTACTAATTTTAATCAAAACAGTAAACGTTACCGTAGCAAGTATAGATGATAGTTCCAGAAATCAAACTAATCTAAATCTATTTAAATTAGTAGAAAATAAAATTAGTCTCGTTAAATCGTCGTTCAACGAACAAAGTCAAAATTTAAAAGTGATAAATTTATTAAGTGATTTAGAAACAAAAGCAGCTCATCATAAATTAGGGAAGTTTATTAATAATAATAATAAGAATAAGAATAATGTTAATAAACAATTTAATAATATTGATAATGATAAAGTAACCGATTCTCTGCATGTACAAAAACCGTTAGAAGATAATACCAAAGCATACAATCAAGAAGAAGACTTGAGATCTCAAAGATCCCCGGGGAACGTAGAAATCCTCATTAGAAATTTAAAAAACGAAACTATTTTCTATGATATACATAAAAGGACAAGGAGAAAGAAGAGATACGTCAAGTTTCCGCCGGGGGAAGGGTTCCGATTTTCGGGAAGAGGTCAAGGGAGACCGTTTGGCCCTGCTTCGTCGGTAACAGGTAAGCGGTTTAAATTATTAGTGATTGATGATCCTGTCGTATCTAGCAGACAACAGATACTGATACAGATACTGATGTGTTGCATCTAGCAGAACAGATAAAATTTTGTAATTTAAATAAGCGGCAAAAAGACAAATGACGTCCCCAAACTTGAGTGAGCGTTCTTTTCGTTCACAATTCAACTTGCAGCAGCAAGTTGAGTCATGACGTGAAGAAAAATGCATACAATGCATTTTTTTTATGTGCCAACTCCTCAACGGAGATTGGCAATCATCATAGAGATGATAAAATCCACACATTTTCATTGTCATTATGCGAAAAAAATCTCAAAATTCGCTCTCTCGCTGATTATAAGCCTGAGCAAGAGCAAGTAGACAACAAAGGTTACCTAGTACTAATTTGTTGCTTGGAAGGTTTCGTATGTAAACAACTTTATGCGATCATAATTATGAATTTACAGCCAAATTAAAAACCCTACACATTTAATTATTTACTTATTTATCTTTCAAATTTTCAATTCCAGGAAGTTATCATGGAGGTATACCGCCCTGGGCTTCTGGAAGACCAAGCGGATTTTTCCAGTCACACGTTCCTACGATGCGGCCCCGGAGCCCCCGTCTCGTTTTCAGAGATCCCGTCGAACCAGGAACCCTCACAGCTCCCGGTTCTTTTTTCGGGAACGGCCTACAGGATATCGGATTCGACGATGAAAGAGGTTTCAGTATTAAAATTCTTTTTTTTTTTCTAATATTAATTAATAAATAATTAATTGAGCAGTCTTGTGCACGTGAACAAAAATGATGTTTTAATTAGCGAAAATATTATTAGCTCAAGGGATGTTTATTCTAATGTTATGATTTATACACGGAAGGAAAGGCTAATTATTATCGATCTTGGGTAAAGTTGAGTAGAGTAATTAAAATAATTTACAAAATATTCATCTCCGTGTATTTCATGTCATGAGTTAATTCAAATGACGAGATCTGATCGAGGAAAATTTAGAGTTTGAGAACCGAAACAGGCTTTGGTTATTTTTTGACAAAAATCAGCGACGACTGACCTTGGACAAAAGTACAACTGGACAACTGGACAAAAGAACAACGATGTGGAAAATTTTAGGACCATTCCGACGAAATAGACCAAAAGAGCCTAGAGAATCTTGACGCGTCTACATACGAATGATTTCATTACGGATTAAAATGCACTACCGGAAGAAGTGATTATCATAAAATATACAAGTTTTCTGAATATTTCAAATACAGGAATTTTCATTTTTTTAAAAAAATCGTTAAAATCGCGCCAACGATCTTCATTAAAAATCATTAGTGCGATTTTGCAGGAAATTTAATTTATTCATCCATGCGATGCATCGCAAGAGCTAATTTTTTTTTCCTTTTAAATCTAAAAATAAATATTCCTAATTTAAACAGCAAAAATAAAACACTTCGTTCCAGCATTCAGCGACTTATACACGTGGAGCAAAAAAAAAAAAAAAAAAAAAAAAAAAAAAAACAATAAGTATATGCCTGGTTGAAACGTTCCATTCTTTCGCTTTGAGTGAAAAAAAAAAAAAAAAAATAAAAGATCGTGGCTAACATAATTTTTTTCCATTTTAATACACTTCTGCCACTTGATCATTCGATATTTTCTTTTTCCTCCTCTTTTGTAAATTCGAAAGGTTTTAGTTAACGCATGATCGTTTTCATTTTCAAAATATTTCATCATACACTCAGTTCTGTTTGTCATATTGCATGTTCTTTTTCTTCGTTCATAATTTTTTTTAATAACATGCTCGCTTTAATTTAGCAAGAATAACATTCTAATCTCAGATAGTACGAAAAAAAAAAAAAATTCACATCGTCCATCAGAAAATATATTCGTAATATGACAAGGAGTGTATTTACAGAAGAAAGAGGAGCTAAGGGAAAATACCCTAACATGGGAGATCAAAGCTTATGTACGAACGGGAAATGCGAGTTCTTCTTGACATGCTGGATGTCATCCGGGCTCATTGACGGCTCATGTGGGGGCTTCCTCTACGCCTGTTGCCAGCGGCCTGACAAAGAGGCACCAAAAACAAACGAGCATCACACCAATGACGTCATTACTTTACCGACTAACTTCGGCCCCGTTGTTAACGATTTTAGTAAGTTTGATATTTCAGATTTGACTTAAAATGTAAAACTGACTGGGACTTCTTTATCGCTTTAAATAAACCTTTTTTTTTCTGTATAAAAAAAAAAACGTACCGCAACTATTTTTCCTTGTAAAGACTCTTCTTTAATAGATTAATTTATGTACAGTAGGATTTATGGGGGATTTTCAAAGTCTTAGTTTCTTTTGCCCTGCAACAGATGGCGACATAATTGTGTTCTTTTTCCACGTACAAGATAATTATTTTCTAAATTTTTTCCGGTTATCTAATGTTCCCTGTGCAACTGCCCGTACAGAGTGGAAGTTAATTATTTTTTATTAAGGCAAGGCAGCCTCAAGTTGTTCAACGTTTGTCCCCGTAAAATAATTCCCGCAGAAAAATTCCTAAAATCTCTTTGAAAACAGATTTTATTTTTTAGGGCGGAAAATAATAATAAAACTGAAAAAGTTTTTTCATTACACATCGACGGAAAGAAGTACTTTCCGCTATAGAAAAACGGGAGGGAAATGCGTTTTCCCGTTCAAGGCAAAAAATAAAATAAAATAAAACAGAAGGCAGTAGGAATGAAAACTTTTCTTAGAAAAAGGATTGCGATCAGGCTTATCCTACCCCGAATTTTACACATGTTCTTGGGGAATTACAGGAATTTAGAATGAAAACATCGTCCCTTTTAAGAAGTAAAGCTTTTCAAATTCGAAAATATTTCTTGGAAATTCATAAAGAATTGTTGGTGGGTGAAAAAAATCCTATCTTTCATACCGCTTATTTACAAAACAATACATTAAACTCGAAAATTTCATGGAAGTTCAAAAAAAAATTATTTTCCGTTTGCCGGAAACCTGGACGGAACGGGACTGAACTCGAGATTGAAATTCCTGTTTCCCAGCAATTCAGAACCTCCAAGTGCGATTGTGTATAAAGCGCGACAATTTTCTGAGAGGCGCGGTGGGGGGGGGGGGGGACGAATGCAGTAAGAGGTCCTCCATAAACCAAGTTAGCATTATTTTGGCCATTTTTGACTTCCTTCCCCCAAAAAAATTACGTTAGATTTCGGTTACCCCCACCCCCCTTAAAATTAAAAAAAAAAAAAATAATATTAAACATTTAAAATATCTGATTTTTCGGAACTTAAATTTTACAAAGAAAAGTATTTTTTCTTTAACTTAGAGCAAATGCTCGGGTGAAACTGAAACCTTTTTTTTTTCAAGTGCCTTAGGTTACATAATTTAAAAATTTAAATTATTTTCATTTTTTCACGTTTATTACATGAGACAAATGCTAACGTTAGATATGTAACCCCCCTATCGTGCTATCATGGTTTATGGATCACCCCTTAAGCACAAAAAAAGAACTGGTCACTTCTAAATTTAAGTAACCACTTTTTTTATTCGTTAATTATATTTGATCCATTTATGATAAAATGACTGGCACAAAATGAAACAGTAAAAATGATTTACAGGAAGGGGGGTTTGAGTTAGAGGCCAAAATATGAGCAAAACTTCGACTTAGTGCGTTTTATCGCTTAACCAGGTTTTCTTGCCACATTTTCTTCTTTAACTAAAAAGCCAAACCAGATATAAAAAAACGGACTTCAGATTCGTGATCTACGCAAAATTCCCGATAGGAAACGACGTCTTTCGCGAAAAAAAAATTGTCGACTTTTTTTCTCAATGGGAATTTCGGAAGCTTAAAGCTCAAGTCGGCACGCCTTCCCGTTCAGTAAAAAATCTGAAAAAATTCAGGGTTTATTAGGGCCCCATAGAGAACGAGATTCCATCCGGCCCGACATCAAATTCGAAAATTCGCAAAATAAGGGACTCCCTAATGAGAAGGCAAGGTTGTTTTTTCATTTCTAAACTATAGTTTCTAAAAACTTTGTTGCAAAAATGATTTTTTTTTTTTCATACAAAGACGTTACCTGCTACAAATCCGAATCGCCTGAATTGTTATTCAGAACTGTGCAGACGTGCCGTTCAAAAAGAAAAAAAAACACTAACGAATTCTATCCCTTTTCCCATTTGTTAGAATTATGAATAAAAAAAGGAGGTGGCATTAACCTTATTACCCATACCCAGACTAACTCCTGTATGCATACCTGCCACTGAAAAAGTACATCAGTGCAAGCGGTCATATTTGACTAATTATTCGAATTTATTTTAAACCAAAGGAAAAAAAGTCCAATCGTACAAAACTAAATCAAAATTTTCTGAAAAAATTCCTAAAAGATAAATATCTTATTTAATGGATTAAGGGAGGGAGATTTGAGAGGCAGCATCGAGACGGTTGCCTGGGGCCTCATTTGTGTTAAATTCGGCTCTATTTAAAAGTAACTTCCACTGTGTATGGTCATTTTGCTTGTATTCCTTTTCTTATTTCTCCTGTTCGGCTCCTTTTTCGCATCAAATTTTGGAGCTTTTCCGTGATTTTTTTTACTCCTGATTCATTTAGGGCTAGCCTTACCATATGTTGTGTGATTGAGTGATTGCCTCTCTAAGCTTATGTGTTTGGACAACACATGGTGACAACACGGTTCGTCCCTCTCTCCATAAACGATTTGCCTCCTATTCCTACGCATAGGCGAAATAATTTTTTTCACGCCATTCCCTTATGGAATTTTTTTTTCATACGCCCCTACCCCCCTTCCCCCCAATTTAAAATCTTTACCACACCCTTCAGTCTCGCATCTAAACTTTTACATTTTACTCCCATTTTTTATTTCCTTCTTCTTCCTCTTTTTTCTTTTTCTTTTTGTTTTTTCAAAACATTTTTAAACTAACTCTGCCATGTCGCCACCTGTCAGAAATTGTACAACTGGAACATTAAAATATTTCCTACTCGACATGACCGCTTTTCATCTGTATATTAGAAATATTATATAGAACTTTCAAAATATTCTTGACAAAATTTCTTGACAAAATTTTCTTTTGACTGACTGACTGACGGTAGAAAATAAAAAAAATAACTACAGTAGATGCTCGTTTGGGTTTGGGGGCATTTTTTTTTTTTTTTTTTTTTTTTTTTTTTTTAATCCCATCTTCATTTTTTTTCTGTATATTCTCTATTTTTTGTTTTTTAAATTGTAAAATACAAACCTAAGGTAACAACGAGTCCGGTAAGTAACCAATAATAGTCCAATTTCCGGTGCTGACTCTAAATCAGAGTCTCCATAAAAATATACTTCCTTTTATTTAATGCTCAAGGGTAATTTTTTTTTTCGCAGGATGCGGAGTTTCCATCGGTAAACTAGGAGCACAAAGGAGAATCGTGGGAGGAGACGAAGCAGGTTTCGGTAGCTTCCCATGGCAAGCTTACATACGAATCGGATCTTCGAGATGTGGGGGATCATTAGTCAACAGGTTTCACGTTGTCACAGCGGGACATTGTGTAGCTAGGTACTACAATAAAAATCAACTAAAAAAAATTTTTTTTAAATCAATCACTTGAGATTTTTTCATTTTGACGTGATTTGATTCGATATTTTTCTATTTCATCCGCAGAGCTTCAGCCAGACAAGTTCAAGTTACTCTGGGAGATTACGTCATAAATTCAGCAGTCGAACCCTTGCCTGCGTATACATTTGGCGTTAGGGAAATTCGCGTTCATCCTTATTTCAAATTCACTCCTCAGGTGTGTATACGAACAGAAAGTTATATAAGGAAATGAAAAGTTTCTTACCTCATGTTCAAAGAAATTCCAGGAAATAGACTGTCGCGGGCTATCACTTTGAACTAGATCAAGGAAGAAGCTTGTTACAAAGGGACCGAATTTTATTACCTATGACGGGCTTGGCCTGGAGTTCATTTGAAAGCTGAAAAGAGAAAAGTTTATTTCATTAAAAGATGAAACGTAACTACAATATGCGAAAGTGATAAAATTTTTAAATTAACGATTACAGTATAACCTCCAATTAAAACTATAGAATTAAAGCTTATTTAACGAAAAAAAATTAAGTTATTATTCTCAAGTACAAACATGCAAAGAGTCATTCCGGTTAAGATATAGCGGTTTTGGGCCAAGACACTGATTTCGCTTAAGCTTTGGGGTGTGATATTATAGGGTAAGGGTAACTTACCCCCAAATTTTCAGTCCTCTAACGTTACTCGTTTTTTTCTCGGAGTCAAATATAATTTTTTGAAGGTTTTAGAAAAAAAAAATTCGATTTAAAAAAAAAAAAAAAATCCGTTTTAAAAGAAAATTCATAACTTCACCAAAAACCAATTTGAACGAACAAAGCGCAGTTCGATATAGTGATGGACGACAAGCGAGAACAAGACAATCCAAGACAAGTCCTCGGCCAAGCTCTTGCCTTGTTTACATAAGCGAACTATTATGTAAACAATACAAACAATTGAAAAACGCAAGTCTTGTCCAAGCTCTTGTCTTGTCGTCCATCACTAGTTCGATAGCTTATAAAAAGGAACTTTAAAGGGCTGTTTATGACCGATAAAAATTCCATTAGCAAAAATTTTTACAAACCAAAAAAAAAAAAAAAAAATTCAATTCTTTATTTTTTTTTAATATTTTTTTTAAAAATGGTTGCCAATGGAATTTTTTATCAGCCATATACACCCCTTTAAAAAGCCCCTTTTTATAAGCTTAATAAAAACAATTTTTGAAAAAATTCAAAAATGGTGTATTCAAGATTCAAAAATATTTTTTTCGAAAAAATTCATTTTTAAATTCAAAAAATTCATTTCAAAAATCTATTTTCAAAATTTTTTTTTGATTTTTGAATACACCCCCTCGCCGGGGGTGTTATGCTTTTGAGGAGACGAAGTAATGAAATCCGTACTCCATTTTTTTTTTTTTTTTTTTTTTTTTTTTTTGGCAAAAATTTTAAAAAGGATGAGGGTCAATAAGGCCGTTTTTTGGGCTAAATTTTTTTTTTTCGTGAAATTTGATCCTTTAGTCCTGGTAAATGATTCCCCAAAAGAATTTTCGATTTCGGTCGTCGGAACCCATAATATTCGCCTAAAACCATGATATTTTATTAAAGCAAATTTTAAGGATCAGCATAGGAATTAAAAAATTTTATTGCGGCAGGGAAATACTCCTACCTAAGATCTTTTAAGGGTATTTTTTCACGTTCCGAAAAATGTGTAGAACCCCCTTAAAAGCGGCAATTTTAGGTGTTTTTATTTTTTTAAACACCGTTCTTCCAAGGATTTCTGAAAACTGCATACATATATTATAGCTTGCCCTAAGATAAACCTCACGTAATTTTCCCGTTTGCGAATCCAATGGAATCCATTTAAAAAATGCATAAGACGCGGTTTTTACGGCCTATTTGAGCTCCTGGTAGTTAGATCTGAATTTTTTTTAAAAACATCATTTAGGAGTGACAATGAATCGATTCCAGCCATTATCCCGTTCCATCCATGATCAAGTTATCTTAAAAAAAACTTTAAAAAATTATTAACATTTAAAAAAAAATCACTTTGCATTTGATGTGTTCCATAACAAGTTTTCGAAAATGGAATATTAAAATTATAAATAATCTGTATATTTCCTTCTTTTTTCGTATTAAGTTAGTTGGTATTTTTAATTTACCCTTCAGAAATGATGTCTTGCATCTAAAATAACAATTTAATACAAAAAATAGAAGAAAATACATATATTGTTTATATTTTTCACATTTCATTTTCAAAAACTTGTTATGGAACACAACAAATGCAAAGTGATTTTTTTTAAAATGTTAATAATTTTTTAAAGTTTTTTTTAAGATAACTTGGATCATGGATGGAACGGGATAATGGCTGGAATCGATTCATTGTCACTCCTAAATGATGTTTTTTAAAAAAAATTCAGATCTAACTACCAGGGAGCTCAAATAGGCCGTAAAAACCGCGTCTTATGCATTTTTTAAATGGATTCCATTGGATTCGCAAACGGGAAAAATTACGTGAGGTTTATCTTAGGGCAAGCTATAATATATTGTATGCAGTTTTCAGAAATCCTTGGAAGAACGGTGTTTAAAAAAATAAAAACACCTAAAATTGCCGCTTTTAAGGGGGTTCTACACATTTTTCGGAACGTGAAAAAATACCCTTAAAAGATCTTAGGTAGGAGTATTTCCCTGCCGCAATAAAATTTTTTAATTCCTATGCTGTCCTTAAAATTTGCTTTAAAAAAATATCATGGTTTTAGGCGAATATTAAGGGTTCCGACGACCGAAATCGAAAATTCTTTTGGGGAATCATTTACCAGGACTAAAGGATCAAATTTCACGAAAAAAAAATTTAGCCCAAAAAACGGTCTTATTGACCCTCATCCTTTACTTTTAAAAAATTATTCTTGAAGTAGTTGCGTGGCACAACTCTTGGCACGCCAATTTCTTTGCACCTCATGATTTCCCTGAAAAAATACCACGTAAACTTCCGGGGTTAATGGCAGAAAATGATATCGCGAAACGGATTTTTAAGCAATGATATAGAATTTTTGGGAAGCACTGGATAACAACTGAGGCTTTAAATTCAGGAATTCCAAAACTGAGCAGTTTCTACGAGCAATTGGATCAGGAGAATTCAAAAATTACCAGGAAAACTAGACACGGTTGCGGTGAAATGCCGATATGTCTAAAAAAATAAATAAAAAAAATTTTTTGTTAAAATGAAAATATTTTTATAGTTCTTCATTTTGGACTTGTCGGAATTTATCTGCAACCACACGGTTGCAGTTTCCGACCTAATTTTCGAATTCTACGGGTCGAATTGCTTGTAGGACTTGCTTATCTTATAAATTCATTAGATTTTCTGTACCTGTCTCAGTGTCACAAAAAGCGATCTCGAGCATAAACATCTTTAGATTCAAATAGTTATTTTTTTTGTAGTGATTCTCAGTTCATAAGCAGGATTTTGGCACCGGCATTTAAAATCAAAAAGCATTGGATAGAAAAATTCATTTCCATTTTAATTTCAAACACATAAAACTTTCCAACCAAGGAGGCATTACGTAAAAATCAAATTGTTTTTTGTGAATGATAGGTATTTAATTTCAATACTTTTATAACTTTCCAATTTGCATTTTTATTTTATGTTATGTTATTCTATTGAATAACAAAAACCCCCACACCCCACGAGAATAAGTCAAAGATATTCGAAGTTCAGTTTCGATCCACATTCATTATCTCTATCTAGTAATGCAGCTGACATATCGAAAAAGGAAATATTTACAAGAATTCTAAAAATTGCAAAAAAAGAATCAAAGGTCAAAATTTCTAAAGATAAAAAGCATTCAGGTTTCGTCTATCATATCGGCGCTTCTCCCGTTTATAATACGGTGCACATCAAAAATACGTATTTTCATTTTAAATTTCGCATTTATAATGACTGACCCTTTTTCGGTAAAATTTTTTATCAAATTGAAAAATAAAGAAAAACAAAAAAAAACAAAGCAGGAAACGTTTTTGTCACGTGATCGCTCCTTAAACGATTTTCTATTCGTGTGACGTCATCTGCCTGTATCGAAGCGAGATATCGAACTCTAAACGAGACATCGAATTTGAAGCGAAACATGTCTTGTTTGTTTACTTTTTTTATTAGGGTTATGTTACGGTATAACAATTTTATTTCATTGTGGATATAAAAAAACCACAAGTGTCGGCCGGTTTTGAGAAGGGAAATTTGCAGTTGATTACTTTGTAGTGGTGGATTAAATACGAACAAAAAGCCTTGTTGCAAGGCGTATTTCGTTTCGAATCGATGCCGTTCAGAGTTTCAGAAATGAACACAACCACTTTTAGACAGATGACGTCACGTTCCTTCACGGTTCCATTTTGGAGGGCATTCAAATTAAAATTTTAGTTTTTTCTCTTTCATCAACCTCGTCAACCTCGTCTTGGAAAAATTCACTTCAAAAACCATAGGATCCACGTTCTTGCCCATTTTTTTTCATCGACCATAAAATATTTTAAAAATGCGTTCGTTAAAAAAAAAAGATAACTAATACCATGGATGCTGTTCTTTTTAACAGGCGGACCGATTTGACGTAGCCGTATTAAAGTTAGACAGACCTGTCCAATACATGCCTCATATCGCACCAATCTGTTTGCCGGAGAAAAACGAAGACTTCCTGGGACAATACGGATGGGCCGCTGGTTGGGGAGCTTTGCAAGCAGGTAAGAGCCTCGGGCCTCGGGCTTCAATCGAAATCCGAAACCAACTTTTTATTCCTTTTCTTAAAAATATTCGATATTTTCCCCCCGATCAAATGTTGTAACTCTATATTTTTTCAATTATTTTTTAAGGATCAAGACTTCGTCCGAAAACCTTACAAGCCGTCGACGTCCCGGTTATCGATAATCGACTTTGCGAACGATGGCATAAAAGCAATGGGATAAACGTCGTTATTTACGATGAAATGATGTGCGCTGGTTACCGTAATGGTGGTAAAGATTCATGTCAGGTAAAATAATATAAAATATTAATCTGTTGCAATAAAATTTTTTACACACTGACCACCTCGACGATAAAAGCTTATAAGGAGCATCGATCTGGAATATCAAAGTTTAGTTCCACATTTTTGGCGAGAAATTAATCGGGCAGAATTTTATTATGTGCTTGGCAAGTATTTTAAATTTTTTGGGCAGTATAAAAATTCATAGGCAAATTTTTAATTTAAACGGCAAGTAATGAGTGGGTAGTAAACATCGGGAAGTAAAAAACTGAAATGCAAGTAAAAAAATAAAAAGTGTCAGTTTTTTTGTCAGTAAACTACCAAAAAAAATAAAAAAAAAATTCTACGAATCCTTTTTTTTTAATTTTTTTATTTTTATTTTTTTTTTAAAGGCTTTTACCGTATGGCGTATGATCATATGGTATCTGCCCAAATCACCGATTTTGACGGAACTTTAGGGTATGCTAACATACCCTAGAGACAACTTATAGACCATCGACCCAATTTTTTCCCAATCCCCTTTAGGGGTTTTCAATGGAAGTTGATTTTTCACTTTTTATTTTTTTTTACCACCGATTGGAGCGGCCAATATGAACAACTAAGATTGAAAAAAAAGCTCTTTTTATGGGCGATCTAGTGAAACAGGTGCCGTTTTTCTGAAGTAATAAATATAAGTAAATAAATAAATAAATAAGTAATTATAGTAAATAAATAAATAAATAAATAAATAAATTAATTAATTAATTAATTAATTATAAATAAGTAATAGAAAGTATGTTAAAATTTTTTTTTTATAAGCGTTTCAAAATTTTTTTTTCAAATGGCAGAATTGGGCTAAAAAAACATAAGTTTTAAAATTGATTTTAGGCGAACAGTTTCGAACAATATTGAAACGATTTCGAAACAGGGCTTTCAAAATTTGGATCGTCGAATTAAAATTAAGAATTGGGAACACAAACTTTGATCTCGCCCCCAGTTTTTAAAACAGTATATTTGTAAACATATTCTGGGGATAGACGTTCGTTTTAAGAGAAGGCTTCAGATATTTATTTAAATATACCAAAATAAATTTCCCTGGCCTAAAACTTTTTTTTGAAGATACAAATTAAAAATCTGGGTTCGTAGCGAACTTCATATTCATACTGGCATCTTTCTTTCAAAATTTCAGATTCTCAGGTTGTAAAGAAACTCCGGAAAACGTTTTCAAAAATAAATGTCGGGAATATATTTTCCAAAGCGTTTTCCGGAGTTTCTTTACAACCTGAGAATCTGAAATTTTGAAGGAAAGATGCCAGTATCGCTATGAAGTTCGCTACGAAGCCAGATTTCTAATTTGTATCTCCAAAAAAAAGTTCTAAGCCATGGAAATTTATTTTGGTATATTTAAATAAATATCTGAAGCCTCCTCTTAAATCAACAAAGATTCCTTCAGTAGCCAAAAATGTCCCAACCGGGGAGAAAAGGAAAAGGAGTTGATCGAAAAGTGTCACAAATACCCTGATCATGGATTAAGAAAGTATATCAATTACTTCAGTAACTTTTATTTTAAAAAAATTACTTGCTACTACTTTTACTTCCCAATTTTAAATATTTTACTGCCCGTTAATAAATTTACTACCTACCAAACCCATTTTTATACTGGCATTTTAGAATTATTATACTGCCACCTTAATTTTTTTTAATTGCCAAAATTGCCTTTTTATTTTTGTCTTTCGCCCTTTTTGACAAAAAAAAAAAAAAAAAAAAAAAAAAAAAAAAATCCCCGTTTAATTTAAATATACTGCCCAATAAATGGGATCCCAAATTATCTCCCATCTCTCCAGGCTGAATGGAAAATGTTTCAAATTTTTTCCGGTGAAGAGTCATTTTTACTGACGAATTTGCTGATTTTTACTGACAAATTTATATTAGGTCTATGTCAATTAGTCTCAAAAAATTCGAATTTAACAAAAGTTTCAATTTTTTTCAGGGTGATTCTGGAGGTCCGCTGATGATGGAAAAGTCCAACAGATGGTATTTGATCGGAATTGTCAGCGCCGGATATTCATGCGCCAAAGAGGTCAACCCGGAATTTACCACAGAGTCGCGCACACAGTAGACTGGATCTCATACATAATAAATTCATGAATCATCCAAAACGAATTTGTTTTTTAAAAACGGCAGGGCTGACGAAAAAAATTTAAAGTAAAAATTTTCTTGAATCGTCTTAAATTAATAATTTATTATAAATTAGCTTTAAATCGGCCCGTAGAAATTAAATGTACAAAACTAAGAATTAAAAAATAAGGCCCGTTTTGATCAACAAATTTAATCGATTTTTAAAAATTTTCTCCTCAAAATTCCTGATTAGGAAAATAATAATGGATTAACTCAGTTGGTTGAAACGAACCTCAAAATAACAAAATTATAATTGAAAAAACTCAGTAATCATCTACCCTTGCCTAAGATTATGTATCATAAAAGAGATGCAAGACTTTTTGTAGTTTATCAAAAATTTTAAGAGCAAAGTAGCTACACGAGAAGAAGAAAAAAATTCTCAAAATAATCTTAAAATTTATTTCGTATAAATTAATAAATAATTAACGAAGAAAAAGAAAAAAGACGTTTCTTGTTTTAAGTTTTATAAAAGACACTTATTCTATTTTAAGGAACTTTACTTAATTTTTCTCTTACTTTTTTTGTACGATTTCAAAAAATAACGAGAAATAAAAAAAAAAGGTCTTCGTACAGTGAATAATATCTTAAAAAAAGATTTGTTTTAAATATATAGTCAAATTGATTTTAAAAATAATTTTGTATGTATATGATAAGAAGAATGAAAGTGGAGTAGATCTTTTTTCAGTAGTAATTATCGAATTGGCATGAATGAATTCTGAACATCAAAAGTTTTTTAATTAAAAATCATCGATAAAATTGCTGAAGTCACTGTTCATGATTCCGTGATCACAATATTATTTAAAAAAAAAAAGTTATTGTTTGGGCTAAAAATTGTAAAACATTGAAAAATTTCGTTTAGAATTTAATTTTTTTTCTTTTTTTTTCTTATCACGAAACCCAATAAGGAAAGAAATATTAATATTTATAAAATATTTCTGAAATATTTTTCAAAATTTTAAAAATATTATATATATTTTTTGAAACAATAAACAATAAAAATACCGTAGAACGGGGTGAAGTTGAAAGGAAATTCAAAAAAAAAAAAATTCTAGGGTTATTTTAAGCACTAAAAATAAAATTTTTTTTATTTCATTAAGTGGATATCGGTTTTGGGATACTTAAGTAAAAAATTTTATTTTTAGAGATTAAAATAAACCTAGAACTTTTTTTTTTGAATTTCCTTTCAACTTCACCCTATTCTACGGCATTTCAAAAGTTTTGACAAAGATTTTAAAAATGTTTTTATTGCTTTTTGTTTCAAAAAAAATTTGCAAAATATTTTTAAAATATTGAGAAATATTTCGCAAATATTTAATAAATATTAATATTTTTTTGCTCAGTGGGAAGAGTTAAAAATTGTGAAATAATTCGTGAAAACGTAAAAGATTTTAAAGTAGAAACAGTAAAAAAAAAAAATTAAAAATTAATAGATAAAAATATTGAAGAAGATTTCACGATCTGACGTTTTGGGTCTTTTAGTTTCTACAATTACTGCAGCAAAAAAAATTGCTAAATAAAATTTTAATGGGGATAATGCTGTTCGGCATTTTAATGGGATTTCGTATATGAAAGCTCATTAAGCACCCTAAATTGGGATCCAGTTGCAGGGCGTTTGGTGAGGGATGAAAGGCGAAGACCCCAAATGACCCAAATGTAGATAAAACTACACGATTACTCTATTTCATTACTACTATTAGGTAAATATGTAGATATATACTTTTTTTTTGCTCAGCGCCCACTTTTTTTTAAAAATCATTTTCACCATTTTTTTCTTCTGCTAATGTTCGAAAAAAATATGAGAAATACTCTTAAGTAATAAAAACGACACAAACGGTGACAGCATAATTTTTTTTTATAATAATCAGCACTAATTACGACAAAAAAAATATTGTATTAGCCAAGGAGCTAATAAGTTGTCTTAATGGAGACGAGGCACTGCATCCTAAAAAAAGTAGGAATTCGATATTTTTCATCCAGGGATTTCTTCTGTTAGCACCAAAAATTTACTCAAAACCGGCAGAAGAAAATAAATTTTGACACCTGGTTCAAAAAAAATAAATAGATAAGTAAACATCCACAATAGCGGCAAAGGAGCTGCATCAGCACAGCATCCGTGCTACTACCTGATTTGCAGTTTTGAGAGAAAAAAAAACCTTGATTGCACATTTCTTTCAACCGAATTTTTTTAAATAAGAAATGAGGCTTTGACTTGATTTTTAAATGCATTCACTTCATGTAAGCTTTAGAGGCGTCATTATTTTTAGAATGGATTACAACTCTTGTTACAATTGCGACCGTTTTAAATCATTCAAAACGTCCAAATAAATCCTACGTTTTATTATTTTTTTTCTGTCAAAAGTAAAAACGTAGATCGGCCCACGTAGATTAAAAAAAAAAAAAACTAGAACTTCAAGAACTTAATAGACCGATTTTTTTTCTAAAAACAAAGATTTTTTTTTTTTTTTTTTTTTTTTTTTTTTGGCGACACTTCACCGAATTTCCTTTTCCTAAAAATAAACAACCTAGAATTTTTATTTTATCGTGAATGGAAAGTACTTATCACACAGTTGTACTATGATTAAGAATAAAGTACTTAGCAGGGCCGCCGTACTCCAGTCCACCTTGGTTCTAACGGTACATCTTCATCGTTATTGGAAGGCAGCCACCATCACATCAAACATCAGTGCTTGACAACATTTCATTTCGAAAGCATTTCCGTGGATTGTAAAAATTTTGGGGGGGAAAAAAAACGTAACAAATAAAAAAAAAGAATTTGGTTCCGTTTTCTTCCAAATATTCGGGAAATGTTTTATTTGATCGCATTTTGCATGTACTGCGGTTATCGTAAAAGTTTCAAATTTTTGAATCGGTTTTCGAGTTAAATTTTATTCGGAATGTTGGTTTGGTTTTCTCTCTGGGATTATTGGCCCAAAATCAAGGTAAACAAACAAATTAATTTTTTTTCAGTCTTCGACTAGGATTTAAAACTGCGATTTGCCTTTTCAGCAATTTCTCCTTTTTTTTTTAAAACTTAAGATGCGATTTTTTTTTTTAAAAACCAGATTTTAATAACACCACATTTTTGTTACGATCGGAAATATAAAAACGAGATATACAACTTCTTCCACACAAAGAGCGAGATCCCCTAACGGAATTTTTTTTTCTCCGGTTATTCACCGGCGTCTGAATTTTTCTTTTTTTTTTTTTTAATTCATCCAAAAGTTAATTTTTCCGTTTATTTTATAGGGTCGGAGTGGGTACAACACGAAATGTCCAGGTCGGCCTGGGGCCTCATCCTTTTCATAATGTGGCTCTACATCTCATCGGCGGAATCCATCAGTAAGTCACCAATTCGAAAAATTCCTTAAAATCCTCATCCCCAAAACGTAAAATTAAAAAAAAATAAAAAATAAAAAAATTTAACGGAGGTTCGAAAAAATTAACGAATTAACAGTTACAACCTAATTTCCTTAAATGAATTTGACTCGCGATATTTTCACCCAAGTGAAAGAGGTCTTCTTAAATTTCGGAATTCCGTACGTGATATAAAAATACTCGGAGGCTTTTGTTGTTTTCATATAAAGGCACTCTTATTAATCCGCGATGGGGATGTGCCTGTATGACGTCATAACCGAATGACCTTGGTCTTGTACCTGAGATTAACGTTTCGTTTGTTAGGCCTTGTTACTGTTAACCTACTCATCCTTTTACTAGGTTGCCAAAACAACTTAAGAATTTGATAGATTGCTTCCAAATGCTTTAAACGAGTTTGATCCCAGTTTTAATTTCGAACGAAATGAAAACATCAGATTACGCATGAAAGCATCTGAATTTCTTTTCGTCTGTTGTTTTAAAAATGACAGATTAGGCTGGAGCTCCTGCTGGCACGCTCTTTTCAGGATCGAGAATTAAAGATTAAAATAATTTTAGCCGCTGTTGGTCAGAGTAGCTTTGAAAATATAAAGATTCAAAGGGCGTATATTTAACGTGGAGAGAAACTTATTTTTTTAATAATAATAATAATAGGCTGTAGCAACGCGTTACTACAGAAAGAGAATCCTTAAAGAAAACATAGATGAGCGATGCCGATTGTGCAAAACTAGCAGTGAAACGATATGGCACATTATCTCCGGATGCCCTACCTTAGCTTTACATGAATATATTGTTAGGCACGACAAAATCTGCAGCCGAATTCACTATCAAATTTGCCAAAGCTACGGATTTAAGGTCGTGAACAAATGGTACGAACATAAGCCAAAAAATGTGGAGAGTAACTCCGAAGCCACCATCTTGTGGAACATCATGGTTCATACCGACAGAACCGTGCCTAATAATAAGCCGGACATCTTCATAAAAGACAAGAAAAAGAGAGTTGGATACATTATTGATGTGGCTATCCCAAATGATAACAACATTCCAAAAAAACAGGCTGAGAAGTTTCTAAAGTACAAAACTCTCCAGATAGAAACTGAAAGACTCTGGGATATGAAAATCAAAATCATCCCCGTTATCATTGGCGCAACGGGTACAATAGGACAAGACTGCCGAACACTTTTAGAGCAAATCCCGGGATGCAGTGGTAACAACCTTCTTAGTCAGCTGCAAGAAACCACCATAATGGAGACGTGCCACATAGTTAGGAAGATCCTGTAATTCTTAAGTTCCACCTTAGGACTGAGGTACAGTCCTGGTGGGCTTAAACTAGTAGTTGATATCCGGGAGATTGTAAAACCCCGTGCTTACAATTAAAGATAATAATAATAATTCTTTATTGATATCAACAGCCTGAAAGGCCCATTACAGATTCAATTATCACAGAAAGAGAAA
Source organism: Liposcelis bostrychophila (assembly GCA_037577465.1). NCBI lineage: Eukaryota > Metazoa > Arthropoda > Insecta > Psocodea > Liposcelididae > Liposcelis > Liposcelis bostrychophila. The sequence goes on from CM075207.1 coordinate 19,315,658, forward strand.
AAAAAAAAAATTAAATTAATTAAATATCACAGAAAAGAAAATTATTGAGTAAATTTAAAAGTTACCACAGCTTAAAATCTAATAATTGAGTTTAATATGTTTTTAAGAAAAATTGTACTAAGGTGCGTTTAAAGTGGTTTAGCGATGTGCAGTAAAGGGGTCATGTACATATTACGTAAGCATGTCAAGGGGGGGGAGGGGGTCTCGTAAATGCTTACGACACCTTACCAAGGGGAGGGGGGGTCTCACATTTCCTTATGTAAGCTTTTTTCTACTCTGACCAGGAATTTTTGAAAATAAAATAAACAATAAATTAATTAATTTCATGTTTTTTTTTAAATAATGTAAATAACATTAGAGAATAATATTTATAAAAATTCAATAGGGACTTTAAGACAAAAATTTAAAATTTCATGATGTAAAACTTTTTGGAATAAACGACGGTGACTTTAATCGCGTAGACTGTTCTTACATGGTTTATTTCAGTTCCATGAATTATGGGGAAAATTATACCGAAGTCAAGTGCCGTTGGTTCCATTAAAAAAAAAAAAAAAAAACTTACGTAATATTGGGGGGAGGGGGTTGAAAATGGCAAAAAAAATGCTTACGTAATATGTACATGACCCCAAAGATCTAATTCATTTCTTTTGCAAAGGTCGTTAAAAAGTGTTGATAATTTCGAAGCAGGTGATACGAATCGGGATTTATTGAGAGGAATTATGAAAGTTTCTTTTTGTCTCGAATTATGGCGAGGAACACGGAAATTGAACTCTGCTAACATCTCCGGAGAGTCAACAGCATTGTTAAAAATACGGTATAGAAATAGGGCGTCATTCAAGTCTATTAATACCGTAGAATGGGGTGAAGTTGAAAAGAAATCCCCCCAAAAAAATTTAAGGTTAATTTTAACCACTAAAAATTAAAATTTTTTATTTCATTAAGTGGACATTGTTTTTTGGATACTTAAGTAGTATAAATATGAAAGTTGCGAATTTTTAACGTTTTCAGCATCTATTCTTGCTTCACTTTTGGACGATACCAAAGGTGGATATTTTTTGGAAGCTTACAAATTTTTATCTTTGGTAGTGCTTTTTAATTTTGTCAGAAATGTTAAACCCCCTTTATCCTACCAGGAATATTCCTACCTTTATATTCCGTTACAAAAAATCAGCATATTTGCTTGCGAACCATTAAAACTTTTTGATTTATTAAAATTTTAACGAGGATTTAACCATGTGTGAAAAAAAAACCGTTACAAAAAATCAGCATATTTGCTTTCAGCCCTCGATAATCAGAGCTTTTTTCAATAATTTCAAATTTTAAGAGAGACATGGGGCGAAGTTGAAAGGTCGCAGGCTTGAAGCTTTTGCCAAATTTTGCTTTTGGACGATTGACGATGATTTTGGATGCTTTTGGATGATCGGACGTTGTGATTTTTGAATTTTGCAGGTTCAAAAACATAAGTCAGGATGTGTTTGAGCAAATTATTAGCTTCTATGTAAATTCCGATAACTATAATTAAAGAAACATGTTCGAAAAAATCGAAAAAACGCTTGAAAATGGTCTATTTATGGGCCCCAGGTATTTTTTACAATATCCCCGTTGTGGTTTTCGGATTCTCCGTGCTTGAAAACATAAGCTGCCATCTTTTCGACCAAATCGGTGCACGTAAAAGGATCGAGCGGAGTGAAATGCGAAAAATTAGGCCGAAAAAAATTAAAAAAAATGCCTAAAGATGTTCCATTTACGGACCCCAGAATCTTTTTTGGAAAAAACGGTTGTCATTTTCGGATTCAAAAGGTTTGAAAACATGGGGAAAAAATATTGAGGCAAAATTGCTGGCCTCAAATGAGAGGAAAAAAATATTTTTGCGACCAGCTTCATTTTTCGTCGATTTAGCGACCAGCTTCATTTTTTCCCTTACAGGCACTCCTAATTGTCGACAAAAAAAATTGTAAACATTTCTTTTATTATTATTATATTATATTGAATATCAACAGCCAGTTTAACTGGCCTATTACAGATTCCAATCAACAAAATGAAATAAAATAAAACAAAATAAAAGAAATAAATAATAAAATAAAATAAAATAAAATAAAATATAATTAATTAATTAATAAAAAAAAATAAATAAATAAATAAATAAATTTAGGTTTTTTACATCGTAAAGAACGCATATTTGCCTCAGCCCCCAAATTTTCAACAAAAAGTTTTTTTTGGAACCACCCTATTGGATGTTGTTTTGAAAATTAAGACAATAGAGCGAATAAACAATCCGAAAATTTCAATTATTTCGTTCTTCTCAAAGGCTTAGAGAAAATTAGCATTAATTCCTGTACCATTTGACTTCAAACATGGAGTAAGGTTGAAAACTGAAATTATTTGCCTTTCGAGGATTAGGAAGGATTAATCGTACGTGAAATATAATACCATCCGCCATTATAATTGTTTTGTATACTATTTTTATTTTACGTAAAATAGGGCGTTTCGAAAGGCCCAAATGGAAAAAAATAAAACAGCTTTCAATTTCACCCCACAGTGGGGTGAAGTTGAAAAGAAGGGATTTTTAATTTTTTTCGAGCTTTCGGAAAGGTCAAAAAAATTAAAATTCTCGGGCTTTAAACTTGTTGTGGAGATACAAATTTTTAAAAAAAAATTGAAGAGAAAAAAAATTATTAATTAAGATAAACTCTAAAACCTTTCAACTTCACCCTATTCTTCGGTAGTCGGGACGTTGTTTTATTTAAAAAGATGCTAGTGTTAATAGATTGGAAGTGAATTTTTAAATATGGCTGTATTTTTGTCGGCAGTAGAAAACTGACCACTGAAAAATATTTTATGGCAGTAAAATATTTACATATGGACATCCACATGAAAAGGTCCCACCTGGCAGATGGTAACATGGAAGGCTGTGGAAATTTAACTTACAAGAAAACCCTTTGTTTACAAACAAAAAATTCTAAGCACCCAAATGCCAATTTTCATGTGGAGGTACACATATTTGGAAAGTAATCCGTGTGTTCGAGCCGAAATCAATAAAAAAAGAAAAAAAATCAGGGGAAAGAAAATTTTTTTTGAAAAATATTACAGTATAATGACACTGAGAAATCTCTTAAGGAATTCTGGCCCCAAGCTAAAATTGAACCTTCCATTTATTTGTGCCAGCAAATCGAGTTACTGCTGAAGAAGAAAAGTCACTATTGAGATCGAATACGACTTGCCCGAAAAAGCTCAAGTGACAGTCTCGCTCAATAAAAAAAATAGCTCAAAGCTTAATGAAAAATATTTTTATGTCTTACACTAGCCCGAATAGCTCATGTGAAGGTAATCTTCACCGATTAAAATAATGACTTTGAAATAAACTTAAAAAACTTTTCCGAGAAATTTTTCCAAATTATTTTGGTCAAAGCTCCCATAAAATTTTCGTCGACAAGTTAACAAGTTAGCCAACTTTGCTGGCAATTTGCCCGAATAACGTTCAGGGTTTATGTATTATTTTCTGAACAGGTCGCCAATTTTTCCTCATCAGTCCTCGAAAGATCTCCTTTATAGATCACTTAAAGATAAATCAAAAGCGAGGAATATTATTTTTTCACTGCCATAGGTTGAGCACTGCTCCTATGCAACTTTTCCAAAATGGACGGCTAACAATTAGCCAAATTTACTGTTATTTTAATAATTTTACTGCCCGAAATGAAATTTTATATCATCAATCACAAGCAGTTAAAAAAAAAAAAAAAAAAAAAAAAAAAACAAAGTAAAATATAAGATATTTGCCATTTTTAAAGGAAAAAAAAACTCCCTGACTATTATTTTTTCTACTATCCTAAATGACCCCCCCCCCCCAAAAAAAATAAAAAAAGGTTTAATATTTTGATAATGATCAATGGATCCTGATATGGCACACCCGTTATGACATCCAACAAGTTTTCAAAGGCTTTCCGGTTTCACGAGAGGAAGAACAAAGGATGCAGCCTGAAAGGATTTTGTTATTAGATATCGAGTAAACCTAATACTCCAATGTTTCAAATGCTCTCACAATAATTACTAAAAACACTAGAACGAGGAGAAATTATTTCCAGTAAAATTATCATATACGAATAAAAGCCGTAGACGAGCGTGGGGTCCGTACAATTTGAGATTTTATGAAGCAAGCGTCCGCATAGACGTTGAAAAATAGTCATTTGTGAAAATCCATAATTTTCAAACCGGTGAGATCCCAAAGAAAATAAGTCATTGTGGATTAATCAATGCCTTGCCTACGACGAGAAAAATATTAAAAATGTATGCCTAATGAAGACCATAGACTCGGCTAGACTCCCCAACTCCTCGACTCGGACCTTTGGTAAGCGAAATGGCACCTTCTTCAGAGAAAACAAAAGAAAAAAAAGAAAGGAAAAATTGGGAATACAAGGGAAAAATAGACGAAGGAAAAAGAAAGAGATAGGTCAAGGAAGAAAAGAAAGAAAGTATAAAAAAAGGAAAGACAGGACGAAGCAAGAAAGAAAAAAGAAAGCTACGTTTAGTATCCGTAAAAAGAGTTTGACTTTTTAATGCTCCTGAATGTTGAGAATTTAGACTTCACAATATTTTTATAGGCATTTTTTTTTTAAATTCACAAGATCTGCAGCAAAGTCAAAAATTCAAGGTCATTAATGTTTTTACAATATCTCTTCAGCTTAATTTTTTCAAAAAATTCCTTATAACCTTTCAAAAAAATATTTTCAAATTTAGTACACACAACTGGCTTTTATAGGACCTCGTGCCCTATCGCCGCGTTATAAATTTTCTCCCAGTCGATCCTTTTTTGGCAGGCATCCCGCAAGTCAGGCACCCCCAACCTTCTCGCATCAGTCACCCATCTGATCCTAGGTCTTCCCTGAGGTCTAAGACTCGTCGAGAAATCCCCTACTTTCAAAATTTTTACTTCTATTATTTTTTTCCTTCGACTTTTGCATTTTTTAATTCAAACTGTACGAGTAAAACCGTTTTGGCTTGGTGATTGCAAATTGTTAATTGTTATACTGCAAAGAGTCCGTAACTCTTTGTCTCAAAGTAGAACGCGTTTTACATTTTGAGAAAAAATTTTACTAAGCTCACTAAACATGCAAGTGAAAAAAATGAATGCCTTTATTATTACGGGTTCAATCATTTTGACAGAAAAAGGTAAATCTATTCACCTTTTTTTGCCAACAAAATTATTTTCAAAACGCGTTTTGCTTTTAAAACGCTTCCAGAACACACACATATATTTAAAATATTTTCTGACTATTCAAAATGTTATTGAACGATACGACCAAACCAACTTCATCCGCAGTCGTTTTATAAAACGGAAAATATTTTCCAGGGAGAAATATTTAACAAGTCGATTACAGTTGGCGATACGGAACACCTGTAATGCTGAAGAATGAAGCATCGTCCGATATTTTATAATTTCAAAATCCCCGGCCTTATAAAAAAAAAAAAGGAAGAAAGGCAAAAAATTAGAACGGGAAAATCAAAAGAAGCTGCAAAAAGGGGAAAAAAAGAAAACCGTGAGAAACAAAAATTCGGTAAAAAAAAAAATCACGAAAATTAACGAATAAAAAATAGACTGTCAGGAAAAAATGATGTTTCACGGAATTTCAAACCATTTTTGCCTAAAACCGTCGACCCTTAAAACCACTATGCCGAAACTTTTAACAGTAAAATGAATTAATTTTTGATGATCCTTAAATCAATTTTATCGAATGCTTCATCAGCAAATTAAATGCACCATCATGGACTCATGCCACATGAAAACGAGGCGAACATCTACCAAATTTGTCAGGAACCTACTGCCGTCCTTAATCTTCAAGGAAAAATCTTACGTTCCACGCGCTAAAAATATCTTATCTCTCACAAACATTTCGTATCCTTATCGCGATTAAATACCAGAGCTGTTCCGCAATTTAAAAAAAAAAAATCATATACACCCAAATATTCTTTACAACTTCAAGCTCGTGACTGAAATTCGTAAAACAAAAAAAAAAAAAAAAAAAAAAAAAAGCTAATAGCAAATCACGCACGCTTGTGAAAATAAAAAAAAAGAAATGTTGAAGAAACTGTATGCATCGTATATACGAGTATGTACCGCAGTTTCCCCATTGTTTATTTATTTATTTGTTTAATTCCTTACCATTTTTCCTAATCCATTTTTCCAAAAAAAAAAGAAAAAAAATTGAGCCATTTTTTAAAATCTAATTTTTAATTTTCCTAAAATTTTTTGATTCCTAAAATAAAATTTCCTACATTCCCTAAAATAAAACTTTTTAAAATCCTTAAAATTAAATTTCCTAAAATCCATTTAAGGATTTAAAAAAATTAGGAAAAATATTCATTTTAGAAAATTTTTATTTTAAGAATCAAAAAAAGGAAAATTAAAAATTAGTCAGGAAAAGAATTTTAGGAACCGAAATTTTGCTCAATTCCCTACCATTTTTCCTAAAAAAATTAATTCCTAATTTATTTTGCCTAAAAAAAATAGTAATTTCTAATCCATTTTTTCTAAAAATGTTGGTTCCTAAAATTTTCTTTCTAATTTTTAATTTTCCTAAAATTTTTTTATTCCTAAAATAAAATTTCTTATGCTGCTTCTCCATTATGGTCCTAAATTAATTTTATAAAATTAATTTTATAAAATTTCCGGAAATTATGCGTTTTTTCTTTCTTTTTTCATAACATATTTATTTTTTACAGATTTCTTATTCTTTTTTAAGTCATCCTCATGTTCGATTAGTAAAATAAAAGCATTATTCCCAATAATTTTATAAAATTAATTTTGTAAAATTAATTTTGAGCCATAATGGAGAAGCGGCATTAAAATCCCTAAACTAGAATTTCCTACAATCCCTAAAATAAAATTTTTTAAAATCCCTTTAGGGATTTAAAAAATTAGGAAAAATATTCATTGTAGGAAATTTTATTTTAAGAATCAAAACATTTTAGGTAAATTAAAAATTAGTTAGGAAAAGAATTTTAGGAACCGAAATTTTTAGAATAAATGGATTAGGACTCTATTTTTTTAGGAGAAACAAATTAGGAAAGTGGTCGGGAATGATTTGTTTACCTTTTTTTTTCAGACGGAAGATTCATAGCGACATTATTCGGATACCAAAGTACTTGCGCATACAAAAATCATCTTCACCGTTGCACATTTACCTTCACTTGCTGGTTGGTTGGTGGGACATTGCACGGAGGTTGCGGAGAAGAATATGACTGGCTATTCACGTGCTGCGTGCCTAGTAATTTACCCATTTCAAATGGTAAGATAATTGATTGGATATCAAAGATGATCAGTTTTAAATCCCGTTTTTTTTTTCGTTTTGTTTCCAGAGGTGACAATAATGGAACATACAGCAAATCAAGCGATTGCGAGGACTCCCATAAAAAGGTTTGATGCCAGCTTAAAATCTCAGGAAAATCAGCCTTGCGGAGTACCGGCTATACAGTTTCAAAAAAGGATAATAGGAGGAAATGAAGCTTATTTCGGGGAATTCCCATGGCAAGCTCATATAAGGATAGCCGGGTAAAAACGGAGTCAAATATATTAAGTTTGTTGTCATTAATTGACATATACGTGAATTGTCAGTTTTTTTTTTTTTTCGCTTAATTTTTTGCATCTCATTTTTAGATATCAATGCGGAGGAGTTCTAGTTAGTCAATGGTTTGTAGTCACAGCGGCGCATTGTATTCATAGGTCAGTCCCTAAAATAAAAAAATAAAACAACGATCAATCAATCGAAAAATGAAAAATGCATTGTTTTTATTTTGCAAACTATTTCAGGGCAAAGCTGAGAGATATAAAAGTGTTTTTGGGAGAATACGATACGCAGAACACTGGGAATTATATTGAACCGCTGCCAGAAGAAATCCATAAAGTCTCTAAAAAAATTCTTCATCCGTTTTTTCAATTTAGAATTACTCAGCCGGACAGGTAATTAAAAAAGTAAAAAATAAGAAATAAAAAAATCATCGCTCAAATAAAAAAGAAAAAAAAAAATTAAAAATTTTTCTTGGTGTAATAACAGATTCGACATCGCACTCCTGAAATTAAGCAGAAGAGCTCATTACAGGGAAAACATCCTCCCGATATGTTTACCCACGCAAACCGATACCTTCGAAGGGTATACCGGGGTAGTTGCGGGCTGGGGGAAAACAGACACCACTTACGGCAAAACCGGAACTAACGTACTTCAAAAAGCTGGAGTTCCCATATTAACCGACGACGAATGTTTACTCTGGCACAAACATAAGAATATTCACGTCGAACTTCATCAAGAAATGTTTTGCGCTGGTAAGAAGAAAAAAAAAACCAAACAGTCAGAAGTCTTTTTGCTACTTTTCCAACCTGATTTTTTTTTATTTTTAAGGGCACAGTGATGGCCGGATGGACGCTTGCTTAGGAGACTCCGGAGGTCCTTTAATCGTTTTCTACAACGGAAAATGGACTCTTGCAGGCATCACATCAGCTGGTTTTGGATGTGCCGTGGATCATCAACCTGGGATTTATCATAAAGTAGCTCTTACATCCAAATGGATAACAGGAGTAATCAATAAAAATAGTTAAAAAAATATTAAAAAATTGTGATTACGATGAAAAGTGAAATGAATCGATAATTATGTTTAGCCTCTGTAAGTTTTTTCTTCCAATTAAAAGCAACATTTTTTTCCCTTTAACTAATTAATGGTACATACAAGATTTCTTTTTTTTTAACTGTAAGTTTTCGGTACCAGTTAACAAAAATATCACATATGTATTGCACATCGCGTAACACGACATTTTATAATAACAATAGTGTTGTTACAGACATAACGGAAATAGTCGATAGTGTCTCTTTAAATAACAGTAGTTAGAACGTTCTAGTTTTTACATCACTTCATAGGCTAAACTTATCATACAATTTTTCTTTTAATAACTGTACTTCAATTTTGAAGAATAGGAATATTTATATGCATTTTTTTTTTCAACTATGTAATTTTAGATCTCACTTATTTATATTAAGCTGTTAGTTCTTTTACACCACCTGCCGGTTAGCCGGGCGTTGGAAAATTATATCGATTTAAAAAAAAAAAAAAAAAAAAAAAAAAATTAATTTCGTTTTCGAGAATTCGGTGTTTTAAAAATGAAAATGAGATCGGAACCGTGAACCGTGCCAAAAAGTTTTGTTATTTTTCAGAGGTAAAAGATTCAATATTTAAAATGTATGAAAAAGGCCTTATGGTTCCGAAATTTGATAATTTTTTAAAATTTTTTCGCAATAAAATAATAAAACGCCATTGTTTATTCATTGTTGTTGAAATAGTTTCCAATTTCACCGCCAGAGCGCTGCACTAGTCTCTTGAAAAGAAACATTTTTTTTTATTGCGAAAACAATTGAAAAATATGAATTATAATTAATAATATTATAAATTAATTAATTTCATGTATAAAATACCGGATTTAAAATTTTTTTTTTTTTACTTATTTTATTATCGTTAAAATGTCTCCACCGCCCGGCTAACCGGCGGGTGATGTAAACGAACTGATACCTTTAATTTATAATATATCGTTATTTGATTAGTTAAGTTTTTTAAAAAAATTGGTACTGCTTTCGCCTTTCCTAAAATTAATTTTTTTTAAAGAGGAAAAATCGATTAGAGACGGATATTTTTAAAAAAATATCGGTGATTTAAGAATTTTTTATATGTAATGTCTTACACAAGCAAGCAAAATTTCCTTATATTAATTTTTTTTAAAAGTTGGATTTTTAATTCTTCTTCTTACTGTGCCCTACCTGTGCCCAGGCGTAGGCGACCATCAATGAGATTTTCATATTCATCTCTATCGGAGGCAGTTCTGAAGAGCTCCTCAACACTTAAACCGGTCCAAGCTCTTAAATACGCAGCCATGATAGGTTTTTCCGGCCTATTCTCCTTTTTCCCTCTGAATGATTGTCTTCAGAAGTTCATATTTAGGTCCTCTGAGAAAATGACCAAAGTATTCCAACTTCCATTACTGGAAGTTACTGCAAGTTGGAATACTTTCGTAACTTTTCGAAAACCATCATTTTAAGAGGAAGCTTCGGTGAAAATTAAAAGAAATGACAATTTTGTCTAATACTCGATTTGTGCGGTGAAAAAATTCAAATTTTAGGGGTCTAACGAACTTCTTTGACTCATTCTTGTATTTTTAGTACAAGTTTCAACTTGTTCTAAGTAAATACGAACCCGGAAAAGGAAATCAAAGCTTTTCGACCCGAAAGATAGGTTTTCACTGAGAACAAGTGAACATTCTATCAATTTAACTTAACCATATGTTTTTAAATTTAAAGGGATAAGGGATCCATTACACAAGTTCAATTTTTTTGGAGGGAAAAGAACCCGATTTAAGAAAAACCCCGAAAATTAGTCAAATCGCAAAAACTCATGCATTACGCCATGGTTATTTGACCTTGATTATAAATATCGAGAAAAAATCACACCTCGAGTGGGACTCGAACCCACGAAGGCCATGGACACGCCTTGAAGTCCTATACGCGGACAGCGCTCTAACCAACTGAGCTATCGAGGCTTACACCCGAGCGCATGAAATCTTCTCGATATGACTTAATGAAAGATGGAGTGGAAAGTCGAAGTATACTTTTTGGAGTAATGCATGAGTTTTTGCGATTTGACTAATTTTCGGGGTTTTTCTTAAATCGGGTTCTTTTCCCTCCAAAAAAATTGAACTTGTGTAATGGATCCCTTATCCCTTTAAATTTAAAAATATTTGGTCCATTGTACCCCCCTCTTAGGTTTAATGTCAAAAATCATAAAAATGATTTCCGGGGTTTTTTCCGTCATTGCTTTGGCTTACGCTCCGAGATTTAATAATCCTGGATATAGCGTACTCGGTCACCGTGTTGTCAAACGGTGCGGTCTTAGCGAAAAATGTTTCGGAAAAAAGAGTAAAGAATTTCTCTCCAAAAAGTATACTTCGACTTTCCACTCCATCTTTCATTAAGTCATATCGAGAAGATTTCATGCGCTCGGGTGTAAGCCTCGATAGCTCAGTTGGTTAGAGCGCTGTCCGCGTATAGGACTTCAGGCGTGTCCATGGCCTTCGTGGGTTCGAGTCCCCTCGAGGTGTGATTTTTTCTCGATATTATAATCAAGGTCAAATAACCATGGCGTAATGCATGAGTTTTTGCGATTTGACTAATTTTCGGGGTTTTTTTAAATCGGGTCTTTTCCCTCCAAAAAAATTGAACTTGTGTAATGGATCCCTTATCCCTTTAAATTTAAAAATATTTGGTCCATTGTACCCCCCTCTTAGGTTTAATTAACCATATGTATGCGTATGCCGAAAATAGGAAAGGTCCCTAATGGGGATCCGGAACTAAGATGGATGATGTATAAATCAAAACAGAGAATAAAGTTGTTTACAAACAAAACGTTCAAAGATACAAATTCCCACTAGGGACCATTACTGAAAGTGAATTACAATGATTGACATGGTACCAAATGAAACCGAATACAGGGATGCATCGACAACCGCATATCTTAATTAAATGAACTGCCTGAAATGAGATAACGGAAGTGAAAAACGCAGTTCCCGAAGTCAATTGTAATGAATTGAAAAAAAAAAAAAAAAAAAGAAAAGAAAAGAAAAAAGAAATGCATGGCAATGAAGTCAACCGAAAAGACATGAAACGCAATGAATAAACAGTTATAACAGAAATCAAACAGCAAAGAAATTTTAAATGCAAATGCAAGTCAACTGCAAAAAAATTTCTACCGAGTGTTATTTCTTCATACCTTTAAAGAAACTGATAATTGCTGGCAAAGAATAATATTGCTCTTTTTAAAAATCTGGATTGGTCGTTTTTGGGATTGTATTTAGCCATTAGAGTTGTGGTCGGTAAGTTTGCTTGACTCTCGGCCAAGAGATGTGATGCTATCCTAGTTCACAGCTATAAATTTACTCAGGTGAGACTAGTGTGCTAGTCAGAGATTCGACGGTTATCCCCCATCAATGGCAGGCAATGACAAACCACTGCTTCGTAAATTTAGCCGTTTGGATCCGGAGTTAAACTGTAGACCCTTTATACCTGTGAGCACAAGCACAGATATAGTGTATATATATTCTGGCAAAGGACTAAGGAGGAAGATTCAGCTATTTGAAGCGCCTCCTGTGCACTATGCTTTTAACGTACATAAAGTAGCAAAAAGTTATCATATCCTGAAGAGATATACCAAGTGAGTAACTAATTTCAAAAAAAAAAAACCGAAATCTTTTATTTTGACTTTCCAAGATGCAGAACATGCTGAAACGAATCAGGAATTTACTCTGAAATAAGTTACAAGGATTAGAAGCTGCCTTGCACAATTTTTCTGATCTTTATTTGGAAATGTAAGGAACCGGTCATTTTAGGAGGGTAATCCGATTACTGAACACTAAAAAAAATTTCACTTTATTAATCCTTAATTAATCCTTGAATGAAAAAGAAAAGATTTCATCAAAATTATAAATTTTCAATCAATCGTACAAAAGATAGGTAGGAACGGATAAAAATACGGAAATTAAGATTAAGCTCGGCTTATAGGGAAGCATTCCAGAGATCCTGAAGAATAAGAAAATCGCACGAAGTTGCCGTTCAAGGATATTCAATCACAACGTGACCAGTCAGCCTAAACCTTCGGGACCAGACACGGAATTCTAAAAAAATAAAAAGCAGATATTAACTAAGCTCCCGGTTACCAAAGAAGCATAAAAAGAGCGACGTAACGACTTGCAATTTGAATCGAAATACTGATAAATATAGAGGACAGAAGACCAAATTAGTTGATATCGCAGAAAGTATCGCTTGATTTAAAAGGGAACATGAAGGACACGTGACAAGCGCAAGAGACAACAGCTGAAATGAAAAGACCCTTCATTGTAGACCATAAAAGGGGAAGCCTAGAAAGGAGGCCTAGGGGAAGCCAAGGAAGAGGCAGACCAAACATCCGTGTCGGTACACGTGCTTTCTTTACATGTCGCTTACACGACAATGTAAAGAAAGCACGCACCATTGAGAAGCATTGGATGGGCGCAAAACTAAGAAAAGAGGAATATGCCTAGAGATAAATAAAATATACCTAAAAATATGCCTTCTTCTTTTAAGAGCCAGCTCCAGTGCTCCACGACGAAGATTGACTATCATCGGGACTATTTTCAGTTTATCGATCGCAGCTCGAAAAAGACCCAAGGAATCGACACCAAACCAGTCCCTGAGATTTTTGAGCCACGACGTTTTCCTAAGACCTTGACCGGGCTTACCCTCGATCTTTTCCTCCAGCACAAGCGATATTTTGCATTTCGCATTACGTGGCCGAAATAATAGAGCTTCCGACGCTTGATTTTGTACAGCACTTCTACTTACTTCTTCATACGAGCCAAGACTTCAGTGTTTCTCACCCTGTCCGTCCACGAAATTTCAAGCATGCGACGGTACAGCCACATCTCAAAAGCCTCCAACTTCTTTACCAACGTCGTAATTAACGTCCATCCCTCGTGTCCATATAAGAGTACAGGAAACACGTAACATGGGACAATACGGATCCTAGTTCGGAGACTCAGGTTGCGATTGCGCAACAGATCTTTCATTTTAAAGAAAGTTCCTCTGGCTTGCTGTATACGCGCTCGGACTTCCTGTCTACAATCCCAATTATCGTTCAAGAGGGTTTTAAGATATTTAAAAATTATTATTAAAAATATGCCTAGGCTCCTCTAAAAACATTGAGGAATATGCCATTTATGGGAATGAGCCTATTTTAGGTATTTTTAGAGGAATATGCATATTTTACAGGAATAAGCCTATATTCAGATATGGAAAAAACAAAGCCTAAAAAATTGATTAAAGGACTTACAAACTTGCTGCAGATTCAAATACAAAAATAGAAATGAAATTTTCTGTTAACTTTGTAAGGAAATTTATAGTTCCCTAGCGATCAAAGCGACTTCATTTACCATTTAATTCACTAACTCTTTAAGAGATAGCGCTACTTCTTCAGTCATTTTTATCTCAACCAAAAAGCCCACTATTAAAAATATTTTGGAAAATAAATCTCCCAATTGGCACGTTTTTTTTTTTTTAAATCTTCAAAAATAAGTCATCAACGACCAAAAATCTAATCGCAAAAATATTTTCCTTGGAAAAAATTAAATTAAGTTGACATTCCACATGCAGTCATCAAATCTAGGACAAGAAGTATAATTTCCCCAAATTCTTTTTACATTATCGATAGTGGCACGAAACGTGAAGTTTAAGATAATAAAAGCGATTCATTGCGATGGCAACAGAGCAGAATACATACACTGTACCATATACAAAATAAACAAAACGTTCAGAAAAAAAAAAGTCTTTAAAGAGAGAGTTAATAAGATGAAGACAAAACTGTATTAATGATTTTTATCATGGTATATGGAATCTGATAGTGAAAGTGAAAGAGTTTCTTTCACGGTCAAATGGTCAAGGTCAAAACGCCCATGCCTTCTTTTTTTTTCTTCGTTTGATTAAAGAATAAAAAATTACATTGCCGACAAAATTAATCCAACAATTAATTTTTTTAAACATCGTTCATTTTGTATTTACAACTGTTTACCTTTTTTTTTTTTTTAATAGTATGCGGAAATTTTTTTTTAAAAAGGAAAATTAACATTCGTTCATGTTTTCTTTTCGTTTGTTTTTTTTAACCAAAAAAAACAACAACAACAACAACTCGGAAAAATAAAAATAAAAGAAATAAACGCTAATGCGAGGAGATATCCGGTTGTTCTGTAGAAAATAAAGTGTTTGTGTAATGGTGCAGTCACTTTCACCGTTCACGGTCTCGGTCACCGTGCTGCACATGGATCTTAATCGCGTTTTAAAGTTAATAACAATCCCGATTGAATCTTCGGCTTTAAAAAAATAAAATATTCTCCGAAATCAAAGAAGTATTTGAATTATTTCTTTCATTTTTCGTTTCGATCTCCAGTTTTTTCATTACATCCGAAAACAAACAATAAATACAGCTATGAAAAAGGAAAAACTTGTTTGCATTAGCTCAGTTGAATAATTTTCACGGATGAAATCAATAATCCGTTTAATCCTCAATCGGAAAATGGGAAACTCAATGGAGAATTTTTCTTTCCCAATTAAATAATACAGCATTTTCAAGAAATGGTTAATTGGCTCTTCCAGGAAAGCGAGTTTTCCTTTTTTTTAAGAAACAAGTCTTTTTTGTTTGCTTTTAACTTCAAGAAATAGATAGCAGACAGAAACATTAATTTTATGCTTCAGGGTAGAACGTGATCAAGTCCATGAAAATGTCACTGGAAGAAAACCGAAAAAATGGTAAGCTTACTACGCTACGTAGGCTGTAAAAGAAAAAAGTCTTATGGGCTTGGTCGAGTTGACTAACCGCTGCTTGATTAAGTTCCGGTAAAAGAAATGAAGAGAAGTATTCTGATTTTACATATCAGGTGTGGAGGTAAGTAAAGCAGGCTGAGACTGGCGCAGATAGCAAAGTCTATGCAGTCCTGAGGACGTCTTTAGGACGTCATGACGATATTTATTGCACGTCCATTAGATTTACCTATGTCCACACTGTTTCAAAAAGCGTCTTTTGGACGTCCTATGGATATCCCATGGATTTGTATATCTTGTGGATATCTAATGGACAATCCACAGGATGTCAAATGGATTGAAAATGCTATCTGGGGGGGTTTACGGCCCGAACGAAGTGAGTGTCAGTAAAGTTAGCCGTAGCCAGTCCAGACCTGGAAGCCACCACCGCCCCTGACTGTAAGATATTTTTCATCATAAATCCGAAAATCACGATTTTTAGTTTTTGAAACGGGCGGGAAAAATTCATTTTCGCTCTACGAGTAACTGAAAATATTACTCCAAAATAATACAAGCAAAATAATTTAATAAATTTGTCTCAAAAAAACAAAAGAGGTATTTCAAACCGAATTGATGCAGTAGTGGAAACGGTGCAACTAGATATTAAGCGTGAATGCATGCAGGAGACTTCCATATTTTTAAATAAACTATCGAATATTTTATCAAGGAAAATTCAGCTTCGTTTTCACGTCGCCACGGGTTCAGCCCTTCTAGAATTTTGCGGAATTGCATAGAGCACCCAACTTAATGTTTGATGTAGGATGGTAAATGATGCACGGAAAAAAAAGTTCGGTTCCTGTTACTGAAAGTTAAGTTGGGGCTTGTGACATCTAAACATTTGAGTTGACAATACTAAAAATTAGGTAATTATTACTGAACGTTATTAATCATTACGAACTCTTAGTAATAATTACTTATTTTCGGTATTATCTACTCTAATGTTTAGATGTCACAGGACCCAACTTAACTTTCAGTAACAGGAACCGAACTTTTTTCTCCGTGTGGTGCAGGGATGATGAGAGGTAGGAGAGTGACGATGAAGAGAACATGAATAATAGGATGGGCAATAAACAATGATAGGTAAATCATACATATTACAGATGCTGGAAGAACACTTTTTTAAATGTACATTCAAACAATCTGACACATCCAGACCTTAAAACAATAAATGTTTTGATTGATAGAGATTCTAATAATTATTTACACGGAGAAAAAAGTTCGGTACCTGTTACTGAACCTGTGACATCTAAACATTTGAGTAGATAATACCGAAAAAATTTAGTAATTATTACTGAGCCCGTACCCGGACAAGGGTTGGTACGGTGTTGTGAGCGATCGCGGATTTTTATTTACCGATCGGTAGGGCCTATGGACCTATTAATTACCCCAAGTCCGTTTGCTCCCATCACCCTCCCCAATGGAGTTATGAAGGGGGGTAGTTTTGGGGACTTTTTTTCAACGAAAAATGGTCTTTTTGGTTTTTTTCGTCTCACACTCTCATTTTTCAACCGATTTGGATCGGTGAGGTCTTAAAATATTCAGAATAAAGTACTGAATCGAGTGTGACGCACATTTTTTGTCCTTGCCGCCATCTTGGAAAATGGCGGACAGAAACGTGTAAAAAACTACGGAATCTTCAACTGCCTCTACAATAGGGTGTCTCTTAGAAATGCAAATATGGAATTTAAGGGCGTTCGCCCCCTAAAAAATTTCTAAATAAATAAATAAAATTATGTCCCGAAGCCGGGCTTCGTACCTTGTTTCTAACCCGTGCCTCTGAGGCCTTGCTTTTTCCCATATAAAATGCATGGGGATTTTCACGACTATCCGATGTTATTTTTGAAGTAAAGAAAAAATGAAGGGAAAATTCTGCCGGTATGGTGGAACAATGTCTATGAGTAGGGCTTTCCATAGGACCTATCCCGGACTTCCTCCTCTGAGTTCAAAGTTCAATTTTTCTTATTTTTAACCATCTTTTAGCCCCCATTACCTCCGTTATTAGTCAGAGGAGGTAGTCCGGGATAGGTCCTATGGAAAGCCCTACTCATAGACATTGTTCCACCACACCGGCAGAATTTTCCCTTCATTTTTTCTTTACTTCAAAAATAACATCGGATAGTCGTGAAAATCCCCATGCATTTTATATGGGAAAAAGCAAGGCCTCAGAGGCACGGGTTAGAAACAAGTTACGAAGCCCGGCTTCGGGACGTGTTTTTATTTATTTATTTAGAAATTTTTTAGGGGGCGAACGCCCTTAAATTCCATATTTGCATTTCTAAGAGACACCCTACTCTACAACCCCTTCCCCACACGATATTTTGAATTTTTTTTTACTGAAAAAAATCCTTTTTTTATAAGCTTTCGATTGGTTATAGGCAGAATTTTGGGACGGATTTACTTTAGATTCAAAATAATAGTTTTTAATCGTGCGACGCAAAATTTGGAATTCTTCATGGTTTTCTACTACTCCCTCTGTCCCAAAATACTTTGCAAGCTTTTGATTTTTGCCGGAACTGTTTGTACCACTTTAGCCACCCAAACAAGCACTATTTCACACCAACCCCCCATCCCCCCAGGGGTCCCCCCCCCTTTGGGAAATAAATTACCGAAAAAATGGAAAAAATTAAAAATTTCTATTATTTTCGCCCCGTTTCAGAAACGAAAGCGAAAAATTTGAAAGTGGTCGGAAATGAGAGAGTACATTACCCTAAACAAGATTCCCCCATAAGAAAATTTTTTTCACTTGTCGCAACCCCTCAAAAAAATTAAATATGTCGAGGGTCCGACCAAGGGGGCGAATTTTTAAATCTCGATTAGATGGTCGCGAAACGTTTGTTACGGGGGTTTTTTAGGTCGCTGATTTTGATTTTGAGGTCGGTTTTTTAAAATTCAAGATGGCGAATCCAATATGGCTGACCTTTCTTCAAAAATTCGATTTTTTTCCCACATAAACACTTGTCCAGGGGGTTATTAGGTACGCTGATTTCGATTCTAAGGTTCGCTTTTAAAAATTTAAGATGACGGATGCAATATGGCAGACGTTCACCGATAATCCCCAATCATGAATTCGACTGAATTAAAAAAATTTCTTTTTGGAATCGTCCGCCATATTGGATCCGCCATCTTGAATTTTTAAAAACGGACCTCAGAATCGAAATCAGCGACCTAAAAAACCCCCGTAACAAACGTTTCGCGACCATCTAATCGAGATTTAAAAATTCGCCCCCTTGGTCGGACCCTCGACATATTTAATTTTTTTGAGGGGTTGCGACAAGTGAAAAAAATTTTCTTATGGGGGAATCTTGTTTAGGGTAATGTACTCTCTCATTTCCGACCACTTTCAAATTTTTCGCTTTCGTTTCTGAAACGGGGCGAAAATAATAGAAATTTTTAATTTTTTCCATTTTTTCGGTAATTTATTTCCCAAAGGGGGGGGGGGACCCCTGGGGGGATGGGGGGTTGATGTGAAATAGTGCTTGTTTGGGTGGCTAAAGTGGTACAAACAGTTCCGGCAAAAATCAAAAGCTTGCAAAGTATTTTGGGACAGAGGGAGTAGTAGAAAACCATGAAGAATTCCAAATTTTGCGTCGCACGATTAAAAACTATTATTTTGACTCTAAAGTAAATCCGTCCCAAAATTCTGCCTATAACCAATCGAAAGCTTATAAAAAAAGGATTTTTTTCAGTAAAAAAAAATTCAAAATATCGTGTGGGGAAGGGGTTGTAGAGGCAGTTGAAGATTCCGTAGTTTTTTACACGTTTCTGTCCGCCATTTTCCAAGATGGCGGCAAGGACAAAAAATGTGCGTCACACTCGATTCAGTACTTATTCTGAATATTTTAAGACCTCACCGATCCAAATCGGTTGAAAAATGAGAGTGTGAGACGAAAAAAACCAAAAAGACCATTTTTCGTTGAAAAAAAGTCCCCAAAACTACCCCCCTTCATAACTCCATTGGGGAGGGTGATGGGAGCAAACGGACTTGGGGTAATTAATAGGTCCATAGGCCCTACCGATCGGTAAATAAAAATCCGCGATCGCTCACAACACCGTACCAACCCTTGTCGTATTACCGTGAACGGGCTCTACTAAGAGTTCGTAAGGATTAATAACGTTTAGTAATAATTACCTAATTTTCAGTATTGTCAACTCAAATGTTTAGATGTCACAAGCCCCAACTTAACTTTCAGTAACTGTTACTTAAGTTCGGTTCCTGGAACCGAACTTTTTTTTCCGTGAAGAACTTAAGATGAAGAACTTAAGTTCTTCATTCGAAAAGCTCGATTTATTATAAACTTATATTAGATTCCGGTTATACGAGTCCTGGATTGAGGTAATCTAAAACTATGTTTAGCTCCTAATTATTTCTGATATGACCGATAGTCACGGGTAGCGTTTAGCCAACCCGAACTGTTGGGGCAGCATTCAGCAAGCTTGGGATATGCTGAGTGATTGTGAAGGATGTGTGATTTACAATGTATATTGACAAACAACATGTCATGGATCTCATAGAATAAGAACAATTAGTTAAGTTGGTATCGAAACCGTTATGTAAATAGTTAGGTTGGCAGCACAACTGTCGTAATTTAGTAGTTGAATAGAGAACATATGTCTCCTGAGTATTTTATTATTTATCTCGATTTATCTCATACATCACATGGAGCAGTCGGTAGGATTCCTCACAATTTAAAAGTTTAAAAAATCGTGGTAAGGATGGATAATATTAAACCGCCTCCGCCGTTACAGCTTTCGAGAAATTTAAAAACGAATTTCGAACTTTGGCATGAAGAATATCAAATATATATGAGTGCTTCCGGCGCCGATACAAAGGCAGATGTGGTCAAAGCTAATCTCACTCTTCACATTCTGGGCCGGGAGGCTCGGTTGAAGCTAAAATCCTTAGCTCTCACCGCAGCGGAAAAGAAGGATGCCGCCGTCATCATTGAAAAAATCAAGGAGTATTGTGTGCCGAAAACAAATTCCACGATCCAGCGACATTTCGTCATCGGGTCCAGCAGGAAGGAGAATCATTTATCAACTTTCTGACGGACATAAGGAATATAGCAAAATCATGTGACTTTGGGGCGCAGGGGAGTCCCTCATCAAGGACAAAAGTCTCGAAGGGGTCCGAGGTCCGACGTTAAAGGCCGCTTTATGGGTCGAGAAGGATCTCAAGATGGAAAGGGCAGTGGAATTGGCGTTAAAATATGAGGTTCGAAATAAACATCTTGAGCAGCTTGCCGCGGATACCGTCGCCGTCGATGTTGATTCCGTAGGTGGAATCCAGAAAACTCATAATTCCAGGAGGAAAAAGCAACCAAATTCAAATCGACAAGGTAATACAAATAGGCAAGGAAATTTTACAGCAGGTTTGGTTAATCGACAAGCAGATCCAAGTCAGCAATTGCACTCGACTAGGAAATTCAAACCAAGCTATAGATGGGTGTCGATGGTGTGGTGGATTTCACAGCATGCAGACATGCTGCTGGACGTTGGGAGCTCGAGTAAGAGCTAAATGGATTATTTTGGAGATCAAGATTATACACCATACTTTCAAACGCAATCCACTTGGCAGTGGAAGTAGCAAGGTGAAGATGTGCCTGACAATAACTAGACAAGACATAGGCTTATTAGCCTATATCTGGTTTAGTTATTGTCAGGAAGATAAGGAGACTTGGAAATGATATAGGCTTATTAGCCTATATCAAGTAGCATATAGGCTTACCAAGTCTCCGTATCTTCCCCTGTTCGGTGCCACTCCTACAGGTCGGCCACTTTCTTGATCTACCCATCTTACCATCCTGGGCCTTACTACTCCTCTCCCAAACGCTCAAGGCCTCCAGTTCAATAATATTTTGGCCGGATCTATTATGGCCAAGTGGCCCACCTACCATTGCCATTTCGATTTCGCAAAGCGCTCCAACACATCTTCAACTTGTATCGACGTTTGTATTTCTTCATTCGGCATGCGGTCTTTTAGACAAACACCGAGGGTAGCGCGTTAGTGCGATTAAACACATTGTAGATGTGCAAAAGAATTCAGCCAACCAACGTATCTTAAATAGTCGTAAAAATTCGGATTAAAACTACCCCAGAATCGGACAACCTGAGTAATCTTCACCTTTCTAGGGGAGCGTTTTTCGAGCATACGGTGTCTCTTGCAACCAATCGACCTCTGATGCTGATTTCTTAGAAGGACTCGGTCAGAAAGTAAAGACCCTCAAGCTTTTAGACGTCATACAAGATTACCAGTCCGCGCTAGTGTCCCTTGAAACAAACTTACTGCTAAAGCAAAAGCAAAAGGAACCAAATGAATCACATTGAGAAATCCTGCAGCATTCCAACCTATGACACAGCCTCAACCTTACAAGAGCCCTGAAGACTTCATTCTTAAAAAAGATCAAAAACTTGTAAAAAAATTTTTCCTTGTTGACACACCATTTTTCCTTATGAAAAGAATATACAATTGTCACCGTTTTCAAGAACAATACTTAAACGGCTTTCTAAATAATTGACAACGAAACGATCTCAATAGCGCTCTAATAGATCGTCCAATAAAATCCATTGCCAGCCCAACTGTCTGAATATGTTGCACCTCTATGAGATTATGCATCATAAAATCTTAGCAATCATTTAATCATTTTCACACGTCAATCAACAACCATTAACTTATCATTACATATGGTAATTATCCGGTTACCGCCGGTATCAAAAGCCCCCAAGATCTCGTCCGGAATTCAAAACGACTTCCGAAACTTGAAGATGACAACGGGTCTACCAAAGGTTAGCCAAAATTCAATATCGACGCCTCCTTCTCAAAACCAACAAAGGTATCACTTTATCGACCACTTGACAATCTTGGATATAAAAAAAAAAAAAAAATTATTTACTTTCTCCGAGGATGAACGGAGACTGACACTTGGTCCATGGTCAGTATACTAAGTTCATTCAGGTTTGATTGTGATTACAGTGAACGATTACGATTTAATAATCCATCATTTTATTAAAATTTTTTTAGTCTTTCTTAAAAAACTTATGAATTATTTAAGTGTTTAAAATCGGTAAAGGTGTTTTTATAATTAAATGGAAATTTCCTTCCGATTTTAAAAGGTGGGTTTTTTCGATTAACTTAAATTTTTAGTCGGTTTTTTGTTATTTTCATTTTCCCTTAGTGCAAACAAACTGAGAACAGCTTTCGTAATTAATTCCAATGTAAATAATGAATTATTTCGACTCTAGGGAAATAAATCATACGAAATGAGGAAGAAAAGCAAACAATTTTTTTTTAAGGAAGACACGTTATGCAGTTTAAATATTGATTTTATGATTTTTTTTTAAATATCGTATGACAATAGGAACGATTTGTATTGTTATTGTTTCGATTATCCGTCATAGGCTTACCTTTCACTTTCTTAACTTTCTAGTAAAGTGATAATACCTCACATCCTTTGACTAAATAAAGGCCGGTAGGCGGATTCACAGAGTAATTACACAAACATGCTTTGCAGGAACAAAAAAAAAAAAAAAAAAAAAAGGACTTTTTTATAATTGAATGTTTAATATTTTACGTCTATAGAAGTAGATCTCTTTTACGTCAATAAGTGACATAATAAAGTTCTTACAAAAAAAAAAAAAAAAAAAAAAAAAAAAAAATGAAATTACTCGTATTTTGTAAATTTCAAAGGAAGTTGGATGCATGATTCCTGTGCGACGAAAACACGAGAAAAGATGTCATTAAAACGTATGTAACGACATTGTGGCAAAGAACCAGAAAACATAATCAGAGCAAGGTCATTTTAAGATGTAATTAAAAATGAACCTTATTTATTTGATTAGTTAACTTCACAATTTTTTTTAAAAATAATTTCCATAAACAACCGGTTTGAATTTATACTTTTTCTTTGCAAAACGATGAAGCTTCACTGAATCGGAAGAAATGGTTGTTTGGCCAAATACTCGATTTACGGTAAGAAAAATTCAAATTTCATTTTTTTTATCTAACGAACTCCACTGACTTGTTCTTCTATTTTTAGCGCAAGTTTTAACTTGTTCCAAGTAAATACGAATCCGGAAAGCGAAATCAAAGCTTTTTGACCCCAAATGTTTTTGAAATAAAAAATACTCATATACATTTCAGACAAGTTGAAACTTATACTAAAACTCCTTTGACTTATTATTATACGTATTTTCGATAAAAGTTTCAACTTGTCCCAAATTCCAACGAAATTAAAGTTTTTACACCTCTAATTTTTTTCAAACTCCCCCCCCACATGAGTTTTGGACAAGTTGAAGCTTGCACAAAAAATTCCAAAACGCACCAAAGATCGTTAGATTCCTAAAATTTGGATTTTTTCACCGTAAATCGAGTGTTAGACAAAACGGTTGCTATTCACAGAAGCTTAGACTTAAAATCACTTCAAATTCTGCTAAAAAAAAAAAAAAAAAAACTCATAGATACTTTTTCTTTTTCAGCCCCATAATCATATAATGAAAAAATGGAGTTCCAGGCTTCAAATCATAATTATCACCGCAACTATTTGCTTCCATTTTGGATCAGGGGCTAACAAACAAAAACTACACAGAAAAATATATTCCGGAGCTAACGACATAACAGACAATTCTTTAAAAGGTAAGGTTTCATCTGGGAAAATCAATTAAGTTTTCAATCGTTTTTCCCCCTCCACCTCTTTGAACAAGAAATCTGATATTTTATTTATTGCGGACACAAAGAGTCCAGAATTAGACTCATAACATGTAATCGCTGTCAATAAAAATACAAAACAATAATAAGTAGTGCCATAGGACAATGCCAGAAGAGGGACAGGACTGCAAATGCCCGTCCTCCCCCCCCCCCCCCTCTCCCGCGTCCGGGAAATAGACTGGATGAGATATCCATAATGAATAGTAGAATTTTAGTAGATATCGTATTTCAGGTGACGGGAAGAATAAACCCAAAGGCAGCAACTGGATCGAATCTGGAGGAAATGATTTTTCTTTCTCGATCAATCGTCCAGGAGAGGATACGTACACGGAAGTCAATAAAACGAAATTCTTTGATGAACTTCGTAAGTGTTTCGGATTACTTGAAATGTTTTTAAGACGGAAATTGTCCTTAAGTTTTTCATTTATTGTTTGCTGAAATGAATATAACTAGAGAAAAAGGTCTTGTTATACTTTTCTCAGAAATTCGTTGAAAAAAAAAAGAGTTGTTAAAAGCATTATTAGGTAAATCTTTAACTTTTTTTTTCTTTTTCTAAATGGCATCAAATTGGAAATTCGATAATAACACAAAGGAAAGGAATTCTTACATAATTTCAAGAAATTGTTAATGGAAAAACCATTTTTTCTTTTTTTCAAAAAAGGATTTTATATGCAATTTATTATAATCCTGTTTCTCCATTCATTCAGAAGGTTAAAATTAAAAATTATTTTGCAGCGTTACCGGAAACAGAGCTTCTACTACCGTGTCGTTTCTGACAGCAGAAGCGCTTTCCTCAATTTTGCAAAATACTTTTCATTGTGCCCCTTCAATGAATGAATGTAAGATTTCAAACGAGGAATGTTAGCTACAAAATCGCTGTATTTTATCAGAGGTTTCGATTTTTTTTGCTTAAGGAAACGATGCAGAGCTCGGGAGTTCCCATTTTTGAAAAAAGCCAATCTCTGGAATGGGAATTCCTGTTTTGGTTATTATTTTTCATCTCTCGGGAATTATTAGTCAATAGAAATTGATATTCTTAGGAATTCCAGGAATTTATTTGGAAGACGATAAAAAAATAACCGTGATTTCTGTATTTTTTGGGATTTAAGTTCGGATATAAGCGGCAAAAGACGTTTTTTCATGTTGTTTAAAGGCACGTTTTAGGAAAAAAAGGAAATTATGTTCAAAAATTTTCTGATTATACTTTTTGAGGAAAAAAAATTCTGATACAACTTTTTTTTTAAATATTGAAAGTTTTATGTGATAAATGGTCAAAAAGTTGATAAAATTCATATTATTCCCGTTCCCGGGAAAAGAACCTGTCGATTCCGAGAATTGGGAATCCAATGAAAAAATTTCCATTCCTGGGAAGCGGGATTCCCAAAAGTTAAAAAAAAAAAAAGGTATCTGGGAAATTTTTTTTGGGAAAAAATCTATTCCCGTCCCAGGATTCCCAGGAGCAACCTCTACTCATATGCAATGATTATATTAAACGTTTGCTCAGTTAGTAAGTTATCAAAAAGCTTCGAATTTTTGAACTTCAATCAGCATTTTTTCTCTATATTTTTTTCTGCGAGAGTTCGTTTGGCAAAACAATGGGAGCAGTATTTCCTACCCCCCCTTTCGTGTGAAAAGGTATATTTGAGACACATGCCTTTAGCGTTTTCTTAGCACGATGTGCTGATTTTCTCGAATCGAATCACTTAACGGGTAGACGATGGTCAGAGAGAGATATCAGTTGAAAAAATTTTGTAGGAGACAGACTATTCCAAGGAACCTTCTACTGAGCCAAAAAGTGGGCTCTGTGCAGCCCTTAGCTAGAACTAACGTGGATGAAGATGAAGATGGCCGTGGTAGGCTGCGACTAATCAGAAAAGGCTTTGAAAAGAAATGTTGGTTGGCCTGGTTCTGGAATCAGAGTTTTTTTTCCCCTGATGATCTGAATTGGAATAGGAATGGAGCAAACGAAGAATGCAGAAGCTTCAACATTAAAAACAGACAATTAAACATCTGAAGATGTAGGCATGCTCCTTAAGACATACATTGACAAAAATGATCAGGAGAAAAAGGCTCTATCAGAAGGCTCCAAAGCCAAGATGAGAAACTGAAAAACCTCACTGATCGAGTATCCACTTTGGAGGAAGTAAGAAAAACAATCAAGTTAAAGTGAACGAAGCATACCATGAATTAGAGAAGGAATTAGATAAAACTGTGAGAGTTAACCAAACAAAATACTTTCGAGAAATTAGTAAAGAAAATGACCCACCTGAGATTTTATCACCGGTGGAAAGAAGCAAGTCGTCTATGGGTCTTACAACAATCTTAGGGGAAACATCAACACCACTTCCAGTCCAAACCAAAACCTCTCCTGTTCATATTCCTAGAAATATAGTCCCTGAATCATCAAAAGAATCTTTAAGCATCACGCCGTCACTCAACCTTAGGAACTTGGCTTCGAGATTCATGAACCAAACTGCCACGCAAGAAAGAAGACAATCAAGAATGACATCCTCCCACTCTGCTGCAACCGAAGAAACCAGATCTGGCTCTAAAAGAAAAATGTAAAAAGCCCAAGAGGAAGCAAAAAGGCAAGAAATGAAGAAGGTGATGCCAGGTCTGGTGATACAGATCAATGAAAAGGCCTATTTTCAATTCAGTAAATGCCTGGATTTTTTTTCTTCCATTCTAGAACCAACGTCTAAAATATTCAGAGGTGGCAGTTATTTGATGTATAGCAATACGTCAAATACAAGAGATAAAACAGGATATGCCCCAGACCAAGCAAACCTGCTTAGTGTTCGATAATCTTGCATCCGAACAACAGCAGGCACTTTAGTCCCTGTAATAACTTGGCGAGGGGGATATGTGACACAAACTCCCATTCCGCCGGTTTCTCGTATTCGAAATAGGGTTTTAGAACCATTTCTTATTTTTTCTCGTAAATCTTACGTTTTCTAATACGGTTTGCTTTTCCGGCGTTCAATGTCGAAAAAAAAAAAAATAAGAAGTGAAATTCGTTGATTTTAAAAACTTCTGAAATGATCCTAATCTGCAAAGACTTCCTGAGTCACGCGGCACTGCTCTGAGTTTTCCATTACAATACCGAACAAAAGAACCGGTCCTCTTTGATGATTTCTATCGAATGCCTGGAAAAGCATAAACGAGAAAATATCCCATTTGACATCGATTCAAAATTACCACTAACCACTTAATATTTATTACATATCAGTAGGCCGTGAAATCAAAAACGCTGTAATAAAAAAAAAAAAAATCTGTACCTTGAGCTCAACGAAAACGTTTATCCAACAAAATGATAAATGATTGAAAAATAAATGCTTAATTTGATAAAAAAAAATCCATTTCATCTCCGAAGGGAATTAGAGCGATTACCCGTCGTCAAGGCATATTTCTTTTTAATTCCTAAAATTTTCCAAAGCGCTGAGTAACAAAGCTTAAAAAAAAAAAAAAAAAAAAAAAAGATTTTTTCGTTTTTTCCTCAAAAAATACGAGTCCTCCTCAAAAGGGATTTTCGATAACACCCCGACGGTTCTGGTTATTCTTTATCTCCTTTAAAAAAAAAAAACCTAACGTATCATCGCAAAGAGTAATATAAAACATAAGCATCATCCAACTGTAAACCAATTAAGAGCAAGAAAGGGAAAACAACTATCGCGTGCAATGCAACAAGGGAATATGCGAAATATGAAAACGCTGGGAAACGGGCCTTTAATGCATTACGATAATCACTATTACTAACTGGAGTAAGAGAAAGTCATTTTATTGTTTTGCTTCGAAATGTTCTATCTCGAAAAAAAAAACAACGTTGTTATTATTATGTGTATCGGAAAAAAAAGAAAAAAGCAAACAAAAGTTGACGCTGCATCGATAACTTGGAAAGAAGATCCTGAGGGCTAAAAAAAAAAAAAAACAATCGAATTTTTTATTACCGGCGCTCAAAAAGTCGGTCGCCAATTATGGCAAGTCGAAGAATAACTTGTCCTTTCGTCGACACATAATGAAAGGTAAACTCATTACTCAACGTATTGTTGGCGATTTTTTTCTTAAAAAAAAAAAAAAAAAAAAAAAAGATGCGATTCATCGCGTCTAATCATTTTTTTTTTATCTCGTGCCCTTAAAGCGACGGGTATTATTAATACGTTTAGTAGCACTTGACACCCACGAAAAAAAAAAAAAAAAAAAGAGATTAACGATGTTATAATTATTTTGCAACGAGAAAAAAAAAAAAAAAAAAAAAAAAAGACGTTGCACCGTACCGTAAATTTTAATGGGAGATGTCACGTTTTGTACTCTAAGTCAATAGACCAAATTAAATCGTGAATACCTGTCAAGTATGCAAGACTCACTTATACCTAAATCATTGCGGCATGTGTTTTGTTTTTAAGTGATTCGGTTTGTTATTTTTTTTTTTTTTTCTAAATGTTTTTCGAATATGATACCGACGTACAGGATAACCGACAGGACGTTACATTAAAATAATTGTGCAGTGCCAAAATGAAAAAAATGTAACAGCAACACGTTTTTTTTTTTTTTTTTTTCTTTTACAAAAAAATGGAAATCTTCCATAAAAATTTCGTAAAACATAGGATTAAATATAATTCAAATGTAGGAATATTAATCGTGCTATTAATTTTTTTGGAGATAATCATCAGAAATCGGATACACTGTTTGGATGTTAAAAAAAGTCGAAACGTCGACGGTTACCAAGTTCCTGATAAATCTGCCAAAGAATTACAATTAGTTAGTGATGATTCAAAATGTGATGATCTCAGTGGTGATGGGAAACTGTGCCGGAGGAAAAGGGAGGACGACGATCAAAATGCTGAGAGCTCGGAAAATTATTTGAAATATCCGAGGAACAATGTTATTTTTAGGGAGGAAAGAGCGGAGGGGAATTATAGTCAAACCGATGAAGGGAGATCATCGGCGCTGAGCAAAAACAGATATGAGGAAATTAGAATCCTCGAAAAGTTACAAAGGATTAGGGATAATAAAATTGCGGATGCGCCAAGGGGCGTTCAGGACCAGTTTATAGAGATGCTGGGAAACAGTAAGTTAAACGCGCACTCACTCATGTCAAAAACAAAAGCGAAAAAAATTGAAACCGATGAGAGGAGATATTCATTCATTTTTAATTTTCTATCGTTTTTCACTTTTATCATCACTTTCATTATCGGCATTTCTTCATTATTAACTACTTCCATCACTGACAATGTTTTTATTTTCGATGGTTTTGTTGATTTTACTGGCAGTATTTTGTAGGTGTTCATGAAATCGACTGCCATCATTTTTACTGTTTTCACTGTTAGTGTTTACTGTTCAAGCAAAACTTTCACGATTTTCTTTAACAGTTCCGTTTAATTCAGCTGATTTCATCCCTGTAGCCTTCATCAATGGCATTCCCATTCTACCTGTTGCTTATTGAATCACCTCAGCACTTTTATTTCAATTCCAAAATTTCCAGAAGTTTAGACAGTTTAATTCGCAGAAAATCCATTGGAAAAAGGGATCAGATTCCATTGTTTCTGTTTGCAGTTTTCATTTCACTTAATCGAAAACATCGGGGGAAAAAAACATATTAACTGACACTTTTTCTCGTTAACACTTCAAATATCCTGTCGATTTCCATTGCTTTTGTTTTCGGTGTCGTAATTTTTATATGATCTTCTTTCTTAAATCTCGTAGTTCGTTTATTTTTACCGATTTAATTTCATTTTCTGATTGCAATGCTTTCTTGATCAAGACTGGTTTTGAGTCATAAATTTAAAAATCAAATTTATTCATTCGCATTAATCGCGTTTGTCGTCGGAGTCTTTCTTTCCGTTAATTCATTTTTCGGTGTTTACACGGACCAAAATATCTTAATTAATTGAGCATCATGTATCATTCCATCATTCGCCACTTCGATTTAACTTTTCCTTTCTTGATATTTCCTATCACACAATCACCGTGGCTTTTTCGAAATACAGATTTAATTCCCGTTAAAAAACCAATCACATCATATCCAATTTTATTACTGATTTTGAGACGTAGTTACATTACCGGGAAACAGCTGAATTTATGGCTTAACCGGTTAGAACCAGTCAGAGCCTCCTCAAACAAACTAAGGGTGCAAATTTACTGTGGGATGTTGGACCAACACATAGGTACAACAAGTTGGACAAACATGTTGTACCAACTGGTTGGACAAACGAACAAATCGACGATGGCAGAATTTATTCCTACGCCAAAATTAGTGTGGAATGTTGGTCCAACATGTTAGTCCAACATTCCATAGTGAATTTGCTCCCTAAGAGCAAAAAAAAAAAAAAAAAAAAAAACTTACAACAAACCCTTAGTCAATTTTCTTCCTTTTCAACTCCTTTTAATAGACCAGTATATCGTTTATTTTTAATACTGGCGAGTCGGGACCGTCTTCGTTACCCATTTTTCAGTTGTCTTGAACTCAGAGTTTTTCTTTCCTTTTGACTTTGATCTTTCTTTTTCTTTTATAATTGACTATTTCTTCCACCTTTATTCATGTTTTTCCAATTACTTTTGTTATTCTTACTCAAGGGCGGATCTGAGCTCTTTCACCTCGGGGAAGAACCGAATTCAAATAGGTGCAAAAAACTAAACACTTCCAGGTCATCGACATTGAATTCCCGAAATAGTCCAATTACATAGATCGCCAGTTTTTTCAAGTTCAATTGCAACTTTGCCTTTTTTGTGCACGACAATCAATACCTTTTTTCCAATTCGTAAGCGGAAAATACGTATCTAACGTTTAAAAATTTTTTTTTGCTTTTTTTTTTTTTAAGGTGAAAATTCACTATGGAATGTTGGATCAACATCTAGATACAACAAGTTGGACGAACATGTTGTACCAACTTGTTGTACCAACTTGCACCAACATGTTTGACAAACGAACGAATCGACTATTGCAGAATTCACTGCGCCAAAATTCAATTCATCACCAACAAGTTGGTACATCAAATTGGTACAACATGTTGGCCAAACATTCCATAGTGAATTTCCACCCTTAAAGCAAGGAGTTCATGGAATCTCGACGATTGAGTATTATAATTTTGGTCCACTTGGGTGCAAATTCACTGGAATGTTGAACCAACACGTTCGCACAACAAGGTGGAAAAACATGTTGTATCAACTTATTTGACAAACAAACGAATCGACTATTGCAGAATTTACTCCTACGCCGAAATTAGGGTGGACTAATGGTCCACCAAGTTAGTACAACAAGTTGGTAAAACATGTTGGACTAACATGTTGGTCCAACATTCCATAAGGAATTCGCACCTTTTGTTACAAACAACGACGACATATTTTGTCAGCAAAAGAACGGATTAGGGTGCAAATTCTGTACTAGGCAGGTCAACTGAGCTATCTCCATCACAATCGCGCATATTTTGAACCGCTGCCTGAACCGGGTTAGAGCTGCAATGGTTCAAAAGAGTATATCTCCATGGACGATTGTGATAGCTCAGTTGACCTGCCTACTACAGAATTCACTATGTACAACATGTTCATTCTCTTTGACATTCCTACAACATGTTGGTCGAACATTCCATAGTGAATTTGCACCCTTAGTCATCTAAACCAACATCAATTGTTGTTCAAATTCGGATAGTTCATTGTCATGTAGAAGGACACATCTTCAGTACCATCACCATCACCATCGTCACCGTTCAAAATTTTATCCCTTTATGTTTATCGGTTTCTGTCAAGTTATGTGTCAGTAAAATTTTAAACAATTGTTTTTCTTCCACTTTCAGTGATCCCACAAACATGCTGGTACAAGGGCGCAAAATTCGACTGCGGTCTATCGATATCATGCGTTTTAGCAGGAGGAAAACCGTTGGACCTCTGCTCCGGAGGCATGATTTGGTCTTGCTGCGTCTCACACGAGAAAGTTGCCGCTAAAGATCCAAACGTCGGCGCGCTTCACAACGCCAGTAAGTATCAAACTTTATAAAAATAAAAATAAAAAAAATAAAAAAAAATATAGGACATTTGCAATTTATTTTGCACCGCAATTCTTTGCTCCACAGAGCAAAGTAAAAAAAAATTAAAACTGCTCTTGCGGATCACAGAATGCGTCTCCGTGTATGAATGTGAAATGAGTATGATTTCGAAATGACGACGATCTCATACTCATTTGATTTAGGTCTCCGGATGTAAAGTGAAAGTGACGTCGCCAAAAATGTCGCAGTCACAAAACTTCAAACTTCTTTATTACATAAATTATGACAGAAAAAAAAAATATATAAATATTTTTTTATCGATTCAAACTCGTTCTAATGGCGCCATGTACAACAAGATCATGATAATGTTTTTTTTTTCTTATTTTTTTTTCAATGACATAAAATTTACATCAATTAAAAAAAAGCAAGAAAGAGTTAAGAGGACAATGACAATGTTAATGCTAATGAGAAAACGTGACGAATCGAAAAATTTTTGTTCAAATATTTGAATATTTTACTAGGTTCTTTTCCCCCCTTTTCTTATTTCTCTTCCTCTTATTTCTCCAAACTTGTTTCATCCCAAAAATAAATTTTAGGAGAAAAGCTTGCAATTGCCGGATGTTTAATCCGATTAATTCTCTCCCGAGCTTGTTTACAGTGTCTGCTAATAAATTCATTGCGTCTTTATGTTGGGGTAAATGGGAGGCAAAGAGATACAAAGAAAATAATTGCGGCGGAATTAAACCGTTTGACTTTTTTGCTCTCATATTTAATTTAATCGATCTGAATTTTGTTGACGCTATGCAAACATTTTTAGAAGTTCAATGTTATGTTTTCAAAATAAATCAAATTTTTTCGGCATTTTTTCGACAAATTTTTTCGAGTATACTTTAAGAGACATAGGCAAATAAGGCGGGTTGCAGTTTTGAGCCTCTCTCATTATTTACCGCTTCAAATTACAGTCGAATTCGGTTATAAGAACGACCAAGGGACCGGGAGAATTTCGCTGCTATATCCGAATGTTGTTAAAAGCGAAGTCCGGTTATAACAACGACCGCTGTTAAAAGCGAAAAAAAAGCAAGACTTGAATAAAAATGCAAATAATTTTTTTTTTTTATTTGAGTATACGGTCTATAATTTTAATTAGCACGAGGAAAAAATTGAGTGATTCGCGATTGCTTCTTTTTCTTTGAGTAATTCTAGATAGAATTATCAAAATTGAATAGACTTATAGAAATTGACTCATCAAAAAGAAAGAAGCATGTTTAAAATTGTCAAGTATTAAGTAAAAATAAAGAAATTAAACTTGAGTTCATTGTAGCAAAATTCGATCCGTTGTTATAACCGGAATCAAAAACTCGGCGGTCCTTAACAAAGCCGTTGTTAAATGCGAATTCGCTGTTAAATCCGTCGTTCTTATAAGCGAAAAATTTTAACATTGCGTATATGGGGTTATGGCCGTTCCAAGTGATTTCGGTTGTTATAACCGAAATGTTACTATAAGCGGAGTTGTTATAATCGAAGTCGTCTGTATTTGGTGAGTAAATTATTAAAGTGGCAGGCATCGAACTCATTTAGCCCATCAAAATTAGTGACTTTAAGGACCAAAAATGGCTAAAATATTGACTCTCAGTGACCTAATGGAAGAAATTTAGTGACTTGAAATATGTATATCCAAAAACTTTTTAACTTATTAGACGTGAATGATTACAGTCGTTATCATTTTTAATCATTTTATTTGTAATTTAATTAATAAAAAGACTTTACATCGTATTTTTTTATATGAATTAAAAAATGTAATTATTAATTGAATGATTAATTAAATGATTAATCATTGATCATTCGACATTTGAAATCAAAAGTTTCACAACTTTACATAAAATTATTTTTAAAGAATCAACAAAAAAAAGAAAAAAAAAAGAAAAAGCTAACATAATTTACCAACTCATTTAATAAAGTATTAAGACCATATAGGTGACGTTTAACAGAAACAAAATAGAAAATAATTAAAGCATTTTAAAAATTAAAAAAAAAATAGTTTTAACTTTAAAAAAAGTAAAAAATCCACCAATTCATCAAAAAAGTGACTTTTACTGACCTTCCTTTAAAAAACTGACTTTTAGGGGGGAAAAGTGACTAACTAGTTCGATGCCTGGAAAAGACGTGGTTCCTATGCCCGCCTTAATAAAGTAAAAATTCCTTAGAAGGGCAAGAGAACCTTGGGGAACCCCATGATAACAAAACATTATTTTCCATAATTCGATTAATCAGTGATTCATCGTTGCAAGTAATAGGGTATTTTTATCTTAGAAAAATTTTGTTGTAAAAGTGAAGTACAATAATTAAAAAAAAATTATTTATGTTGTAAAAAGTATTTAAAAAATTTCTGTTCTATGTAAGCAATAATTTGTTAAAGTTGGGGCTTAAAAGTTGTATATCAAAACAGTCGGAATAAGAGCGAAAGCGTTGTGACGTCATATGTTAATACTGTTCTGCCCGAAAAAAGTTTCCAAGAATGCGGTGGCTTCGTTTATAAACATTAAAAGCATCGCATTCTATGACAAATTTTTCAGAAGAACGATATTAACATATGACGTCATAACGCTTCAGCGCTTATTCCGACCGTTTTGATTTACAATTTTTAACCCCCAACTATAACAAATTATTACATACAGAACAGAAATTTTTTCAATTTTTTATAACACAAATAATTTTTTTTAATTCATGTACTTTATTTTTACACCAAAATTTTTCAAAAATAAAAATACCTGCAAATACCCTATTCAACGTCTCAATCAATTTTAAGTTAACTTACTGATTCAGAGTGCAGTAAATGGGAACCAAAAAAACTATCTTCTTTATCGGTACCCCAAATTTTTACTTAGCCAGACGTAAAATCAATAAAACTGACCACATATGAAGTTTTTACTGAATGCTTCTCTTTTAAATCCGGGATAGAAGTTAACTTACCTGAAATAAAAAAGAAAAAAAAACATTAAAGTGACGTGATAGCAAATTAAAATACCGAACATTAATATTTCCGAAATCTTACGGATTGAAAATTTTTTGAATTACTCTAATTGGATATTTTGGCGTCAATTTTAGCCAAAAAAGTCTGTAAATGTATCGAAATATCTACTGCTGTAAACAATGTTACTTTTTTCACGGTCGTATAGACAGGTTCGGAAACTCCTATCCCTTATACATGGGAGATCATGTTACACTTAACTACGCCAAAATTAGTTCATCCTTTCTACCACCGTAAGCGCTACTTGTGAGAGAGACGCTTTTTGATTGGTCGTTGAGATTTGATGCCGACGATGGCGGTACACAGCCGTATAGACGTTTATATGGCCATGGTCCCAACTTACACGATTAGACATGTTGCGGCTCTCAAGATCGCAGCGATGCCAGTGGCCCATTTTAGAATTAAACTGTGCGTAGTTAAGCGGGACATGAAAGGCACAGGAAGTTTCCGGACCTGTCTATACGACCGTGCTTTTTTTTAAAACGGTGAATCTAATAATTCCGTGCGTCGGAGGTGAATTAACGTATCTCCATCGTAAATATAATTGGAGATAGTGTGTTTCGATGTTTGTCAAAATCATGTGACTACAAGTTAACTCGTTCATGTTGGTGTAAACTTGTGGTCACATGACACTTTCACGAAATGTCGAAACAGACTATCTCCAATCATACTTACGATCGAGATACGTTAGTTCACTTCCGACGCACGGAATTAAGAGTAAAGAGGTTTCTGCAAAAAGCGTAATTTTTTGAGAGGTCATGCAACACTATCACAAAATTCTCATGATATTAAGCCTTATGATGTTATTATACCCTGCGGTGGTACAATAAGGCTTTTTGCATGAACCTCTTTTCTAGGTATTTAGTTGGGTTGAATTACCCTAAATACCGTTTTCAAAGGTAAACATTAACATTTTCAGTTTTTAATTGGAACTGATCCCTCACCACTAAGTTTCGCTAGCCCAGTCAAATTCCCCAAAAGCTTTAAATTGTTCGACCTATTCTTTCTTGCTTTTTTTTAATTCATTTACTAAATTCATGAAAGCTTAGCCGCCTAATACAAATTAACATAATTTCATTATTTTTTTTTTTTTTAATTAACAGCCATGCAATTTATCATGAATAACCAACATCACATCAACCGTTTTACAAGTAACAATGGTATCCATTTTACTAACATCAACAGCCACGGGAACGAACAATCCACGTCGGAAACGGTCTATCCAAACGTATATTCCTTAAATAAAAATAAAAAGCCGGGGTCCCTTTCAATTTTAATCAACACCGATAAAAAATTCACTGTTTATCCAAACGCCCCGACGACGGAAAACCCTCAAGCTTTTTTCGATCGTAATCAAAACACTTACAACAACGGAAACAAACATCCCAACAATTATTATTACAACAATCAAAATTCGGTAACCAAACGGCCGTTTTATTACTATAAACCGACCACTTACAAACCGGATTATTACGGCAAACCGGATTATAACACGAAACCGAGTTATAATCAAGGGTTTTATCACCAAAGTAATAATTATAACGGTAATAATTATAATAACAACAATCATAACAATAACAATTATCATTCGCAAACTCATTTTTCCAATGCCGGATCAAATCCGCATTCGGGTAGCCATATTTATGTATCTAATTCTATTTATAATCATAATAGCATTAGTAATCAAAATTCTAATACGCCTCAGTCCGCGTATGATCATTATTTAACGAGTACGTCGAGACCGGAGATAATTATCCGTCCGCAAGTAACGACGGATATATCCTACGATACTGAGGACGAGCAAACAATGCAGAGTCTTGGACATACTCAAGGATTCCGGGGTAAATTCATTTTATTTTCTTTGGAAAATCATAAGTGGAATGAGTTTTTTTTGCACGGTTTTTTTTCCTTTTGCACAAGTCACGCTTTTCCAAAGCACCATGATATTCGAAAAATTCACATCTGTTTGCAGTGGCTGCTTCACTTAGAAAAATAAAATGTCTTGAACAAGTTTTGTCCTGCAACAAAACAGGAATGTTTCATAGCAAAACAAAAATGCTTCATGACAAAGGACAGGTTGTTTCTTGACAAGATATTTTTTATTGTTTTCGCATGATTTTTGTTGCGGCAAAACTTTTTTGTTTTCACATTAGCCACTTTTTTTTTCCGAGTGTGCGAGTCATTGCATTTGAATCTCTGCATGATTTGGTTTAATCCCACTGGAATACGGCTTACCAAGTTTAACTGTAACTGACTTCTTTTTATGTTCGTTCGTTTCTAATTCAAAGTCAACCGTGATTTTTTTTTTTTTTTTTTTTTTTTGAGTCCGTGGGGTAAATCCATCGGTTTGCTCAGTTTTATTCCCGACATTTGATTCACTTCAATCGCAAGGATGTTCTGTCCATATAACTAAAAACCTTTTTGTCATATTAAGACTTTCCTATTCAGGATACAACTTGCAGCATTTGCATTTCGAGGACAATACTACAGCTTCAGGAATAAAGAAATTCTCTATTTTTAACTTTCTTCTCGGTTTTGGATATTTTTTTTGTATTAATACCGCAACTGCGTAGGTTTCTAGTCAAATGAAAAATTTAAGTGCGACCTTAAGCGGAAAGTAGACGTCTTCCCGATTACTGAAAATAGAATCAAGCCACCGGGGTACCTCTTCACTCCCACCCGATTTCTTTGTCATGCGACGTTAGTCCGAAAATATGACGAATAAGCAATGAAATTGAACGAAATCATTTTAAACAATCAAATGAGCTCACAACCAGAAAAGATTATTCGTGATATAAATTGTTTCAACCGTGCAAAGTTTAGGAATTAATGAGGACGTTGATCACTCAAATACCAGCACTTTAGGTAATTGTGTTTGAGATCTTACCAGCTCTTCCTTACCGTCTATTTCACCCACACGGTAGTAGAAACAAGTAAAAAGAACTCTACCCCGAAAAATCTTTAAAGGCAGCTTTTAGTTTATATTTAGGTTTAGAGGTCGCTGCAGTAAGTGGAGAATTAAAAAGAAATATTTTCTGCAAATAAAAAATGAAGTAGAAGTAACCGATTTACAAGAACATTTTTGGTTAAAATTTTAAATTTACTTCTCGTAACTGCCTTATTGCCCAGCAAGGGGAATTCAAGATTTGGCGAGAAAAAAATCCGAAACAAGGTGGAAGGATAGAAAAAAAATTTGGAGAAAAATTAACAACTCGTACCCATGGAGGACTCAAACCCGCGTCTTCCCATTTGGCCCGGGTCTCTGAACTAACGAGCTGAGATGTCAATCTCTCAAAATAAATGTCAATTCCTTCTTGTCAGTCGATAGAGAATTTAGTTCAGGTAGACCATGGTGATTTTCGCTGTATAAAACCATTTTTTAAAAATTTTATTGATTCGGAAAGCTTTCGCAAAATAAACAAACGTTGTGCCTATAAATAAGATTAGAAGTTGTAAACAATCAAAATAAAAAGCGTAAAAAAAGGTGTAGGCATCCTCCTTAATAAGAACATTTTTCAAAGTATAGGGTGTTCAAAAAAATTAATCACTCCTGCGTCACCTTAAAACCAGATAAGGAAATTAAAAAACCCAAACTACAAAACCAGTAAGCTTCTCCTTGCTGAACCAGAGCCTCAAAAACCAATTATTTCGTAAGCCAAAGTCTTCAGCTGAAAACAAGAGCCTACCGAACCCATTCTAACATCAATATGGTGTTCCATACCTGATCGTGATTTCACCAAATAAAAAATAGGTAACACATTAAACGTCGATTTTTTTTTCCGAAGCGGCACGTTTTCCCTCCTCATTCTTAATTGAAACTTTTAAGTGAAACGCTAAAGAGATATATAAAACATACAACCAATTTACCAACAAAATTTACCAACATAAAACCAGGATATTTTTCCAGCAACACATATTCGCCACCCATTTAACCTACGGTGTTCCATTATTTTTTCATTACGTTGTAAACTGCAACAATAAACCACAATCGTTTCTAAAAATCTCTTTCCTCCCTTCAGATAAAGGAAAGCATTTTTCTAACATATAAGGAAAAACATCTTTACCGTGAAAATAGAAACTCTTGGCAGTCAGATAAACTCAAAATTAAATTCATTACCTTTCGAAGATATAGATTGCACTTTGCCAGGATTAAAAACTTTCCCGAAAAATGAGATCGGTGAACCGATCAAAGTGCTTTATCGACTATTTAAATAATTGTCAAAAATATGGTTAGTTTTTCGATCAGAGTTCCACCAAAGCCGCAGTACGGGCAAAAGGAATGCGAATTTCTGAAAAATTATTTCAGATTTTGAATCCTCAACCCCGAAAATATTCTCAAAAATACGGTTAGATTTTTGATCAGAGACACCAGAGTCGCTGTATAGGCGTAAGGAATTCGAATTTTGGAAATATTATTTCAGATTCGGAATCCTCTACCCCAAAAATATTCTCAAAAATACAGTTAGATTTTTGATCAGAGGTCCACCAAAGCCACAATACGGGCACAAGGAATTCGAATTTTGGAAAAATTATTTCAGATTCGTAATCCTCTACCCCAAAAATATTCTCAAAAATTAGGTTAGATTTTTGATCAGAGGTCCAACAAAGCCCCAGTACGGGCATAAGGAATTCGAATTTTGGAAAAATGATTTCAGATTCGGAATCCTCAACCCAGAAAATATTCTCAAAAATACGGTTAGATTTTTGATCAGAGGTCCACCAAAGTCGCAATACGGCCATAAGGAATTCGAATTTCGGAAAAATTATTTCAGATTCGGAATCTTCTACCCCGAAAATATTCTCAAAAATACGGTTATTTTTTCGTTAGCTCCCACGAGGAACCCGCCAATCAGCATCCAAATCGCTTTGTTGACGTAATCGATAACGTCATATCGTGACGTTTCAAAAGTTGGAGATATCGGTTTTTAGGCCTATACCCATACTTTAAGCCCTGCTCACCGTTTCTGAACCACTCAACAGAATTTAACCAAATTTCAATGGTAGCGTATCTGGATGAATATCTACTGCGGTACGAAAATCTGACTCAATCGGTGGCTGCGTTCGCGATGTATAGTCAAAAAAGATTTTGAAATTGTTGAAAATTTAACATTTTCACTCACTGCTTCCGAATCGCTGGACCGATTTGGCTCAAAAACTAATCAGCACCTACATTTCATTAGAAGTTGCTACCCACCAAAAATCATCGAGATCCGTTCTTTCGTTTTTCTGCTTTTCCTCCGACA
The DNA here is from genome assembly GCA_037577465.1 of Liposcelis bostrychophila. Classification (NCBI taxonomy): domain Eukaryota; kingdom Metazoa; phylum Arthropoda; class Insecta; order Psocodea; family Liposcelididae; genus Liposcelis; species Liposcelis bostrychophila. Next base: position 19,356,019 of record CM075207.1, read on the forward strand.
GACACTTTTTTTTCCACATATATTCATACATTCATACACACATACACACATACACACATACACATAATACGTACATGCCAATACCTTGTCGCGACATTTTTTTTTTGAATTTTTCTTATGGCCGATGACCTTGAGAAATTTTTTTCTTGTCCTTGTGGCGACACTTCAAAAATTTATTTAACATTGTGATCCCGTAAGAAACGTTATGGCGACACTTGAGGTGTCGCCATAGTGTCATACTGTCGCGATAGTGTTATGAAAAATCGGGTATGAAGTCGCGATAAGGCCGACCATGTCAGCACACACATACACACATACACACACACGGCCACCATCCAAATTTTGGTTTTTTCGGCATCAGGGGACTTCAAAACGTGTAAAAATATCAAAAACTGAAAATCTGAAATTTGTGCTAAAAACAATGCTTTATTCTCCCTGCGGTCGATAAAGCAAAAAGCCGATAACTCTAACGGACATAAAGCCAAAGGCACGAAAATCGCACTTACGAAATCCCCAGATACGTAAAATGTCAACAGTAACTTGCAAACGGTTAGAGGTAAATTCAATTACGACCTTTTCCGTTGGTTTACACGAAGCTTTATATTTTAAAAAAATATTTTGTTTACATCTCTGCCCTTCCCTTCTCTGGTTGGCTGATGGTTTTTTTTTTTTAATAGCTAAGTATCGGAAAAACCAGGGGTATTCAAAGAATAAAAACATGACGAGAAAAGTTTCACAAAAAAGTAAATGAAATAAAAAGTCATTCTTATTTTTTGGATTTAAACGGTTCAGAGACGTTTTAATGAATGCAGAAATATTCCGCCATGGTAAATCGTTTCGAATTTAGGGGGATGAGGAGTTCACCGGACTTCGCTTCTTTTTTTTTTCCAAGGGCATCCAGTTTTTTGTTTCTTTGTTTTCACGGAGAGACCACAAGGCACGCAAGTGGCAAACATTTTATCCTTATAATTAATTAATTAATTTTTTTTTTTATTTTTTATTTTGAAGGTTGTGGGGAACTTTACACCCGTAGCAATCGTATAGTCGGTGGACATTCCACAACGTTCGGGACTCACCCCTGGCAAGCAGCTATAATTAAATCAGCATTTTTAGCCAAAAAATTATCATGTGGAGGAGCTCTGCTCAACAACAAATGGGTTGTGACTGCGGCTCATTGCGTAGCAACGTAAGTGCAGAAAAACAAAAAAAAAAAAAAAAACCAAATAATAGCGAATTGAACGATGTCAATAGCATCTATCTTTTCCCTTATTTTTTTTATTTTTTTTTTTTTTTTTTTTACAGAACCCCGAACAATAACCTGAGAGTAAGGTTGGGTGAGTGGGATGTCAGAGATCAATCTGAAAGATTAAACCACGAAGAGTACGGAGTCGAAAGGAAAGAGGTAAAAGATTTATTCAGATTAAAGTTTAAAACTGTTTGGATAATAAAACTGATCGCATTTTTTTCCTCAGGTGCACCCTCAGTACAGCGCGACAGACTTTAAAAATGACGTAGCACTGATTAAATTAGATAAAAAAGTAATATTCAAACATCATATAATTCCGGTTTGCCTGCCGGAACTTAACGCTAAATTAGTCGGAAAAACAGCTACAGTCGCTGGGTGGGGAAGAACAAGACACGGTAGGATCTCGTCTAATTATTTTCTTTTTAAAAACTCCGTTTATTTTATTAATTTTTTTTCGTTTCCAGATTTTTTTTTTTTTTAAATTACAAGTTTTAACATTAACATTCATCTTTGTTTTTCAGGAGTGGCCACGGTCCCTACCGTACTCCAAGAAGTAGATGTTGAAGTAATACCAAATGACAGATGTCAACGGTGGTTTAGAGCAGCAGGTCGAAGAGAAACAATACACGACGTATTTTTGTGCGCCGGGTTTAAAGAAGGAGGACGAGACAGTTGTCAAGTAAGTAAAATGCAGTCTAAAATAAATTTTTTTACAGTGAAAAATAAGAGTAGATGGATTGAATTATTTTTTTATTTTTAATCGTTAACTTTTCGAACGAAACTCCTCAAGAGGTATAGGAAGGTGCAGTGAAGTAATCAGCCCTAAAATTAAATGAATTTTCTTTTTTTTAAAAAAATGCCATGTGAGAAAATTCGCCTAGGCCGATCAATTTTGCTTATTTAGACTGCCTCTGCACGACCCCAATAAAAAAAATTTATTCCTTTTATTGAAATAAATTCTTTTTATTCCTTAAAGTGACAAATTTCCTCTACTCAGGCCAACAAAAATACCAGGGGCAAAAAATGTGTTACAAAATTTGATAGGTCTTTCCCTGGTTCGGTGACAACATCTACATTTAGACAGAGCAACTACTATTTTCTTCACACACTCATCCATTCCATTCATTAATAATTTTTTATATCTTTCAGGGGGATTCTGGAGGACCCTTAACGATGACACTCGAAGGCAGGAAAACGCTAATAGGCCTAGTTTCATGGGGCATTGGATGTGGGCGTGAACATTTACCAGGAGTCTACACCAATATTCAAAAATTTGTACCATGGATTGATAAAGTAATGGTCTGATAAAATTGATTGAAAGACTGCTATTTAAATATTAAACGCTCAGGAATATTTATTTTTTTAAATATTATTAAAAAAGACGAAAAAAAAAAAGAAAAGAAAAAAAAAAGAAAAAAAAGATGAATAGTCCGTTTCTTTCGTTAAAGAGAAATTTCAAGTAGCTGCTTTTATTCAGCAAAAATTGAAAAATCACAGCATTTCAGTTTTTATCGGAATCCTTTAGTGCTTTTTTTATTATTATATTTCCTGTAGAGAAAATTTTAGCTTAAACCGAAAAAGTGAATATTTTTTTTTACGAAACGTGTGAATGATTATTAATTTATTATTTTTTTTATTTATATCAGAAAAAAAGGAAATTTCGATGTGTATTTTGCGTCACTTATCGATTTTTGCGAAATAAAGATTAAGATAGTGGCGTGAAGGAAACGAAATCTTATCGATAAATAAAACGAATTGTTATGAAAAATCGTAGCGTGCTTTTTCATTTAAAAAAACCTTGTTATCGCATTAAATAATTAATTGACAACAGTACGAAATTGTGTTAAATCAATGTCATACAGGCATATTGAACAAAATGCTAATAAGAGTAAATTATTTCGCGTGATGAATTCGAAAAAATCGCACGACAGTGCACACAGTCAGGCAATAAATTGTACTGTATGCACATTTAGTAGTGCGGTGTTTGTCCATTATTGAAACTAATTAAAAGAGACTGCCAAAAAAAAAAAAAAGCTCAAAAATTTGGTGCCCACCGATCATGCGCACCGAAATTGCGAGGAAAACGCCTTTCCAATTGACAATTATACTCCCGATCTTATTTAGTATCACTATTGAGATTTAATTTTTCATTTCCTGAATATTCCGAAGAGCAATGCTCAGCCGGAAATCCTTTTTCGATTATATATGATATCCTGAATAGAAAACTCGTACGAGGAATCACGTCGAGTTTAAGCAGTTCTACGATCATTTCATTTCATTTATTAGTTATAAAAGAATTCTCGAACATATCTAAAGCAAGGCAACGCGCAGAGACAGAAAACAAAAAAATTACGATAGTTTCGAAAACCACTTGTACCGTTAAAACTTTTATCTGCTTCAACTTTTCATCTTTACGTCAGCATCATAACGAAATACATTTCAGAATAAGGAAATGATTTTGCCCTGGTAGCAGATTGGATTTCGGAGTGTAATATTTATAACGGTTTTCCGAGTATCCTTAAGATACTTCGTAAGTACAGGCTGCTAAGCCTAAATCTTAAAGAGAAACGAGCAAAGGAGCTTGTTTTCAATCTACATTTTTTTTTATCTGAAAAAGATCCGGCAGAGGGGGGAATTATGTAGTGTCCTTACGTATGAATAAATTTTTAGAATCCCTGGCTCCCATGGTGCAAATTATGGGGGGCGAAAATGAATTGACCATAGAATATCCCGTTCGAAGAACCAAAAACAGATCCAAGGCTTCATACACAAGTTCCTACAAAACATGTACAGATGTGCATCATTATAATACCAGAAATAAAGATAATCTAACCATATCTGCCAGGAGTGAAAATAAAATGTATCAAGCAACAATTATTTTTTATAATTTACCGCTTAAACTTGAATGGATGAAGTCGAAATCAGCATTTAAAAAACAGCTAAAAGAACTGCTATTAGACCATACCTTTTACAAAATTAAAGAATACACGGATTTTAAATTCAACATATAATGTTTATTTTGTCGCTTTTTTTTTCTTCTCTCGAGACTAACGATAGTATATTTTTGAATTATTTTCATTTATTTTATTTTAGTTTATTTTTTATTGTATTTTTAATTCGCAGGCATCGATCTCATTTAGCCCATCAAAATTAGTGATTCTAGGGACCGAAAATGGCTAAAATATTGACTTTCAGTGACCTGATGGAAGAAATTTAGTGACTTGAAATACGTATATCCAAATTTTTTTTTTAACGTATTAGACGTGAATGATTACAGTCGTTATCATCTTTAATCATTTTATTTGTAATTTAATTAATAAAAAGACCTTACATCATATCTTTTTATATGAAGTCAAAAATTTAATTATTAATTAAATGATTAATTATTAATCATTCTACATTTGAGATCAAAAGTTTCACAACTTTACATAAAATTAAAATTAATATTAAAGAATTAACAAAAAAAAGCTAATATAATTTACTAACTCGTTTGATAAAGTACTAAGACCATATAGGTGACATTTAACAAAAACAAAATAGAAAATAATTAAAGAATTTTAAAGATTTAAAAAAAAAATTAGTTTTAACTTTAAAAAAAGTAAAAAATTTACCAATTCATCAAAAAAGTGACTTTTAGTGACCATACACAAAATAAGTGACTTTTAGGGGGAAAAAGTGACTGGTTTGATGCCTGAATTCGTTAACTGACATGTCTAATGTTTAAATGTTACAAACAATGGAATGCTAAAATATACTCATACTCAAAAAAAAAAAAAAAAAAAAAAAAAAAAAAATAGAAAAAGAAAAAAAGAAAAAAAAAATGTAACATTACTGATTGAGTCGAAAAACTCAATCTAGTCTCCCTGGTCGATATCTCGACCAACAAAATAAAAATCTAAAATCTTCATCGTTATTAACTGATGCCTAATTTACTTTTAACAAGCTGAATATAAGGCTCACTAGGTTATTATTTGAAAAAAAAAAAAAAAAAAAAAAGATGGTTAAGTCCGTTTTTTTTCCGATATATATATTTTCGATGAGAGGTAGTCATTTTTTCGTCCTAACTAATTTCAAGATGAGCTCGCTTTACGGAACCACTGCTTTCCTACTTTTAAAAAAATCTTTACGAATCGGAAAATTTAAGGAAAAATGCTGTTAAATGGGATGCTGAAGTCCCTTTTTCGATAAGAGCTAGTCATTTATTTCTTCGAACTAAATTAAGGTGAGCTTGACCATTTTGAAAGATAAATGGACATGATCCCTAAGCACCAAGTGCGACAAGTCGGTTTTTTTTCCCCTCCATCTTTTAATAAAAGATCTTTAAATTCGTCAATCACACCTGAAATCATATTGCTAATTATTTTCCACGATTTAAATCCAATGGATATTACTTATCTGCCTTTAATCCGACTTAGATAATTATTTAGGCGAGTGTCATTTTGCATGGCAAAAAATATTTCCTTATCATTGACTATTGATAAGATTGTTCGGATAACGTCATTGGGATAAAAAAAAAATATTTAGTCGCTGTTGTTATTTCAAACATGAAGAAAGTGGCTGTGATTTTCGTTTTTATTTTCGCTCTTTTTAACGTAAGTTATGCCGCGGAATACCTGCGGTGCTATCAGTGCAGTTTAAATATAGCAGACGGTGAAAAAGATCCGGATTTAACCTGCCTAGAATCACCACAAAATACTTCCGTCAAAGTTTGTCCTACTAGGATGAAATACTGCATGATATATAGAACCGATTACAAAGAATCAGGTAAATTTAAAATAAATTCGCAAACCGATTAAAGATGATTCGTGTTAACAAAAAATCTGTCCCAGGGCAAATCGCTTCTATGCTTAGGACGTGCGAAGAAAAGCCGCCGTTATTCAACGATGACGTCGAGGATGAAAAGTTCATTGCTCATTACCGATCTTGCCAGACAGACCTATGCAACAGTGGAAATGGAATATCGTCAGGAGGGGCCGTTGATGGGAATGGGAACGGTGGAATTGGAGGGATTTTAGTTCCGGACGCATCCGTAAGGAATGATGCTGTCTCAATAATTAAAATAAATACTTTTCTATTGTGCGGGGTTCTGCTAGGATACTTCAATATTTCATAACATTTGATATTAACAGAAACAAAATATTTAATAAATAAAAAGCATTTCCAAATCGAGTAGTATACTCAGCATGTATTGTATATTTTCACCGATGATTGGCAAAAGGCATAATGGAATAGACTGCTGTAGATTTTACATTTTTCTTTAAATATCTCGTAAATAAAACGCACCATGCAAGAGCGAAAAATTCTACAGATACACATTTTGCGGTACACCCGGCTATTTTTTTTTTTAAAATCCGGTACTGTGATTGCTTTTTACAAACATATTATACGAGCAGTAATAAAAAATCCATTAGAAGCGCAAAAACTTTTGGAAAGTTTCAAATCCATGGATATAACAAATCAGAAAATAATGTTGGGCCTTTTCGAAAACAAATTCAGAGCTCAATCATTTATCATTTGCCTTAAATACCTTACTTTGGTTGTAATATATTTTTTCATGAAACAAAGTTCGTGATGTCCGAATTTTTAAAAAACGCCTTGAAATTGACGATTATACTGCCAATGCGTATTTGTTATCCTCATTGTTGTTGATTTTAATTTATTTTCTTACTGTTTATTTACTTATTTTATTTATCTTTTTATTTATTTATTTATTTATTTTTTTTTTTTTATCCTTTCTTGAATTTCTAAACAAACTTTAATAAACTTAAAAAACAATGGCAATTTCGGAAGAAGAAAACTCTAAGACAAAAAATAAAACTGTACAAAATCAGATTTCTCGGAAAAGCACTTGCAGCGCTCAAACTTATTCACTTCAGTTTTTTCTTCCATTTACAATGACCCTCCAATATAATCTTTCTAGAATGATGTTTCAATATAAAATAAGGTTAGCTTCAACAGGAATGATGTCTTTCTCTGTATCCTGCATAGCCGTACCAGGGGGCTACTTTGTAAGCTTTTTGACGTATTTTTCAAAAACAGATGTAAAACGTATAAGAAAATTCATATCTGTTTGTACCAATATTAAGAGGCGTTCTTCAGCTTGATATTATGTTATAATGTCTATACTTGTTCTAACACGAATAAAAACTCGATTATTTAAACGCTGTCTTTTTAACAAAAATGGGGCTAATTAGTACAATCATGTCTATACCTGAATATCTTTAATAATTGAGGTGGATATCACGAATTATTGATTTCTGTAAATGGAAAATGTTTTAATAAAACGAATTGTACCTTTTTAGATGTTCTATTAATGACTATCGGGTCAGTCCATTTGAAATGACCAAATTCGAAATTACTACCTTGACCGATTTTTTTGATTTTCGAGGAATCGAATCTACTTATCGGTCTTATAAAAACCCCAAATTTTCAAATTTTTAAAACCACTAGTTCGAAGTTATTGACCTCTGAAAATTGGAGTGGGGCGCATACCCTGTTTTTAAAAATCGCTGTAACTACGGACCGCGTTGACATAGAAAATCGAATTTTATCTATACTAATCCTCGCTGGAGAAATTATAAATCGTAAAAAAAAGAAAAACTTTCATCTTTATTTACCAAAACTTGGGAGTTCAAGATTCAGATTAAAGGCGAAGGTTATCTCTCTTTGGAACTGGTTTTTCAACAGAAACGATGGATCACAAACTATACGAGAGGAACAGTTGAATGAATCGATCCAGAAAATCCAGTTGCTTTGAAAAAATAGGCGAGCCGGGCCACATCACGAGAACCTTGACAGTGTCAAAGGGAAAAAAATAAGTACAAATTAAAAAAGGCAAGTGACATGCATTTACAGCTGAATTGATTAAACTTAATGGAGCAATCATTTTAGCTATGCATATAGTGTTTCGTTTTAAATAAATGTTTAAAAATTAATAATAATGCATATTATAAATAAAGGGTTTTTTTTTTTGGCAACTAACAGGTAGTGATCGGTTCAAAAATGAAAATCTTAACTTTTTTGGTTTTTATCATCCAACTTTATTCATTTTTCTTGTCAAAACGAAATATCTGTAGCATTGGATATTCTGAATGAGCTACACCTACGTCATTGCATTATAGTTTCTCATGACAATAGTCACAAAGAATATTATTCTAAAAATATAAAGCTGCTTTCGTCTGAGAATGTGCCTGCCACATATTTGAGCTACGAACAATTGACCGACTACATTCACGAAACAAAAAATTTCTCCAAAAGCATAGGAATCATAATGAAAGACACATGCATATTAGTTACAATCAACTCAAAATAATTTCGTCCCAACTTGCTTTGGTAGGTGAACAACACACTTAGATACTAAAAATTTTACAACTGCAATTTGACTGATGTTTGTAGCATAATGAAACTCATAAGTGGAGTAAATTTACGTGGCTTGTATTCGTAACAAGCGAGGAATTGAATGTACCCGAAAACGAATTAAAAATACCTTACAACTGCGAATTCATTTTAATTTCATCAAATAGTGGTTTGTTTTATAAACTAACCGAGTTTTATACGATCCATAACAGTTCGTTCACGACTGATTTTGGAGAGTGGAACATTTTATCTGGTCTGAATCTAGCAAAGCCGAACATTTCATTTTTTGGTAGGCGGCTAAATTTGAACAGAAATAAATTTAGAATTATAGCGTTCGAAGAGCTGGAAAATGTAAATATAAGTAGCTTATTTTATACAGAATCAATAAACTATAGCCAATGCCAAAAAAAATTGACATAATTATTTACTCCCTCTGTCCCAAAATACTTTGTGCGTTTCTCATTTTTATTTCCCATTTCGCAAGCTTTTGATTTTTGCCGGAACTGTTTGTACCACTTTACCCACCCACCCAAGCACTATTTTACACCAACCCCCCATCCCCCCCAGGGGTCCCCCCCTTTGGGAAATAAATTATCGAAAAATGAGATCGGTGAACCGATCAAAGTGCTTTATCGACTATTTAAATAATTCTCAAAAATATGGTTAGTTTTTCGATCAGAGTTCCACCAAAGCCGCAGTATGGGCACAAGGAATGCGAATTTCTGAAAAATTATTTCAGATTTTGAATCCTCAACCCCGAAAATATTCTCAAAAATACGGTTAGTTTTTCGATCAGAGTTCCACCAAAGCCGCAGTACGGGCATAAAAGATTCGAATTTCGGAAAAATTATTTCTGATTCGGAATCCTCTACCCCGAAAATATTCTCAAAAATTCGGTTAGATTTTTGATCAGAGGTCCACCAAATCCGCAAAACTGGCATAAGGGATTCGAATTTCGGAAAAATTATTTCAGATTCGGAATCCTCTACCCCGAAAATATTCTCAAAAATACGGTTAGATTTTTGATCAGAGGTCCACCAAAGCCGCAGTACGGGCATAAGGGATTCGAATTTAGGAAAATTTATTTCAGATTCGGAATCCTCTACTCCGAAAATATTCTCAAAAATTCGGTTAGATTTTTGATCAGAGGTCCACCAAAGTCGCACTACGGGCATAAGGAATTCGAATTTCGGAAAAATTATTTCAGATTCGGAATCCTCTACCCCGAAAATATTTTCAAAAATACGGTTATTTTTTCGTTAACTCCCACGAGGAACCCGCCAATCAGCATCCAAATCGCTTTGTTGACGTAATCGATGACGTCATATCGTGACGTTTCAAAAGTTGGAGATATCGGTTTTTAGGCCTATACCCATACTTTTAGCCCTGCTCACCGTTTCTGAACCACTCAACAGAATTTAACCAAATTTCAATGGTAGCGTATCTGGATGAATATCTACTGCAGTACGAAAATCTGACTCAATCGGTGGCAGCGTTCGCAATTTATAGTCAAAAAATATCTTGAAATAGTTGAAAATTCAACATTTTTACTCACTGCTTCCGAATCGCTGAACAGATTTGGCTCAAAAACTAATCAGCACCTACATTTCATTAGAAGTTCCTACCCACCAAAAATCATCGACATCCGTTCTTCCGTTTTTCTGCTTTTCGACGGACAGATTTTTTTGCACATATATTCATACATTCATACATTCATACACACATACACACATCCACACATACACACACACGGCCACCATCCAAATTTTGCTTTTTTCGGCATCAGGGGACTTCAAAACGTGTAAAAATATCAAAAACTGAAAATCTGAAATTTGTGCTAAAAACAATGCTTTATTCTCCCTGCGGTCGATAAAAAAGCAAAAAATGCAAAAAATTAAAAATTTCTATTATTTTCGCCCCGTTTCAGAAACGAAAGCAAAAAATTTGAAAGTGGTCGGAAATGAGAGAGTACATTACCCTAAACAAGAATCCCCCATGAGAAAATTTTTTTCATTTGTCGCAATTCCCCAAAAAAATTAAATATGTCGAGGGTCCGACCAATTTTTAAATCTCGATTAGATGGTCGCGAAACGTTTGTTACGGGGGTTTTTTAGGTCGCTGATTTCGGTTCTGAGGTCCGTTTTTAAAAGTTCAAGATGGCGGATCCAATATGGCGGACCTTTTCTTAATAAATCGATTGTTTTTCACTAAAACACGTAATCGGGGGGTTATTGAGGCCGCTGATTTCAATTCTGAAATCGGTTTTTGAAAATTCAAGATGGCGGAACCAATATGGCCGACCTTTTTTCAAAAATTCGACTTTCTTTCACATAAGCACGTAATCGGGGGGTTATTGAGGACGCTGATTTTGATTTTGAGGTCGGTTTTTTAAAATTCAAGATGGCGAATCCAATATGGCTGACCTTTTTTCAAAAATTCGATTTTTTTCTTAATAAACACTTGTCCGGGGGGTTATTAGGGACGCTGATTTCGATTCTAAGGTCCGTTTTTAAAAATTAAAGATGACAGACGCAATATGGCGGACGTTCACCGATAAATCCTAATCATGAATTTGATTGAATCAAAAAAAATTTTTTTTGGAAGCGTCCGCCATATTGGATCCGCCATCTTGAACTATTGTAAAAACTAACCTCAGATGTAAAATTGAATGCATTTCTTTGTTTCATAATTTTTAAAAATTCGATGATGATTTTTTTTCTCTGTTCGCGCGCAAAACTTCAACCACGTAATTTCCTTTGAGAAAACGGAGAGTTTAAGGCACGACTGAAAGGAAGGTATGACGTCATTTCCTTTTCCTCCTTCTTACTTTTCTGCAACGTTCAGCGATCGGATGTAATTTTTGTGCCTGTCTTTAAAAATTTAAAAATGTTATTTTTTTTTCTTTTCTTAATTAGTAAAAAATAGTAAAAATTAAAAAAGACAAGTGACTAGCGTTTACGGCTGAATCAGGGGTTCGATTCCGATTACCTTTGAGGTCGGAATCGGAATCGGAATCGGAATCGGAATCGGAATCGGAATCGGGTGATTAAAACTAAATGGAAGTGGAATCAGAATCATTTTTTAAATTTTTTAAAAATTTAATTTAACTGAAATTCGGATCGGAATCAGCCTCCTTATATCGATTTCAATAAGAATGAATTCGGAATCGAACCCCTGGGAAAAAAGCATTAATAAATTAGTTCAATGTTAAAGGAAAAAAAAAAAACTAATTTCTTAGGCCGGCGACTATTTTTTTTCTTTTGTCGTCCTTTTACCGAAAGTGATCCGTTAAATATTTTGACACTGTCACAATGTTCAAGAGCATTATCATCATCATCATCATCATCAACAACAACATAAGTAGCGTGTAAAAAAAAGCCGCGCAAACTCAACTAGCCGCGACGGATAACTTACTTTACGATTTAACCGACAGTGTAACGATATCCCACAACGGTGCAGCGTGGCGGGAGTGTTTTTCGAAAAAAATTCGATCCTGTTCTCTCGTAAATAGAAAAGTTTTTTTGATAATAAACAGTTCGATCGGTTTTAGTGAAAAATAAAAAAGTAAAGAAAAACTAGTTAATTTGAGGTAAGAGCAAATTGAAAGTTTGAAAACGGCATGGAAGTGATTTATTTTTCCCTCCAAAAAAAAAAGTTCGCGTGCTTAGAAAACTTTTCCGAAAAAAAAATTCATGGTTATTTACATTACCTTTTATTAAAAGTGGATATAATTATAATTATAATTATAATTTTAACTGTATAACGTATATCTGTACAAGTGTGTCAGCTTTTGTCTTATTAAACCCAACAAGAAAATGTAATTATGAGATAACATTTCTCAAAACTTTCTTCCAGTGAAGCACAAAGAGTTTTAAAACGCGTTTTAAAGTACTTCATTTTGGTAAAACACAATCTTTTAATTATAAAATTTAACGAATTTTATAAGCTAATTTTTGTTTTCTTTTTTTTCTTTTTTGACACATCGTAAAAACGTCTTTTTGAATGAAAACAGAACGTGGTCGTTTAAAAAAGCATTTGCAGAAGTGATAAAAAATTTGATTAAATGTCATAAAGCTCGTTCTTTTTTTCCCCTTTTTCATTTTGAATTATATGAATTCCTTTTTTCGCTGAAAGAGAGTAGAGAATAAGGTCCGGCAAAGTTAAAAATCTCATTTAGAAATTTTGATGGGTTTCATTTCGAATGATACAAATTCGTTTTTTTTTTTTTTTTTTTTTTTTTTTTTTGTGGAGAGAATGGAGAACGTCCGGCAAAGTCAGAGGTCTCATTTAGAATTTTAATGAGCTGCGGAGTTAAATTAACGTCAATGACTTTCAACGGCTTGAGATAAAAATTTATTAATACACAAAAGGTGTGAATGGAAGGTATGTTTGACGTGTTCTTTCAGTTTTGAAGGTAACTAAATAAATTTTCACCTCGGTCATTATTTCTCACCGAAAAATACAGCAGGGTTGGATCAAAAGAAAATCCTTTTATTATTTTGTTTTTTAATGATAAAAATATAAAAAAGCAGAACAACGAAACAACGGATTTCAGGATTTACTTTTGGTCGATACTACAAATGATTTGTTTCCTAGTTCTGAGTTTTCCATTTGTCAAAATTTAAACAAAACGTCTTAAAAGAATTGGACATCTTTTTTATAAGTCCTTGCACAACATTTTTTTTCAGTACCCAGTTTGGCGGTGAAATTGCCTTTAATTTCTTTTAGCCGAGAGGGTAAATTCCCTCTCATAATGTTTGACCCTTTTCCGACGGCTATTGTGAGCAAAAAAATATAATATTGGCAAAATATTTTTTAAACATTTTTCAATATTTTAAAAATATTTTGCAAATATTTTTTGAAACAAAAACCAATAAAAATATTATTAAAATCGTTGTCAAAATTTTAAAAATATTTTTTTCTGTTTCTTGTATCAAAAAACACTTCTATAATATTTTTAAAATATTGAAAATTATTTAAAAAATGTTTTATAGATATTAATATTTCTTTTCTTGCTGGGATATATACGATTGGGGAATTTTATTGGGAACTAACCGTTCCGCCCCCGACCTGGGGTATATGAGACTGAGTTAAGCGCTATGAAAATAATTTTCTAGCACAATTAACGGTACAATGCAAAACTATAACTACTTGCTTTATATTCAAAAAATTTTCGTTTTTGATTTTTTTCCGGGTTCACTTCCATACTTACGGAAAAAAATTAAGAAGTTTTAACCGATCCTGATTCAAATTGACAATAGACCACATTCAAAGTTTATGCAAACTTTGATCGATTTTTCTTCTTCTTTTAAGTGTCAGCTCCTCGACGAAGATTGGCTATCATCTGGACTATTTTTACTTTATCGACCGCTGCTCGAAAAAGACCCAAGGAATCGACACCAAATCAGTCCCTGAGATTTTTGAGCCATACGAGGTTTTCCTACTACTCTGACCGCGCTTACCCTCGATCTTTCCCTCCATCACAAGCTCACGGTGCTCAACCAGCCTCCGATTATCGGGCGGAATGGACGAAAAAATCTGACTTCACAGCGGGTTTAGGGATCATGAATATAGTCCGAAACAAGCAACCGCCAAATCGCGTCAGATCATCCTGGGCCCCCACTAGGGCCCCCCGGGAGCCCCAAACTTTTCCTTGGTCGTGTGGCATATCATATGAAAACCCGTTGCAAATGCTGTCGAATGAGACCTTACAGAGATTTCTATCTGTTATAGGCATGAAGATATCGTCATTTAAACCATTCAAAATGAAGGATCAATTTTAGACTCTTTTAAATGACAGTATCTTCATGCCTATAACAGATAGAAATCCCTGTAAGGTCTCATTCGACAGCATTTGCAACGGGTTTTCATATGATATGCCACACGACCAAGGAAAAGTTTGGGGCTCCCGGGGGGCCCTAGTGGGGGCCCAGGATGATCTCACGCGATTTGGCGGTTGCTTGTTTCGGACTATATTCATGATCCCTAAACCCGCTGTGAAGTCAGATTTTTTCGTCCATTCCGCCCGATAATCGGAGGCTGGTTGAGCACCGTGAGCTGAAGGAGTGAAGGAGGCGATATTTTTCATTTCGAATTACGTGGCCGAACTAATCGAGCTTCCGACGCTTGATCTCGTACAGCACTTCTACTTCCTTCTTCATACGAGCCAAGACGTCAGTATTTCTCGCCCTGTCAGTCCACAAAATTTTAAGCGTTCGACGGTATACCCACATCTCAAAAGCCTCCAACTTCTTTTCCAACGTCATAGTTAACGTCCATCCCTCGTGTCCATATAAAAGCACGGGAAACACGTAATTTGATCGATTACTCTTGACAAATCCAGTGAAACTTACCTGAAAATAAAGAAAATAAAAAAATTATAAAACGACCATGTCTTTAAAAATGATTAGAGACTTTTCCACGGTAATGTACCCAGAATCTTAAAGAATAAAAAAATTTCAAGGGTGCTAATTCTGTTGACTATCTTGACCATTTTGGGGAAGAATGTTCGGCCGAAAATTCTTACGTTAGACGGCAATTCTTCCCTTGCGAAAAAGTAATGTTAAGAAGTGTATAAAATCTTTGCAAAATAAATGCAAAAAATTTACATAAAAAATTTATTGTTTTTGTATTATTTACACAAAAAAATCATGCATAATTTTTGCATAGCTTATGCATAATTTTTTAAGAACCAAAAATTGAATATGCATAATTTTTACAAAATTTATGCATAGTTTTTTATGCATGAAAATCTGGATATGCATAATTTTTTATTTTTTAATTAATGAAGCAGGAAAACTTGCAAAAATGTTATGTTTATTTCATTTCTTTTCGGTTTTATGCACATTTATTTATGCATAATTATAATGGAGGATGAAAAAAATATTTCCGGTAAAAAGTCAAGTTCTTTACATAATTTGACAAAAAAAATTTTTTTCTTCCAATTTTTTTTGTCTGCTGCGACAATTTTATTTTTAAGAATTGATCTCTAAATTCCTTCCTTTTTCCTTTTTTGATGCGTACAACAGACCACATCAAATTCACTTTTATATAATAAGATAGATTAGGGATAGGTCCCAAGGAAAGCCTTACTCATAGGCATTATTCCACCATACTGGCAGAATTTTCCTTTTATTTTTTGTTTGCTCGAAAAATACCATCGGATATTTCCCATTTGACATGGGAAAAAGCAATCCCTCAGGGGCACGGGTTAGAAACAAGTTACGAAGGGCAGCTTCGGAACACGCTTTTATTTATTTATTTAGAAACTTTTCAGGGGGCGAATGTTTTTAAATTCCATATTTGCATTCTTAAGAAGCACCGTAGAACAAGCGTTTGAAAACGAATGAAAAATTCTGCTATAAAGTGGTAGCAGGTCTATCCCTGGCCGTAATTTCTTGGAAAACCAAGAGCAATTTTTCGAATTAACTATATACAAAGGAACCAATTCCAGAAAAGAGACTTACAAAGTCGAAGATTTTATTATTGAATTTCCCAACTGCTGTGATACATCATACAACAACAACTTTCAATTTCTTCCGTTGAACTCACACTTTTTTGTCTCTATTTTACATTGAAAATGATGAATATTCGAAAATATTCACTCGACCTTTTTATTTGTGAAATAACGATTTAATCTGCCACAAATTCAACATAAATCATAAAGAAAATTCAAGCAAGTCTGCATTAACAAACAAAAAAAAAAAAAAAAAAAAAAAAAAATTCGCGAAGCGTCGACTCTCTTCAAAATTTTGGGGCAAAAATAGGCATTCGAGTTTTTGATTCCCCGCAATCAATCACATCAAAAGTAAACAAAAATTGAATAAACCTTTTTGATTGATTATTTCCGCGGCAGTCAAAAGAAAATGCAGTGGGAAAGGAATGAAAAGTGTACTCCTGGGGACTGTTTTGCACGCGAAACACGGAGAAAGCGATTTCAATATCCTCTAATAATGAAAAATTCGAAAATAACATGCTGTTAATGAAAATAAGATTCTATGAAGAAAGGAACAACGTGTTTTTTTTTTTTTTTTTTTTTTTTTGTTAGTTCCCGAACCCGATATTTTCATTGAATAAACTTGGATCCTTCTTAACGAAGAAGAAAACAAAGCTCTCCTTCATTAATCACTTTACACGGGCCTTTTGTCTTTTCTCTCTCGACCATATGAAGTGGTCAAACAATCATCAATTTTTGCTTCCCATTGTCGCTTAAAAATTATTATCACCTTGTTTCTTTTTTGCCATTATTTCGAGATTATTTAAGTATGTTTGCGTCTTCTTTTTCTCGATTCTTATCACGCTAATGTGAAAAAGGTAAATAACAGGGGGTTATTATACATTTTTTTGTAAATTTTAAAACGCTGTATACATTTTTTTCTTCCTTTTTAAATATTTCTCCTTCAAGCTGGCGCGCTTTCGAAAAGAAATTGAAAGCAGAAAAAGCGAACGAACATCAAAGGTTCTTTCTTTTTCCCGAAATAGATTAAAATTTAAGGCCAGTAAGAGGTAATGAGTAATGTTGATGCTCCGTAGCTTGTAAGAGATAAAGCATGCTTAATATTTAAAAAGGAAAAAATTGGGCATTGTCTTTGTGTACGAGGCTGCTGGAAAGAACCCGGCCCACAGGGTATTTACTGATTAATGAGAACGGAAATATAGGACCCAAAAAAACCCTCCTTCAAAGGGATCATTCAAGAATTACGTAAGCACTTAACAGGGCAGGACAGATTCCATGTCTTACGTAAGATTTGAAATTTTAAAAATTTGCCATTGTAAAAAAAAATTGCCGCATTATTCAGTGTAAAAATGGTCTCATTAGTTCATAATTTCATTTTATGATTACTTTAAATTTCCTTTTTTGATTTTGTTTATTGATTTTTTATATTATTTTCTTGATTCAATTATTTTTTTTAAATAAATTTCACTGTCCTCTATTTGATGCTTAGTCAAAATTTTATTTCAGAAAAAGAAAAAGGGATAGTAACAGTAATTTTTTGAAGATGAAAATAAAAAGAAAATAAAGTTAAAATCTCTTTTTAGCAAATTATCAAAAAAAAAATTAAAAAAAAAAAATCTTATTTAATATTAGGGAGGGGGGGGGGGGGGGGTGTGTGCAAAATAGGCAAAAAATGCATACGTAATACTTGCATGATCCCAAAGCATTCAGCAATAGGGTGGTTCGACAATCAACTTGTTTGAAAAACCCCGCACAGAATAATAGGAATTTGGGCACCGGATGAAATTCCATTTGTTTTTGTTTTTCCTTTAGTTTGTTTTTAAATGTGAGCTTCATCCCGTGCCCAATTTCCTATTATTCTGTGCGGGGTTCTTTCAAAACTCTTATATCGGGAAAATTTTCTTTATAGAGGTAAAGCATCTACCTGAATTTTTTCAGATTTTTTGAACTTGAGGTTGACACCTCAATCGGCCTTGAAATTTCCAAAAAGCCCATATAAGGGCCAGAAATTAACACTTTTTTCGCATAAAAGACCATCGATTCCTATTGGAAATTTTGCGTAGATTACGAATTCGTATTAAAAAGTAGTCTTGGTGAACAGCCACAGGCAAAAAGCCATAATTAGGTTTTCAGAACTTTTAAATCTCGTCTGTAGCTAAAAAATCATAAACCAAAACTAATTTTCGACTTCAAAGTCGTAATCTACGCAAAATTTCCGATGGGAATCAATGTTCGTTTATGCCAAAAAAAAAATTTTTTTGGCCTTTACATGGACTTTTTGGAAATTTCAAGGTCAATGTGACACCTCAACATGCCGTTCAAAAAATCTGAAAAAAATTTAGGGTTGATACTCACCCTACAAAGAAACTTTTCCCGATATAGGAGTTTTGAAACTCCAAAAAAGTTCATTTTCGAACCACCTTATTAAGCAAGGTTATTTCCCAGTTGTTGCGGTAACTTCAAAATTAGTTGTAATCCTCGTTTTGTCAGGCCTATTTTAATTTGAAGAAAATCGAGCGAGACCGAACGTCAAGAGAAAATCATTTTATAAAAAATCTTGAAGAGTCGACCCATTTCTCGTACTAAAATATATGAGGATCACAGGACTGTATAGAAATTATAGGACGGTAGCTACCCTAAAGAGTGGGGAAGAAGGTCACTCGCTTTATTAATTGCGTAAAAAACCAAAATGAATTGAAAGTTCATATTTTAATATGCACTAATCGAGATAGCCGTTCAAGTTACTCAAAAACGATTTTAAAGTTTCAATATAAACCCAACTTAAACGCTCTCAGTAATGCATTGTACGATTTTAAATAACCGATAAGAGCCATTCAAAGAAATAATTGCAAAAGTAGGGGCTTAGAAAACGTACATCGTTTCCAGTCAGGAAATAGATTTAACTGTCAAAATCGATTTTATCGTCTAATGGTAGGTTTTCATTTCAAAAAAAAAAAAAAAAAAAAAAAAAAAAAAAGGCAAACATTGAATTAAAATTGTAAGCTCACAACTAATTGAAGTACTGCGAATAAAATATTTATGAAAATTACGTCAAGACTCAGATCCATGATGGAAGTCAAATATGTACACCCCAATACACTGTAGTAGACAAATATGTTTACTTCAATATATTAGAGCAGCCATGTTGTTGAGCACCATTAAATTCATTAAAACTAGAAGAGATTTTCGTTTGATTTGTTCTTCTAAAAGGCTCTTTCTCCTTCAAGACGGGGGGCTACGCACTATTTAGACGAAGTTTTTATTCATAAAATTTTTAGCTTACGGCCCTTTTGATTTTTTAAATATATTTATATGCAACCAGCTCTGAGTTTTGCCACGGACCATGGGAAAAAATATCAAATTCCGACATTGTTATACGATGTTTACTTCGCTTAAAACAAAATGAAAAAAAAAATTGAATCGTTGAAACTGACTATTAAAATAATTTAAGTTTGAACTATTAAATTAAATTTAAAATTATTCTGAACTTCGAAAGTGGAAAAAATAGTGAAAAATGGCAATATAAAATTGTATGTTCGTATTCCCTTAATTAAAAATTTCGGGTCATTCCAAACACCTAACATTTTGACAATTGTACAATATAGGGGCCATTCAAGTATTACGTAAGCATGATTTTGGTAAATTTCACCCCCCCCCCCCTCCCAGTTGTAAGATATTTCGCCATACTTAGCTTGGGCCGAAGGCGGTTAATGTGGACCCCCCCCCCCCCCCCCCCTAAAAATCTTACGTAATACTTAACGTGTTTTAAGTCAAGATCTAAAAACACTAACAAAATGCTCCAAACATTTTAGAATTAATTCAACGATCCCTCGTTTCGATAGCTCAACATTTCGGCTTATCCCTAAATATTACCGCCAAATATTTCAAAAATTTAAAGATTGTCCTCACTTGAACTCTCCCAGTAATTTCCTTAATATCTTTTTCTTTAAACGCTTGAATGCGAAATTTGAAAAATTATCTTAATGGATGTTTAATCCGTGAAAAAGGAGGTATATTAACAAACGAACAAAACAAAACAAACAAAAAAAAAAAAAAAAAAAAGCACTGTGAACAATTATTTATTTTTCTCGTTTATTTAGAGCGATTCCGCTTGTGAAATTAAAGTTTAGAGAAAACCTTTTGAACAAAACTAAAACTAATACTGTTTCTCCATTATCATTAAGTACACTACGATAAAATTAAAAAGGATTTCGTAAAGCTGTCGAAAGTACTGTGCTTCGCGGTTTCTATCTTTTTCTATAATACCATGTGGTAGCAAAAGAAAACGTGTCTTCCGGTAATTTTACAAAATATTTTTCAATTTTGTCCAGCTTAAAAATAACAGAAAAACAGCATCACTTGGGAAAATCTATTACTCATCTCAATATTAATTAACGTGTGCTGAAATAATTGCTTTAAATTGTTTTCACAAACTTATTTATCAAAAATTTAATTACATATAAAATTTTGCTCCAACAATGTTAAAATATTCATAAATAGAAGTAAAGGAAACTAACAAAGGAACAAAAGTATTAAACTCTAACTATGTTTTTCCAGTTTAAATTTCCGCCAGGGCTAACAATTTCAACAAAGGAAATTAATACGGCAGAAAAAATATGCGACTTAAGGTGATGATGACCTGAAATGTGTTGACCTTTTTTATCAAAATTTTTAGGGTCAAGTGGGGGAAAAAACGGCCATTGAAAATTTGAGGTAAAAAAAAGACACTTGAATATTCGATTAATGACAGATCTTTAAAGTTCCGAAAAATTCATGATAATAGTTTGAAGCTTATATTTCGCAATGTCGTTAAGAAATTTTCATTTCCTCCTATATTTTCAGGTAAAAAAAAATATTTCTTAAACATTCGGCTTTGTTTTGAAAAAGCAATTGTTGACACTTGTTACAAAATTACGTTTTATTCGAAAAAAAAGCAAAACAGGTGAAAATATTACGGAACGTAAATAACAATAATGACTGAGGAATCATTATGTGGTTCGAAATTTACAAATCACTGATTTTAGCACAAGTTATATAGCTTTAAAGTTGTGGGGTAAAACGAGACACCATCACGGGTAAAAAAAAGCCATTCGATATATGGCACTTTGCATGTTCGGAAAAAATCGACGCCATATTGAGGGCAATGTTTTGGTTTTGTGAAAATTGTGAAAGATGACGAAAAAAGTGCTTTTGGGAAAGGTAAACGCTTTATTGCGGCAAAATATCATTTCATAATAATATTATCTTGCCTTGTACCGCGAAAAAAATTTTCTAACTTTTTTTTATTTTTTAACTCGATGTGGTGTTAATTTCGCGGGTGTTCCGTTATTACCTCATGTTTGGCTCGTTTTTGCCCCACTTTGCGGGTAAAAAAAGGCAGCATTTTTCGGAGATTTTGACAATATTCGGTTAAACAGACGCATATTTGCTTTTGAAAAATAAGCTAGATATAAAATTAAAACTTCGTACCGGAAAAAATTTTTTTTTAAAACATTAATTGCTACGTTATTCATAATTTTCAAAAATTGGCTTTTTTTCCCCCACTTGACCCTAATAAAAAAATTAAAATTTTAATAATTTTGACCAAAAATTTTTAATAAAATCCAAAAAATGTTTCTTCAATAAAATTTTTAATAAATTTTTTTAACAATCAAAAATCATCAAAATGTATGTCTCAAAAAATGTTAACGATCCTTCTAAATCCTCCAAGCCCTAATATTAGTCCACATGGCCCCCTATTTCACTAAAATTTTATCAAAAATCATGAAAATCTAAAAAAATTTCTAAAAATTTTTTCAAAATTAGTCAAAAATTTACAATATTTTGTTAAAAATTTTAAAAAATTTTTAGGATATCAAGGATTTTAATGATAAAACTTTTGAAATATTCGTTTTTTTTATGTTTGGTGTAGTCCTACGTCAGAACAAAAAAAAAAATTGTAAGGCATTAAACTGGAAAATTCGGACTCAGTTTCATCCATTTGATTAAAATACAATCTCGACAGTAAGCCTGTACGTGTGGAGAAAGTCAAAAAGGGGATAAAGTAAACCTTCGGTTTTAGATTTAACATAATGAGAGACAAAGCCCACCCGAGCATACGTTTTTTTTGTACCTTTAATTTCTTTTCTTCCTTAAGCTAAATTTACCTCTTTCACTATTTTATACCTTTTATTACCTTGGCTCTTTCACGGTTCGGTTGACTATACAAACGTTATTTCCGTATCATTTACTCGGATATCAAATTTAATATCCCATGATCTCGGTTGTGAATTCCAGAGAGCTTCAAGTGAAAAATCTTCCTCACGTCATAACGTTAACAGTAAATTAAACAAGCCAAGACGATACGGGAAGCAGAATGCCTGGGTAATTCTCGAATTTCAAGAAATTTTCATGAAAGGATCAAAGCGATGACATCTTAAATCCGACTAAGGAAACAATCCTCACGGAATCCATATCATATTCGTTTATCAACGAAGTTTGTATATTATCATCAGCCAGTTCCTTATTGATTTAAAATGATCTCCCCAAGCCAGCGTGTGCTCAGGTGTATGCGACTAGAAGACGTTACGAAGTACTGTCAACACAACCGACTGAAGGATAATGCCGTAGCTTTCAGAAAGCAACCCTTATAATTACTTTCTGAGCAGTTTCTAATGGTTCTAAAATCTCGCTAAGTTTTTCTCATTCATTTCGGTCGGTGGGTTAAAACCAAATATATTATGCTTAAATCTGGTCTTTAAACGAGGGAGTTAAAAATAATCCTAAACTAATATAGGGTTGCCACGCTCGTGCACTGGACGGTTTACAGTTCCGATGGTAATTTTCGATGGTAATTAAGTTTTTATAATTCTTAAAACAATCTTCTGAGGTGGCCAAAAAATCGAAAGTAATTCATGAAGATTAAGGGTGTCCCTTATTTTGCGAATTTTCGAAATTTAAATCGCACACCCTCTAAATTGGTGATCTATGGTTCACTGATAAGCCTTATTTTTTCCAGATATTTTGGGCACCGGAAAGCGTGCCGACTTGAGCTTTAAGTTCCAAAAATTCCAATAAGAGAAAAAAAGTCGACAATTTTTTTTTCTTCGCTGAAAGACGTCGTTTCCTATCGGAAATTTCGCGCGTAGATCACGAATCTGAAGTCCGTTTTATTATATCGGGTCCGGTTTTTGAGCTAGAGGAGAAAATGTGGCAAGGAAACCTAGTTAAGGGACAAAACGCACTACGTCCTAAGTTTTGCTCATATTTTGGCTTCTAGCCCAAAAGCCGTACCAGATTTTAAAAAACGGACTTCAGATTCGTGATCTACGCAAAAGTCCCGATAGGAAACCACATATTTCCGTGAAAAAAAAATTGTCGTTTTTTTCTTTTATGGGAATTTTCGGAACTTAAAGATCAAGTCGGCACGCTTTCCGGTGCCCAAAAAAATCTGGAAAAAAATAGGGCTTATCAGTGAACCATAGATCACCGATTTAGAGGGTGTGGGATTTAAAATTCGAAAATAAGGGACACCCTAATGAAGATGCACCGACCCTAGATGTATTTGTTTCCGAAATTTTAATTAAATTTTTCGCGGGCGTCAAAGTTTAATCTCCCCAAATCTAAGTCTATGTTACGTTATTGTGTTAAAAAATCAACAAAACTTGTTTGTAAAAAAAAAAAAAAAAAAAAAAAAAAATGACAATCTTTAAAAAAGTTCTCCAGGTTAATTTGAGATTCTTAAATCGTTCTCCTGCAACTTAATCATCGGTTAAATTTTGTTTATTTTTGTAGAAAGGTTTTTCCGCCTACAAAATTTTAATTGGAATCAAATAATTTTTTTAAAATTATGGGGATATTCCTCTCAACATTCTACACAATTTTTGTGACAAGAAATTTTGATCCCTTTATCATTTATGGTGTTTTTGTGAGATTTTCCCAAAAAAAAGTCCAATGTTTATAAACAAACCATTAACATGTTTGTTTACAATTTTTGAAGATTATTTTCGTAAATAGTTTGAAAACATTTTAGTTGAAAATAGAACCAAATTTTCGTGTCACAAAAGTTGTGTAGAAAGTTAAGAGGAATACAGTGGAACTCGGATATAACGAATTTCAAGGGACCGGGAAAATTTGTTCGTTATAACCGGAGTTTGTTATAACCGAACTTCGAAAAAAAATTCGTTTTTTTTAAATTAGGCTTACTTTGTTATTTTTTAATTTCCGACGTACCAAAATTGATCCATGGTGCACTGTTTGAAACTGAAAGCCAGGATTCAATTAATTTTTCTACTAAGCTGGAAAAGGCATTGCTCGAACTCCGGGTCCTCTCGACTTCTTGTTTCGTAAAATTAATTAATGTTTTTTCGCAAAAAAAGAACAAGTTGAAGCTTTGACTGAATCTATCAAAAAGCAATTCAAATGAGGAAATAAAATCACTTTTAACGGAAAAAAAATCATTATTTATCATTTTGACGCGGAAAAATGGCATTTCGAAGAAAAAAAAGTCTTTTTTAAAGAAAAAATTTGCTTAAAATACAACTTTGTTCGTTTTAAAAGGGTCGTTCCGGTAAATTTTTGTTCGTTTAATCCGAATTTTCGTTATAACCGGATTCGTTAAAAGCGAGTTTTTTTAACATTGAAAAGATAGCGGACCAACCAAACGATTCATGTTCGTTCGTTATATCCAGACATTCGTCTTAAGCGAGTTCGTTGTAAATGGGTTCCACTGTATTCCCATAATTTTAAAAAAATTATTCGATTTCAATTTAGTTTTTGTAGGCGGAGAAACCTTTCTACAAAAATAAACAAAGTTTCGCCTATGTTTAAGTTACAAGAGGACGATCAGTTAAGAATCTCAAATTCACCTGGAGAACATCCTTAATGTACCCAGAATATTAAACAAAACAATTTTGTTATTATTCTCAACAATTTTGTTATTATTCATTTATGTAGACCGATTTGGACATATCAGTTGTGTCAATTTTAACGTAAAATTATTTACTGAGCACGTATCTCCATCGTAAATATAATTGGAGATATCGTGTTTCGACTGTTTGTGAAAATCATGTTACTACAAGTTTGCACGCTCATGTTGGTGTAAACTTGTGGTCACATGACTCTTTCACAAAATGTCGAAATAGACTATCTCCAATCATATTTACGATGGAGATACGTTAGTTCACCTTCGACGCACGGAATTATAATTTTAACCAGGGTCGCATGTTTTTCAACTTTTAAAATTTATTATTGAACTTCGATTTTTTCTGAGAATTAATGATATTTGATCCGGGATTAGGAACTTATTATAATTGAACAAATTCAAATGCTTTACATGTTTCGATTTATTTTGAAATCATTCTCAGAAGTCTAAAACACGAAAACCGAATTACAAACATATCACAGTTGATTTAATTGCATTTCCTACCTTAAAGAAAATTTTTTCCGAGTTCGCAATGTGCAAAATGGTTTTTAGTGATAAACTAAACTAAAGCTCATCTTACTAGTACAGTCATTATAGGGGTAATAAGTAGACAAAATCCAAACACAATTTTTTTTTCTTCACAGATGTGTTTGTTTAGTCATATTGTATGACGTACTAAAAGTCCTGACAAATCCGAGGTGTGCGTTAGCCGCCATCTTGAAAAAATGGCAGCGGATAGGGCTCCCCGTACGGTTTTTCGCCTATAACTCCTTAAATATTGCTTGTAAAAAAAAAAAATGTCAAATAGTAAATCGAAAGAGCATAAAATTTTCAACAAAACCATGGTTTTAGTTTCCCCTTGTCACCAAGTTTTAATTTTTAAAAAGAAAATTAAAAAAAAAAAAAAAAAAAAAAAAAAAAAGAACTCCGGCGTAATGGCTTTTACACAGTTTTTCGATTATAACTTGATAAGCTAATTATGGCTTCGACGAAAACGCAATAATAAAGTTTTACAGTCCTTATCCTGTACAAAATACCTCCACAAAGCCGAAACATGTTTTCCTGGAAAAAGATCAGCAATGAAGTTTGCTCATCTGTAGATATCCCACACACATTTGCTAACCAAAACAAAATCTCTTGGATAAATACGAATACTTAATGACTACTTAAAACGTCTTGTGATTCAGAACTAGCGCCATTAAGCTGTTACATATATGTTATGTTATATACACTATGTTACATATTTCATGCATGTATTTTTAGTACGGATAGGATGAGGCAATCGGGGGAGGCCCCATCTAATCAAACAGGAAAAGTTTCCCGGCATGATATAATTTTCAGGATGACAGTGCGGCGGGTCTCGTCTTAAAATAGCACCACTACCCTGTTTGAATGAAGAAATAGAGAGATATTTTATTACACCGATTCGGATGTATCTCTTTAATGCTTAGAAATGCTGTATGAAAATCGCTCAAACGGCATAAATAAACAAGTTTTTTTGGTTATCGAATATCGGTAAAAAGTGAAACGACGAAGTAAGCAGAAAACTGTCATATTCTGCGCCCTTAACACAACCAATAATCCATAATATTATTCGAAAGTCGAGCATTTCTCATATATTTGATAAACCAAACAAAAAATCTTAGATGGAAAAAAATAAAATAAAAAATTAAAAAAACAAACCGAGGTGCTATTATGAAAGAACCGATGTAATAAACTCATCGCTTTACATTTTCTTTTTTCCTTTCTTAAATGACAGAAAGTTCATAAAATATGAACGGAGTCATTTTTCTCTAGAAAAATTTGCATAAACAGGTTGGAGCCGCTTTTTGTCTTATGCTTCGCAATAGAAGAAAAAAAAAATTTAACGCTGAAAAACGAATTTCTTTTTAACTACGATGAGATCCAATGATAAATTGAAAAACGCAGCCATAAAAATTTTCAAGTACCTTTATCTGCTTTACGACCTTTTAGATGGGAAAAAGTAAGAAAGATGAAATTGTTTTGAGAAGAGTACAAAATCGTCTTACAAGCAATCATTCGAAAAAAAAAAATCTTCAAAGCATCTGCTATCAAGCCTTCTTTTTATGCTCTTCCCGAAAAATAAAAATTGTTTCACATGGATTTTTTTTTTTTTTTGCTTTGAAAAGCACTTAATTATTACGATTGGATTAGCACATGGTATTCTTTAAATCCTTCTAAAAAAAAAACTTCAAAAATAATACAAAAACCAATTAAGTTATTATTTAGCGTAATGACTTTGCTGGAAGTTATGAAATTATGGATAAAGAGTTTACGAAACTTTTCGCATAATCATTTATAAAGTGGGAACATGTCAGCTTCCATGTTAGCATAAAGTGTCATGATCTCGCAAACTCTTACACTTTGGCTTTTGTTATTTCGCTTAGAAAAATGATTAATTAATCGGTATTGACCGAAAAACAAAAACAAAAACATTATTTCATTTTAACAAACGTAATATGACTTCGGTTATCGTAAGCTTTTGCGACAACCGAGGATGTCGTGGGCAGACAAAATTTCAGCAAACTTATTTTTTCCGCTAAAGTTTATTCCGGATATCGAGTTACAAGTTTCTCTACGCTATATAAAGCAAAGCTATATAAAGCAAACTTAATATTTATTATGTTTAATGGCAGGAAAAAACTTTTCCAGAAAAAAAAAATCCTCGTTTCGTAAAAATATAAATCCCAAAGAAATTTCCCCTATTTCCGTCCGTATTGAAAAGGTATTGAATATCCTTCTTAGAGTCAATTATTTTTTACAAAAAAAAAAAAAATGAAGTGGAAAACTTTTAACTGGGCATTTCTTGCACACTAAGAACGACACAATAAAGATGAATGGAAAGAATGAAGAATAATAAGCACCAGAACATAAATCTTCGTGCTTTTCACTTCTGTCACATGACTATTATAATCACCACGTCGCGTGTGAAGATTTTAGGAATGTACCACTTTAACGATATTAAGAAAATAAAAAAAGATCGATTTAACACTTTACAAAAAAAAAGAAAAAAAGAAAATTTGGTAGAAATGTTGGTGCATTCTTTTGAATCGACCCTGGGAAAAACTGACTGGAATATAACGTCTGTCAAGAGCAGAATTATGGTCGATTTGCTGATGGTTTCATATATTGTGCAAAATTGGCAAGAGAGCAGGGCGGGTGTTTTTGGCTTCTCTTCCTATCTCCGCCTACAGTATACGACGAATAATTTCCCTGCACCCCTGGTAGAAATGTTAAATTGGATCAAGTTTGCATCAGTCTTGATGAAACTTCGGACTAAAATGTTACTTTTATCAAGATTGGACTTATGGCACATTTGCTGACGTCCAAGATTGTTCAGAATTGGAATTTTTACCAAGACTGGATCAATGTTGGATCATGATAGTTTTTTCCCTATCTTGTTTTTCCAAGAACAATTTCTACCAGGGACATTAAAAAAAAATATGTAATTATGTAGAAAAAGGTCTACATACTAAGCATGTTACATTTTCTATGTTAAAAAAGAACAAATTTGCTGTGTTGACTAAAACAAATGACGAAAAATAAAAGACGATCTTATGGCCGCTCAATGTTTTTATTTTTAACACAGTCGAGTTTGTTGACGCTTTTATGCGGACCGATATTAACAAGTGATTTTGTTAAAGTTTTACATATTTTTTTTTAACTGTGTGACATCAGAACGGGAAATTACCCGTCTCGGTTGGAGAAGGTATCATACTTCAGAAAAAAAAGAAGAAGAAGCAAAAACTCTGGCATTTTAGCCAGATTGTTAAATAAATAAAAAAATCCTTAATGCCCCTTTAATTACAAACAATTTTTTTAAAATTTTGTTGAGCGTACCTAGATGTTTAACAAAAAGAAATTTACGAGGGATTGTAAGTCGTAACAAGTTTGTTAAAGTCGAAACGTTCGGATTAAACCGGTAGTCGAATAACGCTAAAACATGAGCTTCATTGTATCCGTGCGTCGGACGTGAACTAACGTATCTATCTATGATTGGAGATAGTCTGTTTCGACATTTCGTGAAAGTGTCAGGTGATCACAAGTTTACACCAACATGACCGTGTAAACTTATAGTCACATGATTTTCGCAAACAGTCGAAACACACTATCTCCAATCATGTTTACGATGGAGATACGTTAATTCACCTCCGACGAACGGGTATAAAAGATTCATTCCTGCACAAACATGCACATGCCACCTTTTCAAAGCTTCCCACTTTTATTTAATCAGATGATAAAAAGCTCTGGAGGTCCAAAAATCTGCGTCGCCGGCTATTCTTTTAAAAAGTCCGCTTTGATGTCGGATCATAATTTATTTTCCCGGGTCCGGTTTTTTTATAAAGACAAATTTTCGCCCAGGAAGATCCGTATTAAAATCGTTAAAACCGTATTAAAACACGTCAATTATTTTTAACGAAAAGAAAAGTGGAGAATTTCTAAAAACTGCCGCGAAAAACGTAAAATCATGAAAAAAAAAATTAGTTTAGCACTTCTCACAATTTCTTTAAAAGTCGACCCACGCCAATTTCGACGATTTCCTCTGATAATAAAAACTTTTTTAACTAATTACAATCTTTTGAAATGAGAACTAAAACGTCATCAGTTATAAAATTTTTCGCAGGGTGAGAGAAAACCTGACAATCCAAACATTCAAAACAAAAAGGAGGTTCATCGTCGGAAGCCCTATCGTTAATTATTAAATATTCTTGTTTACCTTTGCAGAGTTGACTTAAAACCAGCGCAAACAAAACAATAAAATTAGCAGCTTGACTCCATTATAAAGAGAATTTAAATCATTTAGATAACGAATACAATCAGCACCAATGTAATATTTCGTTTTATTAATCCTAATTTTTCTGGGAAGCGATCTGAGGACAAGCGCGAACTGGCCCGCAGGCTCGCCGGGAAAAATACCCCTGCGCCCCAATGAAATGTTCCCATTGGTAAAAAAAAAAAAAAGTGTGGTCACATGACACTTTCACGAAATGTCGAAACAGACCATCTCCAATCATATTTACAATGGAGATGCGTTAGTTCACCTCCGACGCACGGAATTATGTGCTTAGAAGCCTTCTGGTAGTTCAGACCAAGAAATGGTCGACCCTGACATTATGGAACAGGATTCAGAAAATTCAGATACATCGTCCAGTAGCTGAAATAGAAAAATTTATTATTTTTTATGAATTTAAATGCATTATACTCCTGACTTTTTACACCATTACCAGTAATTGTTATGACGGGAGAAGAGAAAATTTCGTGGTTTCCCTTTGCTAATGGGATATTAACCCTTTCCGGTGATACCTAAAATGCAGGAGTCTTTGTCGACAGGAGTCGACAAGATTATTAGAATGTCACTTTTAATAAAACTTTGTGAAGATTTCAGAGAAAACGTTTTGTCTTACATAGAACCTGCAAAACACTAATAATCCTTTTGAGGTTATATCCATTCATTTATGGAATTAACTATTCAAACAGTTCATTTTACTTTGATGTCTCATCCTGAAATCAATCAAATTAGAAGTAAACCTTGCGCCTTATTGATTCTGATTAAAGGCAAGAGTGAGCCTTTTAAATGATGGAATGAAAAAGCACCCGCTAATTATTTATTAATCCGATTAATGAAAAAAGGATTAAAGGAAGAAAAGTGAAATATGATGCAGGATGGTTAGAATTCTCACTCTTAACTCAATTTTCCGGGAATAAGTCGCCTATCTGAGAGAAATATTCGAAATATTTTACACTTTTTGAAAACAAAGGCTTTTGTTTATGGGTTTTTTTTTTTTTTTTTTGTTGTTGTTGAAAATACAAGAATGTTTACATATTTACTCATGGAAAAAATGTACATCGTAATTCCGTGCGTGGGAGGCGAACAAACGTATTTCCATCGTAAATATAATTGGAGATAGTGTGTTTCGACTGTTTATAAAAATCATGTGACTACAAGTTTACACGCTCATGTTGATGTTAACTTGTGGTCACATGACACTTTCACGAAAAGTCAAAACACATTATCTTTAATTATATTTACGATGGAGATGCGTCAGTTTGGTCTCCGACTAACGGAATTCAAAATTCACAATTCAAACAGACCAAATTCAAAGTAATGAAGAAATTCACCTAAATAAATATATATGAAGAGCAAACGGGAAAAAGGATCAAAGTCCATATTTTAGTTTTTAATGCTTTGGCAAAAAACTAAACAAAAGATCTTAATGCGAACAAAAACAACGGATCCTTTCTCTCGCTTACTCTTCATATCATAGCCTCGATATGAAAGTAGTAAAACGATGCGAGAAATAAACTCAACCTTGAAATAAAGAAAACTCGACCTTGTATAGGAAAAAAAGTTCCAGATGAAAAAAATGGAAAATGATGCCAAATTATTTGTACCACCCAGTACTTTCAGAGTGAAAAATTTTATAAAAGCGAGAAAAATAATAATTAAAGAAGAGCATCGAAACGTGATAAATTTAAATCATAACCTTTACACAAACCAAAAAAGATAACAACTTTCTTCAAACTATTAACGGAAAACATTTTGAATTTCAATTAATCTGATATACAACACGATTCTGCCTCCGCAGACAGTTTTTGAATAGGGCTTGGAAAACTTACCTCTCCAAAATCAAAACGCGCCCTTCATGTTTTAATCACACATTAATGAAATTAATCTCGATCATCTTTCGCATTCGAAACTGAAATGTTTTGATCGTGTGAATTCGATTATGTAAGATAACCTGAAGCCAAGGCTCATCCGACATGCAGTCAGCAATATTTACGGTCTATTAGAGATTCTCTATAAGCTTTTAAAGGTGAACTTAAGTTCTGGAAACACTGATGAAAAGGTATAATAACAAGTACACTAGGGTGTCTCTTATTTTGCGAATTTTCGAATTTTAAATCGCACACCCTCCAAATTGGTGATCTATGGTTCACTGATAAGCCTTATTTTTTTCCAGATTTTTTTGGGCACCGGAAAGCGTGCCGACTTGAGCTTTAAGCTCCAAAAATTCCTATAAGAGAAAAAAAGTCGACAATTTTTTTTTTCGCTGAAAGACGTCGTTTCCTATCGAGAATTTCGCGTAGATCACGAATCTGAAATCCGTTTTATTATATCGGGTCCGGTTTTTGAGCTAGAGGAGAAAATAAGGCAAGAAAACCTAGTTAAGTGACAAAACGCACTACGTCCTAAGTTTTGCTCATATTTTGGCTTCTAGCTCAAAAGCCGCACCAGATTTAAAAAAACGGACTTCAGATTCATGATCTACGCAAAAGTCCCGATAGGAAACGACATATTTCCGCGAAAAAAAAATTGTCGACTTTTTTCTCTTATGGGAATTTTTGGAACTTAAAGCTCAAATCGGCACGCTTTCCGGTGCCCAAAAAAATCTGGAAAAAAATAGGGCTAATCAGTGAACCATAGATCACTGATTTAGAGGGTGTGCGATTTAAAATTCGAAAATTCGCAAAATAAGAGGCACTCTAAAGTACACCCTTCAAATTAACCTACATTTTAGCGTCGTTTTCTAAAAGAGTCAAAAGTGAAAAATAGGTTTAACAAAAAAAAAAAAAAAAAAAAAAAAAAAAAAAGGCTGATATTAGTAATATGAAGTCAATAAAGAAAATGTAATCAGAGCAAAAAAGGTTCAAACCAACATAGAGACATCATTCTTTTAATCCTCGCATGGTCATCATGATCCTTTTTAATCTTTTTCGCTACGAGGAAAATTTTTCGTCTCCAATTTTTTTTCTCATTAGATGATTGCTTCTTCTTGAAGATATTCATTTTTCAAGCATTATTTTTTTAAATTAAAAAATTTTTTAAGAATTCCTCTTTACATTTTACAACATTTTTTTAAAAATCGCACAAAAATAAAAATTAAAATTAAAAAACTGTAGCTGATATTTTTTTTCTTTTTTTTTTTTTCTTAAGACGAGAAAAAAAATATATATATAATAAATCCAGCTAGCGACGAAGTCTGCAGTATATTCCTTTTCTCCCAAGGGAAATAGATGAGATGGCTTCAGTTTTTGTAATTTCTTTTTTCGGTTTAAATGAAAAATAAGGTGGAAGAAAAAAAAATTGTTTAATCTAAATCACTTTTTTAAAAAACACAGCCAACTGTTTTTTCCCGAAAAAAGAAAAGTTAAATGCCAAAACACCCGACGGTTATTATCCCAAGAAGTAAACTCCAAGCACGACTAAACACAGGGCTATTAAAAAAAGAAAGATATGTGTTATTAAGCTCGTTCAGCGATAAAAGTTCCATCATGGGCTTTGTCTCTAAGTCCCATAAAAAAAGAAGAATAATAATAAAAAAAATAAAAAAAAGAAGCGACACGAGCTTTTGCTGAAAATCGATCGGGAGTACATTTTTCGACAAGTGAGACAAATATACAGTATATCATCATTTGCAACATATAATTAAAAGCTGACGTTTATAAATGGGATATACGTATGTGTCTCAAAAATTGAAATGGAATGGCATTGGGTTCTTGTCATGTGAAGTGAAAAAAAAAAAAGCCATCTTTATAAATTTTCATTTAACACTTTCGATCTGGAAAAAACAAATAAAAATGAAAACGAAAACGCGATGAAAAAAATCAAACTGTTTCGGTTGAATCTTGAGACATCTTTTTCAATTTTTCGTTCATTTAATTCGTCTCAATCGACTCCGCCATATTTGTTCATATTTTTGCAAAACGAATCGAGCTTGCTACTTTATTTTATGAAAAGCTTAAATGCCTTTACAAAACTTTTTATATTAGGCACTTAAAAGGTTTTCTTTAATTGAAAGACACGAATATTGCACAGACCTTGTATTAAAAACATGAATGGATCGGATGATAAAAAAAAAAAAATACTTCAAGGGCTTTCTCAAATTTTTAGGTATTTAAAATCTAATTCACCAACAAGATTTCCTCTTTTCAACTTTCGAAAGTTCATTAAATAGCGATGCCAAATTAACTTCGCTAAAATCTTTCGTGTTAATTACGTGAGAGTAATTAAATGTTAGCAAGGCTAAAGTCGAGAAAAACGAACAACAATTAAAATTTTAAAAATGCACTGAACTGGTTAAGTAAACGGAAAACATGAAAAGCACTGTGTATCAGCAAACTCCCCCCCCCCCCCCAAAAAAAAGTTGAAGCTTATTGCTAATATTTCATTTTCTATTTTGAGTTGCTAAGGAGAAAATGCTGTGTGATTCGACTGAAGATACTAAAAGGTGAAAAAAAAATGGCGATTGAAGAGTTGGACACCAGGGGGATTTTCGATTTCAGGGGAATCATTTCCTATGGAACCGAAATTTGTCGTGAAATCTGAAGTTCAAAAATTCGATCGCGTTTTAACACGATTTTCCCAAAACCTTTTTGGGTTCAAAATCTGGAAAATTCCTGAAAAAATCAGAAAAGATTTTTCCTAATTTTAATTCTTGAATAATATCGAGTAAAAAAAAACAGTCAGGTGATATGAGGCATATCCCAAAGTAGGACTACTCTCTAGAGTTTTTTGCTGGGGCTGAATTTCCGTTTTAGAAAATGTTAATGATTCTCCAAAATCTTCCAAGTCCTGATATTAGTCCACAGGTCCCCTTTTTCAATAAAATTTTATCAAAAATCATTAAAATCTTCGTTTCGAAAAATGTTGATGATCTTTTTCACAAAACATCAAAATTTTTAAATAAAAAATTAAAATTTTAAGAATTTTTACCAAAAATTTTTTTTCAATAAAATTTTCAATAAATTTTTTAAATAATCAAAAAAGGCAATTAGGGAGTTGGACACCAGGGGGATTTCAAGGGAATACACAAACACATACACCAGGCTTTTGCAGGACCTGGAGCCCTATCGCCCCGCTATAAACCTCCTCCCATTCGGGCCTCTCCTGGTAGGCATCTCGCCAGTCGGGCACTCAAAGGAATAATTTCCTAAATAAATTTTTTTAATAATAAAAAATCATCGAAATGTTCGTTTCAAAAAATGATAATGAACCCCCTATATACCCTCCAAGTCCTAATATTAGTCCTCGTGGCCCCCTTTGTCAATAAAATGTTATCAAAAGTCATCAAAATCTAAAAAAATTTCTAAAAATGTTTCTTTTTTTCTTAAAATACGTCAAAAATTTACAATATTTTGTAAAAAATTTTATTATAAATTTCATTGAAATTTTTTTTTAAATTTTTAAGGATCATCGACGATTTTTGATAAAATTTTATTGAAAAATTTATCAAAATTTTTGAAATATTCGTTTTTTTTTTTTTTTTTTTTTTTTTTAAATGTTCGGTGTCCAAAACACCAAGAGAACCGCACACGAGAAAACCATCATGGAGGG
Organism: Liposcelis bostrychophila; assembly: GCA_037577465.1. Taxonomy (NCBI): domain Eukaryota; kingdom Metazoa; phylum Arthropoda; class Insecta; order Psocodea; family Liposcelididae; genus Liposcelis; species Liposcelis bostrychophila. Next base: position 19,391,336 of record CM075207.1, read on the forward strand.
CCCTAAGACGTAGTCCTACGTCAAAACTATCCTCCGTCTCTATAGATACGCCTTTAAGTTAAAAAGAATAGGAGCGCCTATCTATTTGAGTATAGGCAACCCACATCACATGCGTGTAGTTCAAAATATAGCACCAGTTTGCTTTTTTCGCAAAACTATCAGGAAAAAAAGAAGCTTCTATGTGTTTTCGATGTCGCAGACTGAGACGTCAAATTTGATGTCAGAAGGATGCAATTCCTAAAAGAAAAAGCAAAACGGCGCCGAAAGTAAAATTTTTAATCCACCGTTTTGGATTTTAATTTTTTGAAACATCTGACTTCAAATTCGGCACCTTTTTTTTTCTTCTTCTTTTTTTAAGCTCTAGAGCTTACTGCAGTCAAAAATAACATTGGAGTAAAATTTTTATACCGGCTCCTCATATACGAGGCAACAATCCTTCAAAGTTTAAAAAATCGGAAATATTTTATTTAAAAATGAAAAAAATGCACCTCCGACACACGGAATTAAAAAATTAAAAATAAATAAATATAAAAATTAATTCTTCCACCTAATTAAGTCAACGTTAAAAGCGCCGCATCAAGTATTTTTTCCTTCGGAAAAATGGAAAACAATGGCTGTCTTGTATCCTTTTATTCGACCCCATAATAAATGAAAGTGATAAGTTCCTTCATCATTCATCATATTGACGGAGGGGAAGGAAAAAGAAAAAAAAAAAATAGAACGAAAAACAATACATTATAAACGGTGGCATGGAATCGGAATTGTATACTAATGGATTCGATAATTCTGCAAAATCAAAGCGTAGCACTATACATACCGCACAGATAGTTTATTCCACTTCGGAAAATGCCAAAGCGAAAGTATAGGCCTGAAATAATATTTAATTATCGAAGATAAAATTAATGAAAGAAAATGAACTTACCCAACACTTCAGTTTCACAATACGGTATTTTCATTTTTGATAATTAAATTTCATCCGCAAGAATTTTATCTCTTCCAACGAACTATTTTTATTGTCATCACGTTTTTATTCATGCTTTTCATCGTCGAAAATGGGGTTATATATCCGGATATGACACCATAACAGTTGTCTGATGTTAATGTAATTTCTTCGGTCGCTTATCCTCAATAAATCCTTTCCTACAGCAATAGGCCTGGCAACCAAAACTTGAAAAAAAAAACCGGAAACAAGCCCTGAATTTTTATTTATAAAAAAAAAAAAAACTGAATATTCTCCATCGACATGTTGGAAATGGTAAAAAATGAAAACTTGTCATGGTATCTTGACGGAAATGTCAGTGCATAAAAAAATGTTGAAAATATTTTGAACATTTTTTTTTTTTTTTTTTTTTTTTTTTTTGTATGAAAAAAATGTCATTTCTCTAGGCAACATCATTGTATGTGAGTTACAGATTCATGTAGTTTGGGTTTTCATGAAAAAGAAAAAAAAAATAAAATAAAATAAAGCGACCTTCCTATTTAACTGAAAACCTGAATTATTCCAACATAGAAATTCATTATTTCTTAACAAGACGTCATATTAAAAGGATGTGAGTAATTCCATCACGAAAAACACAAAAAATGGAATGCTACCACCGCATTAGGGTCGAATGTCCGTTTATTTACCTTGGAACATAAGCGGATAAAAGAAAAGCCGGGGAAAAAGAAAGGTCCGTTTTCCTGTTTGAAAAAAAAAATCAATTATCTTCCAAAAAAAAGAAAAGCGTTTTTTATTTTCGTTTCATATTTTACGTGGTTTTTTTCTTCTCCATTACATTTGATTTAATGACTGTAATTAATCATGACTTTTCAAGCATTCTTTTTTCCTAGTTTTGTGATTTGGTCGTTTCTAAGCAATGTTACAAAGTTTCCTTTTTTTATTTTACTTTGATTTTTTATTTATTTATTTATTTTTTTTTTTTTTTACTCTTTTTCTTTTTTCTTACTGGGTTTCGGTCGACATTTTTAGCAATGAATCTTTTCCCAATGAAAAAAAATAAATAAATAAAAGGGAAATTATACGTTTTTTTCCAAAGACGATAATAAAAGTAAACGAATCTAATGTTGTGGAAAGCGAAACGAATTCGATATCGGTGATCCTAATAAAATGGAAGCTATTAATTAGCTCTAAAACATAAAAATCAAGAGCATTATTTAACAGAGATAGAAAATACCAGAAATTATTTATTCTTATTTTATTTATTTTTTAAAAGTTGCGTCGAAGCTCATGAGTTTTTATAGCTGAGTAAAAGCCTATAAGCGGAGCAAACGAATAAGCACAGGATTGTGGTTATAGTATTAGAATTAGACAAGATAGTGGTTATATGTGTTATAGAATTTCCTAAGACAGTTTTTTTTTTTTACAATTTAGTGTTTCTTTAATTATACATACTGTCCGTCAAACATCTACATGTTATGAAATGGCGCGTTATATTTTGGCACGTTATTAAATGACGGTGATATTATATGTCGCCGTTATTAAAAGGTAGCGTTACCAATTGGTAGCGTTACTAAATGTCATGTTACCAACTGACCGTTATAAACTGTCGCGTTATAAACTGACCGTTATAAACTGTCGCGCTTTGACGCGTTATAATATGTCCAATAACCTTTTTTCGGATGCCGATGCCGATTCCGATTCCGATTCCGATTCCGATTCCAATTTTTTCAACAAAAGCACGGATTTTGATTCCGATGCCTTTTGAAATAGCAGATTCCGATTTCGATTCCGATTCCGAATAAAAATTAATCGGAGTTGCAGTTCTGGCAAAATTTTCTAAATCATCCATGGTCCAGTTACTGTGTTTTATAAGACAGGCTGTCCGATAATGAAAAATTTTAGTTTAGTGATGGCGATAATTTTGAAAAAATACCGATATATCGGTATCGAAGTTTTTAAGTTGTCGATATATCGATATTTTTTCCCAAAATTATCGACATCACTAAACTGAAATTTTTCATTATCGGACAGCCCATAGTGAAACCATAGTGTGCTCACTTTCGTCTCTTACTCCGCACCCTCCCGTTCCCCTAAAATGGCGCTGCCAATCAGTTTTCGTTAACCGTTTCATAAGTGTACGTAAAATCTGTCTTAGCCAATCCTGGTTAACTTCACAAGTAAACGTCATGTTACGTCATAGGCCAATTGAGCACACTAGGGTTTCACTATGGGACAGCCTGTCTTCTAAAACACAAATAAGAGGATCATGGATGATTTTCTGCTTTTAATATTCCTTCTAGGGAGAAGTCCTCTAACGGATCTAGTCTGAGGTAAAATCCTCACTAGTCATCTTTAATAAAGCTTTGTTTTAAGCTTCAATATTTTGTAGAATCCCTTCCAAGAGTGCTGAATCAAAGCAGACTATAGTCCCTTCTTCACTAACAAAATCTCCAGGAAGCACCACTAAGTATCCATGACGGCAAAGAGACTATTGAATGACATTCGGGTATTGTGATTAACGACAAAGTTTTATGTAATCACCATAAAGCAAGACATTTCGGTAATCATTAAGAGAAAACTGGAACATTTCTGAAATTTGCTGAGAATAATTTCGAGCAGAGTGAATTTGCAAAAAAAAAAAAAAAAAAACAGAAGAATCGATATCGAAGAATCTGATCTTAATGTCTAAAATCGTCCAGAATGCAGCTTTTGCACACTTTTTCATAGCAATCGAGGCGTTTCCCATTGCGCTATTACTTGTCTTATAAACACTGGAACAGCCAAATCGAAGCAAGCATACATTGACTGCACCCGTTTAAATTCTCTCATACACCAAGCGAATTCAACAACAAACGATAAAAAAACACGCGATCTTAGAATTTATTTCCCCTTGCAGAATTCCCTTTTAATTGAAACACTAAATCGCTCAAATATAGCTCATGTGCTCTTCGCCATTTCATCATTTTCCCAATTTGGATTTAATGAACAAAAAATAAAAAATATTTTCTTATTTATTCACGTTATTTATGCCTGGCAGTTTCAACTCGCAACAAATAGAAAGAATTAGAAAAGAAAAAAAAGAGGGAGAAAAAAAAAGGGTTTTCTTTAGTAAGGAAGACTTCCATAAGACTCAAGTCTGTTCTTAAGCACCTTCAAAAAAGAAAACAAAACAGCGACGAAAAAAAGTAGATAGGGGAAACGTCCAAACGACAGGTCTAATTACTGTCTGTCAGTATCAGCCTTCCGTTAAACGGTTTGAGTTTCTCTTTCAATTTTTTTTTTCTCCTCCTTCCACTTTACGGCTAATAAGCATTTCTGAATGACTTAAGTCTGGCCCTAAATTGACTGGAACGTGAATCCCAGTCAGCCACGTCTTCCAATATTAATTTCATTCATCACTGCCGGACGTTTTCGGTGACGTTTGAAACGTAAATCCCAGAACAGGGTTTTGTTTATCTCAGGTGATGGAAAGGTACCCGCCGTCAATTCATAAATTTGAAATTCGATTCTACGGCGAATCTCCAAAGACATGCACGTGCCTTTTGTGAGAAAACAGTTTCGAGTGGGATCTCCTTCCCGTTCATGAATGAAATGAAAATACGTGGCGAGTGGTTGTTCGAACACGCAAAACGACCAAATAGGAAAAAGCCAGGCCAAATTTTATTTTTCCAGACATTTCAAGTCGGGGGGGGGATATTCAAATATTTAAACTTTTTACCCTTACTTATGAAACTCTAAAAACCATTTTTCGTTTAATTCGTTAGAAATATAATTACGCAATTGAGTTTCAAATTTAAAATCGAATTATACGCAAGAAAAATAAACAAAACACCGTCTAAACAGTATAAATTTGTAAAATAAGCAAACACAAAATGGAAGTAATAATATTTATCTCCTGTATATTATTTCCTTTACATGAGAGTATATTGCAGTTGACAATTCTTTTTTTATTTTTATTTTTTTTTTTTTTCATACTCCGAACGATTATTATCACGCCGTAAGAGACTTTGTTATCGCAGGACTCTTTTAACGTTTTACGTTCGGTAAAAACCAATAAAGCTCTTCATTTCGTTTTATTAGGACGCGTTTAAAACAATTAAAAAAAAAAAAAGGCAAGTAATTGCATTCCCACTTTTTCATTGGGCTTGTTGTATGTTTTTATCGCGTGACTTATCAATTGCAGTTAATATTTTATTTGAAAGATATGGATGTTGACGTTTGCGACGAGGTGGCCGAGTGGTTAAGGCGTTGGACTGCTAATCCAATGTGCTCTGCACGCGTGGGTTCGAATCCCATCCTCGTCGAATGCTTTTTTTTTTTTTTTTTTTTTTTTTTTTTGGTAACTTGAAAATAACTTTTTATTTTTCCCTTTTTGAAAAGTAAAATCAAATGCGGTTATCCTTTGAAAATCTTTCCAATATTGGTTTTCAATAAAAAGTTTTTGTTCCTTTTTTTTCTTCATCGGAAATAACTTTTTGAGATATTTTGATTATGTAATATTCAGGGGTTTTCGGAGCATGAATTTTGCACTTTAAAAAAAATGAATTATTAAGACGAACTAATTTATTTTTCTAATGATTTCCTTAAGCAATTATAAATATTCTCATTTCATTTTTTTTCTTATTTAATTTGGCGTCCGACAGTTAAATTCTTAAATCAACATCATTTAAAGAGATTCTGTTTTCAAGGTCAAAAACATTTCAAAAAAAAAATGATAATAATAAGAAGAAGAAGAAAAGAAAAGACAGGGAAAAAAAAGTTTATTTACAGAAGGAAAAGGAAGGGGGGAAAAAAATCTCAATTAAAACCAAAAAAAATTACAAGCAATCGCCGGATTTAAAAAAACAAAAATAAATCGAAAACCTCTAAAATCAATTTATGCATTTATTTTGTCACGATAATTTTTAAGCCCAGAAAAACACTGCCGGATTCAGAAATTTTATTCGGGGGGGGGGGGAGACAAAAGCCTAAAATGAGCTCAAAAATTCGGTGCAAAACTAATGTTCCAATAAAACTGTCTAGTGTAAAATTTTAATTTCAGTTCGGCTTTCCGAAACTGAAATAATTAAAAAAAAAATTCGTATTATAATTCCATAAAGCGTGTAACAACAGGTACAAGTTATTTTTTGCGTTATAATTGTTTGTATTAACGCCATAAAAAAGAGAAAAGGGAAAAAAAACTGTTTTTCCACGTTTGAAAATAATGCAATGCCAAACAGAAAAAGCAATGTAGCGCCACAAAAGTAAAATTTTTAAAATAAAATTGCTCTGCCTGCTATTTTGGATTTCTATTTTTTCAAACTTTTGACTTCGAATTCTGCATCAGCTGTCCAAAATGCATAAGTAGATAAAGTTTCAACTTATAGCAGTCAATTATAACAAAATTATGAATATTTTTTACCGATGCTTCAGCCACAGATACAATCCTTAAACGGTTAAAGATTCGAAATAAAATTACCAATACTGAACGAGAAAATGTGCCGGACATGAGGCATCAGACATTAATGCCTTATTATTTATCACGATTTAATTACAAGCATATTAAGGACCGATCCTATAGCGCCATTACGTTTTGAAATCAAATACCACCTCTTAATATAAATCCAACACAAAGGAAAGTACTAAAATTATTTCCATAACAATGAGATAAGAACGCAAGCTCTTGGAATGTCTGGAAATTCAGTTATTCTGAAAACTCCGATTTATTTGATTTAAAAATTTCCGAGCGTCGGAGGTGAACCGACGTATCTCCATTGTAAATACAATTGGAGATACTCTCTTTCGACATTGAGTGAAAGTGTCATGTGACCACAAGTTTACACCAACACGAGCGTGGAAACTTGTAGTCACATGATTTTCACAAACAGTCGAAACACACTATCTCCAATTACATTTACAATGGAGATACGTTAGAACACCTCCGACGGTCGGATTTAGTCACCCATTTATTAAATTTCATCAACATCATATGCACTTTTTTTTTTTCAATTTTATCCGACGGTTAAAACTCAATTTCATCGATACGGTTTCTAGATTCGAGCAACAGGTAAAAGTTTTCACTCCCAAGTTTCGTATTACGCCAAAAACGATTTTTCCAACTTTCTCCATAGTAAATAAGATTATATTTCGAACCAAAAGACAATCCAGCAATGAAGCTTTCCTCATTAAATTAAAAAGGTCAGGTAACAATGAAATCAAATGTTGCCAACATAAGCTACAAACAGGTTAAACCCTGCAGTATCGAAAATTTTCCTCGCGCACCGTGAACAGTTAAAACGTCGATCGAACCCTACTTTTCTCACTTCCACTCCCCCGTTTGGGGACAAATCCCGAAATTTTCCAAATCTGACACCGTAAACTTTTTAAATGGCCAAGGTTAAACAGGCTCGGGAAAATTTTTATTTTTAGCAAAGGAAAGTTTATAGCAAGAAAAAAAAATTTCCTTTCCTCCGTAGTTTCGTATCATCTTCAATTTCATTTAATCTTTTTTATGAGAATTTTGATCTTGCGTTTCATTTTCATTATCGGCTCGGAATCTCAGAAAACTGAACGGCATTCTTTTCCTTTCGCGATAGGGTTTGGGTGTACCAAAAAAGTCTGCAATGTTACGCTTTAATTTGTCTGGGGTTATGGGGTCGTCCATGTATTACGTAACGCCTGGACGGGGGGGTGGGAGTCGAAGGAGGTGTTACGCATTGTTACGGGGGTGGGGGGGAGTTGGGCCATGCGTTACGTAATTTTAATATTAAAATTATTTCAATTTATTTCACTCTTTTAAAAATATTTTTTCCAGTTATTCTTCAAAATAAAAATATAAAACATTTTTTTAACTCGTAAAATCTGATTAAAATTTATCAAAAAGCTGAAATTTTTTTTTGGCTTCTAAAAACGAAATTTAAATATTTTTCAAAGGGGGGGGGGTTAGAACCCGTGTTACGTAATAACGAAGGGGGGGTTACAGGTTGCGTTACGGGTGTGTTACAAGGGGGGGAGGGGGGGTCAAAAAGTGGCCTATTTTGCGTTACGTAATACATGGACGACCCCTATAGACACTTTATAACCGTCAAATAATAACGCGACAGTTTATAACGGTCAGTTGGTAACACCACATTTAGTAACGCTACCAATTGATAACGCTACCATTTAATAACGGCGACATATGCTGCTTCTCCATTATGGCTCAATATTAATTTTACAAAATTAATTTTATAAAATTATTGGGAATAATGCTTTTATTTTACTAATCGAACATGAGGATGACTTAAAAAAGAATAAGAAATCTGTAAAAAATAAATGTGTTATGAAAAAAGAAAGAAAAAGCGCATAATTTCCGGTAATTTTATAAAATTAATTTTGTAAAATTAATTTAGGACCATAATGGAGAAGCAGCAATACAACGCGTCATTTCGTAACATGTAGATGTTTGTCGGGCAGTATAATTAAAAAAACACTAAATTGTAGTTTAAAAAAAAAAAAAGCTGGCTTAGTGTCTTAGGAACTTCTATTGTTACCTTATGTGAACTACTTTAAGTCAAAGCGGATGGCAATAAACCACGTGTGAATTTTATTTTTAATTTAAATTATCAACGAATTTTTTTCTTAGTGCAAGTGCGTAAGGTAAAGTACCCGAATCCTGACAGGGCACCTAAACCTGACAGGGTCATAAGCTAAACACGTAATACTGTAAAAGGAAAACATGTTTAGCTTATGACCCTGTCAGGTTTAGGTGCCCTGTCAGGATTCGGGTACTTTACCTTAAATGCAAAATACTGTGTGATATTTTTACTGAACGAGGAATAATAATTTTAAGCTTGTCCGCCCCTGCATATATGCAAATAAAAAATTTTTATAAAAAAAATTTATCATAAAAATTTGAAACAGGCAAATGTTACGAAATGACGCGTTATAGTTTGCATGTTATTAAATGACAGTGTTATTATATCCCGCCGTTATTAAATGGTAGCGTTACCAATTGGTAGCGTTACTAAATGTCGTATTACCAACTAACCGTTGTAAACTGTCGCGTTATTATTTGACGCGTGATAAAGTGTCGGGAGCCCCTTTAACTGAAGAAAGAAAAAACCTTTGTAAAAGATCACATGCTTTTAGCTGGTACAGGGATTTCAGAAACGGAAAATGAAAAAAAAAAATACAAAAAGGGAATAATTATACGTATTTAAAAAAATAAAGAAGGCGAGAATGAGTCGGTGTACCGGTTTGATATGAATATCTCGATTTTCCTTTTCAAGGCAGAGTTAATAACTTAGTTCCAGACTTGATCTTACCGAGAATTCTTTGGACTTCTTCCTCTTTGAATTTTCTACAACCAGTTCATTCCTGCACAAGGTCCAAAAAGCAAATGAAATCGGGTACAGTTAAAATTCGTAAAAAATACACGGTGAAACTGTTTTTCTTGCGTGATTTTATTAAGATAATCATGGGAAACACCGCTATAAAAATCGTTCCCCCGTGTATTGAGGTTTAGGTTTTCCCTCACGTTTCAAAAGCAAATTAAAATAAATGTTCGAAACTTAAACCTAGTCGCAATAAATTAAACTTTTTGAAATTTCAATTTTCCTAAAAAAAAAAAAAGCTCTTTTTTTCTATGAAAAAAAAAAGATATCTTTATTCCCGATTTTGCATTAACTTGAAAGCTCACGTATTTTAGAAATTGGATAGAAATCTCTTAAGAAAGCAACCAAATGAAATAAAAAAAAATATAATATATATAAAATGTGAGCCACGTTTTCTTTTAAATCGATTAATCGGACTAACCAGTTTTGTATTTTCTCTTAGATTTTATTTTTCGATATATTACATTGTTTCAGGTGTAGCAACCCGTGAATGATTGATGGGGTAAAAAACGGTGGGAAAAGGTCACTTTGACGATTTTTTATCAATCACTGCACACTGAGCAATATTGAGAAAGCAATACAAGTAAAACAAGTCCGTATGTTTGAAAATTACCTTTCATAGGTTTTATGAGGGGGGAAAAAAGAGAAACAAAGGAAAGAAAATGAATGAGTTAGTACTTTCTTTTACAGACTTTAAAAGTCGTTAACTTTTTTTTCTTTTTTGTAATGAGAACTTTTATATAACCGTCAAAACTTTATAAGCTTACAATTTTACATCAAAATCATCTAAAAAATATGAGCCGGAAGGAAGGGAAAAAAATTTTAAATCCACGTAAACATCATCTTTTGAAAAAAAGAAAAAAAAAACATCAGCATCCGTGGAAAATTTTATAATTAAGTTTACTTCTTTAGGCGCTACAATAGTTTTTTTTTTTTTTTTTTTTTTTTTCAAATGATGGTTGATGAAGGAGTAAACACAAGCAAGGTCAGATCTCAAATTTAGCATTACACACAATCGTATGACATACGTTTTTTGAAATTAAGCAGATACCCTCCATTTATAAACTTACGATTATGCTGACATACGTGAAACAAGCAAATAACACGAAAAAAATCGTTAATTTTATTTGATTGACTTTTTTCTCCCATTTTCGAAATAATTTTCACTCTTACGCAATAATTAATTAGTAAATTATAAAATGAAAGATTTTAAACATCTGGAATGGGCCTATTCCGTTTTTGTATAATAGAGTGGATCGAAAAACACGAATTTATAAGTGACGCTTAATATTTATAATGGCCACTTTGGCCTCTTGGAAAATAAACCAAAAAATACATATCTAGACTAGTTTCTGGGTGTCTATTAGGAAATGAGATTCGAAAATAAGGTCATTTTTAGGTTTTCAAGGTCCCATTTTTTAGAAAATTTAAGTCCAAAAAACGTTCAAATTAGACAAGAAAAACCACTTTAGCAGTGCAAAAATTGACTCCACCTAGTCTTTTAATCACTCAGAAGATCTAGGAAGCAAAGATGAAGGCCACTTTCCAAAATTTAATAATGAAACTCCTTTTGCCAAACCAATTTTTGAGCTAAAATTAATTTCTTTTTCGTTTTTTCAGTCATGCATGGCTTCGCTCGGGAAATTTTGTAAAATATGCAATTGAGTATGAAAATTTAAGCCTCCTTATCGTTGCTTATTTCAAATCGAACAGAAAATTTTTCATCGGTCATCAAAATTAAGGTCATTTTTAGGTTTTTTTAAGGTTTTTTAGGTCAGTAGACACCATGAGTTTTTTGTGTACTCTCACGTGGTAATGGCGAATTTCGCGAGAAATGCGATATCTTTGCAGCGAATTTTTTTTTTTTTTTTTTTTTTTTAGTTTTGGCCTTTTTTTTTTTTTTTGGAGAAAGAAAAATTTAGAAACACATGTACTGTAGTCAGGACATTTTTTGACTTACTTTTTGACTGTCATAGCGAAATTTTGATCCGGCGACGCTAACCCCAAGAAAAAGTGTGTTATAAAATTGAATTATTAAGAACATAAACTTCGTTATAAAATTTTATAACCCGTTAAAAAGACATCCATTTATAATTCGTTATAAAATCTTATAACAAAAATTATTTTCAGTTTTTTTCCAAGTTTCTTCATTTTCTTCTAACGCTTCCCAAATTTTTATTTTTTTTTTTTTTTTTTTTTTTAGTCTTTGTCAAATTAAAAATACAAGAAATAGGGTTAGGGTGGATCGAAAAAAGCGAATTTTTGAATTTGAAAACGCCTGATATGGGAATCAATGCCTTTTTATAGTACTATTAACCCTAATTTTTTTCAGATTTTTTGAAGGTCATCTTGAGGTCGCGCAATGACCTTGAAGTTTTCGAAAAGCCCCATATAAGGGCAAAAAATAAGAATTTTTTTTTGCTGAAAAAAGTATCGCTTCCTATCGGAAATTTTGCGTAGATTACGAATATGAAGTCCAAAATTAATTTTTGTGTACAGTTTTTAAGTCAAAAGAAGAAGCTGCCTCAAGTATTTCAGTGTTTAGAAAATAGGCTTAAAGCTCAAAAACCGAACACTTAAAACAATTTTGGACTTCATATTCGTAATCTACGCAAAATTTCCGATAGGAAGCGATACTTTTTTCAGCAAAAAAAAATTCTTATTTTTTGCCCTTATATGGGGCTTTTCGAAAACTTCAAGGTCATTGCCCGACCTCAAGATGACCTTCAAAAAATTTGAAAAAAATTAGGGTTAATAGTACTATAAAAAGGCATTGATTCCCATATCAGGCGTTTTCAAATTCAAAAATTCGCTTTTTTCGATCCACCCTAATATAGCATGTCACAGTAATCACAGCATCGTGCTGTGATGGGAGAAATTTTTTAAATTTTTCATGTTCTAAATGTTTTTAGATTAAGTTTCAACAGTGCCGAAGATGGTCTGAATAACCAAAACAGCTGTTAAAAGCTGTATAGCTTAAAAATTTTCATTAATACTCCTATATAAAAGACGTTGAGGATAAAACGATTCAGTTTATTTCTACAATATAAATAAGCCTCAGCGCTCTCAATTCGATAAATTTTTTCTCACCTAAAAAGATCAAGAGACTCTGATAGATTTTATTACGTTTTTCAGGAGGTTCTGAACTAATGGGCTTGTCAAACTCCATTCTCTTTCTTCCAATACGTATTACACCGCGAAATAGCTCTTTCCCCTCATTTAAAATTTGCTTAAACTTTAGACGCTTTTAGCATCAGACTTTAAGATACCTTTAAAACCGTTCTCTTCATTGAATTATGTCCAATTATTCGTTTATCAAATCGAAAGAGGTTCGATCGGTTAGAATCTAAAGTGAATTAATGATTTCCCTGCACGGTTGACTTCTTCTTTTTTTTTTCATCGATATACAACTTCTTTTATTTCCTTTTTTTTCGCGTAGTCATCAGCAGATTCTTCTATTTCGCATAAAAGGAAACCAAATTTAAAGGAATCCTTTAATAAGAAAAAGAAAAACGAATGCTATCCTCAAAATAGGATCTAAAAAGATGCAATTGATTGATGATTCTTCAAAGCCTTTCCACTAACCCTGAAAATGGTTTAAAAAAGAAGAAAAATTTACGGTCGGGAAACCGAAAGAATCTATCTTTAAACAGGAAATCCCTCTTTTTTTTTCCTTATTGGTTTTTCTCTTCTTCTAGCTCTTCAGGAAGATGAAAAATATCGGAAAAAACATTTTTTTTTTTTCGGGACTTTCAATTAGGCCTATAAGCACCTTTTTCCTCTTTTTTTTCTTCCATTGTAAACTTTGGGGGATGAAAAGACATAAAGCAAAATCAAAGAAATCGAAACCAAAAAGTAAATATTTGCACTGCAGCTCAAATTTTTTTCGATGAATCAGACGATTTTGATCGACGGAGACGAATCTCGTTTATTGTAGGCCTACGATATGTAATTTTCTACGACGAAAAAAACAAAATGAAAGAAAAATCGGGACCTAAAATCTGAAGGAAAAAAAACGGGAACGGACATTTAATAGGGATTATAATATTTTCGCCATTCACGAAAAAATGATTGATGATAACGGAACCAAGGACACTTATACATTTTTTTTTTTCAAAGGACACAAAAAGGCTTAAAAATAATAAAAAGCTTTTTCAGGGAATATGCTTTTTATGAACAGAACGATCCTATGTTGAATGTTCAATCCTCTACTACAGGCCCGGAGTCAGTTCGAATGGCTCTAGAAGGGTATTAAATTATCCCTGAACTTGAAAGATATGCAAGATGTAAGGGTAAAAAAAAATAAAAGGGAGGGTCAAACCTTTTCTTAGAAAAGCTAAATTCCTTTCGGCCCTTCTTTTCTCGGCTACGGGACTACCCTCATAGCCAGGGACAGCCATTTTAGTTCTGCCAAAAAATTTTTAAAGTCAAAAATTAATATACATATACATACATACATTGGCGGAGGTCTTGTGGTAAAAAAGGTGAAGTAATAGAAAAAGGAGACAGATTGAAGATTCGAGTTTTAGAAACGACCACACAAAAAAAAAAAAAAAATTAAGCTTTAACGGAAATTTATTCGCTTGTAAAAATAATAATAAGGCACAGTACAACATTTTAAATGATTCAACAGCGAAAAAAATGATGGATCTCGACAATTGAGTAAATAAGCAGCAGAAAAAACATACGGACACTGTTTCGCCATTTTTTTTTTGAGAATGATCCTCTCTCTCAATCCCAGTGATGGCATGCTGATTCTGATTCCGATTCCGATTCTAAACTACGAGAAAATTTTTCGCGATTCCGATGTCGATTCTGATTCCGATTAATTTCCATCGATCGAATCTTATTCCGATTCCGATTCTAAATTACGCGAAAATTTTTCGCGATTCCGATTAGTTTCCACCGATCGAATCTGATTCCGATTCCGATTAAAATCTATTCGGCATACCATCCCTGCTCAATCCAACATCGTGGCCGATGTGTGGTAGTCGGAGAATGGCCCATATATGCCTAATATAAAATATAAAAATGTGGACAATATAATATAAAAATTTCCTATTCTATAAAAACAAAATCGAATTAACTTTTCTTATTAAAAAAAAAGGATAGAAATAATAGCAAAACAAATCAATCAATTTTTTTTTTTTTTTTTTTTTTTTTTTTTTTGCCCAAGATTTCTTTTGTAAATTACTTTTTTGATTATCATCAAGAATAGTTATTATTGCGTAGACGAAAAAAAATTTATGAGAGATAAAACATGATAAATTAGTTTCCACGTACAGGTTGAACCTTATTTATCACGATACAATTAAAAGATTATTCAAAAAGGGGAAAAAAAAATCCGAGCTTATTTTTCAGAAAGGAATTCTAAAAAAAATAAAATATACTTTTTTTTTTCTTTTCAGATTATACGAAAACAGGGAGAAAAAAAAATGGAAGAATTTTTGAAAAGGAATACGGCGATCAACAATCAACGTCAGAAATCGGATGAAAAAAATGAGACATAAAGAGAAAAAAGGTTGGACGGTCACGGCACGGTTCTTTCTAAACTCTAACAAATTACTCCTTTATTTAGGATTAACCACCCACCAAATTCGAATTCGATTTAAGTAGGCCATGAACGTCGTCCACAAAGCTTTCCTTAACCTTGACCTTCCCACCCTCCTTATTACCATTCCAACATCCTCCGACTCTGAATCAGGGAAAGTTTTCGCAAAAAGAAAATCAATCTTAGTCAAAGTCTAGGACAAAAAAAAAGGTGTCCCTTGTGAACTGCATTAAGTTGTCCAAGCTCGAATCCGAATAGTGTTAAAGCAATTAAATGCGATAAAAAAAAAAAAAAATAAATAAAATTCGACATTTCAAACGTCACAAATCTTTTTCCCTCCCACATTTGATTGATTATTCGAATTTCTCAGCAGAAAAATTCACGCCCGAAAAAAAAACCGATAGTCAATATTGAAGCTACATATTAAAAAATGAAAAAAAAAAACCATTCGAAAAAATTACTCTCCTTTATCCTGAAATGCTGTTAACGTTTCCAAGCAAATTCCAATTGTAGTTAATTACATCGATTTTGGTTTTCGGCAGTCTGCCTAATTCAGAGAATTCTTTAATTAAAAGAGCAGATAAAACAACAATTTCACCGTCTACTCCTTTTTTTCCTGAAGAAAAAAAATTAGTAGATGGAAACGCAACATTTTTCAGCGACAATTAATTATATAATTGCGAAAGCAAAATAAGACCGTCGAATTTTATTCCATTGAATTCCTTTAAGCGAAATCAAGCATCGAACCATTCTAGCCCTAAAGAGTTAGGGACTTTAGGGACCAAAATAGGGAAAATTAGAGATCTTTCAGGGATTTAAAAAAATTCGCCTTGAAGCGACTCCTTAGAGAAGCAACTGCGTCACTCATTCTTAGCTTCGGACACAACTAATTAAAAAAAATGCCGAAAAACGTACATACAAATAATCTTTGTAAATCAGTGACAAGAAGCAAGGAAAAGAAAAAAATTCTTAGCTCTTCAAAGCTCTACCGATATCGATTTCTCCCATTTTCTGTTGCCCTAAAGCTGGAGCCTCGTTATGAAATCCCGACAGAGAGCTTTGACAAATTAATTCCGGTGTCCTTTAAAAATATTCTTACAATAAATTATCATACGTTTTCCGTTTATAGGATTTGGATTACTGCTCCATCCTTTTGCTTCCCTGAGAAGAGAAAAATGTCAGTTGATAAGGTCGGGAATGTTGTCAAGTTGAAAAACACGGGTAAATCGTATCCGAGCTTTATCACCCTGGAATACTTTATTCCTTTTGTCACGTAAATTATCAATCGGCTTTTGTAATCAATATATCAATTCATTTTTTTTTTAATGAAAATGAATAGAAGTCGACCGAAATGAAAAATGACTAATTGTATCAACGTAATAACGTATGAAATCCGACATAAAGGATTACCCATTAGGAACCCGATTTTATCCATATTTTTGAAAATTGAACGCGCCATTCAGGTGCTAACACTATAAGTTAATTCCGGATTTAAATTTTTTTTTTATTTGTGCAGTAGCTGTTGCAATTCTTTGGGAGGGTAATAAAGCATATATGTAATTTTAATCCTGATTAACCCACGGTGTTCGACTAGGGTCGGAAAACTTGTCCGAGTTAAGGTGCCACAGTTTTATTTTACAAAATCGAATGGAAGATGTCGCTAGTGCAGGGAATTATTAAGAAAAAAATTCTGTAAGGGTTGTTCCCAATATGGCTGAGTTTATTTTGCATTTGTTGTCGTTATTGTTTTGTTTTTTATCGCTAATGAGGCTTAATTTAAAAAAAAAATGATTGGTTAGAAATAAATCTCTTTTCAGTTTTCAGGAAACAATTTGTTAATATTCTTCAAAATCTACCAAAAAGAAAAAAAAATTAAGAAGGAAGGGGGAAGATTAAGAGATGGACCACAACACAGTAAATTTTTGTATTGTCTTGATTATAGAGTTGAAATCAAACGAATTCCAACATAAGTAGTACACAAATATAAACAATATTAAGGAGGTTCTCCAGGTGAATTTGAGATTCTTAACTGATCGTTCTCCTGCAACTTAAATATAGGCGAAACTTTGTTTATTTATGTAGAAAGGTTTTTCCGCCTACAAAAATTTAATTGGAATCGACAATTTTTTTAAAATTATGAGAATATTCCTCTTAATATTCTATACAACTTTTGTGACATGAAATTTTGATCCCTTTATCATTTATGGTGTTTCTGTGAGATCATTCCCAAAAAAAAGTCCAAAGTTTATAAACAAACCATTAGCATGTTTACAATTTTTGAAAATTATGTTTATAAATAGTTTGAAAACATTTTAGTTAATAATAAAAGCGAATTTTCGTGTCACAAAAGTTGTGTAGAATGTTAAGAGGAATATTCCCATAATTTCGTAAAAATTATTCGATTTCTATAAAGTTTTTGTAGGCGGAAAAACCTTTCTACAAAAATAAACAAAGTTTCGCCTATGTTTAAGTTGCAGGAGAACGATCAATTAAGAATCTCAAATTCACCTGGAGAACCTCCTTAAGCTTGAAAAATTCAAGTTAACCTCTTGCGGGCGGTGCATCATATTTCATACAGTAGCGATTTAATGTAAAATAATTAATTCAACGATACTGTATTGACTTAGTTCTAATGGTATAAGGTCAAAATGACCAAATCTTGAAATTTTAGTAAAAATTAAGTTCCTATGTTTAGCTTATGGGAGTATTATTACTGAATTAGAATATTGATTAAAATTATATTTTTGATATTAATGCAAATAAATAAATAAATTACAAACTATTGTGATATGGGCAAAATTAAAAGTTTTTGAGCTGACATGTTTATCATATGACGAATTTATTCCTCCCATATTTAGCTTATGGAGCTAACATAAAATCAAACTTTCAGAAGCGAAATATGACAAAAAAACTTCATAAGCTCCTATTTCATGAGCATTCTAATTTCATAAGCATCTACGCCCTGCATTTCATAAGCCTGCTAATTTCATAAGCATCTAAGCCTAACGCTTAAAGGAAAAAATAGGCTTCCGACAGCAAAAGTTAAAGACAACACAATTGACTAAAAAAGAAAAGCAGACTTTTCTTGAAGTTTTAAGAAAAATGCTGCTAAGTGCCTAACATTTAAATTGAAGAAGATTCACTTCATTAAAATGAAAGAAAATGTCTCCTTTACTCAAATTTTTTTATACTTATAAACAAAATAGGGAGACGTTTTACTCCTCTTTATTGATTAATATAAAATTTTTACAAAATCACGGTGGCTTTTTTCGTTAAGAAATCAAAAACTTTCTGCTAGTTTACAAATGAATTATTTGCGAAAATCACGAGACAAGTCTGACATTTTGCCTTGTTTTTAGGAGATCAAGAAAAAAAAAAAAAAAAAAACAATCAGAATGAAGAACTTTGTTGTTTGTTATGCTGTTTTGTCTTGTGCCCATCCCTAGGGAAGATTTTTCTTCCAAACAACTAGCTCAATGAATAATTAAATCTATTTCCACCAGCTTTATTCTTGTGATACTTTTCTCATAAAACCATATTTTTGAAAGTTTTTACTAATATTTTATTTTTATTTATTTATTTACGTACCTCGGGTAGTAATCGCTTTTTTTTCTCCCGCTCGAGAAGTGAACATTTCGTTTTTCTCGGTACGTAAAGCACCTTACTGCACAAGAATGAAAGAGACTTTTCACGTCTCAGCACGTTGAACCACCTCGGCTTCGCCTCGGTCGGTGTCTCAAACTCGTGCTTCGACGTGAAACAAGTCTCTTTCATCCTAGGGCAGCAATGTACTATTATTTTTATTTATTTAATACTGTTCTTTCTTATTGCTGGAGGAAATAGATTTAATTATTCATTGCGCTAGTTGTTTGGAAGAAAAATCTTCCCTAGGGATGGGCACAAGACAAAACAGCACAACAAACAACAAAGTTCTTCATTCTGATTGTTTTTTTTTTTTTTTTTTCTTGAGCTCCTAATTTTGCTCCTGTCTTTGATTCGCCATTTTTCTTTACAAACGAAATTGTACAACTAGCGCTACGGTTGGCTTAAATTCGAACAATCTGGTCAGTTAAGCGGGACAAAGTTTTCCATATAAGGCCCACACAAGTTTCCTGACCTGGAACACCCTGATTTTAACCACAATTCTATAAAATTCGTTGTATGAGTCGTAAGCTCATCCGATTTTAAAACCGAAACGGGATTTATAAGTGATTACCCGGTGTTAATATACCATCCGCAAGGGATGTTTACATCCATATTATTCTCTCGTACAAATGATAACATGAATTTTAGGGTTTTGCTATGAAAATACTTGAGAAACCATTGACCGATCTTAATGAAGGTATAAAATTCGGCACGTCGAATTCGTTTACCGATATTTCTATGATATTTGAATAGCGGATTTATTAAACAATCCGATTTTCCGGGATTAAATTCGAATTCTTGAGAAGGACACCGGGATTCTCAATAAAAGGCATTAGAGGTTTTTAGACTCTTGGGCGCTCTAGAGCATCAGGGTGAATCCTGATTAAGCTCATAAATTTTTTTAAAAATATGAGAATCAAGAATGTATGCCTCGTATAACAGAAATTCTGGATCCTAATGAGAGAAAAGAATGGATTTCAAGACAACGAATGGCAATTGATACGGATTACCGGGATTATGTACTTGGGGTTAATCCGATCCCAAAATCTCCCGGTATTGAAGTCTTTACTTGACATACTGAAATGTTAGCTTGTGAATTGAACCCATTTGTCGATTTTCAAGAAATCCAGTGGGATTTCGTGTGAAATCCATCTTGTGATTTCGTTGTTGGAAACTCAGGGGTTTCCCAAGCCTCTGAATTCGGCTAAAATTCTGCGTGAAATATGTTTAATGGAGTGAGGATTATGTTCACACTCGGAAAATTCTTTTTATTTATTGGCAATGAAAAATAATTTTCGTTGATCAAATATATACTGCGTACGGTTATTTTTACCGTCTAGAACAAAAGTATTACGTTGTAAACATGTTTACCATGTAAAAATATTCTGCGTCGCGTAACTCCGTACATCAGGTTTCTTTTTCTTTTTCCACCTAAGAAAACCTTTCATTTATTTCTGTCAGTTGTTGTTGTTGTAAGGCTTCTGTGTATGCGTGACGTAAAGTACCATTCACGAGCATACGGTCGATCTATTCCATTCATTTTTTCCCTAATTCCGTCACTTTTTTAAAAATTTAGAAAAAAGAATGGGCTCAGATGGCATATTACGCAGGCCTCGAACCGAGGTCCTTTTTTTTTTGGAAAAGCCCCTATTTTTAAAAAAAAGTCCATTGAAGTCCCTATTTTTCTTCGTTTTAGTTTTTATGCCTGGATTATTTTATTAAATCGGAAAATGATACTAAAATTTCAAGAAATAGTCCATCTTTTCTAAAATTCCCAAAATTAATCGTCAATACGAGACTTTGAAAAACTTTAGGCCTCTGAGGGCAGGAAAAATCGACCTCCAAATAATCAGAAAAAAAATTGGGTTAACGTAGAGGCTAAAACGCAACTTTTCCGCGCTGTGGCATTTTCAAATTTAAAAATGTGTGTTTTTCGATGGCTTGCATTTAACTGGTCAGTATTTCTTTCAATTATTGGTCAGTATTTAAAATGATTGAGCAGTAAATTAATCATTTTCGGGCAGTAAATTAATATTATTCGGCCAGTAAAAACATGAATTTATGGAATGTACTCCCTCTGTCCGGAAATAATGTGTGTGTTTCTAACTTTTAATTCCCATTTCGTGAGCTATTGATTTTTGCCAGAAGTGATGGTACCGCATAACTCACTCACCCAAACACTTTTTCACACCACCCCCATTCCCCCCGGGGTCCCTCCCTTAGAAAAAAAAAAGCATGAAAAAAAGAAAAAAATTGACCATTTGAATTCATTTCGCTCCGCTTTTGAAGCGAAGGCAAAAAATTTGAATGTGACCGGGAATAAGAGAGTACATGACCCTAAACAAGAATCCCCCATGAGAAAATTTTTTGCAGTCGTCGCAACCCCCAAAAACATTTGGGTATCTCGACTACCTGGCCAAGGGGGTAAGTTTTTTAAACCCTATTAAGAGGTCACAAAAATTTTGCCATGAGGGTTTCCGGGGTCGTTGATTTCAAATCTGAGATCGGTCTTCAAAAATTCAAGATGGCGGATCCAAAAAAATTCGTGCTCAGGGGGATATCAGGGTCGCTAATTTCAAATCTGGGGTCTGATGATCTAAACGTGAAATCTTATTTTATTCATACTTTTAACAGAAAGGTTTTCCTGTCGAAACAAGAAATTTTGATCCAACTTCACATTGTTTTCATGATATTTCGTGCTGGGCTAGCCAAAATTTTTTTAAAAAGTTAATTTTTCTTTTAATTTTCCTACTGACCAAAATATTAATTGCAGGTAATATTTGGAATAAAGTACCTACCATTTAACTTTTTTACTGTTTAAGCAATTTTTTTACCGACCATTTAATTTTTTTACTGACCAAGTTGTTACTGGCCACCAAAATACTGACTATTTATTTTCTCTACCGACCAATTAATTTTAATACTGGCCATTTAATTAAAATACTGATGAAAAATCGTATTTAAATACTGACAAAATAATTTGCAGCGTTTTTCGATCTCCCCTAACAGACAAGCATTTACTGGCTTAATACCTGATTTAAGGGATAAAATAAGGCTGATTTTTACTAACACAAAGAAATTCACCCTATAAAAAGTCGAAAAACGCAACTAGTTCGAGGAAACCTCCTCACAATGTTCCTCAAGAATCATGAATGAATCTCAGCTAACAAAACCGTGGGGATGTAAAAAGGACGTAAACTTCACCTAGTCCTGACATGTAAGGTGAATGGTAGTTTTATTACATAGAACCCTTTTCTTGACATTTGTTACGAAACAAATGCGTCGGAAGAAATCTAATCTGCCACTGCAAGCAGCCAATTAAACAAATGAGAAAATTTCAAACACAAACACCAAGTAACCATAGAACAGACAAATCATAACTTTCCCACTAAAGCAAGGAACTTCGAAGGAATGATGAAAACAAATTAAAAATAACCCTGTAAAATTTAACTCTTGGAAATTATGTGTCGCATCGGGGAACTGCGTTTTCAAAGAAATAAATCTTAATAAAACAATAAGGATACGAAGCTTTTAACTTTCTTTGAATTACAAAGTTAAAGTTAACAGTTTTTTTTTCCCTTTTCAGAACGACTTTGCGTAGGGGATGTCTATCCGCCCACACATTCCCTTCAAAAAAAAAAAATACGATTCCTACCTCTAAACAAAAGAAAAAATTTAAGTGGTCTCAGAATTGACTAATATAAAATCTCCCGAGTGGAAAAGCTAACGTTTGCTTTCCAGCGGAGCCAGCAGCATTTTTATATTTCTTCGAACTATTTACTGCGAAACTGAAAGAACCTTCCTCGAAAAAAAGAGGATTTTCTCGGAAAAAAGTACATTATTCCAAAATATGAGCCATCGATAAAATGTGCACTTTACAGAATTCTTTTTCAACGAGAAAAACACGTTATTTTTTTATGCGAAAAATTCGAATTTTCATTTTCCACTTCAAAAAAATGCCGATTTCGTTTTTCCCTCGGCAAAAATAACTCAAGCAAAAAAAAAAAAGAGGGGATCCAATTATTAAATGAAAAATAACTTTGTATTAGCTTTTCCACCGATCATAAAGAATTTTAATTGATATATTATTAAAAAAAAAAAAAATACAAGCTCAAGGGAAAAACAAATAAGTAACATGACGCGGATTGCAGAAGTTTTGCTTAAACAGCAAAAATAAAGAAAGTGGAAAACAAACTTGGCTTTGAACAAAACAAAACAAAAAAAATTTTGATGGTTGTGGATTCAAACTACGTACCTCCATATTAAAAAAAAAAAAAAAAAAAGATTTAACTTCTATTAAAATTGATTGGGAAAAGACAAAAAGGTTGGCACTTGAAAATGGGTCGCTTTGTTTCGGGGGAATGAAATGATTGAATTAGTTTCAAACGAAAGTATTAAACAAAAGCTGGAGGGTTTCGTTAATATTAAGAGGCAAGGCAGTAATTTTGCTGTAAATGTTAAATAAATTCAAAATTTTAACCCTCTTACAATCAATATAATACAACAAAAGCCGTCTAGCTTCGGACAACGAATAATTTCTCTGCGCATTATATATTACGTTTAAATGGTTAAAAAATCGAGAAATCAAAAGTGTAAAAAAATTATATGACAATCATCTTGGGTTGGTTTATACTACTATTTAGTTACGGAGCACGAGAAAATTGGTTTCTCTATTTTCGTTAAATCCGAAGTCGGTGCATCGTCAGTAAGAGAATGAAAAAAAATCTCGTGTTAATAAACTTTTTATATGCTTCAATTCTACTTCGAAATGATGAGCCAAATACGCAAAATATCTATTGGAAATAACTTTTTTTTTATTTTATTTTTTTTCATTTAAGAAAAAAAAATTATTGATTTTTTCTCTCTAATGGGGATTTTCCGGCCTTGAAACGCAAGTTGGTGGGGTTTCCCGTCGAGTAAAAAATATGAAAAAAATTAGGATTCATTTGGGCCACGGGGAGAGCCGATTCAGGAGGTGCACCTATTCAAATTTGAAAAATCGAAAAATAAGTGAACAATAATCAGGGGTGTAACAACAGGAGGGGAAATTGTACCCCTTTCCCTACCATTTTGCCTAAAAAATAAAATTCATAATCCATTTTTCCTAAAAATCAAATTCCCAATACATTTATTCTAAAAAAAAAAAAAAAAAAAAGTTAAAAAAAAAGTTGGCGTAACCCCGTTATTGTACCAGAGGTTTAACAGGGGATGGAGCTGTCTGTGAACTCCCTCCATAAGCACAATTTTTATTTTATAAGCATGCCACAGACATCAACCATTCTCTAACAGAAGGGTGTGTAAGAGGGACCTACTATATTTAGACACGGGTTCCGAACCGTGTTGGGCATCACAATATGATTTCACTTTGATCTCATAACAAGAATCAAGAGGTAAATGCATGGTATAAACTTGATTCGAACGCGGTCCTACCGCATGCGAATCGAGAGTCTTACCAATGGACTACCGCTCGCCCTAAAAAAAAAAAAAAAAAAAAAATCCCTAAAGTAAATATATTAAAACCTCTTTAGGGATTTAAAAAATTATGAAAAATATTCATTTGAAGAAATTTTATTTTAGGAATCAAAAAGTTTTAGAAAAATTGAAAATTGGAAAAAAAAATAGTTCGGAAAAAAATTTTAAGAACCAATATTTTTAGGAAAAATGGATTAGGAATTAATTTTTTTTTTTTAAGGAAAAACGAAGTAGGAAAAATGGTCGGGAACGAACGAATTCATTTCCAAATCAGGTTACCGAGGAATTATATTTTGAAAAACAAGATAAAAAATTATAATTTTTCCTTAATTAATTACTTGTACCTTAATTACCTATCCTATAAATTTTTCACTTTAAAAAAAAATATATATCATATAATTTATAATATAATTTTGGGTTATAAAATTTGAAGGCGCCACTGTATGGAGTTGCAACATTTACCACATTTACTAATTTTATAATCAGTTTTTGTACCCCCGGCCTAAAAAAGTTGTTACACCCCTGCACGGTAAAAAATTTTATGTAAAAGTAACATAAAAAATATGTAGCCCTTTTTATTTAATTTGAGTTGTGTTAAATCTTCAATTTTTTCGAACGTTTCGAATTTCTGACGCCACGTTTTTATGTTAAATAAAAAGGGCTATATCTTTTTTACGTTACTTTTACATAAAATTTTTTACCGTGTGACCCTAATACTTCGTTTCTTATCTCGCTTTCCGTCAAACCCTCATCATTACAGCCCATTCTTTCACAGATTCCAAGCCTCCTAACGTTTTTCTCTTGCTTAACTGCACCGAAAATTAATAGAACTAATTTCTCTTCTTTCCAGATTTACATTTCAACTGAAAAGGAAAAAAAAAATCCCCTCGTCCGAATTCAAATGGACAAAATGGAAGTCATAGAAGCGATAGATCAAATCGAAGTCATCCAAGACGAAGTCTTCAATTGCTCAAAAATAAAACTCCCGGAATACGGAGTCTGCATGGAATATCCCGAAGAAATGTTGAAGCCATGGAAAACGAATCCCATGTTTTTCGAAATAATCGTGGCCCACGCGATCACATTCATTTTCGGAGTGATCGGTAACGTGATCGTGATCATAGTAATGGCGGGTGATAGCAAATCGAGAACTGCAACGAACTCATTCCTAGTTAGCCTTGCAATCGGGGATCTCCTAATGCTTTGTGTTTACGGACCCTTAGAAACTTACATGCATTTCGTTTTCGAATGGGACGAAAACGGGATAGTGTGCAAGACGGCTCAGTTAGCGGAGCTTTTATCGGCAACATCATCCGTTCTTAATTGTTAGCTGTCACTGTCGAAAGGTAATAATATTTAATACTATTTCCGAGAATGTACTTACAATTCCTCTCATCCTTTCAAATTTTAAAACATAATAATCAATCATTCCGGAAAATATAGAAAAAAAAAAAAGAAATATAACAGATGTTCCCCTGTCGGATTTACGTAACGTTTGGTATTTAGCTCTCAACATGGTTAGTAAATTAATACGTCACACGGAACCGTAATACCAATTGAATTACGACTATCGGGGAAATATTTTTAAGCGGTTTTTCCTTTCACACGTCGTAAAAATTTTTTTCTTTGTTTCAGATTTGTGGTCATCGTCTTCCCGATGAAATCCCGAACCCTTTGCACGGTTAGCAACATGGTCAAAGCCGTTTTCGGCGTTTGGTTGCTTGCTTTTATATTGGCCTCTCCCGTTATTTTTACAACGGTATAATTTATATGTTCAATTTTTTTTTTTTTTTTTTTTTTTTGGCCTCCCGTATTTTTATTCTTAATTTTTATTTTTTTTTTACAGGGGACCTATAAAATTCTGTTCACAAATAACGTAACAAGCATTACGTTAAATTATTGTAACCCGTCGGTGGATTCGCCGATATTTGTATTATATCAATTTTTCATTATTTTCGGCATTCCAAGTATTACAATGACGGTGTGTTATTCGTTCGTCATCAGAGAATTATGGGCGAGCACGAGGAAAATGAACATGCTAACTAACGGCGTCAGGTAAACCTAAGGAAATTTTTTTTCAGCATAAGTGGAGGAGGATACCGTAACAGGGGGTTACTTTTGACATTTTCAAAAAAATAAGAAAAAATGAAAATTTGCACGTACAATTGAAGAAAACGCATAAGATTTGCTGGAGGATCAATCCTTTTGCTTTTGACAGGTTCAGACAGGTTCAGAAAATCGGTAACTACCTCCTTTCCCAGTTGAAAATGAAAATTTTAATTAAAATATTCAACTGGTTAAATACCTAATTTCTCATACAGCAGACGACAAAGGTAAAACTGGGCCCATAACCTAAAACTTTCCATTCAGATTTAACATATGATGGTCGATATATGATTTAACATATAATGACGATATATAATGATATTAAAATTTAACATATGATGGTCGACATATGTCTAACGTTACCGTAACAGGGGGCTACTTTTTACTCCAGGGGGTTGCTTTCGACATTTTCATTTTTTAAAAAATGCTTAAAAACGGCTAAGAATTTTATCAACAATTAAATTTATTCTAAATTATTGATTATTTTCGAGTGTTATGTTCAACCCTAGTTGCCTAAACTTGTTTTATAATAAAAATATTAAGTATTTAATACGAAAAAAAAATTAAAAAATCACGCAATCTAAAACACTAAGATGCATTCTGCTGCATCCACCGGTCAAATTGAAATAAAATGCCCTATACATTTAGTCCCTTAAACCATCATCCTAAATTCACTCAAAATTAAACTATTAGAAGCCAAAAAAAATTGAAAAGAAAAAAAAATACGATCAATGGGGGTTACTTTTCACAGATATTTAAATGGTAATGTCCTATGGGTACTAAACGACATTTTCCGTTTACAGAAACCGATAATTTGTCATAACCTCTTCAATTATAACAGATATTCAGGTATAAACATGATTGTAAAAAGTAACCCCATTTTTGTTAGAACGACACTTTTCGGAAAATCGAGTTTTTACTCGTGTTAGTTCAAGTATATATATTATAACAGGATATCGTATAAAAGCTAAAGGACCACTGTTCATGTTTGTCTGAACAGAATTTAATTTGGTTTCAAATTTTATATCGGTTTCGTGAAAAAACCATCAAAAAGTGTAAAAAGTAACCCCCTGCTACGGTATCAATAAGACGTAGTTTTTAAAAAGGGCTTTTATACCTTCAGGCAAATTTGTCTTGAAAATGCTTCGACGTTTACAAAAAAAAAATTTTACATTTTGCATTTTTTTTTTCCTTTAGTTTCCGTAACAAAGTTTCAAAAACGCCGATATTATCCATGAAAAAAACTTCTTCAAAAGGGAAATGCGACGCTGAATATTCCATGGTAGACGTGAGATTGGAGTATCCCGTTCAGAGGCATTTTAGTTACTATAAGTAAGTTCAACACAAACAAAAAAAAAAAAAAATAATAATAATAAAAATAAATTCAATTTTAGTAATTCTCGTTTTTTTTTTTTTTATAATCAGTAGCCGATTCATACCAACGAAAAATCCACGAAAATCATTCCGAAATTCACATGAAGACTGTATAAAACCGAATCACACGGTTGGGCATTATGTTACGACAAATAAGGATGAAGCAAATGCAGCCAGAAAGCAGGTATAAAAATCAAATCAATTTTCAATTTATTTTAAGTTAATTTTCAATTTCTTAAAAAATTATAAAAGCCATGTAACTAGGGGTATTATTACCTGTTGAAGCCAAATATGAAGTCAGAATTTTAAAAAAAATCAAAATGGTGGATGGTTGGTAAAATCCGATCATTTTTAAAAAGTTGGTTTTCTGGGGGGAGCCAGTGCCCCCCACGTAAAAACTAAATTCAGATTCGGAATCAGCGACCCCTAAAACTTCGTAATTCGTACAAATAATATTAAAAAAATTTTGGGAAATGG
Source organism: Liposcelis bostrychophila (assembly GCA_037577465.1). Classification (NCBI taxonomy): domain Eukaryota; kingdom Metazoa; phylum Arthropoda; class Insecta; order Psocodea; family Liposcelididae; genus Liposcelis; species Liposcelis bostrychophila. The sequence continues at coordinate 19,419,255 of CM075207.1, forward strand.
GTTTAAAAAAATTCAAATTGAGTTTGCATTACCGGTTGCATAACTGAGCAATATCGGGCGCATCACTTTTTTTTATTTTTTTTATTTTATGTTTCTTTGGTCTAATGCTTTACCTTTACAGATATAATACAGAAAAGTAATATTTGGGAGGAATGGGGTATTTCCCCATTACAAAACACACAATATTTCTTTATAACGTCCAAAATGGCTTTCGATTCACATTTTTTAGTTGTTTTGTCCTCCATAAAGAAGCAAACAAAGCATTATTTATTTATTTTTTTTTTTTTTTTTTGACGCAGTTTAGAAAAAGCTTAATTCCTTTAGGACGAATAAGCGGGAATAAAAAAAACTGATTTGATTTTGCTCTTCAATTTCATTTCACAAACAAACCATAAGTAAGAGCAAAAAACTGTGACCCCTGGGAGCTTATTTTTTACCAAGTCACATCGATTTCAAAAAATGTTAGCACCAATCGGTCGTGGTACTGAAAATGATTTTCCTACGGTGAAACGAAATAACCTCATACAGGCAAGAGAAAAAACTGTACCGTTTTAATCTTATTTTTTTTTTTTCCTGTACAGGGAAAGTAATTCCATCCACTTTTCATTATTAAACAAAAAAAAAAAAAAAAAAAAAAAAAAAAAAAAAAAACGCTTGTGATCGAAGATCAATGCTTTTAGCGACTTTCTCATTGTAATTTAAAAATTACGAAAACTAATCACGTGATTGATTCAAAATAAAACGATCACTGAGCTTTTCCTCCCTTAAAGCAAAAAAAAAAAAAAAACGAAAAGGGATCAGTTTTCTTTCAAAGCAATGCAAAGTAGGTATAAGAAAGGTAAATTTGCATTTTTCCGCTCTCAAATTTTAATAGAATAAAGATAAACACACAATTTAAAACTTCATTTTTTGTTTGGAGTATTTGCTAAACTCTTCACTCACGGATGGGGGATCTCTTAAAAAGTTTAACTCTTTAGGAATTACTCGAATTTATTGTATATTCACGATTCTGGTTTTCGAATGCTTGTTCGCAATTATTTTTCATTTTTCATTACACACTTAGGAGAAAAAAAAATGAAAAATCTCAATTTTTGAAAAACAAAATGTGTTTTAAAATGCTCTTGTCAATTTTTTGAGTGTACGCTAAAACCGATAACGATTTCGTTAAATTTATTTTTCAGGTCATTAAAATGCTTATCCTCGTGGTCGTGCTGTTTTTCGTCTGTTGGGGGCCAAGAGTTACCATGGACGTCCTTCAAAAATTTCATTTAATTCAATACAATCAAACGGTGTACACAATGCGTATGATTTTCAACATAATGACCTTTTTCCACGGTTGTATAAACCCTTTCATTTATTCGTTTATGAGTAAAAATTTCCGAAGCAGATTCCTTCGGTACGTAGAAAAGTGCGGTTGCAAAAAATCGTCGGATTGGCCTGCTTCAAGGTTGATGCAAAATTCCACTTCTCAAAAATCTCAACCGGGACAGAGCACCGGGAAAAACGAAATAACCGGAAAGTGCGTGTGCAACGTGGGACCGAAGAAAGCCGGGCACGGTTCGTTTATTTCGTGCGATACAAAAAGCACAGAGGTTGATAGCGTTCTCCACGCTCCACCGGGGTCTTCATATCCATCCAATATTACAATTTGCGTATGCTCACATCATCAAGACGCTTGTTAAAAAAAAAAAAAAAAAAAAACGCTTGTGATCGAAGATCAATGCTTTTAGCGACTTTCTCATTGTAATTTAAAAATTACGAAAACTAATCACGTGATTGATTCAAAATAAAACGATCACTGAGCTTTTCCTCCCTTAAAGAAAAAAAACAAACGAAAAGGGATCAGTTTTCTTTCAAAACAATGCAAAGTAGGTATAAGAAAGGTAAATTTGCATTTTTCCGCTCTCAAATTTTAATAGAATAAAGATAAACACACAATTTAAAACTTCATTTTTTGTTTGGAGTATTTGCTAAACTCTTCACTCACGGATGGGGGATCTCTTAAAAAGTTTAACTCTTTACGAATTACTCGAATTTATTGTATATTCATGATTCTGATTTTCGAATGCTTGTTCGCAATTATTTTTCATTTTCATTACACACTTAGAAGAAAAAAAAAATGAAAAAAATCTCAATTTTTGAAAAACAAAATGTGTTTTAAAATGCTCTTGTCAATTTTTTGAGTGTACGTTAAAACCAATAACGATTTCGTTAAATTTATTTTTCAGGTCATTAAAATGCTTATCCTCGTGGTCGTGCTGTTTTTCGTCTGTTGGGGGCCAAGAGTTACCATGGACGTCCTTCAAAAATTTCATTTAATTCAATACAATCAAACGGTGTACACAATGCGTATGATATTCAACATAATGACCTTTTTCCACGGTTGTATAAACCCTTTCATTTATTCGTTTATGAGTAAAAATTTCCGAAGCAGATTCCTTCGGTACGTAGAAAAGTGCGGTTGCAAAAAATCGTCGGATTGGCCTGCTTCAAGGTTGATGCAAAATTCCACTTCTCAAAAATCTCAACCTGGACTGAGCACCGGGAAAAACGAAATAACCGGAAAGTGCGTGTGCAACGTGGGACCGAAGAAAGCCGGGCACGGTTCGTTTATTTCGTGCGATACAAAAAGCACAGAGGTTGATAGCGTTCTCCACGCTCCACCGGGGTCTTCATATCCATCCAATATTACAATTTGCGTATGCTCACATCATCAAGACGCTTGTTAAAAAAAAAATGAAATTTTGCACATATAATTGAAGAAAGCTCATAAGAGTTGTTAAAGATCCATTCTTTTGTTTTTGACAGGTTCACACGCGTTGGAAATCGGTAATTACCCCCTTTTTTATTGGACAAAACTGCAGTAAACTATACTCAACCTGGTTAAGTCCCTAATTTCTAATACAGCAGACGACGAAGGTAAAACTGGGCCCATAACCTAAAAATTTTCCATTAAGATTTAACATATGATGGTTGATATATGTCTAACGTTACCGTAATAGGGGGCTACTTTTTACTACAGGGGGTTACTTTTGACATTTTTATTTTTAAGAAATGCTTAAAAACGGCTAAGATTTTTATCAACAATTAAATTTATTCTAAATTATTGATTATTTTCGAGTGTTATGTTCAACCCTAGATGCCTAAACTTGTTTTGTAATGAAAATATTAAGTCTTTAATATGAAAAAAAAAAAATTAAGAAATCACGCAACTTAAAATACGAAGATGCATTCCGCTGCATCCACCGATCAAATTGAAACTAAATTGCTTTTCGCACTTGCCCTCCCTTAATCGATCATCCTAATTTCACTCAAAATTAAATTAATAAAAGCCAAAAAAAAAAAAAAAAAAAAGTATCAATTGGGGGTTACTTTTCACAGATATTTAAATGGCGATGTCCTATGAGTGCTAAACGACATTTCCCGTTTACAGAAGCCGATAATTTGTCATACCCTCTTCAATTATTAGAGATACTCAGATATAAACATGATTGTAAAAAATAACGCCATTTTTGTTAGAACGACACCTTTTGGAAAATCGAGTTTTTATTCGTGTTAGAACAAGTAAAGATATTATAACAGGGTATCGTATGAAAGCTAAAGGACTACACTTGAAGTTTGTATAAACAGATATGAATTTTTTGTACATTTTACATGTTTTTGAAAAAAAAACGTGCAAAAGTGTAAAAAGTAACCTCCTGTTACGGTACCCAGCAGCCATATTACCTGATCTATTACCAAGCTTATCAATAAGAAATTCAAAATAGATAACAAGTTTTGAATCTTATTTAACTTTCATTGGATAACTTTTTTTTTTTAAATCAATTTTTTGGGCAATCAGCATGTATTATTCACGAGACTGTAAAGAAAGAAATAATGAATGCGAAATAAATATTTAAGTCCATTTCGATAACCCATGAAAAATTAATAATCACTTTTTTTCCGGGTAAAAATTATAACTGCTTAATCTGACACTTTACAAAATGTCATCAATCACAAGTGCTTATAACCTCGGCTTAGAAGCACATTACAAACGCATAAACACTTCCTGGAAAACATATTCATTTGCCCATATATCGCACTATAATGACATAACTGACATTCATAGCTCTTTGCAACGGCCATACTTGTATCAGGAAAAAAAATGCCCCGGAAAAATTTTAGTTGACATTTTTCTCACTACAGGGTTGCTGTACACGGTGCTCAACCAGCCTCCGATTATCGGGCGGAATGGACGAAAAAATCTGACTTCCCAGCGGGTTTAGGGATCATGAATATAGTCCGAAACAAGCAACCGCCAAATCGCGTCAGATCATCCTGGGCCCCCACTAGGGCCCCCCGGGAGCCCTAAACTTCTTCTTAGTCGTGTTGTATATCATATGAAAACCCGTTGCAAATGCTGTCGAATGAGACCTTACAGAGATTTCTATCTGTTATTATAGGCATGAAGATACTGTCATTTAAAAGAGTCTAAAATTGATCCTTCATTTTGAATGGTTTAAATGACGATATCTTCATGCCTATAAAAGATAGAAATCTCTGTAAGGTCTCATTCGACAGCATTTGCAACGGGTTTTCATATGATATACAACACGACTAAGAAGAAGTTTAGGGCTCCCGGGGGCCCCTAGTGGGGGCCCAGGATGATCTGACGCGATTTGGCGGTTGCTTGTTTCGGACTATATTCATGATCCCTAAACCCGCTGTGAAGTCAGATTTTTTCGTCCATTCCGCCCGATAATCGGAGACTGGTTGAGCACCGTGTGTAAAAGGCAGTTACCGTATCATGGGGTTACTTTGTACTCGACCCCGTTGCTTTGGACACTTTAATTTTCCTTTAAATTCTTGATGAATGAAACATTTGAAAGCTGATAGGAAGGATCTCCAAATTAGGGATGCATTCAAGACTTTTTCAAGATTTCGCTCAAATTTTGGTTTTTCACCTCTTTTACATAAAGGATTCGAAATTTCAAAAAAAAAATTTTTTTCTTGTCTTGAGTCTTGACTGTCAAGACTTTCGAGATTCTCGTCTTGCAAGGAGTCTCAATTAATAAATTCGAGTAGTAAGCTATTGTTCTAGACCACTTTCATGATTTAAACCCAATTTTAAATTAAAAAAGGCAACCGAATCTCTACCAGAGAAGAAAATCGGAATCTTGAAGAATTCTTGAGTGAATCACTACTCCAAATATCATTTGGAAGCGGGAAGGATCTCCCTTCATGTTTGAGAAGGCAAATTGAAAATTTCTTCAGTATCTATACAAGTATTAAAAAAAAAACTTGAAAAAGTGTAAAAAGTAACCCCTCGGTACGGTACTTTCATTATTGTACGAATTTTCTGAGTAAATCAAATAAAAGCCAGTAATCATAATGTAAAAATCATGAACTTAAATTTCGTCAAAGCATGACACAGCTCGCTGAGGAATTAGAAAAATTAACGAAACGGAAGGCACAGAAAACTCGCGAAATTTCGGCTCGAATCTGCTTGCATAGGAAAGAAAAGTTTGAAGATTCTTTAAAACTCTTAAGCCCTCTTTTTTATTGTAAACTGCAGAGTAGGATGAATCAAATACCATTTTTTAACCGTAACTTCGAAATTAGCTACGAATTTTTTCCCGTTTAAAATGCTCTTGTCACTGGCGGATGCTGGAATTTTTTTTTTTTTTTTTGGAGATGGAAATGGGAAAAATTCTAAAATGCGCGTCAAAAATTCGATATTTGTCTATTTCAAAATAAATTTTTCAAAAAAATCGAATTCTTTAAGTGTAAAATTGTTTCGTCCCCCTCGCCCTTCCCCTCCCCAGATCTGCCAGTGGCTCTTCGTTTATAAATTCACGTGCACAATTTTGTCTTTGTTTTCTTAACTCATTCCCTACCAACATCAATTTTCTCAGAATTGTATATATTATATTGTTTTAAACATCTATCATCAATTTAGTATGGGGGGGGATCGTACATTTTAAATGTAAACAAGCATAAATTGCAAAAACGAATCCGCACTGAATGAATGAAATCATTTGTGGAAATGAATGGATCATTTTTTATTGCACAAGAAAAATCGGAGAATTCGAAGAAATACGCAGGGGCTCAAGACTAAATGCCGTTGGGGGTATACATAACAATGCTAATTTTAGTAAAATCGCAACATCTCGAAAAAGAATAAATAAATTTAAAAAAATACTGCTTAAGGCACATAAAATCAAAATTCTTGTATAATGATCCTAAAAAATAAAATATATTTATATTTGCATTTTCCATATTTTACCTTGCGTCTTTTTGCTAAAAATAGTATATTTTAATTTTCTTAAATAAAATTTTTTTAACTTCAGTAGACATAACGCAATAAAACAAAATTGGTTCATCCTATTCTAAATAAAAAATTATGCTAAAAATTAAATCCAATCCCTTCAACCAGGAATACAACAATCTATTAAAATCACTTTTTATCGCAGCCGGCACCAGGGAAAAAAAATCATTACAGCTGCTAGAAATTTACAACCCCGAACGGAGAATGATATTTTTTTCATTATATTATTTTGAAAAAAAAATGGAATGTTAATTTTTTTTTAATTTTTTTATCTTTGTTGATGAAAAATGTTTTAAATTTTATACATCGAATTTTTAAAAGAAATATTTTTAATAAATAAATCTAACTAGATTATAATTAAAGAATTCCTCTAACCTTAAATATTGTTTCCTCTTATTCCCTTTAATACTTCCAATCTGAAAATACTTTTCTTGGAAAGATGAGTCTATAACTTACGATTCACTGACTTGTCAGCACTTGTCAAACTTCATAATTCTCAGAATTGATGCGGCATAAATTTTTGGATTATCCGATCAGTTTTTATGAGAATTAATATAAAAAACGTGACAGCGGCAAACTTTAAAGCATCACTTCAATATTTTCTGTCAATCAGGGGTCCGGAGCTGTGCCGGGTCCGGAGCTGTGCCGGCGCCGGTACCGGTGCTAGCATATTTTCAAGTTTCGGTTTGGTCGGTGCCGGTGCCAATAAATTGACTTTCAACCTCGGCTCCGATTTCGGCGCTGATGTAATTATTTACTAAGACCGGCAACAAAGATATAAAAAAAAATTTTTTTAAATTCCGATGCCGATGCCGTTTTTATTTTGAAAAATATTTCTGGTGCCGCTGCTCGACAAAATCGTAAGCTCCAAACTCCTGGGCAAAATTTTACTCGTGCCGATTTTCTTCAGTAATATTAATATTACAATTAATCTCTTACGAGTAAAAATTTAGACCTTTGAAGACGAGCAAAATAGATTCAAATAGGGAGAAACGGGCGAGTTTCAACATGTGGAAAAAAATCATAGGGTTTTACAAAGTGATAGTTCGCGTAAAGTTTTATTTGCTGCATTTAACCGCTTTTTCGCTGGTTAAAGTTAAACGACTGACAAAAGTCAAATTTAAGTATATGGTATAAAGAACAAGAAGGAAAACAAGGATAACCACTTCCTTTGAAATAAACCCCATTAAAAAAGTTTTTCGGGTTTTTAAAACTTTTTCATACTCTGTATAATAAATTCCCATCACTCATTGGAAAACTTCTCAAAGTATACTAAATAATTTGTTCGCGGAATAAGATACTCGGGAGGGTAAACCCTACTGGTTCTTAAAAATTTTTTTTTTTTTTAGAAACTAATTATATGTACCGGAAAATTGATGTTTTCCCGAAAAGTAACATCATAGCATTCGATCAATCTTGAAATTTTCAAAAAGAGGTTATGTCAAATTCCAATTTCCGGGATATAAATATATGTTGGAAAATTAAAAATATAAATATATACTGCAAAATCTTAAAAAAAAAAAACAAGAATGCCGCCTTCTGCATTCTTGGCCTGCGGCGCACGGCGGAATGTGCGTTTCCGGCGCTTCGACCTTGCCTTCGCCTCTCGGCGCTTTAACTGCACAGGAAGTATACTAAATATACATCAGTTTTAAGCCGTAAATGGCTCAAGAACTTCGGGATCTCAAAATCTTCGAAAACGGAAAAAAATCGATTTTCACTACAATTTCTCATTTCAGACACAACCCTAACACCGAATCTCGAATTCACTAAACTAGAAGTCGACGTTCTTTTCCCCTACAACGACACAGCCAAGGTAAAAAAAAAAAAAAAAATTAAATTTTATAGGCCTAAAAAGAATTATTTTCTAATTCATTTTCTTTTTTTTTCTCTCAGGCTAAAACTTTAAAACCGGAAGGAAAAAAAAAAACGTTCATCAAATTCCGAACTCAATCAACGCACATTCAAAGAGTCACGAAACCTTTGGCTTCTTTGCAGCCAAACCACTCTCGCCTCACCCTTTAAGAGCGTCATCTCGAAATTCAACCCAGACGAGCCAAACATAACGGAGGACAAAAGAGAAGAGATCAACAACTTACCTTCTTTTGACGAAAAGGAAACATTGTTCGCCGTGGAAACCAAATTGACGAAAGGAGTTTCCGGCAAAACAGCCAAAGTCGGGTCGAGCCAAAACACGACCCAAAGTCGGTCCGGAGAAAATCCAAGAGACAATTCGACTGCTCAAAGAATTTTAAAGTGATACGTCAGAAGGATCCTCATCGAAAAAGACTGAAACAAATAATAATACTAATATTATTAACAGTTTTAAAATAAATAAAAATTTTACAGAATACGAGAAATTGCTCAATAGGTTAGAAAATTTAAAGTATGACGAGCAACATGACATCGGGATTAAAACCGATGAAAACCAAAATGAACTTTACTGTTTTTTTAGAATAATTATAGCTTCGGGCAAAGTTTAAGATTAACTATAGTAATGCCTCCAGAACATAAACCATACGTTGAAATAAAATGAAGGGAGCCAAATCTAAAAAAGTGTAATGATTTCTGAATTCTTTTTAAAGTTAAAAAAATTATAAAAACTTACCCGGTTTTTCGATCTCTTATAAAAAAGCACCGTCAACGGATTCTAGACAGCTTGGTGTCCCGATATTTCCAACGATCTCCCAGGATTAAGCCATTTTGCTCCAGTAAGGCTTCAGACGGTGAAAAAACAGAGTGAGCGATTATGCTTCATCGAGGGGTTGCATTATAATACACGAAAGACTCCGCACTAACTCGAAAGACGCGTTTTCATTTAAAATATAAAATAAAAAATACGAAGAGAGTACTTTTAATTCCCTAACCTACTGAACCGAACCGAACAAAGGCTCCACCGGGCGACGGTGGCCAACGAAGCTATTGTTACGAGTAAACGAACCCGAGCAAACCGGTCGCGTCAACGAACCGAGCAACCCCTAAGCGATTCGAAAATCAGCACCTGAAATGTCTAAAGAGAGAAAAAAATTGTAAATAAAAAAAACGGTAAATAAAAAAGGCACGTGCTTATTACATGGGGCAGGGGCACTGACGAGTGGTTGCATGGACATAAAGTTTACTATATCGAAACGTTCAATCGGATATAAAATGCATAATTTGACATAATGATAACAAAAGTGAGAGAAAAAAAAAGCCACGAAATGTAATAGTATATTACAACACAAGAGCTGCAAAAGAAAAAATTGTCCGTCGAGACCGATTTTGAGGCCCGAGCCGGAGGCGAGGGCTTTAAAAAGGTCTCGACGGACAATTTTTTCTTTTGCAGCTCTTGTGTTGTAATATACTATTTTCTTTTGTCTGCACCAAAATGACTTTATCAAACATTCCGGAATGTGAGATAACCATTTTCGCTGACACAGCTCAGAAAGCGATATCTACTTGTATATACGAAAAACAAAGATAAGAAAAAAAAAAGTTTAAAAAAAAATATTCCCGCTTTGTTAAATTTAATATTATACCTTTCGAACGGCTGCCGTTCTGCTTTATGCGAACGTATTTAGACTATAATTTATACAGTCCTTGTCCTTAGTGCCCCCTTCTCATATACCAAATTTGGGATCGATCGGTCTCAAATTGTGTCTCCAATCAAAGAATGAAAAATGAGGACAGACGGACGGACGGACGCATGGACATGTGTAAATAGCTTTGACTTGAACAGTTACCCCCGGCAAGTGCCGTTCGTTTTGCTCTCCGTTCGATATTAACGGAGGTACCCTTCACTCAAAACCAAATTTAATATACTCTTCTTATGAAATTGAAGAGTATAATGAGGAAAGATCATTAACTGATAACATTTTTTTAATATTTGAGTCTTTTTGTAATCAAACCGGAAATGACAAAATGGAAAATATTTTTTTAAAAATAATTTCGTTGGAATCGCGAATGATTGCCATTATCACGATGGCTACTTTCAGCGCTGTTATCGCATCTTTTTTAACCCTTTCCAGTCGGCGCTCCCACTCGGAAAATGGTATCACCCGACGGCCGATTTTTAATCAGAATAAAATTGGCATTATATATAATGCCGCCGTCGGGTAGATGCACTTTTAGTGGCATTATATTTAATGCCGTCGTCAGGAAAAGGTTAACATTAGAAATCCCAGAAATACCTTTTCACAATTTCGAGCAATTCGTTCGGAATGGGAAGTTTAAATTGATTTTAAGTAAACGTCCCCCATTTTTTTTGTACTTTATAACGGTAAGAAAAAAGAAGATGAACTGTACTACCGTACGTCAAAAACAAAATACTGAGATCTCTATATTTTTTAGGCACTCGATAATCCCCATATGAACGATATTTTTCACTATTATATTCAAGTTTACGCCCCGAACTACTTTGAAAAAAAAAAAAAAAACGTTAGAAAAATGTTATGCAAAGAGAAAACCGCTATGCCTTTTAATGGTAATCTACAACCTTTAGTTTCGGAATGTCAAGTTTACAAAATCTCAGAGCCTCTAGCATGTACATGGTATACTTTATCCCTTCCAGATTTCAGTCCTTTCACGGATGATTTCCGTTATAGGTATGGGATTAATTATGACACACCTTTACCATTTATGCTAACTATTTTTCTCCAGTACTTGCAGGCTTTACGAAACAGGTCTGATGGAAAGAATGGAAAAAATGATGGCCGAAAATGATTTCTCAATGAACATCGATAAAAAAAAGATGCATTTCGGCCAGTAGAAATCAACCAAATAATTTTAGTGCTTTCGATTTCATGGAGCTCTTTCTGGAGCTCTTTTATCTATATTAATTCTCGCTGGGGAAATTATAAATCGTAAAAAAAAGAAAAAGTTGAATCTGTATTTACCAAAACTTGGGAGTTCATACTTCAGAATTAAGGTGAAGATTACCTGTCTTTGGAACTGGATTTTCAACAGCAACGATGGAACACAAACTGTACGGCAGTAACAGTTGAATGAATCGATTCAATGGATTGAGATGCCTCGAAAGAATATGCGAGCCGGGCCTCCTCCTGAGCACCTTCACGAAAAACACGAATTTTTGAATTTAAAAATGTCACAGCGCGGAAAAGTTGCATTTTAACCTTTATATTAACTTTTAATTTTTATCAGATTTTTTTGAGGCCGGTTCCTGCTGCCCTCAGAGGCCTAAAGTTTTTCAAAGTCTCATTATGACCGAAAAAAATTAGAGCCGTATTTCGGTGCCAAAGAATTTATTTTCTATCGAAAATGTTTTTGGAAATTTCAAAGATTAAAACGGTTTTATAGTAATTGAAGCTATTTTTCATATGATCCTGGTTGAAGGAAGAAGTATATCAAATGTCCCTCTGGACATGGTATATCATGAAAATCGCTTCATCACACTAATTAATGGATTCAAAAAACCGTAGACTAAACCGCATAACTTAATTATACATACCAAATCTTGAGCTAGCTGTCTTAAACCAAACGTAATATCCAAACCATTGTAGGAAACCAAACGCCATTTTCTTCAAGTATGCTTCAAATTATTGTTTATTTTTATTCCTGTTTCCATTTGGAGAGGAATAGAGCATTTTCTCCAATGAAAAATCAATCAGTTCCTGCAAAAAAAAAAAAAAAAATAAAAATAAAAAATAAATAAATAAATAAATAAATAAATAAATAAATAAATAAATAAATAAATAAATAATAAAAAATGATTTTAATTAAATAAAATTAAACATAATAGAGAAGTATTGTTAAAGATTGTTAGCTGTAATATCTACTTGAATATGTCCTAACGATTTTGACCTACTGAAATATGACCTAAAATAATGACCTATTAATAAAATGTCCGAAAATATAAAAATAAATTAAAATGACCTATTAAGTGTCATAATGTCCGAAAATAATAAATTTGGTTCTAGGCGAAATTAATCAGGTATAAATCCATTAGGATTGCAAATAACAAGCTAGGTATATATTAAAATACTAAAAAATTACTAAAGATATATAAAATTATAAACATTTATGGATTTTTTTTTGGGCGAACAACCGGCCTTTTGGGTTCATTGCTTTTACATCTATTTAAAGGAGGCCGACCTACACGCCCTTTCGCACAGGGGACCATTGAACTCGAGGTTGACGTAGATTACTGGAAGGTTGAGGTAAAAGATTTCGAACCGGACGGGGATCATGAAAGGGTTGCTCTTGCTCCACAGGTGAAGGGCTGTGATTTTTAGGGTGAACTTCAGCAAAGTGATCGGGCATGGGAAATTCGTAGTTATTAACCCTACTTAAACGATAATCACCGAAAAAATCGAAGCGAAATTCGTTATTATAAGCCGGAGGCTGAACATTTAAGCCCCGTGTCGACGGAAGTATCGCTACATATGATGATGAAGAAGCTTGACTGAAATAACCACCTTGCAGAGATAGAACCTCAGTTTCCCTTTCTATAGGTAAAAGATGACTGTTGGAGTTTTCCAATGTAGCACCACAGGACGATTGATCCGCTGAAGAAGCATATGTAGCGATACTTCCGTCGATACGGGGCTTAAATGTTCAGCCTCCGGCTTATAATAACGAATTTCACTTCGATTTTTTCGGTGATTATCGTTTAAGTAGGGTTAATAACTACGAATTTCCCATGCCCGATCACTTTGCTGAAGTTCACCCTAAAAATCACAGCCCTTCACCTGTGGAGCAAGAGCAACCCTTTCATGATCCCCGTCCGGTTCGAAATCTTTTACCTCAACCTTCCAGTAATCTACGTCAACCTCGAGTTCAATGGTCCCCTGTGCGAAAGGGCGTGTAGGTCGGCCTCCTTTAAATAGATGTAAAAGCAATGAACCCAAAAGGCCGGTTGTTCGCCCAAAAAAAAATCCATAAATGTTTATAATTTTATATATCTTTAGTAATTTTTTAGTTATTTTTAAAATTGAATACAAGAAACCATTTGAATCAGTTAAATTTTTGGAGGGAAAAAACCCGATTCTTAAGAAAACCCGAAACAACACATGTCAAATCGCAAATAAATCTTGCATTACGCCAAGATTATTATTCGACAATGTGAATCAAATATCGAGAAAAAATCACACCTCGAGTGGGACTCGAACCCACGAAGGCCATGGACACGCCTTGAAGTCCTATACGCGGACAGCGCTCTAACCAACTGAGCTATCGAGGCGACGCTCAAGGTAGTGAGATTTTCTCGATTATAACTTTTAATGGTGGAATGCAAAGTCGAAGTATACTTTTGAAGAGAAAATTTACTCTGTTTCCAATACATTTTAATGCCGAGACCGCACCGTTAGGTGACCGAGTACGCCAATCCAGGATTAAAAATCGCGGAGCATAAGTCAAAGCTATATTAATGACGGAAACGCCCAAACCATTTTTCGTATATTTGAAAAGAGGGGGGGGGGGGGGTCCAATGGTCCCAATAATTAATTATTTTTAAAATTGAATACAAGAAACCATTTGAATCAGTTAAATTTTTGGAGGGAAAAAACCCGATTCTTAAGAAAACCCGAAACAACACATGTCAATGGATTTATACCTGATTAATTTCGCCTAGAACCAAATTTATTATTTTCGGACATTATGACACTTAATAGGTCATTTTAATTTATTTTTATATTTTCGGACATTTTATTAATAGGTCATTATTTTAGGTCATATTTCAGTAGATCAAAATCCTTAGGACATATTCGATTAGATCAAAATGCCGACAGCCTTGTTAAATTTTGTATTTTGTTATATATAAGAGAAAACTAATTAATCGATTTTTTTTTTAATTTTAAGAAAAGATTTTATTTCAAAATATGTGAATAAGTAAAATATGGCCGATTCTTTCTGATTTACTTTTTCAATGGCAGGTACAGAAGGTAGCCTGGGTAATAAGGTTTGTAGGATATGGTTTGTAGGATTAAGGTAATAAGGTGGAGCGGATGATTGACGGATGATCGAGCGGATGATCGACGTCGCTGATTGCAACTCTGAAGCCAAAATTATTTAAATCCACTCAAAAAATTCAATATGGCAAAAAAAAAAAAAAAAAAAAAAATGGCTTTTTTTAAGCCTTTATTTACTGGAAACGAGACTGCGCAAGTAAAATCCTTCCTTCTCACGTTCATTCGGTCCTCCTAACGGCATTCTCATTAAACATGCGGAATAATAAATTCAACATTTCAACCGCTGAAAAAACGATTTCGCATTTCCTCAGTCGCTTAAATGAAACTGAGAAAAAATTGTATTGCTCTATCCGTATCCCAGACTTAAAATTAGCAAATTGGTGAAACAACTTTGGAAAAATTTCCCACATACACATGTATTTAACGTTTCAAATATGCTTATTTATACAATTCAAATCGTGAAATTTTTGCATTTGCCCCACGAAATCAAAATCTCAGAATTTATAAATGGAAGTTTTTTTTTTAAACTTTTATACCAAACTAACAACGGAGTCGGATTGTTTTGCAACCTGGCTAAATGGATTCCAAAGCTTACAAGAGCTGTACCAATTAATTACAAATAAATTAGAAGTCAGCTAAAAACTTCAAAATATTTTTATTTCCATTGTTATGATCCTTTGTAGTGTGAATATATGTTATTTCATCGAAATATGTTGCAATAATTTCAATACAGTGAACATATTGCAATGCAAAAAGATTTCCCTAAAACTTAACCCTTTTCCTGCTGCTTTCTACCCCAAGAAAAACCCTATCCTACGGAATTTCGTGTTATAACCGGAAAATCTTTTTACCATAACCTCAACATAGGCGAAGCTATCAATTCAATTACCGTTTAAATTAGTATTAGTCCCACAATAAGGCGTCACGACATTGTAAAGTCAAGATTCAAGACAAATATTAAAAACAAGAAGAAGACAAAAATTAAAAAATAATTAATTAACAAAATATTTTGCTTACCTAATTACAGGAGTTTTAGTGGGCGGATAACAACAAAGATTTCTAATAACTCTGTGCAAGCGGCTAATGTCTAATCGAAAATCTTGAACAAATAATAAAATGAGCAAAGTGTTCACTGCTTCTTGGTCCAAAAATTATCTTCCGACAGTCCTGAAAATAAAAAATAAAAAATTAAATCGGTTTAATTAAAACATTTATAATAATATGGTTTAACTCTTAAAGACGGGGTACCGGAAAAGTTTTTCCCAAATTTTAATTTTCTGATATAAATTCAACCGATTATAGACTCGTGCTACGCGTTTAAACTCGTGAAAACAGCGTATCCGTTTCTTGTGTAGACAACCCGCATCACAAGCAAAATATCAAGTATTTTTTTCTTTTTCCCCTTTCGGAAAATAAAAAACAAGAAAGCGAGTTTTAAATTCCATTTCATGTCAGAATGACATAACTCGCTTGCTCGGTAATTAATTTAAAATTAAAATGGCTTAGATTGTGACTTCACTTAAACGCTTTAAATTGTGCCTTTAAATTCAAAACCGGGGGTTCAAAATGCATATACATATCACAAATCACACCTTAGAGAATCGAAAATCACAGAGTTTTAAGCTTTTCACTGATAACTACATTAAATGGTTCCGTCTTTAAGGTTTACAAAAAAAAACAGACTTTTCAACATACTCTGAAGGTTTCAATCATCCATTATCATTTGATCGACGAGCTGACATTGCCCACTGCCTGCTAATGGGTGGAAGGGCCTGAATAGCGACTCGGGCGTTCCTCGATCCTGCACAATGCAATATAGAAGACAAAATGTTATGGGTTAAAATCCTTCTGCGTATGTCTTCTTGATCTTAAAGTTATATTCTGATTCGAGCATCTTGTTCCCTTCTTAGATTTTGAGCTTCTGCTGCTAAATCTGGCGAAGGTCCGATTTTTGGGATTCTTCAATATCAGCCAATATCTGAAAAATAAATAAATAAAAAAGTAAAGTAATTAATTAATTAATTAATGAGTAAATAAACTGAATCCATTCCTAAAGAAAAAAAAAACTTCAAACTTATCAACTTACGGATTGCCTTAAAGAAGATCGAGTACTTTTGGGAAAAAGCACAGCATCGAACGAATGCTCAAGTCCTTGATTGAATATCGAGGTATACATTAAAAAGTCATCGTCGGGATCATCATTTTCTTTGTTATAGCCCCCTTCTCCCTTCCGTATTGATCTTCATCCAAATGATCTGGATCATCCAAATCGGTTAACTGCTCTTGATTGAATGGTCGTAGATTGGTAATTAAACTGTGTACCATCTGCTAAAAAACAAACAATTTAGTTCAAGATCACATTTTTTTTTTCTTTTTATTTAAAAAATATCTGCATCGTATTTACCTCGAGTGTCATTTGCAGTCATCGGGTTTGACAAGTCATAATTTTCAACATTCTCACGACCTTGAGGAACTACGATC
Source organism: Liposcelis bostrychophila (assembly GCA_037577465.1). Lineage (NCBI taxonomy): Eukaryota > Metazoa > Arthropoda > Insecta > Psocodea > Liposcelididae > Liposcelis > Liposcelis bostrychophila. The sequence goes on from CM075207.1 coordinate 19,435,947, forward strand.
TCAAACACGTTCACAGGACCATCTCAATCATTGTCTCGATCCATATTCTAATCTTCCAAAACGATCTCTCCGATATCATTTATATCATCATTAACCTGATTATCCGAAGTTGGTTCTAAACTTTCAGCAGCAGAAAAGCATCCCCGTTTGTTTCTTCGTCCTTTGTGTTTTTGGATGTGGTACCGGAATTGTTGGTCAAGGTTGGGTCTAAAAATAAAAATAAATTAATAAAAAATCTGACAATTTTTCGACACAAAACAAAAAAATCGGCTGACTTTAAAAAAAGTTTACAAAAACCTACCGATATCCTGAGCAGGTCTACTCGAAGTAAAAGTCCTTGAATTCTCTCTAACAGACCCACCGATCGCGTGGCCTCTGCTTCCCCTATCATTCGTTAACTTCGTTGATATTTTGAACGGTTTCAATGCAGCATTCATTGCATTAAACAAAATTCGGATTCGACCAAACCAAATTATGAGGCAATTTCGCCAATTCGTTTATCAGTCTCTTCGTCGTGAACAATTTCGAGACATTCGACAAATGTGCAGGGTTATTTTTTAACTTAATGACCGTCCTGTTAACAACCGAAAAGGTAGCATATGAGCATCAAGCACATGGCCATCATTTCCCAAACCAAAGCCAAAATCAAAGACACATCCGTGAATTTTTTCTTCGTGTCTTCATAACATGCATTTACCATTCGTTGAATGCAATTCTTAACTTCTACAACCAAAGCGGATTGAATGTCAGCCGAATGATTACAAGCTCCGACAGTGCCAAGCAACAAACGAGCTACCGAAAAAATTTGGATCGATTCCTTATCCATCCATGGGAGCAAAACGAATTTTTCTAAAATAAATCCAACGCAGGACATGTCTTCCGTCAAAACCGGACTATTTCAATCAGCTTCGTAAACGTGGTAAATAATTAATTACGAATACCCAATTTAAGATTTCACAGCGACGGTTAAAATGGGAAAAAATAGCAGATTTCGAAAATAATGCTTCAGGTTTTTTCTCGTTGGTACTTTCCTTTTTCTCTTTTTACTTGTCATCCGCCGGTTTTTCATTTACGAGAACGGAAGTGAAAGATTTTCAGTCAGAAGCGAAATATTTAGTTGAAGACGAATCGGTCGGCCGTTCATTCAAAGTTGTTGGTGATTCAGTCGTTGCAGTTTGCTCTTGGCTGGTTTTTAGTAAATATTCATCGGACACAACCAGTTGGTACAACAAAGTTTTGGTGACGAAAACTGGGGTTTTATCAATGTTCGCGTCTTCCCCGAAACCTCCATCCGACTTGCGACTTCAAAATTAGTTTCTCTTCGTCGCTTACATCTAAAATAAAATATTTAAAAAAAAAAAAGCATACAAAAAAATTCAAAAAAATAAAAAAATAAAAAAATAAAAAAAACTTACTGGTATCAACTCTAAGGGCCTTCTGGGCATTTTCCAAATATAATTCAGGACTCCTGCCAATTCCAGCCTCTTTTTCGGCGAATAATCGTGATTTGAAAGCAATGTTTGCCTAATAGATGCATGGAGGGCGCCCGGATCGACAGGGATTTGTAATAGCTTAACGCACAGTAAAGAAGTAAATGCAAGGGGTAAAGTAAAGAATAAAAAAATAGCAAGTTGGACGGGAAAAAACAGTGAAACGCTTAAAAACTAAAAACTTTTCCTGGAGACTCCCCAACGGGCTATCTCCCTAACCTAAAAGAACGGTAGTTCCTAAGAAAAGCTTAAGAACTTAAAAATGTTTACCTTCTAAAACCAGAAAAACAGTGATAACGGTTCAAAGGAAAATTCAATGGATAAAGCGAAAAAATTAAGAAATACGGGATGTGTGGGCGGGAGCGGCAAAACACTAACCAAGTTGGAAGATAAATATAAGATAAGATGTTTCCTAACTGGTGCAAAATTAAACCATTCCTTGCTCATTCGTTACAAAATTCCTAATTTTTGTATTAAAAAAAAAAACTAAGTTCTCCAACGAGCTTTCAATTTTTCCAAAAAAAAAAATGAATAAACTGAAAACAAAATAAGAATTCCTACATCTCGCGTTTAAAAAAAAAAAAAAAGTCTCTTACAGGTTGACATAGCAGACAATGTCCATCGCGGGCAATGCCTGACTACATCAGCCTCCCCAAGAATGTAAAAACAGATCCTAGGGCATGCGTCCTTCGGTTCTTTCTGACAACTGCAGGACCACAGTCGGGTGTTGATAGCCAGTCAAACCATATCGGAATCGCTTCAAGTGCAATTAAAAAGCTTCCGCAGTTGGCCGGCGATTCCTCTAACCTTGTTGTATACACTCCTGCTAAAGCCCTAAAGTCCTGCCGCGACACAAGAATTAGTCTTTATTATACGCAACGGTTGACTAGAGTAGTTCCATAAGCGACGCCTCTGAAACACTTTCGTTTCCGTTAAATATAATTAAAGTAATCCGTATGACATTGACAGAGACCAATCGCACCTAAAAAACCCTAAGGCTACCCATTATGCCCGGGTATGGTGGATAAGTGGTTACATTCTTACGCTCCCTCCTACAACGGAGATTGTCACGAGATCCTCGAGCTCTCTGGACTGAGGCGTCCGGCACTACCCTCGCATTATGGTGAAAACCACCTCGCCGGTACTACAAGGCTCGTCCCCGATCAATTTCACCTGAGACGTCGATCCTTTATAACATACGAAATAAAGGTCAACGGCACATCGGAAACGAATGCGGGTTTACAATCTACGCTAGGCCCGCCACCCATTGGCCTTTCTCCCCGATCCAGGCCCCCTTCGCAAAAAAAAATTATTAATAAGCGGAAACCTCCCTTTCCCCAAAGCGATCCTATCAAACAGAAAAATGAAAGGCTCGTCGGATACCTGATATCTCCTAACCTGCCTACTTTACATTTTCATTTTTAAAAAAAATGTGTGTGTGTGTGGGGGGGGGGGGGGGGAGGGGAGCGGGAAAAATACTGTTAAAGTAAAGAGAAAATTCCAGTATTAGATTTTTTCCAACAGATGCAATCAAACATCAAAACCTTTGGAAGAAAAGCGAGGAAAACACTGACTACATTAAAAAGTAAATGCAAGGGGTAAAGTAAAGAATAAAAAAATAGTAAATGGGGCGAGGAAAACAGTGAAATGCTTAAAAACGAAAAAATTTCCCTGGAGAATCCCCAACGGGCTTTCTCCCTAAACTATGAGAACGGTTGGTGCAAAGAAAATCTCTAATATCTAAGAATGCTCATCCTGTCTCTTGGAAGCTGAAATGTATTCGGTTTCTCGTTGTCGTCAGCAGGAAGCTCTACTAATTAGTCCCGAATTCATCGTTGCCCTTATTCTTTCATCCTGAAAAGACAAAATTTTACAAATATTATTTTGAGCAAATGTTTTTTTGGTGCGTACAGCGGGACACATGACATTAACTTTCATATATATATATATATATATATAGAATAGATTATTACAGTTTAATTCTAAGCTTTATTTGCATATTCGTAAAAATGAGTACAAAGACTTTACTTGCACTGCATCAAATCTAGTAAGAATGTAACTAACTGCACTTGAACTGAGATACAGGCTCTGAGAACAAAATAACTAAACCGACAATTCCTTGAAATGCAAAGCTTCCAGCATGAAAAATATAAAATCGAATTAACCAAAATTTTATCTGTCTCAAATCAGCTTATTAAATAAAATAAAGAAAATAAACAAAATTAATCCTAAAAAAAAATATAAAACAGTGTTAATCCTAAAAAACAATAATTAATCACTTGAACAACACATCACCGTTAATTAGTCTGAAGCCTTTTGCTAATCAATTTCCGATATCAATATCAATTTCAATTGCTAACATTTGGAATATTGCCCGGAAAATTAGAATAATTTTTCCATCATTTTTTGCACATTCTCATAAATCCAGAAAAATTAAGGTTTTTCTACAGTATACATATGAGACAGTTTTTGAATCAGCCTGTATTGAATATTCATGTTAAAATTAAAAATTGCCTTGAATTTTGGAAATTCAACCCCCCTTGGAAAGTTTTTCTATAGAAAAAAAACTGAACTTCAGGATCCCCTAAATAAGCTTTCGAACAATGTCAGAATTGACATTTCTACAAAATAATTTTTAATATTTGCATTTTTACACGTAAGATTTAACTGAAATACCCAAAAATTTAATTGTAACCGAAGTTATATCGACGTTCACTTCTCAGACATTTTGGTCTCATTTTACTCGCCATTGAATGCGCTTTTTATCCCTCATTTACAGTTTTTTGGTGCAATCCGTCGTTTTCGGTGTGCAAGCCAAGAAAGAAAAAGAACCTGTTTTGGTGCTTTTTCCGTTATTTTTTTCAAGTTCACGAAAAAATTTTTAACTTCGCTTCTACTAATAGTAGAAAGTCAAATAAAAAAATAACCAACGTAGAATTTCACGCTGAAAAATATGGTTGTAACGAGCATTTTCTCCGAATCCACTGAGAGCGAAAAAAACGCAAAAATGCAAAAATGGGCCCCTTTTCGTGCAATAACTCAGACCCTGACTCAGATTTGGTCACATTTTTTACTCAAGAGTATATATACTAGAGTTCAGGAAGCCTTAAAATGGCTTAAATGTAAGGAATATTATTCAGCGAAAAAGAAGCATCATTTCAGCTTTGACAAAAAAGAGACGGTTAAATCGAGGTGACATCAAAAAGGACATCGACTTCGCCGTCGAAAGTATCAGAAACCCCAAAGTTACTCTTGACTCAAAGCTCAGAAAAAATCCCGTGGTAGACGAGTATTTACGAAATATTTCACTTAATAAACTTGAGAATGACGTTCAAGGGATCAGGGAATGCAAATTACTCGGTTTAATTTTAGACATGCTCACTCATGATGAGTACTTTTGCAGGACCAATCCCATAGAGGATTTGAAAGAAATATCTATTTACACCCCTTCCAAAAGGCTTCTGCAAGCAATATACGGTTTGCTGACCGAGAGCGGAAAATGGCCAATTCGATTAATAATTCGAAAAAACAAAGTTTTTGAAGATTAAAAACTCCGAAGAACTCTATCCGCTTCAATTTTCAAATAAGGAAAATTTAAAAATTCAGTGCAAAATTTTCCAACTAGAAGAATCCTTCCTGGAATTTTTCGATGACGGTTGGTTCATTTTCGCGCTTGCCTTTATTTACTGGAAACGAGAATGCACAAGTAAAATCCTTCCTTCTCACGTTCATTCGGTCCTCCTAACGGCATTTTCTTCGAACATGCGGAATAATAAATCCAACATTTCAACCGCTGAAAAAACGATTTCGCATTTCCTCAGTCGCTTAAATGAAACTGAGAAAAAACTGTATTGCTCTATTCGTATCCCAGAGTTAAAAATTAGCAAAATTGGTGAAACAACTTTGGAAAAAATTTCCCACATACACATGTATTTAACGTTTCAAATATGCTTATTTTATACAATTCAAATCGTGAAATTTTTGCATTTGCCCCACGAAATCAAAATCTCAGAATTTATAAATGGAAGTTTTTTTTTTAAACTTTTATACCAAACTAACAACGGAGTCGGATTGTTTTGCAACCTGGCTAAATGGATTCCAAAGCTTACAAGAGCTGTACCAATTAATTACAAATAAATTAGAAGTCAGCTAAAAACTTCAAAATATTTTTATTTCCATTGTTATGATCCTTTGTAGTGTGAATATATGTTATTTCATCGAAATATGTTGCAATAATTTCAATACAGTGAACATATTGCAATGCAAAAAGATTTCCCTAAAACTTAACCCTTTTCCTGCTGCTTTCTACCCCAAGAAAAACCCTAGCCTACGGAATTTCGTGTTATAAACGGAAAATCTTTTTCCCATCAACTACTTCTGCTATTATCAATTTCAAAATCAATGGTTTCGGTTTAGGATGATTTTCATTTGAATAAAAAAAAATATCCACTACAAGCTACGTTTTTAACGTTGATAATGATCTCTTGGGGTTGTATATATTTCAAGATTTTAATCAAATGCCAAGTTTAAGCTCTGCCAATCACCAAAATTATCCAAATTTCATATTTATATAATTTTCCAGTGGTTAACTATACATTAAACAACCAAGCACGACCTTACCATCGGATTATTTTCTCCGACCGTTCGATTATAACATTTGGATGGTTATCGTCTTTTGGATCATTATCGGAAACTTATTCGTAATTATTTTCCATCTCTTCAATTCGAAAAATGAGGAAAGATCATTTACTGATAACATTTTTTTAATATTTGAGTCTTTTTGTAATCAAACCGAAAATGACCAAATGGAAAATATTATTTAAGAATAATTTCGTTGGAATCGCGAATGATTGCCATTATCATGATGGCTACTTTCAACGCTGTTATCGCATCTTTTTAACATTAGAAATCCGAGAAATACCTTTTCACAATTTCGAGCAATTCGTTCGGAGTGGGAAGTTTAAATTGATTTTAAGCAAGCGTTCCCCATTTTTTTTTGTACTTTATAACGCCGATTTATAAAGGCCGATTCCTGCTGCCCTCAGAGGCCTAAAGCTTTTCAAAGTCTCATAATGACCGAAAAAAATTAGAGCCGTATTTCGGTGCCAAAGAATTTATTTTCTATCGAAAATGTTTTTGGAAATTTCAAAGATTAAAACGGTTTTATAGTAATTGAAGCTATTTTTTATATAATCCTGGTTGAAGGAAGAAGTATATCAAATGTCCCTCTGGACATGGTATATCATGAAAATCGCTTCATCACCTAATTAATGGATTCGAAAAACCGTAGACTAAACCGCATAACTTAATTACACATACCAAATCTTCAGCTAGATGTCTTTAATCATTTTCATGAAAACTGTGAAACGCCACCATTGTAGAAAACCAAACGCCATTTTCTTCAAGTATGCTCCAAATTATTGTTTATTTTCCATTCCTGTTTCCATTTGGAGAGGAATAGAGCATTTTCCCCAATGAAAAATCAACCAGTTCCTGCAAAAAAAAAAAAATAAAATAAAATAAAATAAAATAAAATAAAATAAATTAATAAATAAATAAATTATTTTAATTAAATAAAAATAATAAAAAAGTATTGTTAAATTTTGCATTTTGTTATACAGTATCTACTAATTAATCGATTTTTTTTTTTTAATTTTAAGAAAAGATTTTATTTCAAAATATGTAAATAAGTAAAATATGACCGCTTCTTTCTGATTTAATTTTTCAATGGCAGGTACAGAAGTTAGTCTGGGTAATAAGGTTAATGCCACCACATCATAACAGCCTTTTTTTTATTCATAATTTTGACGAAGGGGAAAAGGGATAGAATTTGTTAGCGTTTTTTTTCTTTTTGACCGGCACGTCTGCGTAGTTCTAAAAACAATGCAGGCGATTTAGATTTACAGCAGGTACAGTCATTGTATGAAAAAAAAAATCATTTATGCAACAAAGTTTTTAGAAACTGTTGTTAAGAAATGAAAAAAACAGCCTTGCCATCCCATATCCGCGGCTCCTCAAGGACATGCGGCCCACTAAAAACGAGCGGCCCAAGTCTGTTGCATATTTTGCCTACTGAAAAGTTCGGCCCTGGCACCGTTTGATTCGACAGTGACTACCGGATCGAAAGAACTTTCTCACAATTTAAATGAAGAATAATTCCACTATTATTTGCAGCAAATGACAACAAAGCCCTAATTAACTCCACAGCTCTCCAAAACTCGTCTGTTCTGTATTAAGCTTATCCTGCAGAAAAAATCTACGCAATTTTCGAAATTAGAGTCAATTTTCCACCAAAAATTAAACTTACATTTTTTTCACTTGAAAATATTCAAAAAAGAAAAGGAAAAATACGGTTAAATGTTAAATTCACACAAAAATATACTAAAAATGCATTAATCGCCATTTTGGAAACCTGTTCACGTCATCATGGAGCATGCGCAGACCAGTCGGCGCCAATTGTTTTTCGGTATCAGCGCAGTACCTTCATTCCGACTTCATCCTCCGAGGGGGTCGGATCGGTCTTTTTCGCCTGCGTCCGTGAGTGCATTTTTTTTTTTTTTTTCTTTAATTTTAATAAATTATTTTTTTAACTCAGGCTTTATTTAATTTAAATAAAATAGTGTTCGGTTTTTATTTTATTTTTTTAAAAATAATTTAGTTATTAAATTTTAAATACGGTATATAATTTTTTTTTTTTTTTTTTTTTTATTTACCATTATCGGTCCGGCTTGGAGGCAAACCAGGAGGTTTGGTCTCCCATCGTAGAAGGCCTAGGTATCGACCCAGCGACTGGCCTTGTGGTATTAGTGTTAAGGGTTTAGTGTTAAGTTCCCCCGCAAATCGTTACTTTAGGAGTCAGCTCCCCTCTTGGAGCTGCATAGTTTTATTAGGCTGTGTATTCTATTCGATTCGAACATGCATGGCGCGGGAGATAAGCTCCATAGTGAGAGTCTCCAGGGTTTTCTTTCGGATGACTGGGTGTCCGAGGTTATTGGCGCACCGCAAGCCTTAACTGTGCATATATGTACAGTTAAAGCCGATAGGTCTCCGGCTAGCTCTGATGGCATAGTTCCCTAGACGGCCGGTCCAATGCGGAAGGTCTTAAGCTTTTACGCCTGGAAATCCGAAATTTTTTTGCATTTTTGCATTTTTTTTATAATCTCGAAGTATTCATTTAAAAACAAAAATTGTAATAATAATAACATTACAATTTAAAATAATTAATTTTTTTACTTCAATCATACCGCGGGAGATAAACTCCATTGTGAGGGTCTCCAACCCCCCCCCCCCTTTTTTAATCGTCTTTTTTTTTGTTTGTTTGTTTGTTTCAGTTTTCACAGTAGCAGCCAGAGGAATCATCGCAGCCAGGGGAATCTTCACAGCCGCAACGCAGTCTAAAAGCTTCAACAACGAGGTTTGGGTTTGGGCATGGCTATGGTATAGGGATGTGGTATGGTATGGTATGGTATGGTATGGTATGGTATGGTATGGTATGGTATGGTATGGTATGGTATGGTATGGTATGGGTGGGGTATGGGTATGGGTATGGGTATGGGTATGGGTATGGTATGGGTATGGGTATGGGTATGGGTATGGGTATGGGTATGGGTATGGTATGGGTATGGGTATGGGTATGGGTATGGTATGGGTGGGTATGGGTATGGGTATGGGTATGGGTATGGGTATGGGTATGGGTAGGGTATGGGTATGGGTATGGGTATGGGTATGGGTATGGGTATGGGTATGGGTATGGGTATGTAGGGTATGGGTATGGGTATGGGTATGGTATGGGTATGGGTATGGGTATGGGTATGGGTATGGGTATGGGTATGGGTGGGTATGGGTATGGTATGGGTATGGTATGGGTATGGGTATGGGTATGGGTATGGGTATGGGTATGGGTTGGGTATGGGTATGGGTATGGGTATGGGTATGGGTAGGGTATGGGTAGGGTATGGGTATGGGTATGGGTATGGGTATGGGTATGGGTATGGGTATGGGTATGGGTATGGGTATGGGTATGGGTATGGGTATGGTATGGGTATGGGTATGGGTATGGGTATGGGTATGGGTATGGGTATGGGTAGGGTAGGGGTATGGGTATGGGTATGGGTATGGGTATGGGTATGGGTATGGGTATGGGTATGGGTATGGGTATGGGTAAGGGTATGGGTATGGGTATGGGTATGGTATGGGTAGGGTATGGGTTGGGTATGGGTATGGGTATGGGTATGGGTATGGGTATGGGTATGGGTCGGGTATGGGTATGGGTAGGGTATGGGTATGGGTATGGGTATGGGTATGGGTATGGGTATGGGTATGGGTATGGGTATGGGTATGGGTGGGTATGGGTATGGGTATGGGTATGGGTATGGGTATGGGTATGGGTATGGGTATGGGTATGGGTATGGGATGGGTAGGGTATGGGTATGGGTATGGGTATGGGTAGGGTATGGGTATATGGGTATGGTATGGGTATGGGTTGGGTATGGGTATGGGTATGGGTATGGGTATGGGTATGGGTAGGGGTATGGGTATGGGTATGGGTATGGGTATGGGTATGGGTATGGGTATGGGTATGGGTATATGGGTATGGGTATGGGTATGGGTTATGGGTATGGGTATGGGTATGGGTATGGTATGGGTATGGTATGGGTATGGGTATGGGTATGGTATGGGTTGGGGATGGGTATGGGTATGGGTATGGGTATGGTATGGGTATGGGTTATGGGTATGGTAGGGTATGGGTATGGGTATGGGTATGGGTATGGGTATGGGTAGGGTATGGGTATGGGTATGGGTATGGGTATTTATGGGTAGGGTATGGGTATGGGTATGGGTATGGGTATGGGTATGGGTATGGGTATGGGTATGGGTATGGGTATGGGTATGGGTATGGTTTGGCATGGATTTGGGTTATGAGGTTTTTACCTTTTCTTCTTTTTCTTATTTCCAATTTTTTCTATTACTTTTTTATTATTGTTTTATCTTTTTATTTCTATTCCTCTCCTACATTTCTAATTTAAAAAAAAAAAAATTAAAATTAAATAAAACAAAACGGGACTTTAAAAGGCAGCCTATTATAGTTTGAAAAAGCTGTCGATTACCATTTTTTTTAAACAGCGGTTAAACGACATTTAAAAAAAAAAAAAAGTATCGAATTCATTTTTCGCGTAAAGGTTGTCGAATAGTATCTCGACGATCTTGTCTCTAATGTTTGGTATTGTAAATTGTATGAATGTCCAATGCCGTACATTGTACATTCGTACAATCTTAAATCATATTTAGTTTAAGCTTAGTTGTATTAATTTTATTAGCTTTAGTTACTGTATTAGTTTTAGTTATTGTATTAGTTTGTATTGTATTGTTTTTAGTTATTGTATTAGTTATAGGTATTGCATTAGTTTTAAGTTGTCAGCTAGAGGAGTAAAGTCGTCCTTACGTCATGCGGATCCAATGTCGTGCAGATCGATGTGAAAAGGACGTCATTTTTATGTCGAACCGTACGGGGTTGGTGACTTGTGCCGTTAGGAGGATGTGATCCTTGGAAGCTGGCTTGGGGGGACAACTCGGTCGGGCGCGGTCTCCGAGTTTTCCCCCCAACCCGTGTGGGGTTTTCGGCTAGTCCCCCATCGGGCGCCTCCCCAGGTGGCGGATAGGGGAACGCTCTCCGAAATCGGAGAGTATGAGGATTTATTCCTCAGGCGGACCAAAACTAGCCGCAACAGAACAGAATGTGAATCTGGAAGATCTAGCAGTTTTCTTAACTTTGCGGGGAAAAGGCTAAAAAAAAGACGGTTTGGGGTTTGTGGACATTACAGCATGATGAAAAGTTTGATTTGGTGGAATGAGTTTGGATAAAATTTTGCATGAATTCTTACTTCAGGTTTGGTCTAGCACGAATCTTTTAGCCTTTATATCTTTACAACGATTTATTTATGTATTTCTATTTAACAAAAATTTAAACTCGGTACGGTCTTTTATAACTTAAAAAGAAAAAAAAATTAAAAAAGACGTTTCTAAAAGAAAAATTAAAAAATTAAAGAAAACGCGTGATTTTAAATAACAGAGGAGTTTGGAGAGCTATCTGCTAGGGTTTTTAGAAGCGGTTAAGCGATTTGTAAAAAAGTTCCGATGTCATTTTCCGTTAATTTCAAAATAAAGTCAAGTTTTACAGTTTTACACTTTTTCTTCTGTGTCGAAACTTCATTAGAAAAAAATCAACTGCCAAATCAATCCAAATGACTTAATCCAGCTTATATGAGAAACTTTAAGGCTTTATCATCTTTTCCACTTTTTAGTATCAACACTTCATAAAAATTTGATCGTAACCAGAATCTGACAAAGTGCAATAACTATTCAAAATCATATTTTAATGAAGAAGAAAAAACGGATTCATCCCTTTAATTGATATATCCAGAAATTTTAAATGCAGCAAAAATCAATCTTTGTTTATTTTTACTCAAAAATTAATATAGCTTACCTCATATGAATAATTTTGAGGATGTTTGAGCTCAATCAATTTCACTGGTAACAATGGTCCATATCAAAGCATACTGATAACAAAACAAACGAAGATAATACTGGTACATCTTACTCCTTTCCTTTTTACTCAAGACTTTGATTGACATGATGAGCGTTTAAGCTGAAAATAAAAAAAAGCAGGTTGTTTAGCAAGTCTTTTAGTTTGTGGTTAATTGCATATGCTTCAAAATGAAGAAAAAGGCAAGTGGAAAAAATAATTCTGTAAATTTTTATTTTAAGCACTTTATGCTTATTTCAGCGCAAAAAAAAAAAAAAAAAAAAAAAATTGTCAATAGTAATAATTGCCTCTATGGTTAGCATATTAATTGAATGTACATCAATTTATATTGAATTAATATATTTACCAAAAAATTATGACAATGATTATTCGATGTAAATTCCCACTAACAACTGGAAATGGAACTACCCAAAGAGCCAGTACAACAAAAATGGTAGCAGAGTGCAAGAGACAACACAAGTGCGATATTTCAATTCTTGCTTTTACATTTTAATATTTTTGTTTTTCTTCATTCATACAACTTTTGTTGTTTGTATAAAACATTACAAATAAAAAATTTTAAAAAAGGCAAAGGGTATTCATGATAGAAGATGATTTCTTAAGTCCTAACATTTAAGTGATAATTCCATAAGAGAAAAACAAAATAAAATTTTAAATAGCAATACCAACAACAATATCACCCACAGAAACCTGTTTAAATAAATACTGAAACTAGTTCTAAAATTTTACTGAGTCAAAACAGACCTGGGTTTCAGTTTTGATGAGCATGTAACAATTCCTGTTTCAAAAAAATTGCATTTAAGAGAATCAGTACCATAACTGCAAACTCTTCCAAAAATTATAACAAGAACTACTCAAGACCTAAAATAAAATTGAAGCTGTGGAACTGCACCCTCTCTCTTGCAAGATAGTAAAACAGAGGAACAAAACCTAAGCTTAAATACTTCTGAAAACCAGAAAGGCTAGAAAAGAGAACCATTAGGTAACGGAACCAGTCAAAATTTCCTTTCATGAAAAATATTCAAATTTAGTCTAGAAGTCCCTGTACCCCTCATAAAGATAACAATAACAAATCCTAGAGTCGATTTAATGTAAAAATAACCGCAACAGAGTTGACCATACCCGAAAAAAGATGCTTTTGAAACATTGACACATACCATGGTTTTGAGGGAATCCGCGGAGTCCAAACATATTACCTCCAATATTTAAATCGATTCATATAGATATTAGGAAGTAATGTGAAAACATACGGAAGAAATCGCTATTCTACGGATTTACATTGAGGGGAATTGGGACACACATGCAACATAACGCCATAAGGCATGAGGAATGACCGAAATTCTGCATATACGATTACAGTGAAAATAAAAACCCTTATTCCCGAACAGGCTTACCTGTGTTTCCTAACTCCTTTCCATCTCAGAAAACACACAATCAAAATAATCTTCTTGAAAACCCGAATAAATTTTATCACCGAAATAGACGAGACACGACTGGACATGACTGGCTTTCATGCGCACGCACAGCCCAGGGTGCTATGGTGCTATGCAAATGCTAGATGCAGGGAAAAATTTCAGTTGGTAGTACTTGTAATTGTTTACACGATTGAGAAAACAAACCCATGGTTTCATATTCATTTTAAATTATTAGCATATATATGCTAATAAAACAGGGATTATTTGTCATAACACGCGGTGATCATGGAAGACAAACCAGGATCAGACTCCGACGAATCTACTATCTCAGATTTAGATCCAAAGAATTATAATAAATATTTGTCAAGAAATGAAAAGACAAGAAAGATCAGACAAATAGTAAGTTTGAAAAATAATGTTTGGGCTTCTCTTTTCATGAGTAGGCCTACGGAGAAATCATCCTATTCCTCTCAAACCAAAATTATGCCACAGTAGGCTATCAGCCAGTCACATCTTGGATGAGGATGTAGATAAATTTATTAGGATTTTGTTTGTGATAAGGAAAAAAGCATTACCACTCGGTGTAAGGGGGCATTTGTAATGTCAAAATATGGCAAAAGTTACTCATTACACATTGTGATAAAGTTGCTTTACCTGTAGCATCAGATGATTTTCTTCTCTAATTAAAATTTAATCTTTCAGATTTCTTGTTTTTTTTTTTTTTTTTTTCTTTTTAACTCAAAAAATTTAATTTGAAGAAACATTAAAATGCTGAACTGGTACGTCAAGTAGTTCGAAAAGATTCAGACTTTTGATTCAAGGCTGGCTATTTAACATAAATGTGAAAAAAATAAATTTTTTAAGATTCATATTTCAAAAAAAATTTGTTTAAACAGCAGTAATGACATGCTCAGTTTAGTTTCATGTTCTTAAAAAAAATCTAAAACTTAAAAATATTATTCAGATGAATTAATGATTAAAAAATATGAATTTTAAAAAAAATTTTTCACATTGAGAAACTGCAACTTTATCAAAACGTCAGTCTAAAAATTCAAAAATATTATTTTCGGTATGGTAGATCCTTACCAAAAAATTATTTTCTACAATAAGAACCGGTCCGGTCCTATAAGACAATACCAGCTTGCAGTAACCGTTAACTGTATAAATACAGTTAACGCAGTAACCTCACGAGGTTTTACATCCCCGGGCCTTTCCCACAAAACTGGAGCCGAAAGGCAGGGCAACAGCGCAAAATTCGCATCGGTATATACACTCTGATATTATACACTCACTTTCACCCGCGAATACATTTTTATTACCGAAAATGAAAACAAAAATGACTACACGCGTTACTCGCAAAATATTTTTCCCGTTATCTTTCCTTCACTTGTTTTTTCTAATGCCACGTCCATTTTAGTTTCCCCGCATAGACGTTGGCAGCGCTCAAAGCAGGAAATTGTGAAATGTGGATTTATTTATTTTTATCATAAAACTTAATTGTCAACTTGCATTTTAAAATTTGTTATAAAATGGATCAGTACCGTGATTACGAGGAAGTCGATATTGAAGCAGAACCCGAAGAGGAATCTTTTTTCGACAACGTAATAAACGGTACGTTGACTTTTTTTTTTTTATCTTTTACGATTCGAATAGGAAAACTTATATGTCACCATTATATTCTATTGCATAATTTTATAATGTCAACATCTATTTTATTTTTAGCATTACTTTTTCTTCAGTCGAACGCATGGTACATATTAGGAATAGCAGCCCTTAGTTATTACTTATGGACTAAAAAATTATCTGCAATTTTTTATAAATGGAGAGAAGAAAAAGAAATAGCCAAGGAATCAGCCCATATGAAGAAAAACCCTGAAGTTTTTGCTGCAAGGGAACAAGCAAGATTAGCCAAGATACAGCAATTGCAAGAAGAATACAATCAACAAGCAATTAAAATGCAGGAAATTATGAAAGCTGTAAGTGAACATATTTTCGGTAAACATTTAAGTTCCTAATATTTTTATTATTTTTTTAGAAAGAAGAGAAAAAACGGGAGGAATGGTTAGCAAAGCAAGTTTCTAAAGATTCTGGTAGAAAATTAAATGAGGATTACAATCCATTAGTCGGAAACAATGGTCCTAGCTATAGAGCTCCTAGGAGATCTGCTTGTCCTGGAGGTTCGTGCAATAGATAAATGTGATTCACCTAAAACTCTCTTATTTTTATATTGAACATTTAAATTTGTTATTAATCAAAATGTTTTGTACCATACCATATCCAAAAAATTGATTTAATTATTTTGAATTTATGATCTCTGTTTCATGTGATTACTGTGCAATAGGAATCGGAAAAAATTTAAGAACATTTTGAATAATTATTTAAACTACTTTTATTTTATTATTAAACTTGCTGGCATTTAATAAATGTGTTGAATGCTACAAAGAAATAAAAAAGACCAGCAGATTTTTTTTTTTTTTTTTTTTTACAATATTGCAGTTCATTTTATAAATAATATACAGTACACTGGCAGACTATACATTCAGTTTGTTTCGATTTTTGTATATAAACTCTTTTAAACAGTTATTAAAACAATTACAAAACTGTATATTTTGTACATTAAAAAGTTAACTCAATTGCACTATTCTTTTTTTTTTTTTAACC
This sequence comes from Liposcelis bostrychophila, assembly GCA_037577465.1. Lineage (NCBI taxonomy): Eukaryota > Metazoa > Arthropoda > Insecta > Psocodea > Liposcelididae > Liposcelis > Liposcelis bostrychophila. The sequence continues at coordinate 19,452,056 of CM075207.1, forward strand.
GTTTTCATTAAATACTGTCTAAAATATTTCTTTCAGAAAAAAAAAACAATAAAAAAATTAATTGACATATCTTAATTCGGGGATGAAGAATTGTTTGAATGTTGTTGATATAAAAGGGATGAAGCTGTGAAAAGATAAAAAGTTTGGCACAAGAATGAAAAAAAAAAATTTTTTTAGAAAAAAAAAAATATCACCCAAGTTCAATATCACGAAAAAATAAATAACTTACAAACTAATAAACAGGGAGGGGAAGAAATTAGCTTTTCGGAGGTTGTAGAAGATGTGAATACTGAGTTAAAGCTTCTCTAAGTGCTGATGCTATTTCCGGTGAAGATGTGGTAACGCAATCGACTAGGCATGGATATAAAGATATCAACTGTTGCCAAGCAGAGTGACCTACTAAAAATTTGAAAAAATAAAAATTATTTTTTTTGCTATAAATAAAATTTATAAAATTGTTACCTTTTTCAGGTGAAGCTTTTTTAAGGGATTGCACTAAAGTGGCGATAGCTTTAAGTACGAATGAAACTTCTGAGACTTGATACCTAAAAATTTTAAGAAATGAAACAGAAAAAATTTAGTAAAATAATGTGAATCGATGACAGGTAAAAATGGCAGTTGCAAAATATCACCTCCTAAGGGTCTCAAAAATGAAATTAAGAAACTCCTTCAGGAGAAAATATTTAACGTAAACCGCATTTTAAACTAAACTAACCTAACTGACCTCGATGGGGGACATTTTCCAGCGCTTTCCTCTTCATCGACGAATCTTCTCAAAACAGTTTCGAAGCGATGCAGCAGTGAAGTAACAGCCAAACGACCAGCAACTGCTGATTCTCCTCTATTTAAATCCGCAACGGTTTCATCGTTGTCCATTAATGAAAATTCCAATAAAGTTTCGAAGCATATTTTTGCAAATTCTTCTCTTAACTTCGTTTCGACTATTTTACATTCTGGGGAAAAAAAATATTAGTATTAATAAATCATATTTTTATTCCAAATTTTCCTTTAAATATCAAACCTCTATTCGTAGCTGAGTGTATAGAGCCCATGTTTAATAAAACGACGACTTGCATTAAAAATTCTTTCGGGACTACCGTGTAATACTGAAGAACTTGATCGCGGATTAACTCGATTATGTGACAATCGATGGCTTCATCTGCTTTCGATTCTTCGGGGCTTTTGTCAATAATGGTTTCACCGCTGTAAAAAATCAGTAAATATTACAAAAATAGACGTTTAAACGGATAATCATCACTGAAGTAATAAAAAATTTGCGACAAACCTTGAAGAAAATAAAAATTTTTCAAGAGTATCAGCCAAGATCGGCCACATCGGTTCGAAATATTTCGGATTCTCCCTTGCAAGTGGTAAACCCACTTTTATAACCCTGATTAGGCAATTAGCAGCCAATTTCCAAGTATGAGGGGACGAAGAATTATATTTTGAACAAAGTGGATCGTGATAAGCTCTAATTATTTTTTCTAATATGTGGGATTCTAAGACAGTTTGTGAAGATGCTGACTTTTCATACAGCCAAGCTACCAAATCCATAGTGCGTTCTCCGAACGGCGTATAATTAACACCAGTCCAGTCATTCTGAAAGAAAAAAAAATCATTTTTTTTTTTCAAAAATTATTTCAAAGATTTATATACTTTTATTTACCGTTTTATTATGGTTTTCCTCGGAAACCTGACATGTTAACTTAGTAAATTCGAAAAGTTGATCAAAAATTTGTGCGATCATTGCTTTTATACTAGAAGGCCATGAATCGTCGGCTGCTCCCATCGCAATTAATTCAAGGGCATCCAAAACTCCGTCCTGTAAAAGTGTGATATGATCTTCCGAAATAGGCGGCATCATGAAGGAGCTTTCGCAATGTGGCGGCACTAAAACCGCTTTTTCCAATAATTTGCATAATTTTTCTAAATCCGCTTTTCCGAACCTAAAAATGATTTTGATATTTAATCATCTTCAAACAAAAATTTTAATTTTGTTTTATTTACTTTGCTTTAATAGGCAAGAAGACATCGGGGAAAATTTGCATCAAAGCCGTTAAAAATTGTTGCGTAGGCGGATTCCTCTCCACTCGTTCCGCTAAAGTCGCTTCCGTTCCGATACCCAGCCAAACTTGCCAAGCTCCTAATCGTATGTTAGATTCTTCTTCTGGTGTTAATATTTGACCCGATTCATCTTCTTCGATGTTGGCACCTCCTTTCGACCTCCAATATAAAATTTCTTGGAATGCCTTTAAAGCGGATAAAGATACCTACAAAAAAATTTTAATTAAAATTTTTCTTTTTCCTTTGTAAAAATATTCTCGAAATCTATACCTCGCTATTTTTGCTCAGCGCCGCCACTTCCAAAAATTCTAGAAACAATGACCAACACCTAGGAAAATCTCCTAACTTCTGAAGAATTTTTCTTTTTGATTCGAAAACTTTCGCAACGCCCAAAAGTGTCATCACTTGTGTTTCTGCCCATTGCTTCTGAGCCGTGTTTCTCGAATGATGAATTAAAATGTTACCACCCGTGTCCACTTTTTCCGAGCTAGCACAGCTGGACGCTGAGCGAACTTTATCCAATAGAGGGAACAAAACTTGCCAAAGGACCGGTTGCCATGTTCTTTCGCATAAGAGTACACCGTGGGCGCTTATCGTGGAAAATAATGTCTGGCCCGCAGACTTTCGAACGGCCGGCCTTTTGTCAACGCAAAGTTCACCTATCAAAAAATGAAAAAGACGAATTCGTAAGAAATGTGGAAAAACTGTAGCAGTTCATCTCGAATTGGCATAACACAAAAAATTTAAGAAAAATATTACATCTGAAATTTACCTAATTTTGTGTAAAGGCACATCCAAAGCTTATCAAACGGAGGCATATCTGTCGTGCCAGGAAAATCAGGAAAAACGGTCGTATCGGATGCTAGTGACTGAGCTAGTTTCTCTTGATTTTGAAAGAAATAATCCGAAATGTTCCACTAGAAAAGTAATAAATTAAAAAATGAAATATAATTAATTATACGTATTATCAGTGCGGTGCTGCTGATTCAGCAGAGATATTAACTATTATGCCTTAAATGAAATTGAACAGAAAATATAAACAGAGCACTGTTTTTTCCTCTCAAATATTTACCATCAACCCAACAGCAGTCAGGGAAATATTTAACTCCTGCGTTTGTGATCCAAATTTAGCAGTTGTATTCACGCATAATGGCAAACAACTCCAAGGCATTACTGGTAAGAAATCTGTCACCACTAACTGCAAGCACTGAAATGCGACTCGAATTAAATTTTCCCTGAAAACAAGAAAACAGAAAAAAAAAATAAGCTGACTTAAAAATAGAAATCTTAAGAAAATGAAAAACTAACCCGTGATAGTCGGATACGGCTCCAATAGTAGTAAGCACTAATGGCCAGCCGTGGCATAAAGTTTCTCCAGAACTATGCAAAACGTGCAACATGCATTCCAGCTGTCGCAATCGAACGTCCCCGTGCGGAACCGACGACAATTCCGCAAGTGGTGCCAACACCAAAGTCTGGAGACTTTGATTAGACCGTAAAGGAGGTTGATATTTATGTTGCAACGCAACTTTGAGCAAATATGTGATAGCTTCCACTCCCCATTCTCTCATCCTTATGTGGGGATGCTGACAAACTTCTAATAAGTGACTTGTCAACGGACGCCAAAAAACTTCCACTCTGTGAAGATTGACCAACCCGGTTTCCAATAATTTAGCCACGGCAAATAACGATGGTTCTCGATTTGAATAAGCGAGTTCCATCGCCTCTTGCGATAATTTGCACAAAGCGTCTATTAAATGGTGAAGAGCGACATCATCGAGATTTCGACTGGATTCGAAAAGGCGACTTAACATGGAAGATAAAACCGGTAAATCAGCCATCACCGCGGTTGTGATCACTGCATTGGAATCCGTCGTCATTTTCCCGGCTTTTAAACTTCCCCCAGTTGATGGTTTTAGTCTTAAAATCCACACAAGATGCTACAAAAAAAAGGAAGGGTTGTAAGTTACAATTACTGAAATAATATTTAACGTAAGAATTACCTGAAGGGTAGTTAAGACTAGATGCCAAGCGGTTCCTAGAATATTCCCATGAGCATGGGCTAGATTCAATAAAGCTCTCATGCACTGAAGATTTTTACTGGTTAACATGACAGGGCCTTGTTGTGCTCCGAAAGGTAGTGATGCAGTGGGTAAAGGAGTGCCGACGGCCACGACTTGTTGCCTATAGTCAGTATCGACTCCGTATCCTGGAATACTGTACTGAACGTTTGGGTCTTGTGCTCCAACGTAATTATAACCTAAAAAAAAAAAAAAAATGTTAAAAAATTAAATTATCGTGAAAAACTTTCTTTTTTACACATTTAAGTTAACTCACCATGTGACGAATTAAAATTATAAGGTGGTACATTCAAAACGCTCAAAGCATACTGGGGAGGAAGAGAAGCTTTACATATCGCAATGATAAATGCATCCCTGGGGTTTTCGAGTTCTAATGCTCCGCAAAAGCTAGCAAACTTTTGCATGGATTTTAAAATATTCTCCGTTGTAGCTTCGTCAGTGCTGGAAAAAAAAATTAATAGAACAAAATAATAAAGTGATTAGATTTTTTCCTCGGGTGCAATTTTTTTTCTTTTTCTTTGAAAAGTGTGTGGTATGGGGGTTTGAGAGGTTAGCTTCACCCCATTCCCTCGTCCCTTTTTTATCTGAAATAATGCATAACTTTCAACCGGAAAGTTATGTTTTCAAGTAAATATTCATTTCAGCTTAGCAAAAAAAAAAAAAAAAAAAAAAAATTAATTTTTATTATCTTTTTTTTATTTGATTCTGTGCAATCTTTCTTTTTACCTCGAATCGACTAACGGTGTTAAGGCAGCCAACAACCCGCACCAACTAGATACGATCAGCTGAATCTGCAAATTTTTCTCAGTTTCATTTTTTTTCTCTTCTGTATGTGTTGGAACTTCACCATTTTCCTGAGGCTTTTGCATACATATTGATATTGAATGAACAACGTCCAAGAGACAAGCATAGGCAACTGATATTCCATAACCGTCAGGAATCGGCGGAGCTTCATTCTTGTCAAGCATGTCCAAACTAAAACAAAAGCATTAATTAATTAATTGTTTTCCAAGTTTTTTTTTTTTTTTTTTTTTTTTTTTTTTTTTGGCTTTTTACTTACTAAGTCGATTTGGCTTGACCAGGAGTAAAGGTAACGACTAAAGGCAGCCACACCCCTCTCGAAAAAAAACCAGGCTGGGGGGAAGTTCCAGGTCCCGCTGGAATAGCAGTTAAAATACCACCGTGCCCCTGTCCGACAGTCGTGGATACAACGCTGTTAGGTTGTCCTATATGACTTGGATCAGCGAACAGCGACTGAACATAAGCACCTAATGAATTTACTATGTCTTGAAAAATATTTGTTGAATGAGCTTTTAAATCGTAGCATTCACAAAAAGCTTTGACTATTTGGGGGTCGACAGTCAAATGATGTAAAACTTCTAAAGCTAATGATCGTTGCCATACTGGTTTATCGGGATCTAAGAATTTTACTATTAACGACATAAAAATCTCACACTCTGTTACCTAAAAATAAAAAAATAAAAATTAAATTAATTACAATACATTTTTTTCAAAAAAATAAAAAAAATAACAATAAGAAATTACCAAAAGAGTTTGATAATGATGAACTAAAATTTCGACTACCCTACATAACCTCATACTAATCGGGAAATAGGGTTTGTCCAAAGGTGTATTTTGATAACCTGCTGTGGAGCATCGATATTTAATATTCGGTGAAAACAATTTAATCACAAGAGCGCAGACCCTTTCTTTCAACAGGAAACTAAATTCGGGATGCTGATGAAAAATCTGAGGAAACTTGGTTAATATTAATTCTAATAATTCAAGGCCAAATATTCTGGTCATTTCAGTCATTCCAACCATCCAACACGGCTGGTCAGCATTTACGAGAAGAACTAAATCCTAAAAAGAAAAGAAAAATTTATTAATCAAAAGGAAACAAAAAGCGTGAAAAAAAGAAACTTGAAACATACTTGAAACATTAAATAAGCATCTCCAGCACAAGGTCTGAGACCTTTTGGTGGAGTGTTTCTGGGCATCCTTAATTCGGCGAAATTAATTTCTCTAGAAGCAGCATCCTCCGCTCTAAATTTTTCATCTTCTGCAACTACTCTTTCAAATACTAAAGAAACTAACTGGCGGATTGTAGCTCCAGCTGTATTCATAATGGTTGAATCCTTAGCAAAATGAAGTCGAAAACACAGAACTAAATTCTAGAAAAAAGAAAATTTAATAGAATTAAATATAGTAGGCAAAAACTGTCTGCAAACAGATTTCTACTTCTAGACCAAAATCTGATTAATTAGATCTTATCTAATTTACCCTTGCAAGAATGTCACCATGAACTACTCCATTTGTGGTTAATAATAATGTTACACTTTGAAGAACTTTAACTTCTTCAGTTCCTGATTCCATAAGCATCCATAATGTATCTGTAATACACCTGGCTCCTTTTTGATCAACTGCTTGTTCTGTAATCAGTCTTTGAATCATACCCAGACATATCTGAAAAACAAAATAATTTTAACAGTATATATTTCACATAATTGTTCATATAATTTACCTACCTTCACTATTTTCTGATCCTTAGTTTCACATCCTTGGACAAAAGGATATAAAATTTGATTAACAACATAAAAAAGTGGTGTTTGAGGATTTGACTGTGCATTTCGTAATTTGACAATTCCTTCTTCACAAGACTGAAAGAAAAATATTTACATTATTTGCTAATCTAGGTAACTAAACAAAAATTGTTTAGCATTGAATTTATTTTCCTTTAGTTAAAAAAAATTATCAATTAACTATATCTTTTTCAGATAATACAACCTACAATTACACGCTAATAATCAAGGAAAGTTGTATAAACGTTTTTTCAAGAAGAAAAGGAGTCCTAAAAAAAATCTCATAATCTAGATTTTAAATTTTCAGGAAAAAAATGACAAATAATTAATAACAAAAACATTACCTCTTTAATCATCGGAAATTTTTTCTTCGCTTCCGCCGACAATTTCCGTAAATCATTTTGTAAAATCTCGAACAATTTATTATCTCCATTGCTTGTTTTATCAACTAAAAATTGAGACATTTTCACAAACTGTAATAATCACTTATAAAATATACAAAATTTGAAAAAAAATATTAACGTTCTATATCAATTCGGAATGTCAGGCATCTTTTCTATTTATTGCAACGCCCTCTACATAACAGTCGTGCCACGTTAAAAAAGTTTACGTCAAATAAGACCACGTGATACGACGGTAGCTTTTGAGAAAACCAATAGATGACGCTATGATCACCTTTCAGACGACTTATATTATTTGCCCGATAATTTTCCTTTTTGATCATCGAAAAGAAAAACTCATATTTTATTGGGTCACAGATACTTTTATCCTTAATTTTCTTATTTTTAAATCCATCTAGGAAACCAAAAATAAAGTCTAAATCCTAGCTTTGTCCCAGAGGTAATATATTTGCCGTAATCAGTTTGTAAAGATCGGTATCAAAATGGTCTTTTTGTTTTGAACTCGATACTATTAATTAACCAGAAAATACTTTTGCATCATTTTAATCCAGACAGTTTTTCCTTAACAATTAATTAGAATAATGAAGAAAAAAGAAATGATTGCGAAACTATCATTACTTGTAAAGTTGGTTCCATTGTTAAATTTTAAATTACCGAGCGGAACAAAATGTCACTCCTGATTGGTCGAGATTATTCAGCGCATGCGCGTGACGTCACTTTTCAATTTTTTTTCTGCTATTGTTTGTCGATCAGTTGATGCAGAGTTCGTGTATATTAATGAGTAAATCTATTATAACATACTCATAAATATAACTTCGAAAATGTCGCTTTCAAATCATTTTTCGGTCCTAAAATTTTTATCCGGAGTTGGAAGTGTTTTAAATTCAAATTTTAACGTTTTTTCGAGTTATTTTTCAGTGAAAGAAAACATTTTTTGATTATTTTAGTTTCCTTCTTTCTTCTCATTGGTAAGTGGAGTAGTCCTTTTTAATCATTTAAAAAATTTCCCCAGTTGTTTTAAAGTTACGTCTTTATTGACGTTGCGAAATATATAATTGAGATTCCTTAAGGACAATAATTAAGGGTAAACACACTGACCACAATTAGTATGTTTAATTATAATAGTTTCCCCTCAAGAGAAGTAAAATAGACAAAGATGACAGGCTTTATAATTTATAATTTAAAGTAGGCTAGTTGGAAACGATTGACCAATCCGGTTCAATGCATGTGACAACTGGAAATTTTGAATCTATAGATATTAAGACTTAAAAATTTAAAAAAAATGATCATAATAAAAAATAATGAAGTCAAAAATTTTTGCAATTCGTGCAATAGTTCAATAATTTTTTTAGTTCGAACTGGTGAAATATATGCTGAAAGGTTTTTACTCACAAGTATTATATTGCCATTTAATTTGTTATTAATTTGGCATGTAATTGAATGTTTTAGAACATTTCAAAATGAATTTAGGTCAACTTCGGTTATGCAGCTTAGTTTTGGGATATGTGTGTGTATGTCTGTGGTTATTATTTCCTTCTTGTTTATGAAGATAAGTAAGAAAATTTATGTTACACTATTGATTTTTTAAATATTCAAACATTATGGGTTCCGGTATTGGTCATAAAGGCAAAATGTTAATTTTCAGTTGCATAATTGAATAGGATTAGAAAAATTAAAATGCACCCTTGTTAATAATGTTGAAATAAAGTTCCACTAAATTAAATCTCATAGTCATTTGATCTTTTACAGTTTTTATTAGAAAGGTGTGGGTTGCAATTTTTTTTTTTGGAATCTGTTACTGACTGGAAATATACCAAAGATATTTATTCAGTTCTTAAGTTTCTCGTTTTTAACAGCCAGTTTAAAAACCGGTGTTGCTTAACAAGTCAATTCATATGTTACATATATTTTGGCTGAATGCTTTTGCTTTTGCTTCTCCCCTTTATAAAATAATTCTTTTTTTATACTTACCTTTTTTTGAAATTAAAAAAATGTGACGGTGGTAAAATAACATAAGAGTAATTCAATAAGAGTCTTAAATCATATTGACTTAAATTTTTTTTTTTTTTTTTTTTTTTTTTTTAAGACTTGTCTATGGCCTTGAATAAATTCATTTTTGCAGTTTATTTTTAAACTCTTGCCGACTTTATGGTTGCTAGTTCTCTTCAAAAGAAAAATGAAAAATAATTTGGTTGAATGAAAAAAAATGATGGTTGAATTGAAATTCAAAATACATTTTAATGCCAGGAAAGTCTTTGGGAATATAGAGTGCTCTGTGAATGATTTTTATCAGGCAGTACAATTAAAAGGCTACTTAAATTTTTTTTTTTTTTTTTTTTTTTTTTTTTTTTTTTAATGGGAAGGAAAAACAAATTTTTTTTAAAGACTAATTTTAATACCAAATAGACATCTTAAATGAATATTTATTTACTTATTTTTAACTTTTTTTTTTTTTTGATGGTCGAGTCTAAAGTTATAAAATGCAATTCAAAATGTAATTTGTGTACTGGTTTTCAAGGTTTTGGAAAAATAAGTTTGCCTGAATTACTGAAAATATTTTTTTTAAGTCTCAAGTGTTAACGAATTTGGATTTTTGGAAAAATGAAATAAGTATTTTAAAAGGAAAAAGAAAATGGACTGCGTAATGAAAGAGGCTTGAATAATTTTCAGAACAAGTTTTTTTAAAAACTTGGAAATAAACAAAAATATAGGCCTGATAACCGTTTTGAGCTTTGGGGGGCCAACAGTTATGAGAACAAAAATTTAAACCTTGGGAGAGGGGGGGAAGGCAGGGTCAAAATATTTCGTCTAGACATAAAGTATAAGCATAAGCATAAGCATAGGCATAAGTATAAGCATAAGCATAGGCATAGGATTTTTTTTTTAAAAGTTACCCTAGGGGATGTTACTGTCACACTAACAAAAAGTTTTAAAAAATGTGTGTATTGGAGGGAAAAAGAGGAGAGGAAAGAGGGGGTTGAAGTTGGTTAAAAATTCGCACTTACAGTTCCAAAAAACCTGTGACGTCCCTTATGTTCAAATGATAGTTGATTGATTTAAGGCATTAAGTTATGAATTTAAAAAGTATATTTTAAAAAAAATAAAGAACTTTTTACTTTTTTTGAAAGTATGAGTTGAGTTCAAGATTGTAAAATTGAACAATTTCAGATCTTGATTTTTCGCCTATAAACGCAGAAAAAAAAAAAAGTTGTATAAATCTGATATATGTTCCAGCCCAGGTAGCAACCTTTTTTTTCTCTCTCTTTTACCTAGACGCTTTTAAAAACTTGAATGAGTTGCACTGGAACGAAATAACTTGGAGAAGTATAAAACAAGCCATAAAAATGATAAAAAAGATTCTTATACGGTTGCACCAATATGAAAGATGATGCAACAAGTTATGCGCTGATGATTGTAATTTTATTGTTGCCAGACATTGAACGTACTGCACATGGGGTGGTGGTTAAGCATATCCGACCATAAAATAAAAATAAAAAAATGTTTAAAAAAACGTGACATTTACCTTTGCATAAAAATACGTTTGATTCTTTTTTGACGTTAAAAGAAAATATTAAAATATGGAATTAAGGTCTCCTTTTAAATGTCAAATCCTTGTCGAGAATAATTATGTGAGATATTCCCATATAAATGGATATGTACGATGTTGAGCCCAATAAAAATTTTTATGGAAGGCCCAAGTCGAAAGAAAAGGTCTCACCCTCGTGGAAATTCATACCGTTTTATTATTACAAAAGCTTTATAAATTTGAACGAACAAAGACGACCCTTTGAAGTTGATCAACCTATCAGTTCCGTCAAAAGTCCGATTGCCCCTGTTTGTGTGCGCATAATAAACCCCAAGATTTTCAACCTTTGAACTTTAAATGGAGATTTCGAATCACTGCCTCACAATGTAACAATTTTTTTTTTCTTTATTCTGCCCGCATCCAGTTAAAGGTTATCTTTTTTTTCGTTAATTTGTATCAATTTTTTTTTTCGAGGGGGACGAACGACGAAATGTTTTAAAATATTCGAAGTTTTTTTTTTTTTTGCTTTTCTAACACCCTAGGAGGTTAGTTGTCCCTGACACTGATGTTCCAGTGTCAGATGTAAAGCTTTTTTAAAATATCAATATTGTCCTGTCTCCTTAGTTTGGAATTTACTGTGAGAAGGGTAATAATGTTTGGAACGAAAGAAGATTGAGAAGGGCAGAGAAGCAGAGGTATCTAAATCCCCATTTTACGGTATGCAAAATAGCTGCACCTATTCCAAAGAAAGAGGGGTGGGTTAGTGTTTTTAAATAAAGATAAACTTACGGGATCGAGCTGGGGAACTTGAACTACGTGTCGATCGAAAAATTCACTTTCACGATTTCTTTTTTTTTTAAAGAAAAAAGACTTAAGGCTTTTCTTATACTTACTAATGCTGAATTATTTTATACAATGGGATTTAAATTGGAACATCGCCATTTTTCTCGACGGCGTTGGCATCGAGAGATATCCAAAAATTAATTTTCGCACTAATTAATTTTTGTTTTTAAATTTACTTATTTTTAGCGAGAGTATATATTTAGAGCTTGATTTTTTTTTTTATTTTCTTAAAATACCGTCTTTAGTCTTTATTCAACCCAAGAATTTCAATATTAAATAAATTTTTCATGCTTTTTTTCGTAAAAATTGATTTTGAGCAAGGTGAGGATTTTTAATTGTTGCCTTCAAGTGCACTAATTGGCAATATATGCTGGTTGTCTCATGACTACCGTTAGGAAACTTCCGCGAACGTTTTTTGGACTAACATAAATATAAATGCTTCTTTTAGTAAAATTATAAACTTGGTGATTCATCTGGGAATTTCCGTTCCCCCTGGAAGATTTAGAAATTCAAACCCTGAATACCTAAAACACGGAACTTTTTCCTTGGTTTGATTCCTTTGTTCTCTTTAATCTCTCCCAACTAGTTTTTTAAGTAGTAAACTCCCAAGATGTTTTCACCCCAGGACTTATAATCATTAAAAAAAAAAGGGGTCTCGAAAAAAAAATTCCCACTGACATTCGAGAATTACTTATTCGACTTTGTCCTGAACTGACTTTTTTTTTTTTTTTTTTTTTTTTTAATAATCAAAAGCCTTTTTTGTAAAATTCTTTTGATCTTTGAAACATGGCGGTTGGTAAATTAATCGGCTGGTTTTGGATAATCCTCTCTTAGTTAAGATGGAATCCTTATAATATTTCTTTTATTGTTTTCCTTAAATGGTCTTGCCAGCAGTCCAAGAAGGTAGCCCTATTTGCCTTGGACTGGCATAGAATTTCTTAAAATTTGTTTTAAATGGTTGTAGCATCCGTTACCTTGGGCTATGCATCTTTTTTTTTTAATTTTAAAAAGTTCAAATTTTAAATCTCCAAAAATTTTCAACAATTTTTTTCTACGTTTTTCGTTCATGTTCTACGCAATTTTTTTTTTTTTTTCGCATCCTCCATATTTCATCCGTGTCTATCAATGTTGACACTTTGAACGCGATTGAAAAGCAATTTCTGATGCAATGCTTTCTTTATCGGAATAAGGAAAAAAATTAATTGATTTAATTGCAGATTAAAGTTTCCGTTCGGAAATGGAAAACCCTTATTATTTAATTTACTTTTTTTTTTTTTTTCGGAGAAAAAAAAAGTCGGACACAAGAACTTCCATACTGACAATAGAGTTTGGCATTGGCAGGTTGATATATATTCGAGCATAAGAAAGCAGAACAAGGATAGATAGCATCTCCAAGAATCAACATTGAATATAAAATGCATTCGCACTGCACTGCTTTTAAATGATTAAACGTAAGTTAGGCCTTATCTTTTCTCTTTGTTGGCCTATTTCAAGGGTTTAAAGTCGAATTGTTGTAAGTCAACTCGGAACGCTCCGCTGCGGAAACTCGTTTATATCGACAAAATTTTTATAAATCATTTTCGTTAATACTTAACTGGATCTAGAAGTCGTAAAATTGTAGGTTTTAACGTTGATTCAGTTTGAGTATTCTCAAAAATCGATTTTTTCCGTCAAACCAGAGAGAAACAGTTGCAATCGCAGTAGATAAACATAGAAAAATTGGTGGTCATGTTATAACATGATTACCAAGTGTTTCCGATTACCACTTGCTTCCAGGTGACATCATAAATTCCCGCCGGCGACCTTATTCAACGTGTTTCCAGGAAAATATTTTCAAAATTAATACAGTAAGGAGCATTCCGGCCATTAAAGCCGTGAATTTTTTTTTTTTTCCTTCTATAACGCGACTTTTAATAAAACGATTGTATCATCTGCAAAATGTCACTAGAAAACCGGATCTAGAGCTCATCCCAGACTCCATTTGCAATTGTAAAACCGCCTCACCCGTCGTCCTTCATTTTTTTTTCCAGGCCTCATTCTAATGAACCTCATATAGAGATGCTTGTTAAAACTGATAATGAAACAAAATAAAATGTTGAGATAAAACGTTTTAATTTTCGAACCGTCGAAAAACCATGCCAGAATCAGCTGTAAGGAGTTACATAATCAAGAAATCACCTTCGAGCCCATGTTTAACTTAACAATTTACGATTTTTCTCCGTTATTCTCACGAGATTTCAACTTACGTACGGGTTTTACGTGATGTGGCTCGTTCGACGTGAAGATAATTCCCCTCCGATCAGCTGTATTGAGCACAGCTGTTTAGGCCCTCTTATACACGATGCTTCGAAACGAGCATTACAAAATTCTTGCTTATTGATTATAATGGAGGCAGGGCTACCATCTTTAGAAAACTTGAAGCCACGCAAGCTAAGCACTCAATCCATCTCGGGTTTTAGTCTATTTAGCTCGGAAACGAAAACAGGAACTGAATGTGATGTTCGCTTTTGAAACGGCTTGTAGTTACCCGGGAATGTCCTTGTATGACGGCCCAATCAGCTGAGTTCCATAGGGTGTTTTAAAAAATTTTTTTGATGGTAATTGTCAATTTTAAATCGGATTTTTCATGGCCGCGAGTGGGTCGTTGTTAAAAATCGGCAAATCGCTATCACAAAGTAAAAGTGAATGATGATCATTTATTTTTTAACTGATCGGTGAAGGATTTATAAATACAATGATCATTTGATGAGCGGATATCTTTTTTGTTAAAAGGTAAAAAAAAAAGGAGAAATATTTTCTTTTGTTTGAAACTGGTGACCTCTTATACTTTTTTTTTTTTTTTCCTTTATTCCATTCAAAAATTTTAAATTTTTCCATGATTCTGTTTTTAACAGGAATTTCCATTCACGTTTGATATATTTTTTTTTTTTCCTTATTAATTATACCACTGCAATATGAAAAAATGCCAAGTGATCTGACATCCATTAGTAATTATTTATTATTTATTATTCATAGAATTTAGGGTACAGATTTACAAAACCTCAAAACATTGTAATTCAATTAATAAAATAGTTTTGTAATATCGTTAATTGATATGTATCATGTTACTTCTTTGTTGCTAAAGACAAATGTTCATTTGCTATGTGCAGTGAGATTTAATTTATCAAAGTGAATCATGTTTTTTACAAAATAATGAATCATGAAGCTCCATGGAGAAAAAAGTAAATCAAGCAAATCTTGAATTAGGAAAATACTGTTTTTGAATGTGTCAATTTTTAAAACGTTGCAAATTATAATGGTTTTATCAAATTGAACTTTGTTAAGGTCTATTGCGTTGTTTTTATTAGCATTATGGGCTTATCATGGGGGTGGTCTTCTGGTCATTTTAACTTCACATGACATTATTATTTTCGAGCTAATTTTACACATATATACTTTTTTTTTTTTTGAGTTTGCTATATTCAGTAATTTATTTACTTATTTATTTATGTCAGAGTCATCAAAATGAGATAAAACGAAATGATTGAAGAAGTGTGCAGAAGCTTCATTTATGTTGTGTGTAAACTTCGATAGGGTTGTTGCATCATTAATTAAAAATTAAGTGGAAAATTGTTGTATTGCTTAGTTTATCGTCAAGTTAAAATGGAAAACCTGGGCCATTTTTGTCAGTTTTTCATGCCAAAAACGGTGGGTATTGTAATCAAGTGATTTCTCATCCACTTTTTAGAGTTCTTATAAAATTTGACATTCTAACATTTATTTTTCATTTTTTTAAAAGTTTGAACGGTTTAATTTAATTGTTAACATCAACATGCCCTCAGCAAACTTATCGAATACTTAATTAGCTTTATTTTTTATTTTTTTTTTCCAAAATACTGATTTTATTATAGAATTTGGTTTAATAGAAACCATGTCGGTGCATAAGTTGAACCAACATGACATTTAATTTTAAATGTGGGCAAATCTCTGAACCGTTCTCATAAGATTTTATAAGTGAAGGAGCCCTAAAAGCTAATGAAGTGGAAGATATTGTTCATGTCAATACCTTCTGCTAGATTGAACTTTCAGGATTTTTCACTCAACGTTTAGAATTAGACAGAATAAAATTTAAAAAAATAAATATTGAATTTATGTTCCAGAAAGCAGGTAGGCTTGGGAAAATTTTAAAAATCGTATTGCTGGGTTTTTGAGAATAATGTAACAGTCATTCCATTATTTTTGGATTAACGGTTTTAAAAAATTTCAATTATGAAGAAATAGAAGATAGCTAAAGAGCCAAATATTTGCAGTTAATAATTGTTAAAAAAAAATATTCCGCAGTTGATAAATGACCAAGGGGCTGAAATTTCCCTATTTGATTTTTATTTTGGTAAAAAGCTGGGTAATCCTCAACTCATAATGAACTAGATTTTATAAATTTTTGAAGCTAAGCCCATATGCTCTAGCCTAAATGCTCTAGTCAATCTATCTGGAACCGAAATTGGTAGTTTTGATAAAATTCCAATATTGGCCTATTTTAGACCCCTTCAAATTTTGCCGTAAATCAGGCTTTGATAGGCGTTATATTCCAAACTGGTATTCCAAGATTATGATCCAAAAAAAATACGTCAGTTTTCGAATTTGATCCAGTTCTGTATTTCCACCCGAGAATTTATTGTTTAAAACTTGATTCAACCAAACATCGTAGATTCGAATTTCAAAGGTCCTCTTCTTAAAATTTATTCACTAGTCTAAACGTAAAACTAGAAATATTAAAACATTTTAAATTTCGTATAATCAGTTACAAGTGGCCTAAATTTTTGTTATTTTAGTTATTAATAGTCTATTTTCAATCCTGTTTCTCTTACGTTATCAATTTGCTATTAAACGGTTGATATCGTATTTCGGGTATCAAAATATAAAAAAGATAATCAACCTTTACGTGTTTTTTTTTTTTTTTTTTTTTTTATTAACACTTGCAATTGATTATGTCATCGAATTATCAAAAGGAGAATTAATGACGCAAAAATTAAAAAAAACTTAAAAAATATTGGACAGTCAAAAGAAAAAAAATTTACACCGTTTTACGATTTTTTTTTTTTTACGCACGACTCGTAAATTTTTTAAAATAGATAGTTTGATGTTGGAATTCTTAAACAGCGGGCAGTCAGATTTGTAGCCTTGCCACAAATATTTATCCAAAAAAAAAAAAAAAAAAAAGAAATGCTTAGTCAAGGTTTTAGGAAGAAATAAACTTTTTTAAAAGAAAAAATTATTTTGTAACTGTACAACGCGTTTAACATGTACCTAAGTTTTATAATTGAGAGAAATCAATCACTTTTCAAAGCAATTTTAGTGTGGTCAAATTTTATTTGAAATACCGTAGAATGGGGTGAAGTTAAAAGAAAATTCAAAAAAAATATTCTAGGTTTATTTTAGGCACTAAAAATAAAATTTTTTACTTAAGTATCCCAAAAACAATATCCACTTAATGAAATTAAAAAAATTTATTTTTAGTGCCTAAAATAAACCTAGAATTTTTTTTTGAATTTCCTTTCAACTTCACCCCATTCTACGGTACTTGTAAAGACATAGAAGGGTTCATTCATGCTCGTTCTTATTATTGATTGACAATTAACATGATTTTTTTTTTTTTTTTTTTTTTTTTGTATGTTGCAGCTTAACGGGTCCGGGAACACCTTAACCGGGTGTGCTTTTTAAATCGTCAAGGGACCGGGGGATGTTTGGATATGATGGAGGACCCTGAGTCGCAGCCTAGTTCTTGACAGTCCTTGGGGGTTCTAGAAGCGTCAGTAAAGTCATTCTTTTGGTGAGTACTGAAATATAGAAATGTTTTTATTTTTGAAGGCTTTTGACGTTATGATGATGTTTAGAAAAGAAAAAAAAAAGGAATCTTAAAACGATTTCTTTAATGGATCCATATGAATTTTTAATATTTTGTTTGCTTTACTAGAGTCATTAAAAGCTTTTGGACTGCTGACTTTGAAAACAAAAATAAATAAAATAAGAGACTTGAAAAAAATAATCATTGTAGGCAGTGTAAAAAGGACAAAATTAAATTTCAAATTTATAAATCCAAATTTCATTTTAATTTTAATTTTTTTTTTTTTTTTTTTAAGTCAAAAATAAAAATTCAATCCTTCCATTGTTTTCGCGAGGGAACGGGCCAATGATTTTTCGTGTTGACATGACCGAAGCAGGTGTTTATAATAATTAAAAAAATGACTTAATAGAAATGTATGATACTTTCTCTGAAATTCTAACTTGCTTTTTACGGTTTTCGAGGTTGGTAATTATTATTATCAAGAATCGAGAAAATTACTTTGCTGCAAAAATTATGCGAAATCTTTTTTTTTTTTTTTTTTTTTTTTTTTGTTTCTCTTTCGGCGTCGTGAAAAGTTGTTTGCCGTCCTTGGACATAGGTTCAAAAGGAAATGACGATTGAGATACTGAATCCTGATGCGTGATTCTTTTTTTTTTTCTGTATTACAAAAAAAAATGTGTTTGGTCATGGCATTTCAGTATGAAGGTCAGGGCCTGGACCTTAAAAGTAGGAGTAAGTATCGCCATTTAAAAAAAGTTGGATGTGTATCGCAAGAAACTCATCTTGCGATGAGCTTGTTTTTTAAATGGGTGTGGCATTAAAATTTATGAATTTTTTTTTTCTCTTTAAAATCTTGAATCCCTCGAGTTTTAGCTTTTCTTTTTTTTTTTTTTTTCGTTTTATAAATCTCTACCCTTTCTGCAAAAATCTCTTCATATGTAAATGTTTTTATTCTTTTTTGTAAAATGTTTTGCCATATATTCAATATTACCTTACAAAGGTCGACTTTCATTTATTTACTCAATATTTTGCGTTCTAGATCAACATTGGGAATGTTTATAGGTGTAACAGTTAACGATTAAGGTCATGTTCATAACGATTGTAAACTTTCATGATCAGATTTGTAGAGTCCGTACAATTTTTTTTCCTTTTTTTTTTTTTTTTTTTTTAGAGTCTGATAGGCGAGGGAAGTATTGCATTCGCCAAAATGTTTGAAAATTATACTTTCGATTTTTGATCGTTTTTGGAAACTAATGAGGCATCATAGTTGTCGTATATGTCCTATAAAAGTCCTATTTTTTTATTTTGTCGTATATTTTAGTAGTTATAATTAATTACCTGAATAATAAATTTTTTCTTAGCTGAAATTAATATTTTATGATATTTTGTTATTTTCTGCTGCAATATTTGATTTGATTTTGTTTTCTTTGATAATTTTTCTTTACTTGACAAACTTATTTCTTTATTTCGGGCGGGTATAGCATATTTGATACAGTAGCGATTTAATGTAAAATAATTAATTCAAAAATACTGTGTTGACTTAGTTAGTTCTGATGGTATGAGTTCAAAGTGATCAAATCTTGAAATTTTAGTAAAAATTAAGTTCCTATGTTTAGCTTATGGGAATATTATTACTTAATTAGAATCTATATATTAAAACGCTAAGACCCCCCCAAACGTATTTCCAGTCGCCCTGCAGTCCCTATCCGACCGATTTTGACGACCTTGTTTTTGAATGAAAGCTCTTGGCGCGTAGATTTGCCCAATTGGTCGGGATTTTTAAAATTTTCTCGGGTTTTCCGGAAAAGTCGGAAAAACACCCCCAAAACCTATTTCCAGTCGCCCTGCAGTCCCTATCCGACCGATTTTGACGACCTTTTTTTTGAATGAAAGCTCTTCACGTGTAGATTTGCCCAATTGGTCGGGATTTTTAAAATGTTCCCCGGTTTTCCGGAAAAGTCGGAAAAACAACCCCCAAAACCGAACTGAACACACCTAACAACTCATAAACAACCGAACCGAACACCAAAGTGGCCGATTTTTAAGATTTTTAGATTAACTAGAAATATGAGGGGGAGCGTCCAAGTATTACGTAAGACCAAACGGGGGGGAGGGGGTACCCGAAATTCTTACGATTTCTTACTTGGGGGAGGGGGGGGGGAAGGGAGTTTGGAAAATCTTACACAAGAATTTGCATTATAACTTATTGTTCAAAATTTTTTTTAATTTCAAAAAATTAAGTTGTTTTAATTTTTTTTTCGAATGTTTAAAGTAGAAAAATTGAAATTTTTTTTCAGACAATTTCAAGAAATAAAACTTTTTTTTTTTAATGAGATTTTTTGCCAATTTTAACCATCTTCAGGGATATGAGTATGAACTATAAATCTAATATTTAAGAAAAATATTACTCAAATTTAAAATTCGCGTTAGAAAAAAAAGGGGGGGGATCAGCGAAAATCTTACCTAATATGATAGGGGGGGCTCAATGAAATCTTACTAATTCTTACAAAGGGGGGGGGGGGAGGGGGTCCAAAAACTCTGAAAAAAGTCTTACGTAATACTTGAACGTTCCCAGGGCTAATAACGGAGAAATCGAGTTCGCTGTTCTCATAAAAAATCGGAGACGGGACGTATCCTACACTTTGAAAGCAGCCTGACGTTGCACTCCGCAATGTTTAATAACATCCGAAACTAACATTATTTCCGAAATTTATGGGACCAAATTTGATTTGAAAACAATTAGTGAAACTTTCCCTAAAGTAACGATTTTGTTAATTAAAAACGATCATTGCAGTATCATTAGTAACAAAATTATTGCCCTTTTATCAGGTACCTCTTGCACTTAAGTAAGCATAAAAATCCTCATCACGTAAGAAAAACAAGAAATGCTCCAATATCCCACAGAATTTTAGATACTATTGAAATTGGGTCATTGTCTCCTCATACCTTAACCCTTAAACCAGCCGCTATTGTTATTCTGTTGAGAAATTTTTGATTCCAAGGAAGGGCTTTGAAATGGGACTCGCTTGATTATAAAAAATATGTCTGATAATATTTTAGAATCGGAAATAATTAAAAAGTTGGAAGAAGAATTCTACTTCCTCAAATTTACCTGAGACCTTCTGATTCATCAACACCTTTTCTGTTCAAAAAACGTCTATTTCCTATCCGCCTTGCCTTTTACATGACAATCAATAACTCAACAAGCTCAAACTTTCCAAAAGGTCGGCGTATAACTGCCAGATACTGTTTTTAGTCATGGCCAACTCTACGTGGCCAAATCTAGAACCTCTCCCTTCGATAATTTGAGGCTGGAAGTCATTCCGAAAGTAGTAAAATTTTAAATGTCGTTTATAAAGAGGTACTGGGCTGTTAGCAACGAATGACGGGCCGTCAAATTTTGACGGGGTGGCAGCTAGTATTAATTAATGGCATTAAAATTATATTTTTGATATTAATGCAAATAAATCAATTACAAACTATTGTGATATGGCCAAAATTAAAAATTGTGAGCTGACATGTTTATCATATGACGAATTTTTTCCTCCCATACTTAGCTTATGGAGGTAAGATAAAATAAAAACTTTCAGAAGCGATCACGGTAAAAAATTGTATGTTAACTTGCTACACATTTTTTATGTTAAAAAAAATAGAATGTTATTGTCCATAAGACATTCTTTTGTTTTTAGTGTTTAGACTACAGGCAAATTATGTTACTTTTAACATAAATTTTTTTACCGTGGAAATATGACAAAAAAATTTCATAAGCTATAAATTTTGATTCCAATATAGATTCTGAAACTTTTTATCTTGATTTTACTGCATTTTATACTTCAGCTATTAGTTTTTAGCGATTTTTGTGAGATTTCATTAAAAATATTTTTTTTTCCATAAGCTAAACACAGGTAGCCAAATATTTTTTTAGCTTTACTAATTGCCTCTACGGATCATACTGTGTCAAAATATTGCCGAAAAAGACCAAACATAATAACGCTTCAAGGAAGAAATAGGCTTCTGACAGCAAAAGGTTAATCCTTAAAAAAAAAAGGAAATTAAGAGTTTTTGTTCTGTATTTATCCTATATTTGTCCTATATTTCTTTAAAAAACCGGTCCTATATTTTTTCAAAAAAATGTCCTATTTTTTATTAAGGAGGGACTATAATGCCTGTTTGGAATTCTACTCTGGGAGCAAAAGAGTTAAACCAACCGAGAATAGTTAAAATTTGTATATTATTCCTGGCTTAGTCTGAGCCCGAAAATTGGTTTGCAGGGATGATATCAACAACTAGTTTTTCACTAAGTCCAACTTTTTTTATTCATCTTAGACAATTTTTTTATTTTTATTTTTATTTTTATTTATTTATTTATTTATTTATTTTTTTTTTTTTTTACCCCAAAATTCATCTAAAAATTGATGAAAATGGTTCAGTAATTCCAACTGGTTTATTTTCCAGAAAAGTTAGTTGATTGAGAAACTATTTTTATCGACAAAACCCGGTAGCATCACTTTGTTTCGGAAATGAATCCCTATTTATTAAGAAGCCTTGGAAGAGAAGAGGAGAACAGGTTGGGGTGGGGGGGGGGGGGGTGAAGGAAAGCTTTCAGAAATTTCCTGGAAATTTATCTCAATCGGTTTATCCCAATTTTTTTCTTATGTCAGCAGCGAGCCATTTTCTAAAAAATATTTTGATGATAGATTATCTGATCTCAGTCAGACGTCAAAAACTGAAGACAGAGTCAAACTCCATATGCCGAAAATCATTTTTTGTATGCTGAGTAGTCTGAATTATCAACACGGGTTTAGCCTTGTCCGATCGGGGCAGAGCTTTAAAATGCTTAGTGCCTTGGAATATTTCAATCATAACATTTAGGACGGTTTTTTCCTGCATAAGTTTTCATAAACTCAAGTTTGTTATTCCATTTCCCTGGCTCCCGTCTTAATTAAATGTAGAGGTGTGGGTTTTTTTAAACGCTCTGTTGTTAATTATATTTCTTGTTTCCACAAGAAAAGAATTAGCAAAATCTTAATAAAATAAGATTTTTTTTTTCGTTTTAAGAAAGTAAAAGTTGATTAGATCAAACTCTATAAAACGTTGAAAAAAAAACGGTAGATTAACTGAATTAATGATCCGTAATTGTGTGACCAATATCATTACGCAAACTACACCAGTTATCTTTTTTTTTTTTTTTTTTTTTTTTTTAATCGTGAATTTGTCGAGAAATGTTTGAAAAAGGGAAAATCCCAGGATTGGAAGCCGGAAAACGATCCAGGCAGTCGTTTTAAAAAAATTCAACTTACAGAAACAATAAGGCTTCCCACTTACTTTGAAAAAAAGTCTCTAGATCGAATTAAATTTTATGTGGCATATAATTACATCCACTGATGATCCAACCTTTTGATGTGTTCAAGGATATATTTTCGTTGTTGTTACGTGCGTTGACGATTGTTCCCTTTGAAAAAATTTAAAACAACCTGAGTATACTGACAAACAAAAAACAAAAAAACAAATAATAAAATTAAATTAAAATCTAAAATATGCAACATTTTTAATATCTGTTACAGTGAAAATGTGTGTGGGATTAACCTAAAGTTTTTTTTTTTTTTTTCTTTTTTTTACTTTTCTAGCAAATTATATCAAAACAATATGAATGGATTTTTTTTATTAAAATATAAATTAATTAGCCAAACTTTTTTTCAAAAATTTTTGAAGAAGACGGATATTAAATATTTAAATTAAGCTTGAAAATGATATACCGGTACCTATTTAAGCAAGAAATTATCTTGTTATTAAAGCGACGACGTGGATACTCTGATATTTGAAAGTTGAAGAACTGTTATCTTATTGATCATTAAGTCTTGTCAGCAATATGATATCGCGAATAAATGATATTATTTTGACATCATGCAATATATAGTCGAACGAACGAAACTTAGATTTGTGCTTAAAATTTTTCATTGTAAGAAACTTTTGGGTTTCTACTAATTTTGCTGAACAAATACTTTTTTTTTTTTTTCGGAAAGTGAAATTTAGACAAAGAAACTTTAGGTAATTCTGTTAAAGTACCTTGAAATCTCGGAACCGGTACCGGGAGTACCGGTAAAAAAATATTATTTTAAATTTATTTTAAATTTTTTTCTAAAGTCCTTGCAACTTTAAGTTTCTTGTAAAAGTTAAGTTTTTTGAAAATTTACAAGAAATCTTTTTAAGTTCTTGCTTTCGTTCATGTTGTCTAATTTTACTATTAAAAAGGCTAAAAGTTTAAAAAAAAAAAATAGTCAAAATTTTTTAGGAACCAAAATTTTTAGGAAAAAAATGGTAGGAAACGCTTAAGCAGTTTTTTTTAGTTTTGATGTTAAGTTTACCTTTCGGTAACCATAATTTTAACATCGTTTGGTGTGTCCCAGTTATTACTTATTTCCCAGTTTTTAACTTATTTTCCCAGTATTACATTTTGGCACGTAGAAGCTACTTGTTAAGATGATTGTATTCGTAATTCCCACGATCCCCGCCAGAGGGGACGAGTTTCGGCGGTCACCCATCCAGTAGCTGGCCGTAATCAATGCTGCTTAACTTCATTGATCACGTTGCCACTATTCTGAACAGGTCACCATTCCGACTCTGCTTAGCAGTTATTTTAACATTTTCAAAAAATAAATTATTCATCTTCGTATTCGTCGTTTAAATTAAAATTTTAACTTTAGCAAAATCTTACAATTTTTGCTGAACGTTTGCTAAACTACAATATTCGCTAGTGTCGTTTTAAAATGGAATGAGAATCACATAAGTAATTTTTTGAGCATTTTTTAAAAATAAATAGTAAATAATAGGCTACGAAAATAATTTCTTTGTTTCGGGGAGCTGGGCAGGACAGAGTAGGGGACTTCCTATACAAAAAAGAATTCAGAATCGGTATCAGCGACCCCAAACCCGAAAGGAACCCATTTTAATCCCTAGAAATTCAATACTCGGGGGTATTTTACTGGGAATGCATTTTTGTGCTGATATTGCCTAACCTCAGGTTGTAAGGCATTTTTATTTATGTGGCGGAGCCAGGGGTGCCGGTTGCGTTATACATTGCAAATATTCATACGATCAAAAGTAAATGCGTCCTGGGGGTATAGGTTTCATAATTAGTCTCCCGTCTGCAAAGGGTTAATCATGATCCCAAAAAGGAAAAAATAAATAAATAAATAAACGAGAAAAAAAAATATTGATAAAATCGTTTCGGAAAATTTCCCGGTGACGTAAATGATTTTCTCCATAACTTTTTCTTTCTTTTTAAAAATTTTTTAAATTTTAAATTCTCAAGCAAACTCAAAAATTAAGTTAATTATCCCATATCGAAACAATTATCCGGATATCTTTACCGACGATAAAGTATTATTCAAGGATATCTACCGATACCTTTAAAAACCTTGAAACAAACAATTAACACGAGTATAAAGTATATATCGAAAAAAAAAAAAAAAAAAAAAAAAAGTTTTCTCTCTTTTGAAAACTACATAAACTTTTGACCTGAAATCTGGTAATTTTCAGACGCTGCATCGATTACCGATGTCAAGGGTGCTATCAAATTATGCAAAAAGGATCGAAATGAAAATTACGTATGCCAAACTGCACGAAGTTCGGTTAGTTACGTAATTTTTACAAAAAAAAAAAAAAAAACGAAATTTTGGGATTGATTATTCAATTTTTGCATACTTCCATGTAAAAAAAAAACTAATCATTATTTTTTATTCAGTATATGGATGGGAGATGCTACCGTGTATTAACGTAACGGTTCAAGTTAACCCGGAGAATAAACTCAAAACACCTACAGTTTAGTTTTAATGTAATTCGAAAAGAATTTTTAATGTTGCTACACCTAAAAAAAATTATTTTCTTTTTTACCTACGTAATAAAACAAATTTTTTTTTTTGCAAAATAATATTTGCATAAAACTTTTTGAATAACCGAGAACCTTGGGCTTGGGAGTTTTAGGTTTATTTTCTGCTTCGAAGATCAAGGCATATACAACCTCGCCTCAAGTGGTTAAAGCAGTTACTGTTACACACCCTGAGGTTAAAATGTTTCATTCAGAAAATTTATTTAAAAAAATAAATAATATTGCACTTTCCGGAATAACAGGGGAAAAAATACATGGAAAAAACTGATCTAGCCAAGTCGAAATGGTGTTTGTGTTTTGAAAAGCACGTGCTGTAAAACGGGGTGAATGACCTAAACGATGAAGACCTTGGGATCATGTGTCCAATTCCGATCACAACTTGCGTGCATTTAGTATACCTTCCTTGAAAAAAAAAAAACTAGGAACTTCGGGGTTAAGGTACTCTCTCGTTTCGAAAAGATCATCGCACTTCGGATTGGATTCCTTTAAAAAAAAAGCTTTCATAATGCCGCTACTGAACCAAAACGAACGTATCCCTGGCCAAATCGCCGAAAAAAAAAAAATCCGTCACACTCCGTTTCATGTTTATACCTTAAAGCCCATGCGCTACATATCCGAGGGGGAGAACAATACGAGAATTTTTTTTTTTTTTCCTTTTTTTTTATAAAGCGTGTGCACTGCTCTGATTAAAATTACAGAAACCGCTTATGATTTTACCTCCGTTAGATTAATTAAGATGACTGGTTATGAATGTTCTTGGGCGACTCTATGACGGACGCGGGATAATACAATTCAAAAGGATGTTTTTTTTTAATAATAGGTAATTGTGTGCGAGTCGTATAATAATTCTTTCCGAGGAGAATCAGTTCTAATAAACCTCCGGAAGTGTGGAAGAGTGAACAGAATATACCAGCAGACAATATGTCGACATCGACACTTCTGGTCCAAAGCTAAACTGGGGAAATATAACATTCTGCGGTCTTTGACCTTTCCTACGCAAGACATGTCTCCTCAAACTTCAACGCTTAGTAATAGTAATAACCTCTTGGTGTGGCCGATCTTCGTCGTTTTTTTTTTTTTTTTTTTTTTTAAGCTTTCTCGTCAAAAAAAATTTTAAATCGAAATGATTGCGTTTTAACATGCGTTTGACTTTTTGTCTTCCTCATTCCATTCGATGTTTTTGCGTCGTTCGCGTGGGATGACAATTCGTTCGTTTTTTTCGAAAGCTTACGAAAATTTAAATCAAGGCTGCGACGGTAGCCACTGCCAAGGATATAATTCATTAGTTATGTCCGTCGATTTATTTATTTTAAAAGGGGGTAAAAAATAGCAATGGGAAAAAGAAGCACCTAACGGAAGCCACATCAGAAAAGCGAGAAAGGAAAACCAAAGGTGGTAACGAAAAAGATAATCAAAGAGGCAGAAAAAGATTAAAAAACAGCATACCCCCTATTGCAGGATTCCATTACCCCAAGCTGCAAAAGCTCAACTCATCTCTGCTGGAACACGTGTCCGAAACAAGTGGAATCCCACCCCCCGCCATACTTAAAATTCATGGAAAGTTTTAATTTTCGTGCTCAATTTTTTTTTTAAATGTTAGATTTAACATACCTACTGCTATATGTACATTTATTTGCATTCGCAACTTTCAGTGAAAAATATATTGACTTCCTGGAAACATTTTTTTTTTTTTTTTTTAGAAGTTGAAAGTAAAAAATTCGGTTTTTGTCATTTTTGAAGTTCGGTAGACATACAAGTTCAATTTTGAACAGTTTTTTTGTTTTTTCTTTTTGAACTCTTTCGATAAAGAGCCAAATCAAACCATTCTCATAAGGGGTCGTCCATAAATTACGTTAGCATTTATTTTGGAAATTTTTGACCCCCTCCCCCCCTTGTTTTCAAAGGTTTGCGACATCCTTCCATTAAAATACGTTATATTTCGGTTACCTCTCCCTTCAATTTTTTTTTCTTTTTAAAATTAATATTTAACATTTAAAAAATTTGAAATTCTTCGGAACTTCGATTTTGCAGAGAAAAGGTTTTTTTTTTTTTTTTTTTTTTTTTTAACTTAGAGAAAATGCGTGGGTAAAACTGAAAGTTTTTTTAAAAGTGACTCAGTTTACATAATTTAAAAAATTTAAATTATTTTCATGTTTGCACGTTTATTACATCAGACAAATGCTAATGTTAAATATGTAAACCCCCCCCCCCCTTGTTAGCAAAAGTTAGCATTTTGAATATCCTCCCCCCCCCCCCAACGTGCTAATGTGGCTTATGGACGACCCCTAAGAGGCAATAAGGGAAAAGCAGTTGTTACCCACTAACTGTGAGACATCAAGCTTCTGGTTCGTTTACTAAGGGACCATTCAAAAATTACTTAACCCCCCCCCCCGGGGGGGGGGGGGGTTTGGTGAAGTCTTACGTAATAAATGGAAAAAAAAAGTTTTCAAAAAAATTATTTCTGACTATATGTTAATAAGTCAAAAATGGCCAGAATTGTGCTAACTGTAATTTTTGTAAAAACTTTTTCTTAAATATTTTCCAGAAATTTAAAGTTAAAATTTTATTTTAAAATTAGAACATGAACGAAAGCATGACCTTAAAAAATTTCTTGTAAATTTTACTTTTAAAATGGAAGCCAGTAAAAAAGTTATTTTAAGTAATATTTTGACTATTTTTTTTAAACTTTTAGCCTTTTTAATAGTAAAATTAGACAACATGAACGACAGCAAGGGCTTAAAAAATTTCTTGTAAATTTTCAGAAAACTTAACTTTTACAAGAAACTTAAAGTTGCTAAAGCAAGGACTCTAAAATTTCTTGAAATTTTATTTAACTCTTTTAAAAATTTTCGCCGTTTTTTTAAAATATCTTTTTTTTAAACAATATTATAATTATGCTACATGAACAAAAACAAGAACTTTCACTGCATTTTTTTAATTTTGTCCAAAATATTTTGGACAAAATGTCCAAAATTTTGCTGCGGCTGCAAGAGCCTTAGAAATTGTTTTATTTCGAGCCACAACTTCTGCTCTAAGTATTTTGGTTAGTTTTTTTTTTTATAATTAACTGTTGTTATAAATACTTATTCTTTCTTTTAGTCCTTTACTCGATTACGAGCGTGGTGATCTCTCACATGCACCTGTGCGTGCGCTCACAGGCATATGAGACCTACAGTTTAACGCCGGTTCCGAACGGCTATTTTTGAGAGATTTTACTAGGCAGTTACCGCTCGGTGGTTTGCCATTGCCTTCCGAGGGGTGGTGACCGTTGATTTTCTGACTAGCGCACTAGTTTTGACCTGAGAAAAATTCCTAGCTGTGAACTAGGATAGAAGCACGACGCGTCGCATCTCATGATTGAGAGTCGAAAGAAAAGAGATTTTGACTAATATAACTCTTTGGAAATTAAATTTTGCAAAGAAAAGATTCTTTTTCATTACTCAGAATTGAAAATGGCGTTTTCAATGGCAATACACCATTTACGAAAATGAATGATTACTGACCTCTATGGAACTACTTTTTTTTCAATTCTCTGGGAGAGGATTGAAACATTTCAAGCTGAGGACTGAAACATTTTCAAGCCTGGGCTTGAAAATGAACGTGCTTAGCTTACGGAATTATTTTCAATCCTCTTAAAGGAGAAAAAAAAGCCAATAAAATAAAATGGTGCAACCGGTAGTCAAATACAAGAACAAAAATCTTTCGACCAATCACAAAACGGTATTCTTTACATTACGTAGTTCACAACGTTGAATCACAACGCATTGTAACGTGTATATCGAAAAAACAAAAAAAAAAAAGGTGCAATCGGTGGTAAAATATACACAAACATTCAGCCAATCACAAAATTATATTTTTGTAAACATAAAACCACGTGGTTTATTCTTATAAAAGCGCGATGTATTCATGAGCTGGAAAAAAAAGTAGTTCCATTTTTTTTTCTTATTTCAGCAATTCTTCGTAATAAAAAGTATCTTACAATACAACAACTGAAAATGCATTCAAGTCTCGACCAAAATGCAGTCCTCGGCCTTCGGCCTCGGACTGCAACTTTGGTCTCGACTTGAAAACGGCATTTTCAGTTGTTGTATTATAATATACTATTTCAACTTTAGAGAAAATGCGCGGGTAAAATTAAAATAATTTTTTTTTTCTTTTTTTTAATAAAGTGAGTTAAATTACGTGATTTAAAAAATTAAATTATTTTCATTTTTGCACGTTTATTACATGAGAAAAATGCTAACGTTTGGTATTTAAAACCTCTCCCTCCCTCCCTCCCTCCCCCCCCCTTGTTATCAAAAGTTAGCATTTTGAATACCCCCTCTTCCCGTTAACGTGCTAACGTAATTTATGGACGGCCCCTAAGAGAAGTGCCATTAATGCTTACTAGAAATAAAAAGCAATTATTTCCAA
This sequence comes from Liposcelis bostrychophila, assembly GCA_037577465.1. Taxonomy (NCBI): domain Eukaryota; kingdom Metazoa; phylum Arthropoda; class Insecta; order Psocodea; family Liposcelididae; genus Liposcelis; species Liposcelis bostrychophila. The sequence goes on from CM075207.1 coordinate 19,481,678, forward strand.
GAAATAGTTGTAACAAGAAAATATTGGCTTCTATGAAAAGTCCCAATGGCAAATTCAACTTTTAAAAAAACGCGCGGAGGTAGTTAATCTTCCGATTTTTCTTTGCCTCTTAGTTCTTTCGCTTTAGTGTGATTGGACTGTTTTGTGCTGGAATAAGCCAATAGATAAAATAAGAAGAAAAAATAAAAAGCATAAAATTATTTCTACGTTGTTCTTAAGAAAGTCTTTGGCAAGTTTATTTCGCATAAAAAAAAGAATTGCGCGGTACAAGATTTATCTACAACAATGAAGTCATACAAAAAATTAAATCATAAGTTAATGAGAATAAGAAAAATAAAAAAAAATCGACTTCGCATTGCTTATTCTCGATATTATTGGCAGTAACATTGTCAGTAAAATTACTGTTGATACTTTGTTCTGGTCCTTTTATTATTTTTAAATATCATTACCTGAAACAAGAAAATACTTACATTATTCAAAAAAAAAAAAAAAAAAAAAAAAAATATTGGATCCTGTCCAATAAATTTTCATGCGCAAATCATTTATCCATGTGTTTAGGTTTCAGTTTTTTTTTTTTTTTTTTTTTTTTTTTTTTTAATAATTTAAAAGTCTAAATTAAAAAGAACAGCCGAATTTTTTTCAAGAAAACTTCGTTAAATGTTCGGCTTTAATTTTTTTTGCCCACGAAATAAAAAATTCCGTTTTCGGTTAGCAAATGGACGCCCTAAACTATTTCTATGATTTTTATTTTAAAAAATCATAAAGAAAAATAAGAGGAAAAAAATGAGTCAAGGGTTTTTTTTTTGTTGTTATTTTTAACACTAAGCTAACAGGACACGAAATCTCTGAAATGGAAATGCTCCATCCTGGATCACAGGGAGTAGGAAATGTTGTTAAAATAAAAAAATAAAAAAATTATTTTACTCATCTTCTGTTCCTTTCGATACAAAACAATTTTTTTTTTTTCTGTGTCAGTACCTTGTAAAACAATAACGCATACGGGAGTAATTAATCATTCTTTCGCTTTTTAAAAAATGAAATTGACTGGTTCTTTATCATCAGGTACTTTTAAATGGACCATTATTAATGGAGATAACACTTGGTTCATGTTACGGAGCAAAAAACCGATCGTTAATAAACTGACATGTAATTACAATGAAGATGACGATTGCGCCAATCGAAATTTAGTCCTCTCCAGGGCTGCGATTCCGATTCCGATTCCGCAGAATCTTGACTGTTTTTATGAGTAAGAATCCGATCCCGCAAGGTGGAAAAAAATATCAGATTCCCCGATTCCGATTTAAACCAAAATTGGTTAACTGTAACAACGGTATTTTCGCAGGGATGGCATGCCGATTCCGATTCCGATTCCGATTCCAGTGATGCTCGATGATTTTTTAAACGCGAGTCCGATTCCGATTGTAAACTACGGAAAAAATTTTCGCGATTCCAATGCCGATTCCGATTCCGATTCCCTACCATTTTTCCTAATCCGTTTTTCCTTTAAAAAAATCCTAATCCTTTTTTTTTTTTAAATCCTAATTTTTTTTTAAATTCCTAATCCATTTTTCCTATAAAAAAATTTCTAATCAATTTGTCCTATAAAGAAATTCCTAATCCATTTTTTTTTTTGAGAAAAAGATTTTTAATCCATTTTTCCAATAAAAAAATTCTTAATCCATTTTTCCTATACAAAAATTTTTAATCCATTTTTCCAATAAAAAAATTCCTAATCCATTTTTCCCATAAAAAATTCCTAATCCATTTTTCCTATAAAAAAAATTCCTAATCCATTTTTCCTATAAAAAAATTCCTAATCAATTTTTCCTATAAAAAAATTCCTAATCCATTTTTTTGAGAAAACCATTTCGGTTGACCTAAAGATCTCGGGTATTTTTTATATATAATTATATATAATTTATATATAAATTATATAAATTATATATAAATTATATATAAATATATATAAATTATATATAATTTATATATAATTTATATATAATTATATATAATTTATATAAAAATTATATATAAATATATATAATTTATATATAATTATATATAACTTATATATAATTATATATATTTTTAATTCAAATAATAATTGCATTATATATCAATTATATATAAATTATATATAAATTATATATAATTTTACAAATTGCACAACTTAAATACTATATATAAATTTGAGTTTAAAATTTATTTCCATATTTATTCTGCACAGTAAAAAATATTATGTAAATATGTTAAAAACGGTCTACATAAAGTCTATGTTAAGTTATTATGTTAAAAAATCAACAAAACTTGTTTGTAAACAGCAAAAAAATGACAATCGTTTATGGACGCAGAACATTAAACAAAACAATTGTGTTATTTTTCTTAACAAAATATTTATGTAGACCGATTTGGACATACAATTTGTGTCAATTTTAACATAAAATTTTTTACTGCGTGTGCCATTCAGAGAAAACGTGTGCCGACCATTAATAGGGGTGTCAAAGGGTATCTCCCTGTTACCATGGACGATCGGCCCCCACCGGAAAGTCAAGTCGCGGGTTTGGCATTTTATTGGGACTTATAAGACATGTTATCCCCCAACGTTTTAGTCCGATAAGTTAAACATGGGAGCAACGCTGCACGAGATCTGTTTTTTTCATTTATCGTGCATTTCTTTTTTATTATGAAATTTGGAGATCCGGCAAAAATCATGAAGGTACCCTACTTTAAGACCAATATTGTGGGTAGGCTGGACCCCTCCTAAGGTCAATGAACCCGGAGAAAAAAATTTTTAAAATGAAAATTTGTCAATTTCTTACAGTTCCGACAGAGGTGGCACTTTTTAATGCCTTTATATATGATGGTCTTAGGGTACCCTAACATATATCATTGGGCCGTTTTCGCCCGCTTGGTGGGTCAGGTCGAAAAATTCAGAAACCTTAATAGGGTATACCCGAGTAAGCATCTGAAATCTGCCCTTGGCGGAAAATCCGGGGGGGAATGCCTTTAGTATGTAGGTACCCTATAGGGATATCATGACATATAGGTCTTAAGGCCACCCTGTGCAGAAATGGGGGTGGGGGGTCGAAAATCGAATTTTTGGTCTTTTTTTTTTCCGCCATGGTAAATTCTAGAGGGGGGAGGGGGAAGAAAATCATGAAGATGCCTTAGACGAAGGGCAACACAATGATGAGGGAGGGGCAACACAATGATGACGCACTGAACGAACGGATTTTGAAAGTAATCCCTCTTTTGGATGTAAGTGAAATCTTTAAAAAAAGGATTCGAAAGGCCCTCCTTCCGAGATCATTGGCCTTTCGGGTCCCTCCCTCATCATTGTGTTGCCCTTCGTCTAAGGCATCTTCATGATTTTCTTCCCCCCCCCCTCTAGAATTTACCATGGGCGGAAAAAAAAAAGACCAAAACTTCGATTTTCGACCCCCCACCCCCATTTCTGCACAGGGTGGCCTTAAGACCTATATGTCATGATATCCCTATAGGGTACCTACATACTAAAGGCATTCCCCCCGGATTTTCCGCCAAGGGCAGATTTCAGATGCTTACTCGGGTATACCCTATTAAGGTTTCTGAATTTTTCGACCTGACCCACCAAGCGGGCGAAAACGGCCCAATGATATATGTTAGGGTACCCTAAGACCATCATATATAAAGGCATTAAAAAGTGCCACCTCTGTCGGAACTGTAAGAAATTGACAAATTTTCATTTTAAAAATTTTTTTCTCCGGGTTCATTGACCTTAGGAGGGGTCCAGCCTACCCACAATATTGGTCTTAAAGTAGGGTACCTTCATGATTTTTGCCGGATCTCCAAATTTCATAATAAAAAAGAAATGCACGATAAATGAAAAAAACAGATCTCGTGCAGCGTTGCTCCCATGTTTAACTTATCGGACTAAAACGTTGGGGGATAACATGTCTTATAAGTCCAATAAAATGCCAACCCGCGACTTGACTTTCGGTGGGGGCCGATCGTCCATGGTAACAGGAGATACCCTTTGACACCCCTATTAATGGTCGGCACACGTTTTCTCTGAATGGCACAGAATAAATATGGAAATAAATTTTAAAGTCAAAATTTATATATAAATTATATATAATTTATATATAATTTATATATAATTGATATATAATGCAATTATTATTTGAATTAAAAATTATATATAAATTATATATAATTTATATAATTTATATAATTTATATAATTTATATATAATTTTTATATAAATTATATATAATTATATATAAATTATATATAAGTTATATATAAATTATATATAATTTATATATAATTTATATAATTTATATATAATTGATATATAATGCAATTATTATTTGAATTAAAAATTATATATAAATTATATATAAGTATATATAATTATATATAAATTATATATATTTATATATAATTTTATATAAATTATATATAATTATATATAAATTATATATAAGTTATATATAAATTATATATAATTTATATATATTTATATATAATTTATATATAAAAAATACCCGAGATCTTTAGGTCAACCAAAATTTCTAATCCATTTTTCCTATAAAAGAATTCCTAATCCATTTTTCCTATAAAAAATTCTTAATCCGTTTTTCCTATAAACAAACTCCTAATCCATTTTTCCTAAAAAAAAAAAAAGCGCTATCAGACATTTTGAAATTTCAAAATTTTTGATTTTCAACCCACCCTATTCTACGTTAATTTTCATTTATTTCGCTTTAAAAATGAAAAATTTTGTTATCTTTTTAGGAAAATCCGTTATCAAACACTCTCATTCCTTTTTCATCAGTTGTAAAGGAAAACTCTTTTTTTTTGAAAAATATGAGTTTTTCCGCCTCGTTAATATAGCCCAATGCAGATAATTATTAAAGCATTTTATAATTGGCATAGTTCTCCAAAGCTTTTACTTCATTTCAAATTCGCTTTTTTTTTCCTTTTTCGTAACTTCACCTTTATTTAAATATTAATCACAGCATAATTATCATTCTTTTTAAAATCATAAACTTGGCAAATTTTTTTTTGTGCATTTTAAATTCTTTTGCCACACATACAAAGCAAATTTACTTCAATTCTTTTTATAAACCTGTTTTTCTAATTCTCATAAAAAAAATATCGCATCTGTAACTCTTAAAACTTTTAAAATATATAAAAAAAAACACATAGCCAAAGGGGCCAGAGACAAGCCTCCAAAAAAAAGGAGGAAGTGCGTCGTGCGTTCAGGTTTTATCCGCCAGTCACATCGAAAAAGTAGGTCGATTATTCCAAAACACATTTCTTCGAAAGTAGCAAACTATTTGTCCAACCAAAAAATAAGTAAAGAAAATTGTATCAAAAAAAGAATACAAAATCTACCTATATAATAAAACCCCTCCGTTTGTCCGCGTTTGTCCGCAGACAAGCTAATTTTAACGAATTCGACGAAAAAATACATAAAGTTTTCGTATTTTTATATACATAAAGTTTTCGTCCACAGACAAAAAATATTTTGACGAATAAAAGGAAAAGTTTTTCTGTCTGTACGCAGGGATTTTTTTTTTTTTTTTTTTTTTTTTTTTTGTCGTTTGCAAAAAATTTTTCAACTTTCGACATGTGTGTCTGTCTGTAGGCGGTGGTTTTTTTTTGGGGGGGGGGGATGTGTGTCTGTCTGGTGTTTGTACGCAAGGGATAAAGTTTTTTTGAAAAAAAAAAAAAATACTTTACTATTTTCATAAATAAAAATATAAATAAAAATTAAAATCAACTAAAGTAAAAGTCTTGGCCGTCTGTCTGTCTTACGCGGTGTTTTTTTAATAATTAAATTAAAAAAATTATCGGTTCGAATTGTCCGTCTGTCTGTCTGTCTTGCGCGGTTTTTATTTTTTTTTATTTTATATTTTAATTGAAATTTAAAAAAGAAAAAAAAAATTGCTCAAAATTTAAATTTTGGCGGTTGGGTCTGTCCGTATGTCTGTCTTATGGGTTTAAAAAACCCAACACATTCACTGATGTCGGATTTGCGATGTCCGTACGCAGTGATTTTTTTTTTTTTCAAAAAATTTTTCAACTTTCGACATGTGTGTCTGTTTGTAGGCGTTGATTTTTTTTTTTTTTGGGGGGGGGGGGGGGAGGGGATGTGTGTCTGTCTGTAGGCGGTGGTTTTTTTTTTTTTTAATATTTTTCAATTTTCGACATGTGTGTCTGTCTGTTCTCTTTGCACAAACTCTTTGCACAACCGTTTTTCTGCGTTTGTCCGTGTTTGTCCGCAGACAAGCTATTTAAGTAAAAAATTTTTAATTATTATTTTACTTTTTTAAATTGCTAAAGTAATGTTTTAATATTAAAATTTTAATTTTGAAAAAAAATTAGTGGCATCAGACAAAAAAAAAATTGGCGAAAAAATAGTTTGTTTTATTTGCCTAAAATATTTCGCATTTTTGTCCACAGTCGCATTTTTTGGGCGGAAAAAACTTAAGTATTTAACGTTTTAACGTTTTCCTACATTACTTTAGGCTAGACGCGAAGGGGCCGCGAAGCGGCCCCGAAGCGGCTAGTTTCAAATAAACGGAAATAATTTATACTAAAAAAAAAAAAAAAAAAAAAAAATCTAAAATTGCAAAAAAGTTTAAAAAATTACAAGGAATGGCCATCTTGTCTCTCTCTCTCTCTCTATAGAAAAATCGTGAACGAGATGCTTGCGTCATTTAATATCGTGACGTTTTCTGCTAATATCACTTTTAGAGAGGAATATTTATCTAAGCCTCTATTCATCTTATCCGCAAGTCAGTAAGTTCGTGAATTATTCGATTCCGCTTAATGATCTCAAATGATATGTTATGAAAATGATTTCGCTCCGCGCTATCTCCTTTCTTGTTAAGCAACTCGAAAAATTTATTTCTAGAGAAAAAAAAGAAAAAAATTTAGGGTCACAGTTTTCAAATGAAATTCGCCACAAACACAATTTTTTTTCTTCCTTTTTTCATATGCATGAGAAATATATTTCGTCTTCTTCTTTTTTTTGCGATTTTTTTGTTTTTTAATGTTCGTGCCTTAACTTCGCTTTTATGCACAATGCATACGTTTATGTTAATTCCATCGTCCTTGAATGTGTAAAACGATACATTTTTAGGTTTGATACGTATGTGAAAATTATTAATATCGGTGCATTAATTCGAAAAGCGTCTTCGATTTTCCTTTTTCTTTTTTTTTTTTTTTTTTTTGGTTTCGGGAAAGGACCAGGGCTGCAATTCCAATTGAATTTTATTCGGAATCGGTATCGGAATCATATTCGATCAATGGAATGGAACGTTCCCGACCATTTTTCCTAATCCGTTTTTCCTAAAAATAATAAATTCCTAGTCCATTTTGGTTCCTAAAATGTTTTTCCTAATAATTTTTTTTTTCCTAATTTTAATTTTACTAAAAATTTTTGATTCATGAAATAAAAATTCCTAAAATGAATATTTTTCCTAAATTTTTAAATCCCTAAAGGGATTTTAAGAAATTTTATTTTGGGGATTTGAAATTTTATTTTAAGAAATCAAAAAATTTTAGGAAAATTAAAAATTGTAAAAAAAAAAAAAAAAAAAAAAAAATAGCTAGGAAAACAGTTTTAGAAGCCAAAATTTTTAGAAGAAAATGTATTTCTTTTAGAAAAAAATGGATTATGAATTTTGTTTTAGGAAAAATGGATTAGGAATTTTTTCTTTGAAAAAATGTATTAAGAATTTTTTTTTTTTTCCACGATTAAATTTTTAAAAACTATTTTTAGTGCAAATTCACTACGGAATGTTGGTACAACATGTTGGTTGAATGTTGGTACAACATGTTTGTCCAACTTGTTTGTCCAACTTGTTGTACCAACTTGTCGGACCAACATTCCACACTAATTTCGGCATAGGAGTAAGGGTGCAAATTGACTATGAAATGTTGGACCAACACGTTTACCAACATGTTCTATCAACTTGTTGTAACAACATTCCACACTAATTTTGGCGTAGGAGGCAATTCTGCAATAGTCGATTCGTTCGCTTGTCAAACATGTTGGTACAACAAGTTCGTCCAACATTCCAACAAGTTGGTATAACATGTTGGTTCAACAAGTTGGACAAACATGTAGTGCCAACTTGTTTTACCAACATGTTTGACAAACGAACAAATCGACTATTGCAGAATTCACTCCTAACCCGAAATTAGCGTGCAATGTTGGTCCAACATTTCCTTTGACATTCCCTTGTTTTACCAACATGTTGGTCCAGCATTCCAATTCTGCAATATTCGTTATCAAACATCTTGGTACAACAAGTTGGTATAACATGTTGGTCCAACATTCCATAGTAAATTTGCACCCTCTCTTCAAAAAAAAAAAAAAAAAAAATGCCGAAATTCAAGATTTATTTTTCCTTGGATAGAAATAAATCTCTTTCGGAATTTTTTTTGATTTTCTAAACGAAATTGTATAAAATTATAAACACTGTCGGTCGTATTACTAGCTTGAAACGATTGAGTTTGACGTGGTTTTGGAGTAAGCCAAATCCCTTATTACGAAACGACCAACTTCACTGCCAATGTTTAGATCAGTATAAAAACTACAGATAAAACTCATTTATATTGACGAACGTTATTTTTTTTTTTTTTACGTAAATTGGAACTGTTGCTACATTTTGACCGGATCGGCCCATCTTCCGAAAAAAAGAGGTAGAAAACGTTTCAGGAATTAATTTTTTTTTTTTTTTTTTTTTTTTTTCATGAATAAAGAGATCAGAACGGATGCGGTTGATTAATCTTTTTCATTTCACTTATCATTGTTTCTCCATTTTATATTCCAACTATTTTGCATAATCTTATAGCTTGTGTCCAATTTCGTCGCCTCCAGATAATATTCATCATGTGTGCGAATTTTAAAAAAAAAAATATGCTTTTCATGTAATGCGATTGTCTCAAGCAATTAGGAGAGAGGCAAGACTCGTTTCTTCATTTCAAAAAAAAATTGTACGTTCTGAGTGAAAGTAACCGTTTTTTTTTTCTTATTAAATAATTAATCAAAACGCATATTGATTCGATCACAGCAAACGTAATAAAGTGGCACGACTAAATCATTACAGTTATATATTAACTTGCGTATATATACAGGATGCACTTTCCGGTAGTTTTATGAACTCGAAAAGAAGCGAAATTGCGGATTTTTCGCCAGAAGCCAATCACGCCAATCTCGGGTTTTCGATGCCAAAATAATTCAGATTTGACAGACGAACTGGCGAACAAACCCGACATTCACTGGCAGGAATATCGTAAAAAAAAAAAAAAGTTCAAGGTTTTTTTTATTGAGTTTACCCTGTTCAACGGTATGCGGGAGAAATTATCGTAAAAAAAAAAAAAAAAAAAGAAAGAAAATTTCCCACAATTGAAAACAATTGAAATTGTGTTAATTTACTTGATAATCATTTCCCCCTATAGAAAACTCCCGGTGAAAAGTTGGATCGATAAAAATTGGCGAGGACGAATTGATCATATATGCTAAATTACGCATTAAATATACACGTTTAAATGTTTTTTTTTTTTTTTTTTTTTTTTTTTTTTTTTTTTTATGATCGCAATTTGGCACGGGCGGAAGCTTCATAGAGGAAGCAAATTATTTGAAAACGTTTTTGATTAATTTAAGATGTTTTAACAAACTATACGTTATGTACGATCGGCGGGTTGTTACTTTTTATTTTTCAATTTTTCAACTAACAACTTTGATATGCTAATGTTAAAAAGTTTTAAATTGCTAATACGACGCAATTTCTGAGATTACAGTAAGTAAAAACCTGTTGTCAAGGATAATGAGTAAAGAAACGTTCCTGAAAATTTAAAAAAAAGCGATAAAGGTTTTGAAGGAGCTGTTAATACTGTAAAATTGGCCAACGTTTGATGTGTGGGATGGAACCTTAGTATATGGTTGTTATCTAGTCCTGAAAAAAAAAAAAAAAAAAAAAAAAAACTTTAAATGTTTTTTTTACAAGATTTTTTCCCTTTTTCTTCAGTTTTTTTTCGGCCGAAGTCATTTTTCTTTGTGCATCGTCCGGGCGATCCGTTTCGATTTCGTACGTTCGTCTTTTTTCGTTCTCATTCGGATTCGGTTTATTTCGATACTTTTTAATTTTTTTTATTTTGTTTTTTAATAATTAGTATTTTTTGCTGCTTATCGCAGGTCTGGGTTTTCGGTTTTTTCTTCTTTTCTGGCATGCGACAACCAACTCGTACAGTAAGGTTAAGATGACTGCATTTGTAAGTTTCCGCCATCCCCGCCAGAGGGAAAGAGTGTCGGTGCGGTCACTCATCCAGAAGCTGGCGCGCATCAATGCAGCTTAACTTTATGGATAGCCAAAAAGATGGCTCAGCACTAGGGTGTCACTTATTTTTCGTATTTTTGAATTTCATATGTCTAACCCCCTTAAAGTTTTCTTTTTAGAGTGTTAATAAACGCGGATTTTTTTTTTTTTTCAAATTTTTAAAATGACGGGAAAATGTGCCTCACGGGCCTTCAATTTTAAAAAATTCCCATAAAAACCAAAAAAATCTATTTTTTTTTTTTTTTGAGAAATAAACTTGTTTTTTATCGGAAATTTTGGGTAGATCACGAATCTGAAGTCAGATTTTTTATATCTGCCTAAGTTTTTGAGCTAAAGGTAAAAATATTAGCAAAATTAAGGACTTAACATGTTTTGCCATTTTACGCTATTTTTTTTCCCCTATTTGTATTTCTAACACAATAACTGAGGCAGATATAAAAAATCTGACTTCAGATTCGTGATCTACGCAAAATTTCCGATAAGAAACAAGTGTTTTTTAACAACAAAAAAATGGATTTTTTGTTTTTTATGGGAATTTTTCAAAATTGAATGCCCATGAGGCACACTTTCCCGTCATTTTAAAAATCTGAAAAAATTCAGCGTGTTTAATACTTCAAAAAGAAAACTTTGAGGGGGTTAGACGACAGACGTATGAAATTCGAAAATTCTAAAATTAGAAAAATAAGGGACAACCTTAACCTACTCAGTCCCCTGGGAGAAGGTTTCGGTCCCCCTCCCGCAATTTTTTATTCACTGATGCAATTTCCCTATATTTGCTAAAATAGATCGTTTAAAGTCTTCTTAAAATACTCCTCGCCCCCCCCCTTGCTTGGCCATCCGGCCTGGCTAGGGGCCTGGATCATTCAAGGATTACCTCAGCACCTTAGAGATACAGGGGGTCTACAAAATTCTGACACAATCTTAAATCTTCTTAAGAGAAGGTCCATTTTTTTTCTGACGATGGGGGAGAAGGTAGAGTTAAAAATCTCCCAAAATTATTCAGACGAATACTTTTATGGCCCCTCAACAGAGCAAGATTATTTTTCTGTATTTTATCCAGCTTTTTCCTTTTTTCTCATTGCAAAGACGAAAATAAAATTCAAAACGAAGATAATTTTTTTTTTTAAAATTAAAGAGTAGCCGTCAGTGAAAACCCAAAGGAATGGCTATTTGGTATAACATTTGATGCCCTTGGAAAAGAAAATCAAAATTTTAAATATCTATGAAACTCCTTTTACTTAATCTTTTATTCTAGTACAAGTTTCAACTTGTTCCAAGTAAGCACGAATCCGGAAAACAAATTCAAAGCTTGTCTATCTCAATTTTTTTCTGAAATAATTTTTCTGCCGCTCAAACATCTCAGACAAATTGGAACTTGTTGGAACTTGTTTGAACAAGTTGGAACTTGAATCCGGAAAACAAAACCAAAGCTTGTCTATCTCAATTTTTTTTCTGAAATAATTTTTCTGCCGCTCAAACATCTCAGACAAATTGGAACTTGTTGGAACTTGTTTGAACAAGTTGGAACTTGAATCCGGAAAACAAAACCAAAGCTTGTCTGTCACACTTTTTTCCGAAATTATTTTTCGACCGCTCAAACATTTCAGACAAGTTGGAGCTTGCACTTACATGTAAATGCAAGTTCCAGCTTGTCTGAAATGTTTACGCTGCAGGGTAAACCAAATGAATTCCATAAATACCTCATTTTAATTTAATTTAATTTAATTTTATTTTATTTTCATTTGATTTTTTATTTTTTATTTTATTTTATTTTATTTTATTTTTTTGCTTGTAAATCGAATATTACATAAAACTGCCATTCCTTCCTTATTCTTAAATCTATCACGGCTTAGAAAATGAATAAGAATCAAATATTTATTTAAAAAAAAAAACGAGAAAAAAACGGAAACGAACTTGAAAGTTCGAAAACGAAAAAAAACGGAAAGAGACGAAGGCTCATTTTTTAAGTGTAACAAAAACCAAAACAAACAAACACATCAAGAAAAAATATTGTAATTAATACAACCAAATGCGTGCAAAAAAACGAACATCAAGGAAACGGGACAATTAAAGCCGAAAAAAAATATGAGGAAAAACGAAAACGAAATCAAACATCTTGTACGTAGTTGTGCCGTTTTTTTTAAAACTTCGCTTAAAAAATATCGAAACAAAGCCAATGAAAACACCGAAAATCATGTTTCAGATAGTTTGAGTTACACCTCATTAAATTCCCATATTCTAAAAACAAACAATTTTTTTTTTTAAGTAACGTGTTCGGAAGAAAATTACTACTCAGAGCTTTGATTAAGTTGACCGGAGAAGGAAAAAAAAAAAGATGGTCAAATCCAATCAGTTGAGCAGCTTGTTTTTTTTTTCTCCTTTTTTAACTGCATTTTAATTTAAGTCGTGGGTTTGATAAATGCACAAAACGGATCATTTACGAGGGGCCCCTATTAAAATCTCATATGTGGAATTATACTGAATGGCACATAGCTATATTACAAGAAAGTTGATTAGCAATTTTAAGTTATACTTCCCTGGGCAATACTTGCCTGGAGTCTTTATCAATTATACTAACAGTTAGTTTTTGCTTATGATATCTTACATATACTTACGTTTTGCCTATGATACCGGTGATTAATAATTGAGTTTCACTAAAAAAAAAAAAAAAAAACGGAAACGGGTTACGATAAGTAGATTTTAAACGGAATTTTTTTTTATTTTTACTGATTAACTGCATCCGATTAGGTTTTACGTTTGATAAGAGAAATAAATTCTCAGTTCTTTTTTGCACGGGGACTTTTGGGATTTTGATGTAAAAAAAAAAAGTTGACGCCAAAGATCGTCTGCCGATTGTAAAAAACAGACGAGATGTAATTTTGAAATCTAAACACGTGTGGCAAATGTTTTCGAGGTCGTAGAATCAAAGTATGGCCTTAATATGATGGTAAAGCATGAGCAAAATTGGTTTTGGACAAAAAAAAGTAGTTTTATAGCTTGTTTGGTTTGATTCTGGCGCCCCTCGGATTAATTGCTGTATCTATAACATGATGATTTTTGGACAGTGAAAAATAAAATCGTTGCTGTAGCTTTTGGGTCGCAGCAACCGAATAGTTGCAGAAACATTTTGATTACTAGAACCGAAAGGTACAATACGGGTCTGGTCAATGTGACCAAAAGGTACAGACCTGGTTTGGTCACTGTAACCAAAAGGTTAAAGCACCTGGCATTTTCCTCTTGAGATTTTCGTTTTTTTGATGCATTTCATCTGTCTTCGTCTCGTTTGATTTGAATTTTCCTCTTAAAAAAAAAATAAAATATTTCGGTTGGTGGAAAAAAAAATCGCTGCTGTAGCTTTTGGGTCGCAGCAACCGAGTTGTTGCAGAACATTTTGGTTACTATAACCAAAAGGTACGGTACTGGTTTGGTCACTGCAATCGAGAGATACAGCACGGGTTTGGTTACTGTAACCAAAAGGTACAGTACAGGTTAGGTCACTGCAACCAAAAGGTATAGTACTGGTTTGGTCACTGTAACCAAAAGGTTAAAGCACCTGGCATTTTCCTCTTGAGATTTTCGTTTTTTTGATGCATTTCATCTGTCTTCGTCTCGTTTGATTTGAATTTTCCTCTTAAAAAAAAAATAAAATATTTCGGTTGGTGGAAAAAAAAATCGCTGCTGTAGCTTTTGGGTCGCAGCAACCGAGTTGTTGCAGAAACATTTTGGTTACTATAACCAAAAGGTACGGTACTGGTTTGGTCACTGCAATCGAGAGATACAGCACGGGTTTGGTTACTGTAACCAAAAGGTACAGTACAGGTTAGGTCACTGCAACCAAAAGGTACAGTACTGGTTTGGTCTCTGTAACCAAAAGTTTAAGCACCGTTCGGTTAGTGAAAAAAAAATCGCTGCTGTAGCTTTTAGGTCCTAAGAAAAATTTTGGTTACTATAACCAAAAGGTACGATATGGGTTTGGTCATTGCAACCGAAAGATACAGCACAATTTGGTCACTGTAACCAAAGGGTACTGTACGGGTTTGGTTATTGTCACCAATATGAGTTTGGTCATTTTAACCAAAAGTTACAGCACGGGTTTGGTCACTGTAACCAAAAGGTTAAGGCACCGTTCGGTTACTGCAACCAAAATATTACTGTAACCTTTTGGTTACTGTAGCCAAATTAGAAAAGATGGCTAAGGTAAAATTTTTTTTAGAAAAAAGCTTGTCTGAAATATTCGATTTTTTTTTTTTTCGAAAGTAATTTTCATTCGAAAATGATGTTTCCCTTCATAAAATTTGGCCGTAGGATCTTTTCCAAAATCAAACAAAATATTTCTGTTAACCAGTTTGGTTAAACTTTACATCTTGTGGTATTTTTTATATATAAATTATATATAATTTATATATAATTTATATATAAGTTATATATAATTTATATATAATTTATATATAACTTATATATAAATTATATATAATTTATATATAATTTATATAAAATTAAATCTTGAAAAAAAGGTACGAACTCGAACTCAGCAAAATTTAGCAAAATTTTAGCAAAAATGATTTTTCGATTTACTATATATGATTTATATATAAGTTATATATAATTTATATATAAGTTGTATATAATTTATATATAATTTATATATAAATCATATATAAGTTATATATAAGTTATATATAAATTATATATAAATTATATATAAGATATTTTATATATAAATTATATATAAATTATACATAATTTATACATGAATTTTATGCATAATTTATCCGACTTTAAAATCGAGAAGTTTTAAACTTATTTAAAATTGGAAAAATACAAACAACAACACCAGGCTTTTTACAGGGCTTGAAGCCCCATCGCCGCATCGACAGCAGTCCGCCATTTGGACCTATCCTGAGCCGCCGCTCGCCAGTCTAGCACCCCTAGGCGGCCGGAATCCGGGGATACATTATCCTCCCATCTTAGCCGAGGTCTTCCTAAAGGTCTTGGACTTGTTGGACGATCATCCAAAACTCGTCGTATAGCCCGTGTATCCGGCGCCCGTGCCACGTGTCCCTCCCACCGCAGCCTCATAGACTTGATCACATCAAGGCTATGATGACTTTAGTCAATTGATATCAATTGATCACATCATATTATTTATAGGACTGCCCGGTAAGCCTTCGGATTTCTTCGTTAGTCTTGACACGGACGCGTCCGGATACGGGGTCTATATTGGGACCAAGGATCCTCCTAAGGAACTTATTTTCAAACACCAGCAATCACTTCTCGGTTTGGATCATTAAGGTCCACGTCTCGCAGCCGTATGTAACAATGGGGCGCAGGGTGGAATTATAGACGAGAAGTTTAGAGCGGCGGGACAGGGATTTACTTCAGAATAGGTGGTTTAGGGACTGAAGGCATGGATTCCTCTGGATCATCTCTTTGACTTCGTAGTTGGTATTATTGTTACGCGTGACGGTGGAGCCCAGGTATCGGAACTCTGAGACTTTTTTTCAGATTTTTTAAACGACATCTTGAGGTACCGCAATGACACCGTCACGCGTAACAATGATACCAACTACGAAGTCAAAGCGAGGATCCAGAGGAATCCAGAGGAATCCAGAGGAAACCCCATGCCTTCAGTCCCTAAACCACCTATTCCGAAGTAAATCCCTGTCCCGCCGTTCTAAACTTCTCGTCTATAATTCCACCCTGCGCCCCATTTTTATATACGGCTGCGAGACGTGGACCTTAATGATCCAAACCGAGAAGTGATTGCTGGTGTTTGAAAATAAGTTCCTTAGGAGGATCCTTGGTCCCAATATAGACCCCGTATCCGGACGCGTCCGTGTCAAGACTAACGAAGAAATCCGAAGGCTTACCGGGCAGTCCTATAAATAATATGATGTGATCAATTGATATCAATTGACTAAAGTCATCATAGCCTTGATGTGATCAAGTCTATGAGGCTGCGGTGGGAGGGACACGTGGCACGGGCGCCGGATACACGGGGTATACGACGAGTTTTGGATGATCGTCCTACAAGTCCAAGACCTTTAGGAAGACCTCGGCTAAGATGGGAGGATAATGTATCCCCGGATTCCGGCCGCCTAGGGGTGCTAGACTGGCGAGCGGCGGCTCAGGATAGGTCCAAATGGCGGACTGCTGTCGATGCGGCGATGGGGCTTCAAGCCCTGTAAAAAGCCTGGTGTTGTTGTTTGTATTTTTCCAATTTTAAATAAGTTTAAAACTTCTCGATTTTAAAGTCGGATAAATTATGCATAAAATTCATGTATAAATTATGTATAATTTATATATAATTTATATATAAAATATCTTATATATAATTTATATATAATTATATATAACTTATATATAACTTTATGATTTATATATAAATTATATATAAATTATATACAACTTATATATAAATTATATATAACTTATATATAAATCATATATAGTAAATCGAAAAATCATTTTTGCTAAAATTTTGCTAAATTTTGCTGAGTTCGAGTTCGTACCTTTTTTTCAAGATTTAATTTTATATAAATTATATATAAATTATATATAATTATATATAATTATATATAAATTATATAATTTATATATAAGTTATATATAAATTATATAAATTATATATGACTTATATATAACTTATATATAAATTATATATAATTATATATAATTATATATAAAAAATACCACAAGATGTAAAGTTTAACCCATAGGGGTTCTCTCTTTTTTTTTTTTTTTTTTTTTTTTTTTCTTCTTCTTTATGTGGCACGCTGATCTAAGCGAATGCGATCAATAAAACTACTCTTTAAAAAAAAGTCAAATCAAAGTTTTTTTTTTTTTTTTTTTTTTTTTTTTTTTTTTTTAACACTTGATTTGGTCTTTCGTTTGAGATCCTCCAGTAATTTTTTTTTTCTTTCTTTTTTCGTTTTACATTTCGAGATTTCCCTTTTTAAATTTTGCACAAGGATAACCGGTACTCATAGACGCGTGTTCTACACAGGATGGTGATATCGGTATTGTATGGTTGCAGTAACCCTGACACGGTTCCATAAGACGATGTGTGAAAGTTGACCACGGTCC
The DNA here is from genome assembly GCA_037577465.1 of Liposcelis bostrychophila. Classification (NCBI taxonomy): domain Eukaryota; kingdom Metazoa; phylum Arthropoda; class Insecta; order Psocodea; family Liposcelididae; genus Liposcelis; species Liposcelis bostrychophila. The sequence continues at coordinate 19,499,104 of CM075207.1, forward strand.
AGGGCCTTTCCGTCCTAAGAAACTCACGAAATGACCAATTCGATCGCTATTATTTAAAAAGAATAGGATAATTAAAGAAATTATAAGCGGATTGAGGAAAATACCGAAACACCACACGCCACTGCACCGAGGACTCTGAAAAAGTTGCATTATTGCATTATAACTTCTATGTAATGATAAAAGTCCTACTTATTTCTATGTATGTAGGTCACAATTTCACGTGTTTGGTACGAATTACATTGCAGTTATTATTTATTATTTTTTTTCCTGGTGTATAACGAAACTTCAAGCTTTTCTTATCACTTTTTCTTTTTATTTTTCAAAAACAAAAAAATCACATGGAAATAAACGGGTCGTATTTTATTGAAATGATGAAATATCATAAAAGCCGGAAGTAGGCAGTTTTGTGGAAGATTTTTTTATTACTCTTAAACTTTTTCTTATTTACATTCAAGGTTTTGATAATTCTTTTTTTCTTTTGTTTTCAGATCTGAAGAAAAATAATAGGAAGAATAAGAGGAAAAATATGCATTCGATTTTAGAAAGTGACGGAGTCCCTAGCGATCCGTGTGAGGTGTTATGTCATATGGGGGCTCTTGTCATAGAGGGCAGAACCCCCCTTCACATATCGAAAGGTACCGGGGATAGCAGTCATACCGGGTAAGTCATACCCTATTATTTTCCTAATCCATTTTTTCTAAAAAAAAAAAAATTCCCAATCCATTTTTCCTAAAAAAAAAAAAAAAAAAAATTCCTACTCCATTTTTCCTTAAAAAAATTTCCTAATCCGTTTTTCCTAAGAAAAAAAGAAAATTCCTAATCCATTTTTTCTAAAAATTTTGATTCCTAGGAACTTATTAGGAACTAGGTATTTTCTTTTTCTAATTTTTAATTTTCCTAAAATATTTTTATTCCTAAAATAAAATTTCCTAAAATCCCTAGAATTAAATTTCTTAAAATCCCTCTATGGATTTAAAAAATGAGGAAAAATATTCATTTAAGGAAATTTTATTTTAGGAATCAAAAACTTTTTGAAAAATCGAAAATTAGAAAAAAAAAATAATTAGGAAAAAAATTTTAGGAGCCAATATTTTTAGGAAAAATGGATTAGGAATTAATTTTTTTAGGAAAAACGATCGGGAACGAAATTTTTAAAATGTTGACTTTAAAATAAAATTTCCAATAAAGAACAAAAATTGTATCAATAGTGCATCATATAAACTGAGAATTTTTCAACCCCCTCTCCCTCCCCCCACCCCCATTCCCCGTCATGCTAACGTAATTCAGAGCATGTTGTAACATGTCGACTTGACGACTATTGTCACCCAGCTTCGAAAAACCGTAGCCCAGCGAATAATATTTCGGTTTACTTAGCAGTCCACAAAAAAAAAAAAAAAAAATTGGGCAGTTACCATAAAAAATTCAGCATTCACCACGAAAATTTCAAAAAGATTTCGAAATACAAAGTCCAGAAAAATTGTAATAAAAAATTAAAGATTAAAAAATAATTACAATATTTTTTTTATTTATTTTTATTTATTTATTATTTTTTTTTTTTTTACAGCTCAACGCATTGAGCTTTTAATTTCGTTAATACTCAATTTTATATCCAGAGGTTTCGCTCCCTCCGGTGCCTCGTAAAATAAAATAATATTTTGATTGATTTGGTCTTCGGTGTAAAATTGATTGTTTTTAACGGTGAGTCCATTATCGGCAAACAATTCGATGGTCGAGATGTCCAGAACGATTCGCATATCTAACAAATTATTATTTGTGAGTCGAGGAGCATCAGCCAATGAACCACCGGGTAAACCATTGGCGTTCCTACAGTCTATGTAAAACTGATCGGATAAATAGACGCGAACGCTGTCTTGAGCGCCTTTAAACTCCACTCCGACGCTTCCCTCGGGAACTTTCTCCCCGATGTTCACTTCTACCTTAATATCCAATAGATTTGATGCTACATCGGTTAAGACGATCGGATTATTGGCTTCGAGTTGCTGCTCGAGCGTCTTAGTCTTTCCGGTGTAAAGGGACTCGATTTCCTTAACCGGCTGACTACTCAATCGAGGCTTACCATCGACCTCGATCAATTTAAAATCTCTGGGCAATGTCATAATGTTTCTCCAGGGCTCTGTAGGTCCGGCATGTTCGTCATCAGCCCACGATATGAAGATCCTTCGGTTATCCGGAGCGGAGTTGTAGGTAACTCCGGCGTAGCTGTACTGACCGTAATCAACTTGAGGTACATCTGAGTTCTCGTGTGTGAAGGTTTGGCCGTCGAAGCTTCCGACGAAATAGTGTGTTCTCCAGGCGCAGTTGACCAATAAGACCCACTTTTCTTCACCGCTGCGAAAAATATGTCATTAGAATTTCCGTGCGTCGGAGGTGAACTGACGTATCTCCATCGTAAATATGATTGGAGTTAGTCGGTTTCGACGTTTGGGTGGAAGTGTCACGTGACCTCAAGTTTACGGCAACACGAGCACGTGTAAACTTGTAGTCGCATGATCACGTGATTTTCATAAACACTCGAAACAGACTATCTCCAATTCTACGATGGAGATACGTTAGTTCAGTAGGATTTATCTTCGACAAAGTAATTTTGAAAGTGCACTTACTTGTAAGTTAGTGGGAACAAGTCTACGCATTCCCATGGTCCTCCTGTGAGTTCGATCCCGTCGCCCCACCTGCTCGTTTGCTCCCAATTAACCAAATCAGTGGAGGTATAAAAGTAGACGTGATTTGTTTCCGCCACCACCGTAACGTAATGGTCTTTGTATTCGATGACCTTTGGGTCCCTAAAATCTCTGGCATCACCTGGGTTCGGTATGATTGGGTTGTTATCAAGATACTGAAAATGAACGCCCCCATCAGTACTGTAGGCCAGCCATTGTGATTCCGGCTCGTTATCAGGATGAGCCGCAAAAAAAGCCAGTAACGTCTGTCTGGGGTTGTCGCCAGACTGAAAACCAGTCAGGTTTTTGGTGTCCGTGATAGCACTTCCGGAATATATTTCCACGATATTTCCGTTTTCATTTAAAAACGGATTCATAGCCAGGCGAAGATTTTCCCAGTGAAACAGATCTGTCGATCTGGCATGTCCCCAGTATTTCCTCCCTGATTAAAAAAAAAAAAACACTCGTTATTTGCATAATGAAGTTATTGATTTGATAACTCTTTTACCTCCTTCCTTGTTGTACGGTACAGCCTGATAGTACAGCTCATAGACGCCGTCGTGATAAACCAGACCGTTTGGATCGTTTAAATATCCTTTCGGGGCCGAAAAGTGAAACTTGTTCCGGTATTTTTCATCGTATTCCGAAAAAATCGAATGAAATAAAGCGAAAACGAAAAAAAGTTTTAAATACATGTTTTCTTGGCTTTTGGTTGTCACTACTGACTCAAAGTTTCCACATTCTTTTTTTTTAAATTTATAGTCACGCAACGGATGCACTTAATTAAATCAGGAGTGCGACAATTGATTTTAAAACACATTAAATACTTGGTTATACTTATCGAAATCAACAAATCAGGGATGGAAAACCAAATACCAAGTTGCTTTTTTCAGTTGGTTTTTAAACGTTTTGGTTTCCTAAAGCAAAACCATACCAAACGTTAAGAATTATTTAATCCAAACTGATTCAAAGATTCTTTACCATTTTTTCTAATCCATTTTTCCTAAAAAAGAAATATATTCCTAATCCATTTTTTCTAAAAAAGAAAAAAATTCCTGATCCAATTTTCCTAAAAAGAGAAATAAATTCCTAATCCATTTTTCCTAATAAAGAAATAAATTCCTAATCCATTTTTCCTAATAAAGAAATAAATTCCTAATCCATTTTTCCTAATAAAGAAATAAATTCCTAATCCATTTTTTATGAAAATAAAATTATTTTTCTAACTATTTTTTTGTATAATTTTTAATTTTCCTGGAATTTTTTGATTAGGTGAAGATAGGGAAGTGTGACCGTCTGAAAAGTGTGACATATATATTGTTTAAAATGTAAAACTCACATTTTTCAGATGGCCACACGTGTGCTACCACACTTCAAGTGCACACCACAAGTCACAAGTGTGACTTTTAAATTTTAAACCATATATATGGTGAAGTCACACTTTTCAGACAGTCACACTTCCCTACCTTTACCTTTCCTAAAGTAAAATTTCATAAAATCCCTAAAATAAAATTTCCTAAAATCCCTTTAGGGATTTAAAAAACTGGGAAAAATATTCATTTTAGGAAATTTTATTTTAGAAATCAAAAAATTTTAGGAAAATTGAAAATTTGAAAAAATCGGTCAGTAAAATTTCAGGAAAAAATTTTAGGAACTAAAATTTTTAGGAAAAATGGATTAGGAATTAATTTTTTTAGGAAAAACGGATTAAGATTTTTTTTTTAGAAAAAATGGATTAGGAAAAATGGTCGGGAACGGATTTAAAACCTTTGGAACATTGTAACCAAAATACCTGAACCAAAACCGTGACCAACAACGAATGCATTATGAAGCCAAAACCGAACCAAAATTCATCATCTGTTTGCCCAAAAACCATAGTTAAAACCAGATATCAAAATTAAGAAATCAAAACATAGAAAAAATCCATAACTGCAACCAAAACCGGTAAACTTCTCGTTGCAGAACAAAACTCCTCAAAAACCATGGTTTTTTAAGCCTGCGACTTCGGCTGAAACCTGAAATCAAGAGCCTAACTGAACCCTTCAATATTGTTTTCCATCCCTGCAACAAGCAACATAACAAACTCCTCCGAAGTGTGATTTAATGTTTGTACAAATGTAAAATTTTCAAATAAAAAATCGTGATTGAGATTTGTTAGAAACCACTCAAAGCCAGTCATTTTGCATCGGAGGAGCAGTCAATAAGGCAAACGTTCGCAACCGAAATATGAAATTAACAGGTTGGAAAAATTGCAGGATGATTTTCAAGGTCACAATTTTTCGATGAATTCACGCTCAAATGTTCAGGAAGAGACACCTTTGAAGTGAGACGGGATCAGATTTTTTACCTAAGACTTAGAAATCAATCCTGGCAGAGCAGGTTGGGACATGACCCAACAGGTTGGGTCACGTTACAATGTCTCGTAAAAAGCATTTTCTTAAAAATCATGGGAAAACAATAAAAGTATCTTGTCAAGAAACAACCTGTCGGTTGTCTTAAGCATTTTTTTTTTTTTTTTTTTTTTTTTTTTTGTGTTGCTATGAAACACGCTTCGAACCACTTTTCCTAATCCGTTTTTCCTAAAAAAAAAAAGATTCCTAATCCGTTTTTCATTTAAATTTTTTCCTAACCCAATTTTTCCTAAAATTTTTTGATTCATAAAATAAAATTTCCTAAAATGAATATTATTTCCTAATTTTTTTAAATCCCTAAGTGGATTTTAGGAAATTTAATTTTAGGGATTTTAGGAATTTTTTTTTTAGGGATTTTAAGAAATTTTATTTTAGGAATCAAAAAATTTTTGGAAAATTAAAAAATTGAAAAAAAATAGGAAAACAATTTTAGGAACCAAAATTTTTATAAAAAATGGATTAGTAACTTATTTCTTTTCAGCAAAAATGGATTAGGGATTTATTTATTCTAGGAAAAATGGGTCAAGAATTTATTTATTTATTTATTTTTTTTAAAAAGTTGATTAGGAATTTTTTTTTAGGAAAGATGGATTAGGAATTTATTTTTTAGGAAAAATGGATTAGGAATATATTTTTTTGGAAAAATGGATTAGGAATTTATTTTTTTGGAAAAATGGATTAGGAATTTATTTTTTTAGGGAAAATGGATTAGGAATTTATTTTTTTAGGAAAAATGGATTGAGAATTTTCTTTTAGGAAAGATGGATAGGGAATTTATTTTTTTAGGAAAATAGATTAGGAATTTATTTTTTTAGGAAAAATGGATTAGGAGTTTTTTTTTTTAGGAAAGATGGATTAGGAATTAATTTTTTAGGAATATGGATTAGGAACTTTTTTTTGGAAAAATACATTAGGAATTTTTTTTTTTTAGGAAAAATGGATTAGGAATTTATTTTTTTTTAGGAAAAATGGGTTAGGAATTTATTTTTTTAGGGAAATAGACTAGGAATTACTTTTAGGAAAAGTGGATTAGGAATTGTATTTTTTTTAGGAAAATAGATTAGGAATTTATTTTTTTAGGAAAAACTTTTTTTTTGGAAAAATGGATTAGGAATTTATATTTTTAGGAAAAATGGTAGGGAATCGTGAAACATTTAGGCTTTGTTGCAATACAAACTTGTTCTTCTTTTCGGAGTGCATAAGTTTTTTAATTTAAATAATGTAAAGGCATATTTGGCTGGATATTCAGCAATCACCATTAAAAATTTAAGAGTTATCCGGAAAAATTCGGCAGTCACCACAAAAAATTCGGCGGTCACCATAGAACATTTTGCGGTCTACTCATACGGTACATGCTCTCTATTTAAACTACACTCATGGCATTAACACGAATTTTCGATGATAAATTCGTCCTAGACTGGTTTTTTTTACTATTTCCCGTGTAGCACATAAAAATGATAACTAGATACAGGAATATATGCACTTGGGGTGGCAATCTCACCCTATTCTTTCCTAGTCTACCATGTTCCTCCTTCAATTTTAATTTCATTTCCTTCTTTTCTTTAAAATATTTATTTATTCATTTATTTATTTATTTATTTATTTATTTATTTATTTATTTATTTATTTATTTTTTTATTTTTTATTTTTTTTTTAGGGAATCAGCCATGAAAACACCCAAGCCATATAACGAAGGTCCGCACTGCCCAAATTTCATGAAAGTTTACAATAAAGATACGCACAACGTCCACAAATGTACCGAAAACAATGTACTTTGCATTCGTCACGGGAATTTGAAACAGCATTTGCTTCATCTGTATGAGAAAACTGTCCCGATTTGCATCGAGGTTTCATTAGGACCGGATTGCCTTTGCGGGGAGCTTCGGAGTCAGTCCACTTTGGTTTCGGCGACACCCTCGAAACGAGACATTGTGTTGGAACAGTGGACTGTAACAATCATTCAGAAAAGGTAACGGCTTTTTTTCCTCTTTTTTTCGGGTTTTTCCTGTCCTTAAATAGGAATATTTTATGAAGTTCTTCCCTAAAGTATTTTGCCTTCGGGTATGGAGCATTAATGATTAAATCAATGAATGCTATTGATTTGCCTTTTTTTTTTTTTTTTTTTTTTACTGAGGATATTGAACCTTTCGTGTAAGCTATTAGTTTTTCCGCCCCTTTGATTCACTGAATGGGTGATTCATTCAGCTTTTGCATGACAATCTACACTGTAATTTGTAAAGGACATTAAAGTTCCTTTATAAGTTTGATTAGAGCCATTTTTTTTTTCGGAGAAAAAAGGAAACTAAATGAAATAGAATCTTTCGGCTATTTACGATAATGATTTTTTTTTCTTCTCATAAATAATATTAACCAGAAGGTTAAAGACTGTTAATGATCGCACCCTGCCATATGGCAACTGTTTTCGTCGATTTAAATTATCAAAAAAACAACGGAAAAAAAAAAGAAAGAAATTGAATTAATTAGGATACGGTTAATGTTCAAATGACCGAAGTGTGTTTTTTTTTTTAAATTTTAATCATATTTTTTATTTTTTGTTTCAGGAGTCACGAACCTTCGCAAATGTCGGTTATGAATTTATATCAAGCTGTAAGATCCCTTTTGCATTTCTCTCAGCTCACTGCTTGGTATATGAGCCACAACGGGATGAAACCTTCTCACGTTATTTATAGAGTTGGAGTTCCGGGAGATTTTACCTTTATCAGCGATGATAACTTTATTAAACATGACTTTCCTGTGGCTGATATTAACAAAACCGCTTCTATTAAGGTGATTATCGATAATTTTTTTTTTCTCTTTCTCACGGCGAAATTAATTAAATTGAAGTGTAAGCTCCGATAAGTTAAAGAAGGGGAAAATTTACTTCTCTAATCTCTGTAATATTTTAATGATAAATACTATGGCTTTATCTAAAATTTTAAGTAGGTGAAAACCCCGAAAATTTCTCGACATTTTTTAAAAAAAATTCCCTGACGCATCTGAAGTCAGTTTAACGTATCTCCGTCGTAATTTTGATGGGAGATAGTCGGTTTTGACCTTTTTAGAAAATCATACATGAAATTTTAAACTTGCGCTAACATGACTTTTATAAACAGTCAAAACAGACTATCTCCAATCGTATTTATGATGGAGATACGTAAGTTGAGCTTCATTGCATGAATTTTCAGAAATCCCGACCAGATGCTTTTTTAGAGAAAAAAAAATTAAAAAATTTTGGCTACATAAATAATTTTGCAGCTTTTTTAAACTGAGGAGTGAAAAATTTGGCTTCATAGGGTTCAAAATTAAATTCAGACAGATTAAAAATGGAGGAATATTTTGCTAAATAAATTGAAAAATGGCTTGTATTTATCTGGTCAGTATTTTTAAATTAAACGGACGGTATTTTTTTTATATAAATTGATCAGCATTTGAGCGAATTTTCGGTCAGTATTTCAAATAAATGGTTAGTAATTTAAATAAATGGTCGGTGAAGTAATACGGTTTTGTCTGCAAAAATAATGGACCTCGGTCGGTAGAAAAAAATAGTGTTAGGTCATTAAAATTATTAAATGGTTAGTATTTATTTTTAAAAAAAGGTGAACTTACAAAATTAATCCACCGGTAATACCTTGTCTTATTTTACATTAAAAATACATGTTTCGTTCGCGAAACATACGCTAAATGAGATTTTAGGGAAAAGTTTATAATTTTTAGGATTTCTAAAAACGCTGTAGGTTGACTGGGGAAAATCGAAATCGTAAAATTCGTATTCCCCGAGCATTTTCCCATTAGTGTAAGCAATTTTAACAAAAAAAAAATTTTCAGGGCTCCAAATTGGAAAATAAATGAAAATTAACCCCGAAAAATTGGGTTTAAGCGCTAAAAAAGCGGTAACAGCGACTCAGGCGTTGGTGGTAGAAAATCGGGATGGTGAAATTCGTCTTCTACAACGTCAAAAGCACCCATAAAGTCTATTTTTGTAAAATTTAATTACGGGAAAATGCACCAAATTTTCGTTTCATTAAATGCTAAGAAAAAAATTGTGGCTTAGGCCCTTTTTCTGCTCTGCAACACCCCTAAAACGCTAAAAAAAAATGTTTGGATTTTTCCTGAGTTTTTACACTAAAATGAACCCATTTTTTTTGGTAAGGAACAAAATCGGAAACACTTTTTTTGATCACTCTATTTCATAGCCAAAATAAATTTTTGCTTTACTGACCAAATAATTCGGATATGAAATTTATAATTAATTTACTGATTATCTAGTTAAAATAATGACCTTTTAATTTTAATTCTGATCCTTTCGTTTTAACACTGACCAACTATTTTTTTTTACAGATCATTTTCGTTACTGATCACTCAGGCCTCGAACTTGGTCCCTGAAAGTCCCTAAAGTCCATATTTTTAAAAGGAGTCCTTAAAAGTCCTTAAATTCGAGAATCCCTAAAAGTCCATAATTTTTGAATCTGCAGCACGTTTACGAAAAATTTCCTATCGTTTATAATAAAGAACATGATATTATTACCAAACAAAAATTTTAAAAAAATTTTATAGAATATTTAAAAAAAATTTAATAAATAAAGAAAAAAAAAAACAATTAAGTTTTTTTTTTTTTTTTTTTTTTTTGCGGTAGAATTTAAAAGATTTTTAAGTCATGTCACAAACCTTTAAAATCAGTCAACCAGAGGAAGGTGCCTCAAATATAAAAAAATGACTAGTTTTAGGCTACTTTTAGGTTCTTAAAAAGGTCCTTAATTTTCATGTTTTTGGTCCCTAAAGTCCCTAAATTTCAGACCAGAAACCGGCTCGAGGCCTGACCACTAAAATACTTACTATTTATTTTACCCAAGGACCATTTATTTAAAATACCGACCAAATAAATATAAGTTTTAAAAAATTCCGTAATCGGTCGCACAAAATTTTGTACGTCGTCGTGGTGCCGAGATAAAATACGTAAATCAACGTCCCAAAGTTTTTTTTTGAAATGTAATCATTTTTTTTTTTTTTTTAATTTTGATGGGTCTGATTTAAAAAGGATTTGCGAAAAACTGATAAAACCGAACGAAAAGAAATGAAACCTTAGAAAATTAAAAGCCGATTTAGGGTAATTTGTTAAATTTGTTACAAACTTCATTCTAACTATGCTCTCTCTCTCTCTCTTTTTTTTTCTAGATCTCACTGAAATCGTTACCACGTATGGAAAAAATTCCATCTGTTTACTGCCCACAACACTCAACCGCAAATTTAGAAGTTGCTCAGGGTCAGCACCCGGAAGGGAAAGATCTCGCCAGATTGAACAAAGATAAAAAATATTTAGGTCACGCCATAAATTCGGAGCCGCTGCGGTCCAAGTTTTGCAACGAGAAGAAAGAGGTTGATTTATTGGAGCCGAACCTCCCGTTGAAGTTTCAAGGGGTCCGCAAGAAAACGTACGAAACCCACGAGAGGAAACGTAAAAAACGGATATCCTTTTACGCGTCGCCGAACCGGCTGGAGAAGAGCCCGGGGTCGGACTTGGATTTTTTAGACGGGATGCCGATCGATTTGAAGGAAATGCCGGAGAAATGCGTGTACGATTATTACAGCAATAACAAGAAGGGCAATTTCCAATGCGACCCGCAAAAACTCGGAGGGGAATCCTCTTCGAAATCCCCAATTTTCTCGGATGATATAACGGATTTAATGAAACCGCAAAGCAGCAGCTTGAAACTATTCGAATGCAATTTCTTCGAGCAGAAAGTAAATCCGAATTTCGATTTGATGATCAGCCTTCAGAATTTGACGGAGAAAAATTGCGGGAAAACCAAGGAGGATTCCATTTTGAAAAGGCTCACGAGTCCTGGTTTCGTTTCGAAAAGCTGCAAATACAAAACGGATATTTTAGACGACAGAATGCAAATCTCTTGCGCCATTTCCGGGAAACACCACTGCAATTCGGAATGCGACGAGGAAAGCGATTTAAACGGGAAATTGAACGTGGAAAAACCGAAAAGGAGGAGATCCTTGAGCAAAGCCAGAGCGAACGAGGAAGAGATTAACAAACCGTCGAATTACGATTCGGAGAAAATTCTCCACGGGAAATTCAAGGAATTGGATTTAAAATCGGATTCCGAGGCGGGGGAGAACATATCATCGAAACCGAGTTTCGGTCCGGACGTCGTACCTGAAAAAATAAATTACCACAATAATTTGGGATCTCTCTCCGAAAATGATAAATCGGAAAAACCAACACCAACAGATGAGAGTTTTCCGTCAGAGGGAAACAATCACTTCGAAATTGACTCTTTATCCGAATTCGAAAGTTTAAGCGACTCGGAATCGGCCAAATCCGAGGAAGAAAAAACGGAGAATGAATCAAGCGTTAACGAAGAGGAACCGGCGAGGGAGGAAGATTTCTCGGCAGCGTCGGAGGAAGTCAACGAGGAAAAATCGGAATTGTTGAATCCGTTTTTAGAAGCCATTTTAAGGACGGCGAGGAGGTCGAAGGAGAATTTCGAAAACAAATGTGATAATAGTCAAAATAATAATAATAATAATATTATTAATAAATTTAATAGTGAAATAAATAATAAAAATGATAATTTTAATAATGACGGTAATTGTGATCCCGTAGATAAAAATTTAGATAATAAAAGTGATATATTTTTACAAAAAATAAAGAAGCCCATTACAAATTATATAACGGAGAAAATGAGTGATTTCAAAGCCAAAGTTGACGTTTCCGATAAAGTGCAATCCGAGGATGGGAAGATTCTCAAAGAGGAAATTGCAGAAACACCAAAACTAACAAGCAATAGAAAATATAATTTAGATCTCAATCTGGAAAGGAAAAAATCGCCTGCGGTTAGGAATTTGAGGGATTTAGGGGATGACGAAAATGCCACCGGTGGATTTGGGCCTTCTGAGTTCCTTGTTAAAAGTATAAATCATTTGAAGTCTCTCTTTGATAAACAGGATCTCAAATTGGAGGTAAATTTTGTTTTTTTTTTTTATCCCCACCCTAATGAGAAATAGAATATTAATAGGCTATTTATAAAATATTTCTGAAATATTTTTCAATTATTTTAAAAATATTATGCAAATATTTTTTGAAACAAGAAACAATAAAAATATTTTAAAAATTTTGACAAAGATTTTAAAAATGTTTTAAAAATTTTTAGAAAGATTTTAAAAATATTTTTATTGCTTTTTGTTTCAAAAAATATTTGCAAAATATTTTTTAAATATTGAAAAATTTTGATTGAATTTTGATTGAATTGAAATTTTGATTGAAATTGATCATTTTTTAAAAATAAAACTAATTCTTTTTCATTTTTCATTGTTTCAGAACTGCGATAAAGAATCAAACAATTATATTAGTAATAACAATAGAAGCAACAACAACAATAATAGTTTTAATTATTCTAACGAAGAGTTAATCGATGAAAATTGTTGCAACAACGTTAACGGCACCAAAACCATTCCAGTACCTTCGGCTCAGGATAAGCTGAAATTCAGGCGGTCGTTAGATTCTGCAGCTCAACTTGTCTTTCATCGATGTTCCGGATTCCCGTTGACTTCCTCCCCGGCTCCGGTGAGGAGAAACAATAATAGTTTTTCCTTTGATTCGTCTTTGAATTCTGTTTCGGCTATTAAGAGGTAAATAAAATAAATCGGTTGTGAAAATTTGGGGTTTTGACGTAGGACTACGTCTTTGGGCTCGGTCCTGGGGAAGTCTATCTGTCCGGGATCTGCCTGGGTGCGCGATGTTCGCACCAAAAATGAATATTTAATCTTTTTTTTAATTTTAAAAAAAATTTCAACTTCGAAAATTTTAAATAATATTTTGACTATTTGAAATTTTAACTTTGAAGACTTTAATTAAAATTTCGACTAATTTTTTTCAACTTTTAATCTTTTTTTTCAAAAATTTTAAGTTTTTTTTGTGCCAGGAAAAAATTCGAATTTTTTGACCAAAAAGGACAAAAAAATGCCTTGAAATTTTTAAATCATTTCATCGTTTTATAATATTAAGACCCCATGAACGTAGTCCTATGTAGGGATATGCCGCCATATCCCAGTATGATTTTTTAATTTGATTTTAATTTTTTCATAAACATTTGAATTTTTTTTTCTACGATTTGTCATTTCATATTATGCATTTTTGTTTTCAGCGCTTTATTTGAACCTTCAAATTCGGTTAGTTCGGAAGACGAAAATGAATCGGAAGGAAGTTTAAGGAGTCCGGCTAGTCCTGGAGCTTGGTCCAACGCTTCAAAGCCAATTAACTACCACAGTCTTTCACCACTGCCATTATTAGGTAAGATTTTTATCAAGGACCTCCTGTAAATTTACAAGGATCATTGAGCTTAAGAGTACCGGATGTTGTCTCTGCCCGCTCTTGAGGCTGGTGTGAGTTTCCTGTAGGAGGAAGGTGGCATTAGTCAGTACTGCTACAGTATGAACTTGGATTATAATTTTTGAAAGTTGATTTTTAACGCTGTTGTTTTTTTAAATTTTAGAATTTTTTGCTATTGCTAAAATTGTACGCATAAGGTTAAATTTTTAAGTTGAATTTTTTTTTTTGAATTTTAGGTCTCGCGATAGTAATATAATTTTGGAAGCCTTGGCCTTCCCATTTTTTATTTTTTTATTTTCTTACCCAAATGAATTATTATTAATATATATTTTTTTTTTTTAGGTACTTTTGAAGAAAGTGTTCTAAACGGGCGGTTGGAACCTGTTTCAACAGTGCAAGGGTTCTCGGCTGAACTTGGTGCTAGCGGTTCATTTTGCCCCCGTCACATGCACCTTCCAGTCACAGTCTTCTTTTATACCTTAGGAGATAACGACAAAGTTTCCGCTCCTTATTTAGTAAGTCAAACCTTGAAATTCAAAAGAAATAAAATTTTTTAAAAAATCAGACTGGGATATGGGGGCATATCCCTACTTAGGACTACGTCTTTCGGATGCTGTCCTAATATTGCTATTTAAACAACGAAACGATTTAAAAATTTGTTTTTGAATTCTTAAAAGTGCTACATTAATCTTCTACTACCTTGTTAATATTTTTTAATGTTGGAATTAAAAACAGCAACGTTAAGTTTCTTGTAAAAGTTAAGTTTCTTGAAAATTTACAAGTAATTTTTTAAGTCCATGCTTTCGTTTATGTCGTCTAATTTTAATATAAAATTTTAACTTTAAATTTCTTGTAAATACTTTTAAAACATTTCTAAATTCTTGTTTTTGTTCATGTAGTCCAATTTTAATATTTAAAAAGACAGGTCAAAAGTGGAAAAAAATTAGTCAAAATTTTAATTACAGCCTTCAAGGCATTTTTTGCTCGTTTTTGGTCAAAAAATTCGCTTTTTTTGGCGAAAAAAACTTAAAATTTTTGATAAAAAAGGTCAAAAGTTGAAAAAAATTAGTCAAAATTTTAATTAGTCTTCAAAAATTTTTTAATTTAAAATTTTTAATGCGAACAATGCGACAACGGACACCTGGACAGACAGATTTCCTCAGGACCGAACCCCAAGACGTAGTCCTACGTTTAAAAAAAAAAAACGAATTAATTAAATGCTACGACTTTGAAAAAATAATATTGAAATACGATGAATTTTTCGCGGAGAATCCTCCTGGATTTGTGGTATTCTGCCCCTTATTAAACAAAGTGATTAATATTTTTTTTTCTCTCTTTTAACAGGGCCATATTAATTTAGGTAAAAAAGGATACAACGTGCCACGGTCGGGAACGATCCAAGTGACGTTATTCAATCCCCTTCGAACCGTTGTCAAAATGTTTGTCGTCGTCTACGATCTCCATGACATGCCTGCCAATTCTCACACTTTCCTTCGTCAGCGGACGTTATACGTCCCAGCCAATCAAAAGGAATCGATTCACGTCGACAAAAAGGAAACCCCATACGAATGCCACGAGGATTACCACAAATACCTGCGATATTTGATTCATTTGCGATTCGTCAGCGGGAAAACCGGGAAAATTTACCTTCACACCGACATCAGAATGATCATATTTCGTAAAGCGGACGTTGATACGGCCACTGCTTTAGGGAATCAAATCGACGGGGAATCTTACGAATTGAGATCTCATACCCACGGACCAGTCAATCCTAAATTTTCACCGAGAAAATAAAACGAAACAAAGTAAAAAAAAAAAAAAACAAAAAGCCAAAATCACGGGAAGTCATGAATAATAAAGCTACCTCAAAAAAATAAATTGTAAATTTATTGAAAAAAGTGAAAAAAAAAAAAATTTTTAATTTAAAAAAAAAATGACATTTATTTATTTATTTAGATTTATTTTAGAATTTACCTGAAGTATAAAAAATAAATTGACGTTTTTCGTTAAGATAATGTAAAATAGAAGAAGGAAACCGATCGATTTAGATTTACAATCATTTTTTTTTTCCTTTTTAATAATCATTTGTTACTCTATTTAATTTTTTTAAATTGTTGCTTTTTTTTCTTTGCAAATGTTGTAATTTTTTTTTTTTTTTTAGATATAACATATTTTTATTATGCATTTTAAATGTTTCTTTTTTTTGTAAGAGGAGAATTTTTCACGGAAAATAGATCTCGTGCGGGATTCGAAATAGCCCGACCTTTTAGGCGAGTCTCATGTAATGAACCCGGCTTTGAAATCGCTCACGGGATCTAAATTTTCTTTGTATTTAATCGTACACTTTTTTCTTTATACATCGCTACTAAATTGTAAGTGTAATTTTTTCAACAAAAAAAAAAAAAATGCCTTAGCAAAAATTTTATAGCAGCCAAAGACGCTTTAATTATGGCCAAAGTCTTATTAGCAGTTTACGCTTAGTTTGTTAGCACTGCTGATGTACTAATATCGGTGAAAGTTATGAGGGAAGATATTTTATTGTGATTTTTTTTTTCTTTGTAAATCAAATATGTTTTTAAAATCTATGTATTTTATTTTGAAATATTACTTTTAAGATGCCTTTTTAATGTTTAAATTATTTGCTTACCTTGTAGATTGAGCCCCCCGTTGTCAAGTATTTAAATGCTGGCAATGCGTTAGCAAGATTTTTCTTGTTTGAACTGTGGATTAAAAATTCGAGAAGATCGTGGTGAAAATTGTGTAAAATTTCCGGGAATTTATTTAATTGTCCCGAGAATATTTCTGAAAGATAAATTTTTTCAGCTTCAGGGAATTTTTGAAAATATTAAAAAAGGATAAAAAGCTAGCCGAAATTTTAAAATTCGAATATGTCAACAGATTTAGCTGATGGAGCAAGTCAACTCAAATCAGCGTTACTGTTTGTTACGTCTTAAACAGCTGATAAATTTTTGAATAAATGTTTTTAAAATACTGAACACTGCTTAAGGGTAAACAAATAATACTCGTGAGCTTGCACTACATTGCTCCAATTTAACGCGGAAATTATGAAAACTGTTCCCAGTTTTGGAAAATTATTTGCAGGCTTAAGGTAGTGATGTGACATGAGAAATTTTAATTTTGGCAGTAATTTATCTGACTAAAATTTTTCCACATCATGAAAAATACTGCGAAAAGAACTGTAATTAGTTGCAGCTCCCAGTTACCTCGGAAACGGAAAACCGATGAAAATGGTTTTATAGTTGCCTAAAAAAACCCACACCAAGGTGTGGATTCTTAATTTTGAGCAATATTTCCGTGAAGTTCCTTGGTAAATTTAATTTTCATTCCTATAGAATATTTTTTTCCCGACAATTCGAAGTCGGTTTTGCAAACATATTTATAGGAATGTTGAATAAAAAGTCACCAACTGAAAACTGAAATTTCTTGCCATAATAATAACAACAGCGCAGCAGAATCTGCTATTTTTAAACAGACCTATGATCCTAGTTCTGTTAGTGATTTATTTACAAATTAATCTGCCTTGCGTAATTTTTGAAAAAAAAATGTATACGTAGAAATATCTTTCAAATACAAAAGTTATTAATGCCAATGGGCTCGTCCCAAACGTCAAAAACTTAAAAAAAAAGAAAGATCGACAGATTTTTAATAAGACTATCGTTGATTTTAGCGCGAGAAAAAAAAGAACAAATCATCACTCTGTAATTAAGCTTTATCTGTACTATAGTTTTAATTTTTTTAATGTAGTTTCCCTTGCATTGAATCATCACACAGGTCGTTAGCTGCTATGGAATTTTTGTCCCGAAATTTGGCAACTTTTTTTTTGAAATTTAAAAGTGAAGCTTAATTAGCTGTTATTAATTTTAAAATTTGTATATATAATTTTATTAATTCTTGCATTCTTTTAATTCAAGAAAAAAAAATTGGGAAATTGAGAAAATTAAATAAAAAATGGAAAGAATGCCAAGATTTTAATGAAAATAATATAATATGCGGTTTCCTATATGGTCAGAAAATGGTTAGAATTTAGAGCTCATGTTTAGGAAAAACTGCGTAGTTGACACTTTTTTTTTCTTATAATTTTTTTTAGTATAGTGAAATAATAAAGAAAAAAAAAAGGTGTAAAGTGATCTATAAAAAAGAGTCATGTAGATTCCAAAATGAAAATTATATAAAATATTTGTGGACACGCTGTGATTTTAATAAAATAAAATAAAAAAAAAAATTTCATTTATTTTTTCATATAAAAGTTTTAAAATATTAAAAAAAAATGATAAATGTATTACCGATTCTGTTTTAGACTCATTGTTTAAAAATAAGAATCAAAATGAAGAAAACTATTTTTGAAAAAAAAAAAATGAATTTAAAAATTATAAAAGTTGTCGTTTTTTAAATTGTAAAAACACCTCTGGTGTATTATTGCATGTTTTATTCAATTATAAATTTTAAAAAATAGATATCCTGAATTTTATTTACCAAGACCTTTCTTTTTTCTTCAGATTTTCATTAATATTCCTTTTTTTTTTTTTGAAATTAAGAAGGATTTAAGATTATTTAATTCTTTATTTGAAGGAGGTTATCCTGTTGCTACTGGCAAAAAAAAAAAGTTTTAAAATTACATTCAAAAACCAAACCACAGCTAAGTCTGCTGAAAACCTTGATTTCTGTATAAACTGAAAGAGGTGCTCTTAGCCCAATGTGCTCCTTTTCTAATATTATAAGGAAAAAGAAATGTTTTGATATGTTGCTCCACTTGCACTTCCAGGTTTATAACGATAATGATAATGATCAGCTATGAGGATCGAATGATCCAGTCCAATCCAGTCGAATTAAAATTAGTTTAAAACGCAGATTTAATTAATTAAACTGTGAAAAAATAATATTTAAACGCGATTTCTTTTTTAGTCAGAAAATAGTTAAAATTTATCGCTCAAACTTAGGAAAATCTTTGGTGTAGTAAAAAAAGACTACAAATAAATAAATTGTTTACATATACTGTATAATCAATTAACTTTAAATATAAATATAAATAATTGTGAATAATAATAGTATAAAAATTAATTTTGCCTACGGTGAAAAAGAAGCTGCCCAAGGCGGGCTCATTGGCTGTGGATTTTGCAGATAAGACATTACAACAGCTGATATTGACAACCTGGAATTAAAAATTTTTATGTTAATTTTGAGGCAAGATTTGAAAACAATTTTTCTACAAGATTTGAAAAAGGGAAAGTAAAACGTCTTATGCCTGCAAAAAAAAGGGGTAAGAATGAATTTTTTGACGTAAGTATGAACAAAACTGAATAAATTTTAAGTCTTAAGCTTATTTATGTTAAAGGCTAACATTTTTATGCTCTAAGAATTTTTTAAAATAATATAAAAAAAGAAAAAAAACAAGTGATGATAAACATTGAGAAATACTAAAAACCAATCTGCCTGACTACTTTTCAAAACCTAATAAAAGTTGAAATCTGATCAATGATATGATTATTGCCTTTCAAATGATTTTTTCTTGATGTATAAACTGTGAGGAATAATTCATTAAAAAATTACAATTTTATTTAAAATAAAATTTACTCATCATTGATGTAAAATTAATTTCAACTCAAAATGTTCTTATTGTAATAAAGTGCAATTATCACTAAAAACTTGCTTTTAGTTGAACAGGAATAAGAAAACCAATCTATTTTCTTTTTAACAATATCGGTTTTACAAATAATTTTCAAGAAATGGAATGCATGACTGTTTTCTCAGATAGTTTAACATTATTTCCAAACTTACATAAAGCTGCTGAATATTTGTTTGGCATCATCATTAACTCTGGAATTAGCAAAACTGACACAGGAACAATATAATGCCACCCAAGCGCACCATTTCAGCTAAAAATAGAAAAATGCATCCTCATTGTATACGTTTATGCCATGAATTTTATAAATATAACTCACTCTCATCATTAATCCACACATGCTGAATATCATCCCTAAAATGTTCATGTAATCAGGTGTTAAATCTTCACCTGGCACAGCCTGATTTGTTTGTGCTGGAGCTTTGTACCTATCATTAGTAGTAAAAAAACAAGAATTATTTACAACGTTAAAATATATTTTCAATTATTTTTTTCTGCACCTGTGCTGACGATCAGGTCGCCTAACATCTCCATAATCACCTCCTCCTTTCATTTCGAAAAAAAAGTATAATCAAAAAAATTTTAAACAAGGTAAAAAATAAGAACTAATATAGTATAACCTAATCTGATGACAATCAATCAGCAGAAATAAATTAGGAGCTGCGGGTAACATAATATGGACAGAGATTTTCTAAGGAAGCACTTCTTCGTATGTTGATAATGGTGTGTATAAAACGTGGCGTCTAAAATAGCAGCCTTTGTCTTTCTTTAGATTAAACAGGGTTTAGGGACGTGATTGGTTACATAAAGACTGAATCAAACATTTTGATTGGTCGAGACGTATAAAAACATAAGTGATAAGTCAATTTGATTGGTCCAAATTTCTCCAATTAAATTAATGTGGCGATGTTAGTAAATATGATAGTGAATGAATGATTGTATTATAGGAGCACTTTTGTCAAAACAATGGAATCTTTTTCCAAATTTATAAATCTTACGATGGGTTTAAACTTAAGTCGCACATCATCTCCAAAAGGTAAACAACAAGATCGAGTACAGGATTGTACAGGTAATTGCACAGGTAATTGCACGAGACCAGTAAAAGGTGCATAAAAGATTCAAGCCGGTAGTCTCAGTTGCATTTGATTTATTTTTAAAAGGCATCGAAGGTTACCTGTGTATTTGATATTAATTTTGTGAGCTTCTTTCGTAGTAAGTTACATGCTAATAAAAGTGTAAACGATTTAACCCAACCTGACCTTATTTCCTCATTTTTAAAAGTAAAAGCAGCTACCCACAGCATGCTGCCTAAAAGGTTAAATTTTTTTTCTTGGCATTTTTTGATATTTTTGTTACCAGACTTCTCCAACTGTATCATAAGTATTCAATTCGCCCTTAAAAACATGCTCAACCTCATCATGGGCTTGACCTTATTATGACCCATTGCATTGCAAAGCTTCATTTTTGATGATGCAAATTTTTTTAATCTTTTTAGGTTCAAAAATGTTAGAGGATAAAGGGATAAATGAGGATGATGTCGATACAGACATCTTTAATGGGTATGTACTTAGCAACGATTTTTGTTTCAATGTTAAACCAAGTTTAATTTTGACGTACAGTAGAATTTTTTAACTGGCTTCAGCAATTTTTTGATTGAAACTACATTTGTCAATTGTATAAGTTTCTTAATTTTATCAAATACTTAAAATTATTTATTCATTTACTTTTTCCAGGTTAAACACAGCAAAACAACCTGAAGAAAGAAGGAAAAAAAAATTAAAACGAAAGAACCCGAAACCCTCAAATGTTCAATATGATTCAAGCTCTTCTAATTCTTCAGAGACGAAGAAAACCATTCCTAGTAAGATTCGACGTAATTTAAGCCGACCGCCTATCCGCAATTCCGATACTGAATCGTCCCCCTCTAAAAGACCTAGAAGTGAATCACCAAAATCATCTTCAACAGAAGAAGAGATAGTTATAACAGGGAGTCAAAACGTGGTGAAAAATAAAAAAATCGGGACCCATAAAAAAAGTAACGGAATCTCACAACAACGTTTAAGTCCAAAGACAAGCACACCTTTAAAAGACATTAATAACTGTGACAAAAAGCCACAACAAAATTCAAGTCCTAAGAAAAGCGTGCCTTTGAAGGAAGTTGATAAATGTGGCGAAGTGCCACCAGAACATTCAACTCCAAAGAAAGATGTTCTTTTAAAAGAAGTTGGTAACTGTAATAGAATTCCACAACTAAATGCAAGCACAAAGAAAAGTTTACCGTTAAATGGAGTTGATAACCATTCACAAGGCACCATGTTTTATTCATTGGAGAACCAAAGTGAAACTACAGAGAAGCAAAATAACAATGTAAATGTAGGAAATGCTAATGTAGCTAGAAAAAATAACATTCCACCAAAAAAAAAAGTGAAAAGAGCGAAATGCTCTACCATCTGTCAAATGATAGATGCAGTGCAATCAAAGAAGCATCCCTTGCACAAATCCGCTCATTTATTTACACACTGGAGCTTAAAAAAACTATCAAATAGAGAGTTCTTAGCTTTGAAAAAAGCTATGGATTCCATGGCACAACCATGGAAGAAATAAAGCGAATGAGTTAGTTAGTTTGAAAAGAAAATATTTTTTTGTAATGTTTCGTTTTGATTGTAATTAGGCTATGTTTTTTGTTTTGATTGTAAAAATTGAGCTTTTTTTTGTCTTTTCATCCTCTTTGTATTTTAAAACTTTTAGAAGAAAACTGGACATTGATATTGATTGAACATTATTTTTTTTTATCGCAGATAATTTTTTCGGTGATCTTAATTTTTTAAGTTAACTTGTTTTTTTTTTTTCAGTCATCCTGGTCTAGGCAGCTTTAAATAAATACAATTCAGAAAAGATTTAACTGAAGTTAGCAGTGGCTAGATACAGAGATAGCAGTAATTGTAAAAAATCTTAATTATTTGAATAAAAAATTTCAGTTCAATACTTAGTTAACTATCAAATTCATTTTCAATTTTTTTAATCAATTTTCTGTACCTTTTTTTTTTTTTCATTTGATTGGGCTCAATTAGTTTTGGAAAAATAATAAAAGTATTTTATTTAACTATCAATTTCTTATAGCTTTGTAGGTGTAACAGAACGGTCTATTGGAAAAACATGTCTATTATTGTAGGAAAAACTATCTGATTGATCGAACGATTTCGTCTTCACGAGTCAACTCATTTATTACTTTTTTGTTCGGAATCGACCAAATATAACCAATTTAAACCTTTAAGGTTTTCCGATTATGACTATATAAAAGAGTTGACTAGTGAAAACAAAATCGTTTTCAGTGGTTATATGTGCCTGTCACTAGAGGGGTTTATTTGATGCTATGTGACTGAGTCTCAAATGTAAGAGAGTGAGATATTCTTTCTAGGGAGGTCGGAGTGGTGACTCGTTTCAACTAGCGGCATCGGGATTAATGAAATTAAGCAGCATTGAAAATGGCCAGTTAGTGGATGGGTGACCACAGACACTCCCTGCCTCTAGCGAGGATTTTAGGAACTACTAATAATGCAGTCATCTTAACCTCCTCACTGTAAAAGTAGTTCCTATAAAATCCGTGTATCTGACGGCAATGTCAAATAAACTACGAAAGAAAATAGTTCATCCCGATCCACTTTTCACTACTTAATAGCCTTTGTACTTTTTCGATTTTTAACCCAAAAATCCACTTCCATAAAATAAGGGTTTAAAGGTGGTTCTAGGGGTTTTCGACGCTTCTGAATCCGATGGTGAAGCCAGTTTTTCGATCCGACGACGTCCTGAGCGGATATTTAGTCGATTTTTTCGTCAAAAATCGAAAAATTGAAAAGACTATAGTCTTTTCATTTTTCTCGATTTTGGTCAAAATTTAAGGTGTCGATTTTTTATGCTGATAAGGGGTTTTCGAGGGTGTAGAATTCGAATATCAAGTCCATTTTTCGATCCGAGCAGTTTTCGAGCCGGGAGAGCCCTTTTTAGTTCGAAAAAATCGAAACTAGCTTCGGTTTTTCTGGAATATCCGCTCCGGACGTCGTCGGATCGAAAAACTGGCTTCACCATCGGATTCAGAAGCGTCGAAAATCCCCAGAACCACCTTCAAAGCCTAATTTCAAGAAAGTCGATTTTTTCGTCAAAAATCAGGCAAAATTTGATTGTAAGGGGTCGTGCATAAATTACATAACCATGGGCTAAGCCCTTTTCGCACGCTTTATCGATTTCGCCTATGCTTAGCTTATGAGTAAGATGTCAAATTTTGACTCCCTCCCCCCCTAAATGTGCTTACGTAATTTATAAACGACCCCTAAAAGAAAACCTGATCTGGCTAAAGAATTTATGTTCAGTTAAATTTGAACTTACATTAAAGTTGCTATCGTTAGGCAATCAAATTTGCCGAAAAGAAGACCCAAATTATCATTTTTTAATTTTAAAAACCAATTACAAATTCATTAATTAATTTTCTGTTTGCTTTTGATTAAAGTTCTTTCAATTTCTACCAATGTTAATTTCTTTTTTCTTTTTTCAGAGCTTCAAGTGTTCGAGATTCACCGCCTCAAGAGATCTTTTCGCCAGCGTTATTCGTCTTCTTGATGATATCGAAGTTGACCCTTCAAGAAGAAAGAAAAACTACCCGGATCAACGCTTCTGCTGCCAAGACACCGAAGACATTCCAAATTCCAAGACAAGGATAGTTCACCTATCGACGGCATTCACGACAATTTTTTTTTTTCTCTAAAAGATTATTGCAATATGTAAATAGGGTAGGGGCACCTATTATATCGGACGAGCCAGCGAGGTTTTGTTTTCCAGTTTTACAGAATCGCTTTGGCGAGTAAGATTTTATTCGTTTTTTAATTAGTTTTGCAAAGTTAATTAAAGTCCGATTTTTCCGAGAGGAATAAAATTATTTTTGGCTTTCATCTGCCAGCGTGGCATTGGAATTTATGAACCTTTAAAGAAAGTTTATTTTATTAGGTAACTAACAATTTTCATTGATAACGAACAATGTTCCAAAAAAAAAAAAAAAAAAAAAGAATGTTTAATTATGTAATCGATTCACTAAATTGAAAACATAAACTCAGTTCCCTGGCTCTCCGATAAGCAGGTAAACCTCTCCTCCCTTTGATGAACTAGGACACTGAACTGATCTCGTGGTTTGGAGATTTTTCCGTGAGTCGTAATGTTTCTGCCGTAAACTCAGCTTTAAATAATAATATTAAGAAAAGGTTTTTTTTTTTTTTTTTCTTTTTTTTGGAAAACAATTTTTGAGACCGAGTCAAAACCCCGACATTCAAAACCCCGACATTGGAAATCGGGGTTTTGAATGACGGGGTTTTGATTTTTGAGTTTTATTATATTTTATTTTTAATTTAATTTAATTTATTTTTTATTTTTAAAAATATTTATAAATGACGGGGTTTTGAAATCAACAGTTAAGTCCTATATACATGGGCGGATCTAGGATTTTTTCCTAGAGGGGGCTCAGAATAGGGAAAAATATTTTCTGGGGGGGGGGGGGGGGCTGATACCATTCAGGCCATATAATTTTCAAAATTCTAGGGAAGGCTAGCACCCCACAGCCCCCTCCCCCCCTAGATCCGCCCATCCCTATATATTAAAACGTTAAGGAAAATAAGCGATGCCCGACACGTACGGAGCCCCTTCCCGACCGATTTTGATGAAATTTTCAGGGGACAATAGGTGCTCCTGACTTCAGAGTCTATGAGCTTTTATGAAATTAACATTTCCCTGAAAGCTCTAGAGAACTGAGAAGTTCTAGGGAGCTTTCAGCAGAAAGTCAAGATACCACACAGACCGGCAGAGACCGATGGAAATTCCACAGACCGAGTGCAGTATAAGACTAAGCTCCCCATAGGAGGTGTTTTATACGGCAACGCTCAAGCGTCATCTCTGGGGGGTCAAAAATTATTTTTTTTCTTAATTAAAAGTCGTTATGTTATATCCCCCCCGTGAAACGTTCTGGGGGATGAAAAAAAAGTCGTTCGGTCATATTTCCCCCACGAAAATTTTTGGGGGGTGAGAAAAATATCTTACCTCAGATGAAGTCACTGGAAAAATGGAAATTCCCCGCCCCCCCCCCTTGAAAAACTTGGGGGAAATTTTTTTTCTTTTTAATACTGAAAGATAAAACAGCAATAAGTTCACAGAGTCATATTCAGGCCGTTCCGCGTATTCGTACTTTTCAATGCAATGCGTTATATCTATGTCGGCGCGATCAACTTTTTGTCGCCAATTTGTAAATAGGACTCTTTAGCCAACGCTTTCTACAATTGAGGCAAAGTTAAGTTAACCTCGAAGTTAAGTTAAGTTCATTTTAAGGTAAGCTAACGAAATGTCATTTTTCCAGTAAATATCAGGCCACTGGGCAACCACGGTTTTGATTTGAACTATATGTGAATGCTAAGAAAGTATAATTCCTCGATTATAATTTGTTCTCTAGGTTGTCAACCTTTTGCATTTAGGGAAAGCAAAAGGTTAACTTACCTTGAAATGAATTTAACTTAACTTAAAGGTTAACTTAACTTTGCCTCAATTGTAGAGGGCGTTGGCGAAAAAGTCCTATTTACAAATTGGCGACAAAAAGTTGATTGCGCCGACATAGATATAACGCATTGCATTGAAAAGTACGAGTACGCGGCACGGCCTGAATATGACTCTGTGAACTTATTGCTGTTTTATCTTTCCGTATTAAAAAAAAAAAAAAAAGAAAAAATTCTCTTAAGTTTTTTAGGGGGGGGCGAAGAAAAAGATTTTCATTTTTCCAGTGACTTCTGAGGTAAGATATTTTTCACACCCCCCAAAAATTTTCGTAGGGGAAATATGACCGAACGACTTCTTTTTCATCCCCCAGAACATTTCACGGGGGGATATGACAGAACGACTTTTAATGAAGAAAAAAAATAATTTTTGACCCCCCACAGATGACGCTTGAGCGTTGCCGTAGTTTTAGTATTTCGTAAGACCGGAAGGGGGAGGGGGTTCTCGAAATTCTTCCGATTTTTTATATATGTGGGAGGTACGGCAACGCTCAAGCGTCATCTCTGGGGGGTCAAAAATTATTTTTTTTCTTCATTAAAAGTCGTTATGTTATATCCCCCCCGTGAAACGTTCTGGGGGACGAAAAAAAAATCGTTCGGTCATATTTCCCCCACGAAAATTTTTGGGGGGGGGGGGGTGAGAAAAATATCTTACCTCAGAAGTCACTGGAAAAATGGAAATTCCCCGCCCCCCCCCCCCCCCTTGAAAAACTTGGGGGAAATTTTTTTTCTTTTTAATACTGAAAGATAAAACAGCAATAAGTTCACAGAGTCATATTCAGGTCGTTCCGCGTACTCGTACTTTTCAATGCAATGCGTTGTATCTATGTCGGCGCGATCAACTTTTTGTCGCCAATTTGTAAATAGGACTCTTTAGCCAACGCTTTCTACAATTGAGGCAAAGTTAAGTTAACCTCGAAGTTAAGTTAAGTTTATTTTAAGGTATGTTAACGAAATGTCATTTTTCCAGTAAATATCAGGCCACTGTGCAACCACGGTTTTGATTTGAACTATATGTGAATGCTAAGAAAGTATAATTCCTCGATTATAATTTGTTCTCTAGGCTGTCAACCTTTTGCATTTAGGGAAAGCACAAGGTTAACTTACCTTAAAATGAATTTAACTTAACTTAAAGGTTAACTTAACTTTGCCTCAATTGTAAAGGGCGTTGGCGAAAAAGTCCTATTTACAAATTGGCGACAAAAAGTTGATTGCGCCGACATAGATATAACGCATTGCATTGAAAAGTACGAGTACGCGGAACGGCCTGAATATGACTCTGTGAACTTATTGCTGTTTTATCTTTCAGTATTAAAAAGAAAAAAAATTTCCCCCAAGTTTTTCAAGGGGGGGGGCGGGGAATTTCCATTTTTCCAGTGACTTCTGAGGTAAGATATTTTTCTCACCCCCCCCCCCCCAAAAATTTTCGTGGGGGGGGACGACTTCTTTTTCATCCCCCAGAACATTTCACGGGGGGGATATGACAGAACGACTTTTAATGAAGAAAAAAAATAATTTTTGACCCCCCACAGATGATGCTTGAGCGTTGCCGTAGGGAGGAGTTTGGAAAATCTCTGTAAGAATTTCTATTGCAATTTATTGCTCAGAAAGTTTTCTATATTTTAATTCTTACTAGTTCAATTACCTTCTATATAAATGCTATTAAATTTCAAAACCCCGACATTTCAAAAATTTTAAAAAATAAAAAATAAATTAAAATAAATAAAAAATAAAATATAATAAAAGGCAAAAAGCAAAACCCCGACATTCAAAACCCCGATATCTAATGTCGGGGTTTTGCTAGGGTCCCCAATTTTTATGTGGAAATGAAAAAAAAAATCAAAGTTTTTAAAATTTTTTTAGTTTTTTCGAGAGGTGTTCCTAAGCTTTCTAAGCTCTCGTAAAATTTCGTAAGCTTTTTTAAAAATTTTCTTTCTCTTGAATCCTTCTGACCAGCAATTTTTAATTTAAAATTAGTCCAGATATTCCGGTCGGGGTCAGGTCAAATATTCTTATGTTTACATTCCATCTAGTTCGATTAATAGTGTAATTTTTAAGGAAGGACATGTGCAAATGTTTCAGGTCACGTTTGGAAATTGTTTTTTTTTAATCGTTTTTACTTTGATGCGCCTTTCTATATGTTCTTAATTGGGATTATTTAAAAGAATATTAAAATTACAATTTTGCTGATATTAAATATTTATTACTGATTAATTTTTATTACAAGAGTCGTTTACTGGTATTTCATAGTTCATGTTGAGTTCAATGTTACAGTATATGTAATTGTAATGTAATGTAAATGCGTATCACTGATAAAAATCGAGTGATACGGATTTTTTACGATTTTTTGATGGCTTTAAAAGGCTATTCAACACAAAGGTTAATTCAATGCGTAATAAGTTTCCAGAAATTTAATGCTGAAATCATATTTTCAAGAGGAAACTTTCCGAAGAGTGCTTCTGCCCGTTCGAATTATTCTAATTCTGCGTATCATAGAGTTTGAATAACACGAACAAACGAGAAACATAATGGTAGAAATGATACGGAAAGTTTCGCGTTAAAAATAAGACTTTTTTAAACAAAGATTTGTAAAGCCATTGAATTAACAGCATTTTTGAATTCCCATTTAAAACCATTGAAAAGTCGAAAATAATCCAAAGTCGTTCGACTTTCACAAACAAAAAATACTATTGTAATTGTGATTGTAATTGTAATTGTAATTGTAATAATAAAATATATATTTCAAATAAAATACATCAAACGATATCCAGTGTATTTATTTTAACCTTTACCTCACACGTCACTTGATTAAAATTATAAAAAGAAGTTAAGTTCGAGGACCAACCGACATGAGAAAAAAAAATGTGGTGACGTCATCACTTTTTTTACTTCAACGTAGAGAGTTGCGGTTAGCCTAATTCGATTCGTCTCGTCAATGCGAAAAAATTTTCCAATGGGAACAACAGCTCGACACATCTCGTCGAGAGGGTCCAAATTCCATTTCGCGCGGCCACCTAGCCCCAACCGTTTCGGAGATATTCAGGATTAAAGTTTTTTTTTTGACAAAATCTATGGAGACATTGTCTCCACATTTTCATATCCTCCGATCGCGACGCCCATAGCACCGTTCGACGCGCCTAGTCGAGAGAGTCAAAATTCCGTTTCGTGCGGCCCCCTAGCCCCAACCGTTGCGGAGATATTCACGGTTCAAGTTTTCCAAAATTGACTTTTTTTTTAAACTTTAACCGTGAATATCTCCGTAACGGTGGGGACTAGGGGACCTGGCGAAACGGAATTTTAACCCTCTCGACGAGACGCGTCGACTGCCAAAAGCGCGACCCGATTTGAAGACATGAAAACGTGGAGACAATGTCTCCATAGAATTTTTCAAAAAAAAAAGTAAGGTGACGTCATCACTTTTTTTCACATCGTCAGATCGGGACGCCGATTGGCAGGTGGATGCGTTTCGTCGAGAGGGTCAAAATTCCGTTTCGCGCGGCCCCCTAGCCCCCACCGTTACGGAGATATTTACGGTTAAAATAAAAAAAAAAATCAATTTTGGAAGACTTTAACCATGAATATCTCCGCAACGGATTGGGTTAGGGGACCGCGCGAAACGGATTTTGACCCCCTCGACGAGACGCATCCACCTGCCAATCGGCGTCCCGATCTGACGATGTGGAAAAAAGTGATGACGTCACCTTACTTTTTTTTGAAAAATTCTATGGAGACATTGTCTCCATTTTTCATGTGCCCCGATCGCGACGCCCATAGCACAGTTCGACGCGCCTAGTCGAGAGGGTCGAAATTCCGTTTCGCGCGGCCCCCTAGCCCCCACCGTTACGGAGATATTCACGGTTAAATTTAAAAAAAAAATGAATTTTGAAGACTTTAACCGTGAATATCTCCGCAACGGATTGGGTTAGGGGACCGCGCGAAACGGAATTTTGACCCCCTCGACGAGACGCATCCACCTGCCAATCGGCGTCTCGATCTGACGATGTGGAAAAAAGTGATGACGTCACCTTACTTTTTTTTGAAAAATTCTATGGAGACATTGTCTCCATTTTTCATGTGCCCCGATCGCGACGCCCATAGCACAGTTCGACGCGCCTAGTCGAGAGGGTCGAAATTCCGTTTCGCGCGGCCCCCTAGCCCCCACCGTTACGGAGATATTCACGGTTAAATTTAAAAAAAAAATGAATTTTGGAAGACTTTAACCGTGAATATCTCCGCAACGGATTGGGTTAGGGGACCGCGCGAAACGGAATTTTGACCCCCTCGACGAGACGCATCCACCTGCCAATCGGCGTCTCGATCTGACGATGTGGAAAAAAGTGATGACGTCACCTTACCTTTTTTTTAAAAAATTCTATGGAGACATTGTCTCCATTTTTCCTGTGCTCCGATCGCGACGCCCATAGCACAGTTCGACGCGCCTAGTCGAGAGGGTCAAAATTCCGTTTCGCGCGGCCCCCTAGCCCCCACCGTTACGGAGATATTCACGGTTAAAGTTTAAAAAAAAAAATCAATTTTGGAAGACTTTAACCGTGAATATCTCCGGAACAGATGGGGTTAGGGGACCGCGCGAAACGGAATTATGACCTACCGTAGATTGGGGTGAAGTTGAAAGGTGGGGTGAAGTTGAAAGGAAATTTCAAAAACAATTTAAGGTTTATTTTTGGCACTAAAAATTAAAACTTTTTGTTTCATTAAGTGAATATTGTTTACTGGATACTTATGTAGTATATGTTAAGTTGGTACTAACTGTAAACAAACTGAGAAATATACGTCTATGATACAGACAAGTACGAGTCTATTTTATTATTTTAACAGGTTATGGGCTATATAAGTCAAATTACACGGCTTAAACATGAATAAATATGAAGAAATTAAACACGGAAACGTAAACCGATATAATTTAAATGGATTTAAACGGTAAATAAGTGAATAACACGAAAAAAAAAAGCAACGTGCATAGCGGGCGTGTGAAAAAAATAAAAATGGCGTCGTCATCAGTGGTGTTAGAGGACTCAACCTCAAAAATTATTAAGCTTAAAACAGCTGAGGATTATCTTCTTTGGAAATACTTAATGAGAACTCATTTCGAAGCTTTCGAGCAAGTGAAAATAGTGGACGGGATAACTAGAGAATCCGATTATGCAGACCCCAAAGGAAAGGCCGAGTTTTTACTCAAAGATGCTAAGGCCAGGAAACACATGTTAGAGACTTTAGACCGATCGCTTTTACCCCATGTATTGAATTGCAAAAATGCAGCTGAGATGTATAAGAAAATATGTGCAATCTTCGATAAGGATAAGACCAATCAAAAATGTTCCCTTTTACAAGATTTTCACTCATTCAAATATGATTCAACAAAAAGCATGGCTATTAACATAAGCAACCTTCAGGTGTTGATTCATCGAATACAATCCTTAGGGGAAAACATCAGTGATGACTTGATTATGGCTCGGATACTAGCAGTATTGCCTGAAAGATTTAATCATTTTGTTCCGGCTTGGTATTCCACTCCAACAGCAGAGAAAACATTAGACAACCTTCAAAATCGTTTAATTAATGAGGAAGAACGGATGGAAAAATCAATGGAGCATGTAAAAGACAGAGTAGCATTTAGGACAGCCAGACAACCAAACAATCATCAGAAATGCTTCACATGTAATGCCACAGGACATTTTTCAAAGGATTGTCCGAGAAACAATAATAATGGGAACAAATCAGATAAGTTTAAGAAATTTTCAGCATGTGAGTATTGTAATAAGACAAATCATCCTTCTTTTAAATGTTTTAAGAAACCTGATAATGCTAATGATAAAAATAAAAAATTTCCTTTATGTAGAATTTGTAAGAAGAGAAATCATTCCGAAAAAGATTGTAAATTTCTTGATCAGCATGAAGTCAAAACTAGTTTTAAAAATAACAAGCAATCAGAAAAATCTGAAGTAAACAAAGATCCTGAAAATTCAAACCGAGAAAGAAAATATTCTTATTTAGCTAATAAAGCTTTTTCATGTAATAGTAAAGTTTTGCCTTCATGTAACAAGGAAAGTGAATTCGTACCAGATAGTGGCACAACCACTCATATTACTAAAAATTTAAATTTATTAACAAATTTTAAAAAAGAAATAGCCAGTATTGGTGTTGCTAAAGAAGGTGTTGATATGATTTCAGAGGGAACAGGAGATATTATTGCAAACAACTGTATTTTAAGAAATGTTGATTATGTTCCTGAATTAAAAACAAATCTTTTATCGGTAGGTCAGGTTACAGAAAAAAATCATAATGTGATTTTTACTAAAGAAAATGTTTATGTAGCATCAGGGGATGTTGTAATAGAAAACGGTGAAATAATTTTACAGGGAAATAAAAATCCTAGTGGATTGTATACTATCAATCTTAATAATGTAAACTCAAAAGAAACCTTTTTAGTTAATAAAAATGAAAATGATGATAAGATTAGAATTTGGCATAGGAATTAGGTCATGCTTCTGTTTCTACTTTAAATAAATTTAAGACTCAGCTTGATATAAACATTGATAAAAATACAGACTTAAACTGTGACATTTGTTGCAAAGCTAAGCAGACTAGGTTACCTTTTTTGACTCAACGGACTAGAGCGACAAGACCGTTAGAAATAGTTCATAGTGACCTTGGAGAAATTGATAAGGGTTATATACGTTTGATGGTGAACATTATTATTTGACAGTTTTAGATGACTATACTCATTTTTGCATGGTTTATCTTTTGGTAAATAAAGATGATATGAATAATTATTTGAAATCTTATATTTTAGAAGCCCAGGCCAAATGGAATTCAAAATTATCGGTTCTTAGATGCGACAATGGAGGAGAGTATATCTCAAATGATTTAAAAGGATTCTGCAAAGAGAATGGAACTTTTCTCGATTATACGGTACCATATACACCGCAGTTAAATGGAGCTGCAGAGAGACTTAACAGATCTTTAATGGACAAAATGAGGGCTCTACTTTTCGATTCAAAATTGCCTTCTGAATTTTGGGGAGAAGCATTAGTTACTTCAGCGTACATTTTAAACAGATGCCCGAGTTCTTCGATTGACAATGAATTACCAGCTGAACGTTGGCAACAAAAGGAAGTAGATTTTGGTAGAATGCAAATTTTTGGCAGTCGTG
The DNA here is from genome assembly GCA_037577465.1 of Liposcelis bostrychophila. Lineage (NCBI taxonomy): Eukaryota > Metazoa > Arthropoda > Insecta > Psocodea > Liposcelididae > Liposcelis > Liposcelis bostrychophila. The sequence continues at coordinate 19,531,924 of CM075207.1, forward strand.
TCATGGCCAAAGAATTGACATATTTAAAGAAAACGGACTCGCGAAGTAAAGAATATATTTTTATTGGGTATAGCAATAATTCGTATCGAGTGTATGATCCGGATAAAAAGGTATTTAAGCGTGTAAGGGATGTCAAATTTTTAAGTGGTCCAACGAGCATCACAAAGCAACCAAATACTGACAATGAATACGTCAAAACTTCAAAAATTACTCTTGCAAACGGGGTTCAAAATCAAGAGACTTCAAGGACTACAGTAAGGGATCTTCAAAACATTGAGGAAGAAAATTCTTCGGTTCATGAGTCAAGCTTAGAAATGTCAGATGTTCAACATGAGTCAAGTTTAGAAATGTCAGATGTTCAAGGACACGAATTCTCCGATGATGAAATAGAAATCAATCGACCACCAGATATTCAGGTTCAACCTCAACAGGATATACAGCGTGCAGATTCAACACGGTATCAACTACGAAACAGACAGAACATACAAGTACCTGAACGATTAAAGGATTATTGTGAAGTACCAGAATTTTTCAGTGAACGATTGAAGGATTACCAAGATGTCACATCATCTGCCAATACTTCAGTAGATGACTTCGAGCGTCATGCTTTTCTCACCTATAAACAAGTTCTAGAGGCACCGGATAGTATGCAATGGCAAGAAGCAATCGAGGAAGAAAAAAGATCCTTAGAAAAAAACAACACTTGGACATTGGTTGACAGGAATGAAGCCAGAGGTCAGAAAATTCTTACAAGTAGATGGTTATTTAAAATCAAAGATGATGGAAAACACAAAGCAAGACTTGTAGTCAGAGGATGCGAACAAACAGACTCAGAAGATTTGCTCACATATAGTCCAGTAGTAAATAATACATCGTTAAGATTACTTTTCGCAATAGCTGCTACGAAAGGATTTAAAATTCGAACCTTTGATGTTAAAACTGCATTTTTGTACGGACAACTAAAGGAAGATGTTTACATGTACATTCCGCAAGGGTTTACAAATGTGGAAGGAAAAATTTGCAAATTAAACAAGGCTCTTTATGGACTCAAACAAGCACCTTTGTGCTGGAATCAAACAGTAAGGGAAGCTTTAAAACGAAGGGGTTTAAACCAACTGACTTCAGATCCATGTATTTTTCGAAATAATGATTATAATTTATTCATTGGAATGTATGTTGATGATGGGAAAATGGCTGGTTCTAACGAAAACCAAATGGACTATTTAATGACTGATCTTAAAAAGGAATTTGAAATGACAGAAAATTTAAATCCAACAACTTTTGTAGGGATCCAGTTTCAGCAGATTGATAACGGACTTAGAATTCACCAAACTGAATACGCAGTTAAAGTTTTAGGAAGATTCAATATGAGCGAATCAAATCCGACGAAAACTCCGCTAGTCAAAGAAGAGATTTCGGAACATGCCAAGAAGAGTAAGGACAAAAGTTCTCCGCTAGTCAAAGAAAAAATACTGGAACATGCCAAAGAGAATAAGGCTAAAAATTTTCCATTCAGGGAGGCAGTGGGAAGTCTGCTTCATTTAAGCACAAAAACGAGACCAGACTTAGCGTTTGCTGTAGGGTATGAGAGTCGGTATCTTGACAACTTTAAGGATAAAAACGTTCAACAAGTGAAAACAACTCTAAGGTATTTAAATGGAACTCGAAATACGGGAATTTCATATTTCAGATCCGAAGATATTAAATTTGAAGCGTTTACTGATTCAGATTATGCAGGCTGTGAGGAGGATCGGAAAAGCACAACAGGATTTATAATTTTATTGAATGGAAGCCCCATTACTTGGGTATCGAGGAAACAACCCATTACTTCGATTTCTTCAGCTGAAGCCGAATATATAAGTGCAGCAGAATGTTGTCAAGAGATGCTTTATCTAAAATATTTAATTTTTGAGTTACTTAATATTGAAATTACTTTTGATCTTTATATAGACAATACCTCCGCGATTAATTTAACCCAAACCGGTAAAAAGCATCAGCGTACAAAACATATTGATGTGAGGTATCACTTTTTGCACGAAAAGTATCTTGAAGGGTTATTTCAAGTTTATCATATTCCTTCAACTATGCAGTTAGCAGATATTTTTACAAAACCGTTGGGTAGAATATTATTTGAAAAGCATAGAGGTAATATTGTTACTTAACTTCTAAAGGTTTCTTTAGGGTATTTTTTTCTTAAATATTTTATATTTTTTTTTGCTTTAAACTTCTGGTAAATAAAAAAAAAAAAAAAAAAAAAAAAAACAAGAGAAAGTGTGAATGATATGAATGATAGGCCTATTATCAGTATGAGCGATTTTTTATTCTTTGTCTTTACATTTTTTTGTATTTTATTACATTTTTATTTTCTTTATGATTCTAATAAAAAAAAAAAAAAGAAAAAATAGTTTATGTTAAGTTGGTACTAACTGTAAACAAACTGAGAAATATACGTCTATGATACAGACAAGTACGAGTCTATTTTATTATTTTAACAGTATAAATATGAAAGCTGCGAATTTTAATCTATTTTAGCATCTATTCTTGTTTAACTTTTGTGCCGGTGCCGAAAATGGCAACTTTTTGGTAGTTTAGAAACTTTTACTTCTGCTAGTGCTTTTTAATTTCTTCAGAAATTTTAAAGCCCTTTTATTCGACGTGGAATATTCTTATCTTTTTATTTCGTTACAAAAAATCAGTATATTTGCTTTCAGGCTTGGATAATCACAGCTTTTTTGAAAAATTTTTGATTTTAAGAGAGACATGGGGTGAAGTTGAAAGATCGCAGACATAAAGCTTTTGCCAAATTTTGCTTCTGGAAAACATTTCCTGGGTGCTGTTTTGAAAATTAAGGCAAGAGAGCAAATAAACAATCCGAAAATTCCGATTTTTTCCTTCTTTTCAAAGGTTTAGAGGAAATTAGTTTTAATTCCTGTACAGTTTGACTTGAAACATGGGGTGAAGTTGAAAGCTAACATTGTTTGGCTTTCGAGGACCAACAAGGATTAATTGCACGTGAAATATATTACTATCCGTCATTATAATTGTTTGGAATACTATTTTAAGTAAAATTTTCTTAAAAAAATAAAATAAAAAAATTCCCTTCTTTTCAACTTCACCCCAATGTGGGGTGAAGTTGAAAAGAAGGGGTTTTTAATTTTTTTCGAGCTTTCGAAAAAGTCAAAAAAAATTGAAATTCTCGGAATTAAAACTTCTAGTGGAGACCCAAATTTTAAAAAAAATTTGAAGAAAAAAAAATTATTAATAAAGATTTTATGAGCAAGTAAACTCCAAAATCTTTCAACTTCACCCCAATCTACGGTACTCTACGAGACGCGTCGATTGCCCAAACGGCGACGCGATTGGAAGACATGAAAAAACGTGACATGTCAAAAAAAATTTCATCTCACGTTTTTTCATGTCTTCAAATCGGGTCGCGCTTTTGGCAGTCGACGCGTCTCGTCAAGAGGGTCGAAATTCCGTTTCGCGAGGTCCCCTAGCCCCCACCGTTACGGAGATATTCACGGTTAAAGTTTAAAAAAAAGTCATTTTAACAGTGAATATTTCCAGAACGGTTGAGGCTACGGGACCTTGCGAAACGGAATTTTGACCCTCTCGACTAGGCGCGTCGAACTGTGCTATGGGCGTCGCGATCAGAGCTAATGAAAACGTGGAGACAATGTCTCCATAGAATTTTTCAAAAAAAAAGTAAGGTGATGTCATCACTTTTTTTCACATCGTCAGATCGGGACGCCGATTGGCAGGTGGATGCGTCTCGTCGAGAGGGTCAAAATTCCGTTTCGCGCGGTCCCCTAACCCAATCCGTTGCGGAGATATTCATGGTTAAAGTCTTCCCAAAATTGATTTTTTTTTTTATATTTTAACCGTGAATATCTCCGTAACGGTGGGGGCTAGGGGGCCGCGCGAAACGGAATTTTGACCCTCTCGACCAGACGCATCCACCTGCCAATCGGCGTCCCGATCTGACGACGTGAAAAAAAGTGATGACGTCACCTTACTTTTTTTTTGAAAAATTCTATGGAGACATTGTCTCCACGTTTTCATGTCTTCAAATCGGGTCGCGCTTTTGGCAGTCGACGCGTCTCGTCGAGAGGGTTAAAATTCCGTTTCGCCAGGCCCCCTAGTCCCCACCGTTACGGAGATATTCACGGTTAAAGTTTAAAAAAAAGTCAATTTTGGAAAACTTGAACCGTGAATATCTCCGCAACGGTTGGGGCTAGGGGGCCGCACGAAACGGAATTTTGACTCTCTCGACTAGGCGCGTCGAACGGTGCTATGGGCGTCGCGATCGGAGGATATGAAAATGTGGAGACAATGTCTCCATAGATTTTGTCAAAAAAAAAACTTTAATCCTGAATATCTCCGAAACGGTTGGGGCTAGGTGGCCGCGCGAAATGGAATTTGGACCCTCTCGACGAGATGTGTCGAGCTGTTGTTCCCATTGGAAAATTTTTTCGCATTGACGAGACGAATCGAATTAGGCTAACCGCAACTCTCTACGTTGAAGTAAAAAAAGGGATGACGTCACCACATTTTTTTTCTCATGTCGGTTGGTCCTCGAACTTAACTTCTTTTTATAATTTTAATCAAGTGACGTGTGAAAAACTCGAAAACTGCTCGGATCGAAAAATGGACTTGATATTCGAATTCTACACCCCCGAAAACCCGTTATCAACATAAAAAATCGACACCTTAAATTTTGACCAAAATCGAGAAAAATGAAAAGAGAAATTAACATTGGAAAAATCCAACTTTTTTCATTAAGAAAAAAAAAAAAAAAAAGAAAAGTTCTCTTTTTTTTATATTTTTTCATCTCTCAAAATTGGCTTTTCAATTTTTCGATTTTTGACGAAAAAATCGACTTTCTTAAAATCAGGCTTTGAAGGTGGTTCTGGGGGTTTTCGACGCTTTTGAATCCGATGGTGAAGCCAGTTTTTCGATCCGACGTCATCTTTTTTTCACATAGTCCAAAATCCTTTTCGTTTGTGTCAATCGATTTGTCTCGTCGAGAGGAACAACTTTTTGAATGGGCTCGACCTCGAGAACCCAACTATTCCCGAGATATTCAGGGTTAAAGTTTTCAAAAATTTTTTTTAAAGGGATAAAATTTGTGAATCGGCAAATTGGCTAATCGGATACAGTCTTGGAGATGATGCACCCCTACGATATGATGTGATTCTTGGTTGGACTGAGGCAACTCATAAAGAAACATGTTCTTACATATTCTCCAAAATAATTTAGGTTGCAGGATGAAGGAACAATAAAAATCATACAAACTAAAATTTACGTTACAAGTAATTTATTCTGTACAAAAGTTTCTTTATAAAATACAGATTTTCATGCTAATAATAACGCATGCGCAGCGTGTACATTCAAATTTACAATAGGCTAAATAATTTCTATTAATTTAAGAAATGTAGCCGTTAACAAATTTTTTATTTTATTTAAAATTTTTCTTTTTTCTTTTTTTAAACTTTTCTATACAAAAGAAAAAAGTCTCAAGATTTTGAAAAAGGTTTCGTAATAATCGCTACCGTACAAAAACCTATTTCAAAAATCCAACTTTTTTCGTTAAGGAAAAAAAAAAAAAGAAAAGTTCTCTTTTTTTTATATTTTTTCATCTCTAAAAATTATATTTATCATTTTTCTCTCCTCATTCTCACTATACAGACAATATTACATAAAACATTAGTCTACGAGTGTTCATAATTTAAGTACGGAGACATCAGTCATTTGTTTTAAAAATATAATATCGACAAGTCCATTCGAAAAGACAAGGACGCCCTTTAAATATCCTTTTAGAATTTTTTGAAAGAAATTTTTATGCCACACTTCAAAAATTAACAATCGGTCGTTCCGAAGGAAAAAAAATGTTTTTTTAAATTTAATGCCCGGTTTTGCAACAGAAAACAAAAGACACTTTTTCCTGATGCTTATTTTGAAAGAAAAAAAAAAAATTTTGAGCAATGTTTTTTTTCCTGTCAGATCAAACCTGATTATTACGAAAAAAAAATATCAACTTTTTAATACAATTTTTTCCCCATTGACATAAAGTATGGCACTGTTACTAAGAATCTCTATATTTTTTCTGTACATACATCACGCTCTCTTACATTCTCACAACCACACACTTAAATACTCTCTTTTAATTTATTTATAACAAAAAAGGGTACATGGTTCCGATTGATACTGATTCTTTAGGACCTTTTTTTCGTATCACAAAAATTAATTTAGGCCAAATTTTTCGTTGGCTTGTTGATTTTAAAAAAAATTTATTTCAGAAAAAAAAGGTCCTATTGGCAAGCTCTTAGTCGGTGGAGGTTTTTTTTTTCTAGAAAAAAAAAATAATAATAATTATAATAATAATAATTAAATTTCTTTGGTTTCGGCAAAATACAAGCCTACCAACTAAGATATAATTAAGTTTTTAAAAAATAAATAATTAAGGAATTACAGATGAGCTTAATTTTTTTTTTAATTTTTTTGTCTTTTTTTTAATAAATATACTTTTTTTTTTCTTTCCATTCCTTTCCAGTCCGATGCGATGTTCCTTTCTTTTATTACTTGGCCAATTTAATTTTTTTTAAAAATTATTTTTACTTTGATAATTTTTTACGTTTTTTTAAGGCACGTGTTCTAACCAGAAAATAATCTTTCGTTTATATTATAAAAAATAATTTTACTTTTTTTTAAATTTGCCTTCGTTATATTTCGCCAAGTGAAAAAAAAAACACACACGAAAAAAAAAATTAAATAATCACAAACAACTGAAACCTAGAGAAAAAAAAACCGAATGTAATAATGTGTGTTTCTTTAAATTAAAATTTTACTTAAATGATTTATACGACGTTATCTCCACCGCTGGACTGTTTTTTTTTATATTTTTAAATTCCAATAAATACAAAATGATTTCCCACAGTACGGTATCTCACAATTATACAGCTATTAATTTTTTTTTCTTAATATTTAACATGGTGCCACACATTTAACATTTTTTTTTTTTTTTTTATAAATCCATTCACATCCGATTTAGATTTTTTGTATTTATTGTATATTCTTAAACATTTTGTTCTATAGAGAAATTCGATTGGGGAAGAATTGGGTATCCTCGATGCTATTAAAAAAAAGGAAATCAGCAAACCTTTTAATTTTACTCGTTTCATTTTTTTTTTCCCCGAAATTAATCTTCTTTTTAAAAACATTAATGTGCGGCTAAAAATATCACAATTAACATAGCATCGGTACGGTATGAGAATATTCTTCCCCAGTTTAAATAATAAATAAATAAATTTAAAAAATCGAATTTTTCTTATTTGGCCGAATTATTCGTCGATTTGTAAAAAATTATAAAGGTCCAACAAATAATTTATTCCACGACTTTTTTTTTTTTAAAGAATTGAAAAAAGTAGTAACAATAATTAATGATGAAAAAGAAAATTAGTACGGTAAAAAAAAAAAAAAAAGATATTGAAACCGAGTATCGAATTCAATTGTCATGTTTTTTTATATGTTACGGGTATCGAACGTTTAATCGGTAATGTGAAAGTCTGCTTCAATATTATCCTAAATTTTTAAATTTTTGAAAAAAAAACATAAAAGAAAAAAAATTGAAAAAATTGAAAGAAAAAAAAAACGTTTGACAAAAATTTCACAAATACTGAATTTTACAGACAAAATATTATGTTACAATATTTTTTAATATTTAAAAAAAATATCGGAGCAATGATTTTAAACATTATCCAAAGATGTGGCGTTGAAAATATTGTGAAATGAACTAATTTTGCGACAATATTTTTTAAAAAAATGTTACAGCAACATTTTCACAATCTCAAACCCTGCAAAATTCAGTATTTATACTATATTTTTAAAATTTTTATTCATCAAGTTCAATAACGGTTATCGATATTAAAAAGATCATGATTTTTTAGTGACACATTGCCACTCCGAAAAAGATTTAAAAAATCTAAAGGCAACAACGGTCGGCAAAAATTTTTATAGCCAACATAATACTTATTAAAAAGAGATTTTTTGAGATGGATATCGTTACAAAACATTTTTATGACGCCATTCTCCCCTGAATTCTCCTGCGATACCGACCAAACGTTCAATACTGATAATTGGCACCGGTATCAATATTTTCGAATTTGACTTTAATTTTTTTGATATTTCTATTTTTAATATTACTATATAAAGCATTTAATGCAACTCTTTCTTTTATTTTATGAGAACTGGTTTATGCATTCGATAAAAAATTTCAATATTGAAACTAAGAAAAAAAAAAAGTTAGGTAAATTACATTGAAATTGCTAATTAATAATTAATTTTCTCCGTTTTCGATAAACTAGAATAATTTCAACTTGAAAAATAAATTAACAATAAGTCTTTAATTAATTTATGATCAATCGAGATTTTTTTCAGTCCTTAAATTAAATATACAAAATTTTAAAAAAAAAAAATAAATAAATAAACACAGGCCATTCCGTAAAAAAGAAAAAAAAATTTAAGCATTTTTTTCACACGATTTTGTTGGACCGCAAAAAATTATTTTGGAACCAAAAATCGTACCACAAATTAAATAAAAAAAAAAAAAAAAAAAAAAAAGAATTCACTGGTAACCAATTAATAAAAAATACATTTAAAAAAAAATGTATTTATTTAAATATTTACTTTCGATTTCAAACCGAATATAGAAAACTGGAAATTGGATAGATTTCCTGGCTTTTCCCCAGATTTTATATCGAGCCCCAAGGCGAGGAAAATATATATTCAACGAATAAGATTATGAAACGATATTTGGTCCCAATTTTTGGACGAAAACACGAGCTAAATATAAATAAATTAACAAAATTATCCAGGAGAACCATCATCGATCCCTGGTAATAGATAGGAGGGAAGGGACGTCGTCTTCGTCTTCGTCGTCGTCGTCCACTCAGTCGTTTCGAAGGGACGGCGAAGCGTATCAGGATACAACAATTCCTTCTTGACTAATTTCTTCACCGTAAGTGAATCCTTAGGAGCACTATAAAGATTAATATTAAGCTCGGGAGCGTCCTACAGCTTCGATTGCTGCGACTATACGTAAGTTCTTCATTTTTAACTACTTCGTTTTGATTATTTCTGCTATCAACTGTAAAAAAAGAAAAAAAGACAGAAATTAGAATTTAAAATAAATTATTTATATATTTATATATATATTTATTTATTTATCTATATATTTTTCCTCAAAAAAATAAACTCCTAATCCATTTTTCCTAAGAAAAATAAAATCCTAAAAAAATTAATTCTTAATCCATTTTTCCTAAGAAAAATAAATTCCTAATCCATTTTTCCTAAAAATTTTGGTTCCTAAAATTGTTTTTCTAACTTTTTTATTTTTAATTTTCCTAGAATTTTTTGATTCCAAAAATCAAATCTTAAAATCCTTAAAATTAAATTTCCTAAAACCCCTTTAGGGATTTAAAAAATTAGGAAAAATATCCATTTTAGGAAATTTTATTTTAGGAATCAAAAGATTTTAGAAAAATTAAAAATTAGGAAAAAAATGGTTAACTAAAACTTTTAGGAATTAAAATTTTTAGGAAAAACGGATTAGGATTTTTTTTGAATTTTTTTTTTTTTTTTTTTGACATTTACCTGTCTTTTTAGTAGTTGATTTGAAATGAGGATTGAGATCACTGTCTTTATATGATGTAGGCCTAGGAGAGCTGAACGTATGGTGCCTCGTAGTAGTCGTCGACACTGACGTCGTGGATTGCACACTTGTGCTCACAGCCACGGTGCTTGTTGCACGGTTGATCGAGGCTAAGTTTAAAAAAAAAAATGAATTTAATTTAAGAAAATAAAAATAAAAATAATACACAAGGAGATAAATAAAATAAATAAAAAAACAGTTGACTTGTCAAATAACAAGCCTGAAAAATGCTCTGTTTTAAAAATATTTGAATACTCACTTTGGTTATGGATGTCCTCAGGTCGGCAACAAACCTTGAAGACAACTTTCATGTTGTGTGTAGAACAACGTCCACCGATACGGCGATGAAGATCATCTTTAGAAGATGTCGCTGTGAATTTAAAAAAAAAAAAAATTATAATAATAAAATAAAATTATTGGTTTGATACAAAATGTCAAAAGTATTTCCAGGATCACTTGGACGTTTTTACAAGTTTTTTTTTCTTTTTTTCAAAGTTTGGTTTGAACGAAGAAAAAGAATGCAATTTTTTAGAAATTTTTTACGTTTTTTTTTTTTTTTTTTTTTTTTTTTTTTATTTTTTTTAAAATAAAATCAGCATCATCTAGTTGTTGGCCAACAGAACCTACTGAGGCTCGTTCAGTATATTAAATAGTTAAAATTATTAAAATACTTATTCTTAAAAATTTGATTTTTTTTTCTCTTCTGTAAATTGATGATAAAAGTATCAATAAATAAGAAACAAAAAAATGACGAAATAAAACCTAACCCCACTTAACATAACCCAACCTAACCTAGCCTAACCCAACCTAACCTAACTTAACCTAACCCAACCTAACCTAACCCAACCCAACTCAACCTAACCTAACCCAACCTAACCCAACCTAACCTAACCTAACCTTACCCAACCTAATCTAACCCAACCCAACTTAACCCAACCAACCTAACCTAACCCAACCCAACCAACCTAACCTAACCCAACCTAACCCAACCCAACCCAACCCAACCCAACTCAACCTAACCTAACCCAACCCAACCCAACCTAATCTAACCCAACCCAACTTAACCCAACCCAACCTAACCTAACCCAACCCAACCCAACCTACCCTAACCTAACCTGACCCAACCTAACAAAACCTAACCTAGGCAATTCCAAACTTGAACTTTTTTTTTTAAATTCCCATTCCCATTTCAAATCGGAATGCATGAACTTGCACGAACTTGCTCATGCTCCAAATCTTTTTGGAACAAGTGCTAGTTGGAAAAAATGTTGTAGACTAAAAAAAAAAGTAATACCCCCCCTCCTCCCCGGATCCTTCACCCCTTCCCCCCAATAAAAAATACCGGATCAGACCCCCAGAGGCATTTTTAAGTCTTTTTAGAATTAAAATAATTCCATTATCCCCAGTATTTGGTCCAATTTAATTTTCGTTTACTTAAACGCATCGCAGGGAAACCTTTAAACAACCTTCTCCCAAAGTTGATTTTTTCCCCCCTCCTACTTCTCCCCCTCAAGTCGCCCGCCGATTGTTTAAAGGAAGTTGATGTTGGGACAATTGGAAAAATTCGAATTTCGTTTCCGGTTTTGATTCGTTCAACCGTGAAATCGTTTTTCTTCTTTTTTTTTTCTTCCTTCTCCTCCTACTGCCTTTTCTTTTTCCCCCGTTGATTTTTCGTTGGCACTTACATATAAAATAATAGTCTTGTCCCGGTTGGAACTCGAGGCCGCCAGGCTGCGGCGTAAAGGAACGGAATGTGATCGTGAAATACATTAACTTGTATGGTTTGTCACAAATTGCAATTATCCTAGGGTTCGGATTCGTAATTCGACATGTGTCGTATTCTTCTTTAGATACCTGAAAAGAAAAAAGAAAAAAATTAATAAAAACGAAAATAAAAACAAAAAATTAAATTAAAAAAGGAAACTGACTTCCAGTTTTAATGTCACTCTTTGAAGGATTTTTTTTTTTGACGAAGCACCTGCCCCTGCAGATCGTAAAAATAATTTAATTGTTTTTTAAGCATTTAGGTATACCTGTTTTCTAAGAACGGAATAGGAAATTAATTACCTTACCAAAAACTCGAATGAGCGCAATGGCGCGTCAAAAACGAGTAAATCCGTCCATTATTATTATTATGATTATTATTATTGCTTTTTGTCTCCCGTTTTTGGGGGGCATTTTAGGGAATGTATCGGCCCAGGTGTTCCTTTCAAATCTAAGATTTAAGTGTTATCATGACAATATTAATATGATATAAATCGTATAATACAATGTTATTGATCAGACATCGCAATGATTTAAAACAAAGAATTGGAACTGTTAAAAGGTTTATATCATAATGATATTAGAGTAACACTAGTTTTTTGAAAATTAAAAAAAAAAAAGTCGCCACTGAGACTAGAACCCATTCCGTTTAGATTCCTATCGTCTCAACTCCTTCACCTTACCATCTTCACCACTCCTTAAGTTACAAAAACGGTTGATAATTTGATTATTGAAGTTAACAAACGACGGACTTAGAATTTTTTTGACTGTTTTATTCTTATCACTTTTTCAAGTGGAAGAACAAAAAATTTCAAAAAACGAAGGGCAGAACAGCCAAAGCTCTTGAATCGTAGATTACGAATTTGCCTATATTCTTGTCCCTATTTCAGGTATAAGGTACGAAAATTCCAAAAAACGTAAAGTATAACTTCTAAAAAAAAGTTTTTAAGAAACTTCACAAAACTTAGTGATGCTGCTGTAACATCAGGCTAACTTCAGACCGTTATATTCTGTTATGTGAAGTCTAAATTTTTTTTTGCAAATTAAAACATCCATTACAGTCATTATTATATTAAGTGAATATTTGACCGATATTTGTTTAATATAAGTCAACGATCTGACATTGGTTTGATGTTAGTTCTGCATAAAATTAATATCAGACTGATCACATTTTTTGTGAACACCTGGGGGCTCAACGCAACACCGTAGGACTGTCATATGTTCGTCCCGGGTCCGGTGGTCGGCCAGCTTTCTTTTACTTTATTCCCTTCCTAAATTCCCAATGGAAAATTTAAATGAAAATATTTTAAAATAGAACAGAAACATTTATAAAATATTTTAAAACGTTTCAGAAACATTTATAAATATTTTTAAAACGTTACAGAAACATTTATAAATATTTTTAAAACGTTTCAGAAACATTTATAAATATTTTTAAAACGTTACAGAAACATTTATAAATATTTTTAAAACGTTTCAGAAACATTTATAAATATTTTTAAAACGTTACAGAAACATTTATAATATTTTTAAAACGTTTCAGAAACATTTCTAAATATTTTTAAAACGTTTCAGAAACATTTCTAAATATTTTTAAAACGTTACAGAAACATTTATAAATATTTTTAAAACGTTACAGAAACATTTTAAATATTTTTAAAACGTTTCAGAAACATTTCTAAATATTTTTAAAACGTTTCAGAAACATTTCTAAATATTTTTAAAACGTTACAGAAACATTTATAAATATTTTTAAAACGTTACAGAAACATTTATAAATATTTTTAAAACGTTTCAGAAACATTTATAAAATTTTTAGAACGTTTCAGAAACATTTTCAATATATTTTAAAATGTTTCAGAAACATTCACAATATTTCTTAAAATATTTCAGAAGCATTTACAAAATTTTTTAAAACGTTTCAGAAAGATTTATAAAATATTTTAAAACGTTTCAGGAACATTTATAAAATATCTTAAAACGTTTCAGAAACATTTGAAGACATCAGTGCAAGAAGGAGGCCGTTCAGAAAGAACGAAATCTGTTTTGCATTTATTTACATGGTGTCTTTCTTTTGTTTCCTGAACGGCCTCCTTCTTCCACTGATGTCTTCATTTATAAAACATTTTAAAACGTTTCAGAAACATCTATTAAATTTTTAAAAACGTTTCAGAACAGAAACATTTATAAAACATTTTAAAACGTTTCAGAAACATTTAAAAAACATTATAAAACGTTTGAGAAACATTTATAAATATTTTTAAAACGTTTCAGAACAGAAACATTTATAAAAGTTTTAGAACGTTTCAGGAACAATTACAATATTTTTTAAAATGTTTCAGAAACATTTACAAAATTTTTTTAAACGTTTCAGAAACATTTACAAAATTTTTTAAAACGTTTCAGAAACATTTACAATATTTTTTAAAATGTTTCAGAAACATTTACAAAATTTTTTTAAACATTTCAGAAAAATTTACAAAATTTTTTAAAACGTTTCAGAAACATTTACAAAACGTTTCAGAAACATTTATAAAATATTTTAAAATTTTTCGGAAACATTAATGTTTGTAGAATGTTTTTTCTGTTTCAATAAATATTTCATCAATTTTCTGAAATATTTTAAAATATTTTGATTCAAATTTTCCATTGGGAAGTAGCGAGTAAGAGGGGGCCGTGGCTTCGGCCTTTGTCCTACCTCTATTATTATTGTTATGTTCATTTTTTTTTCTTCTTTTGTTCGGGGGACATTGAAAAAAAAAATCGTGCGGCACCCTGTACCCAAAAACAAAGCCTACATAATTAATTACGCGATGGATGGGATATCGGAAGGCAATGGACCTCTTACCCACCTATTGTAATGCTATCGTTAGATCACGTCGTGGCCCAACTCGTGAACTTACCGCAGATATGAAAACAATAAAAAAAAAAAAAAGTACGTTTGTCTGTCTTCCATGAGCACTAACCATGAGAAAATCAACTAATCATTCAAAATCTAAACGTAATAAAAAAAATAACGTTACGATCCCTGACGTTTTTTTTTTTCGATGCCTCGAAGGGAATTCATGTGTTTGGTGTATATGGGCTTTAAAAAAAAAAATTCTCGTCTTTTTTAAGAAATATTTTAGAAATTTTTCTCTCCATTGTTAAAAGAAAGCATAAAAACGTCTGGATTTTTCCCCCCTAACCTTTTTTTAAAAAAAGTAATTAATTTTTTTTTTTGTAATATATAACCCCATACGGAGGACGATCTTTTGCAATATAATAATAAAAATAAAAAAAAAATCTCGTGTGCAATTTCCTGGTTGTAAATCGATTCGCGATATTTCAATCTTTTAATCCGCCACGTGTCTTCTTTTCTTTGAAAAAAAAAGAGCTTTATGTATACAGTATAAAATTTAACGATCACTTTTAGAGAGAGAAAGAGGAAAAAAATTAACGGGGATAAAATCCCTTCGAGCTGTAAATTTTTTCAAATTTTTTTTTTTTTCGCCCACAAAAAATATTGAAAACGTTAATGGAGGAACTTTTAAAAGCTTTAAAAATCGTTTAGATGCATTTTAAAATTTATTACAGGGATGACATTTTCGAATCGCAAAAACATCATTTTTAAGAGCGTGAAGCACTGTATAAATATAAAAATGTATATTTGAGAATCACCATTTTTTTTAATACATTTTCTATGAAAAAATTAAGTATTTGTTTGTTTGGGACCAGGTTCCATCCACTTCTTCAATTTTTTTTTTTTTCTTGACTTCTTAGAATTTTTCTGTTAGGTTTCTTTTCGGCAACCAAATTGCCCGGATAAGGTTTTTGCTGCATGGGATTTTCTTTGTTCATTTTTTTTTCTTTGTTAAGAGAGGTTTCAATTAGGAAAGTTGAAATATCAAAGTGAATGCGATCATGTCGCTAAATTGAGCTAACGATGATGAATGACACTTCACCACAAGGATCGCAAAATTTAGAGACAAGGACTAGCGGAAGTTTCGAGCGACGACGTACGAAATACATGACTGAATAAACAAATCCCGAAGGGACCGCCTTTGAAATTTTATAAATATATAGATGATAGATTTAAGCTCCTTTCTGATGCTAAAAAACATGTTTTTATCCGTTTGTTTTTTTCTTTAAATATGGTTAAGTTTTCCTTACTTGTTAAGCAAAGAAATATTAGTATTTATAAAATATTTTTCAATATTTTAAAAATATTATGCAAATATTTTTCAAAACAAAAAACAGTAAAAACATTTATAAATTGTTGTTAAAAGTTAAAAATATTACAACTTTAGTTATAACAAAGTGTATAAAAGTTATAAATAGCCATAACTTTTAATAACAATTTATAAATATTTACAAACTTATATAAAAGCTTATAACTTTTATATTTATAAAATTATAAATGTTAAGTTTATAACTTTTTAAAAGTTTGTTAACAACTTATAAACTTATTTTATAAATATAAAAGTTATAAACTTTTATAAAGTTATTAAAAGTTATAAACATTTATAAGTATAAATGTTAAATTAAAATATAAACGTTTAATTAATTTGTTAAGTAAAAATGTCTAAATAGTTATAAATATTTATAAAACCTTATAACGGTTTATTAAAAGTTATAAACATTTGTAAACATTTATAAATTGTCATTAAAAGTTATAAACATTCGTAAGTGATTGTAAATCGTTCTAAATATTTATAAAGCCTTATAACTGTTTATTAAATTTAAATTACTTATAAATGTTTATAACTTTTAATGTTATAAATTTATTTCGGGGCGATAATTTTTAAAAAATTAGTTATAAACAAGCTTATTAAAAGTTATAAACATTTATAAGTAATTCTAAACAGTTATAAATATTTATAAAACCTTATAACGGTTTATTAAAAGTTATAAATATTTATAAATAGTCATTAAAAGTTATAAACATTTGTAAGTGATTGTAAATAGTTTTAAATATTTATAAAGCCTTATAACTGATTATTTAATTTAAATTACTCATAAATGTTTATAACTTTTAATGTTATAAACAAGCTTATTCAAAGTTATAAACATTTAAAAGTAATTCTATGCAGTTATAAATATTTATAACACCTTATAATTATTTATTAAAAGTTATAAACATCGAAAATATTTGTAAGCATTTATAAAGATTTATAAGTAATTTTAAATATTTATAAATGTTTATAAAAATATTTGCATAATATTTTTAAATTATTGAAAAATATATACTACAAAAATATATTATAAATATTAATATTTTTTTTGCCTGTTTCGGCCGCCATAGTGAAATTTTGAAATAATAAATAAGTTTTCTAAAAATTAAAATTAAAACTAAAAATAGAATTTAAAAAAAAGAAAAAGAAAATCCGTCATAATTTAAAACAGACTCTTTAGACTCTCAGAGATTTAGACTCTTCACAAAAAAATTTTGAAAAAATTGTAAAAGATTATTTGCAAAGGATTTTTTTTATAAGTTTAGAGACAAAAAAGGGCGCAAATTCATTACAAAAATGTTTTGTGTGCCCTACGAGTCGAAGGTACGAATTTCAGGCAATTGGTTCGTCACGTGGAGGCACCAAGTTCGTCATGTTCATCACTTTCAGCCAACATTTTGTCATACTCTAGTCATCACATTCATAGCACAAGTTAGTTTTGTTTAGGCAACAAGTTAGTTATGTTCGCCTCTTTTCAGACCTCAGGCGCCAAGTTGGCCAAGTTCGTAAAGTTCAGTCAACATTTTTGTACTGAATTCGAGCCCAAATACCGACGATTTTTTCAAAAATCACGGAAAAAAAAAATTACTCACACATTACATTTTACAATAATGGCAGGACATAACATTGGAGGTAAGACAAAAAAAAATGTCATGAAATTTTAAATCCTCGATGTCTTTTTTTTTACAACTAAACCTCAAATCAAACAACAATGTAGTCAAAAAATAAAAAAAAAATCGACTAGACTACATCTCCGATTTTAAGTTTCGTATACTTGCAGCCAAAGTTTATAACGACTTTTTTCAACTTTTGTCTTCTTTTTTTTATGAATCCATCGAATCACCGGAACTTCATTCTTGGCGTCTCTCGATTCCAAAAAATAAAGAAAAGAGACCAAGAAAAAAAAAAAGATCGTCCTTTTTTTTCGTCTTTTATTGGAAACGATGGGAAAATAAAATGTCCGTGTTTATTCGAGAAAAATGACGCAGAGGAAAACCAAACAACCAAAGGGGGTCAGTTATGATTTTCTGCTAATGAAATAAAATGATTCAGAGGGGAAAAAAGTCGGGGAAGAAAAGTCGGACGAGAAAAAAAAAAGGAGAGGGAAAATTTTTGTTTGTTTTCAAAATCTTTTCCCGATCTAAAATCGATCAGTCAATATTGACGTATTTTCCTCTTAATTTTTTTTTTCAAAATTTTAACGAATTAGATCCTAAAAATAAAAAAAAAAGTATCCAGTTGCATTCGTAAAATGTAAACACGATGTAAACAAAATTTCAGCTTTTTTTTTAACGGTTCTCAGAAATGACAAGGGGGGGAAACCGAATCGTCGGAACGATTTCCGAACTTTTGTAATTGCTGGGATTTGATTTATGTTAGCACTGACATATGCTTCATCCCGGTTGAAAAGCAAAAGGGGATTAATCCAATTTTTTCGAAAGGAAAGCTTTTAAAAAAAATAATAAAAAAAAATTAACAAGCGATTAATCACGCAGGTTACTGGAGCATTCGTGTCAGTTTTGATCTATTAACGACTTCTTTTTTTTTGAGTCGTAGGTGGAAAGTAGAATTCGCTTAAGATAAGCCACCTCTGAGAGACACGAAATTAAAAAATATTAATATTCTCACTTGCTTGAAATTTTTACGATCTGCAGTTAAATATTAGACTTTTAAAAAAATAATTCTTTAAATCCTGCGGATAATAACAGACCGAAATTCGTTTTTCTTTTTTTTATTTAAATAACTTAAACATGTTGACACGTATGTTGTCGTGTTCGAGGACTTAGCTTAAGCTTTTTTATTATTTCTTTTTTAATAAATACTTTTACTTACATTGTAAATAATATATTTCTCCGCATCTTCTTCGTGCGTGCCAGGGCTGTATACCGGGCAAATTATGTTTACTTGGTCGTATTCGAACGGTATGTTCCCTTTATTCACATCTATTATGTGATCTGTATTGTCTATCCTAAATCTGAAAAGATAAAAAAGAGAAAAAAAAATTATTAAAATTATGATCTTTGACTTGGATTTGGTCGGGACCGACCTCAAATTCATTTTTATATTCCAAATTTAGAGATTAGTAACAAAAAAAATGTAAAATACGGAAGCCCTGAAGGGTCACGAACTAGTCGATATATGCTTACTGGAGGTGTTTAGCCAGCTGTGTCAGTTGTAACTAGCATCGTCAGTTAAGGGCCAATGAAGAACTACGTCACAGTTTTTAGAAAAGGGGAGGGTCCTTCAAACGATGAGACTAATGTTAAATGCATTGAAAAAAGTTTATTCCTGAAGGCAAAGAGAAAGGAGGATTTAATTCACCAAAAAAATAAATAAATAAATAAATAAATAAATAAATAAAAATAAATAAAAAAATAATGACGTAATATTTGAGCGGCCCCCAATAATACAACTAGCGCTGGCAGTTGGACACTAGCTCTGTCAATTGCACAACTAGTGTTGTCAGTTGTATCACTAGCACTGTCAATTGTGTAACAAGCTCTGCCAATTGTGCAACAATTTCTGCCAATTGTCCAACCAGCACTATCAATTGTGCAACAAGCTCTGTCAATTGTGCAACGATCTCTGTCAATTGGGTAACAAGCTCTGCGAATTTTACCACTAGAGCTGTCAACTGTACAACTAGAGTTGTCAATTGTGCAAAAAGCTCTGTCAATTGTGCATCAGCACTGTCAATTGTGCAACAAGCTCTGTCAATTGTGCATCAGCACTGTCGATTGTGCAACTAGCGCTGTCAATTCTACTACTACCACTACCGCTGCCAATAACGCAACTATCGGCGTCAGTTGCACAGCTGTTGATTTGCACTTTCTTATATTAATTGACCTGCCAATTGCAATACTGAAACCGCTAGCTGCACACCATGTAACTGCTCACTCGCACTTCTACTTATTAATTTCCGGGATCCTTCAGCGTTTGAGCAAAAAAAAAAAAAGCTACTAAAGCAAATTTAGTTTCGGCAAAAAAATGAATAGATTGTTTTTTCCTACGGAAAACCCAATGGGAAAATTTTTAACAATTGGTTGAAATTCTCGGTCGGCGCGGACTTAAGTGAATAACCTAACTACTTTACTTCATTAAATTAAGCATTTTAACCAGAGCATACATATTTTTAATTTTTTTTTTTTTTTTTTAAAGGTCTGCCAGACTTCTTAATGACCTAATAGACGATCGAACCCCAATAAATCACCTGTGTCATCTTTACTAGGAAGAAGGAAGTGTTTATTAACTGATAAAAGCCGACCTAGAATATTAATAATATAACTTGATTAATTTTAATGTCTGATCGATTACAATCAAACTAATTTGCTGAAAAAAAACTTCCTCGATCAATTTATGGTATGTCGGGAGATTGGAGTTGATCGAACTATGAAAGGTCTCGAAGAAGCCAAGTCGATCAATTATAAAAAAAAAAAAAAAATTACATAATGAGCGTACTTGTATTAAACGTTTAAAAACGTCAAACACAAGAAAAATGATTATAGAGACATGTATAAATAGTAGAGTGCAAAGTGAAAGTACATAGGTGAAGGGCAGAATTTTATATTTTTCTTATTTTTTTTTCCAGTTTTTGATATATGGCCCATACGTTCAACGGGATGGTCTATTAAAAGTACTTTATCAGTTATAGTTAGCACTACACTTTACCCGCCTCACAATCTCGAAAAGTAATGTCCCAACTGATTGCATTTTCCATATATTGAAAATGGCCGATTTTAATCATCTTTTGTTGAAATCGTTTTAATTATACGGACTTGAACTTTATATTATACGAAGAAGTCGACCTTAAGAAAAACGGCGCTACGAGCCAAACGAAGATGATGATGATGATGATGCGGGGAGTTTATGGTCTTGCATTTCTGATTGGTTTTACTTCAATTATCAAACCATTATGAATTTTTTTTTTCTTTCTCTTTCAATCTGATAATCAAAAATGATTTTTTTTTCGCTCCCCCATTTTGCCATTTTTTTTTTTTTTTTTTTTTTGTCCGATTCAGTTCAATTTTTTTGTTTTACCGCAAAGAATCGTTAATGTACTTTCACGTCTAAATATGGCCATAAATTTTTCGCGTAAGTTACCTTCGAAAAAAAAAAAAATCAAAATGGATTCGATACTGCCATTCTTTTGATAGCTCCAGGCAAACCGATATTCTTTCCATTTTCGAAAAAGGAAAAAAAAATCTTGTTAAAACAATAGTTTTTTCCGCTTCATAACGGTTTTTTAATCAGGGCAAAAAAGAAGAAAAAAAAACGAAGAATATTATTTAAATATAAAAGCGGCAACGCATTAATTTTACTCAATAAACAGCTCAAAACGTTCTCAATCGGATAATTATCCCAAGGTACACATTATATATTATGCATAGTTAATGAATAGCGAGCGGCTTATAGCCAGATTACAATCGATAAAAATCATTTTTATTTATTCCGTATCTTTTTTTTTTTTTTTTTTTTTTGAAAAGAAAAAGGCCATCCAGGAAAAAGATATGACGACTCGAGTTTTCGACTTAGTGAAGCGTAAATACCCTACAAGCAAACGTAAAAGAATTTTTTCAAAAAAAAAAAAAAAAGGCAACTTGACTGAAATTCTTTTTTTTTGGATTTTCTTCAAGCTAATTTCGCTTAAATTTTTTAAATGGGAAGATTAAGTTTCACTTCAACGTTTAATTCTACATGACTTCGTTGCTTTACAAGTAAATTTACGTTGGGGACAATTATCTTTTTATCTATATTTTCTCTTGTGTGTTGTTTTAAAACGTGGTAATGGAGCTTTTAAACTGTTTTATTTTATCTAGCAAGGAAAAAAAAAAACGGTTCCGAAAAAAAAGAAGAAAAAAAATCGGTTTTGATAAAAACGGGGAAAAAAGTTCAATAAGTAAAAAAAAAAAAAAAAAAAATACCTGGTCCTAAGAGCAACGGTCCCGGTCACGAAGTTAAATTTATGATATTGAAACCCACGTTTAACTTACCGGGGTAAAAGCAAAATAAGATACGAGATTAGTTTTACGGGAGGCGTGAACAGGCTAAGTTTATGAGTTTTGCGCCGTCATAAAAATAACGCGACGGCACATGAAACCGCGCTTGTGCCAGGGTACTCGGGTACACTCCTCTGCATAATTAATGACTGTTAATTCCAGTTTGTAACATCAAAGTGTGAAAACGGAAATTGGATCAATCCATACCCGAAAAGAAGTAAACCCTTTTGCAGAAACGGATAGAAAACTTGAGACGAAAGAATTCATGTTGCGGATACGGAAAGAAATCGTTGGAAGGCAGAGGATGTCGATTGTTGCAGAAAATCGTAGTTTGATTTACCCTCTGCTTCTGTATATGTTTCTGCAGCTGTTTAAATGATTCTTGTCTGTTTCGGTGATTTCTTCGTCCATGTTCCTTAATGAAATCGTATGTTATTTATATCTTAATTCCTGCTTTTGTCTTCTGCTTCAACAGAGGTCCCCACTTTTGCTTTTTTCGTCCACCTCCTCTTATTATGATTTTTATCCTTCGGAATAATTAATAGTAGGTGGCGGTGGCGGATAAAAGCCAAGAGACCACTCTGTATGCTCCTTTCTTCTTTTCTAAAATAGCGGAGTCCCAGCTTGTGCAGACCATCTTGAACATCACGATCGGGGGAACAAACCGGAAGAAGTACATTTACACTATGGGCTGGCCTCTCTATAAAGGTTTTCTTTGACATTACCTTCGGTAGAGGGCGTTACAAAGAATTGATAGATGCTATTTACATAATTATTTACATGTGTGGTAGGAAAAAGAAAAAAAAGCACAGTAAAAAGATTTTCTGCATATTGCTAATTCCTCACATCTCTGCCTTGATTCTTCTGCCTACATTTCTGTACTTCTTGTTATGGTTCACAACTCTGCTGCTAAGTTTAATGCTGTTTTCCCGTTCTCTCTTTCCCACTTCATTTGCTTCTTTCGATTTTTGTCCATGTGCCTCTCTGCATCTACTTCTGTTTCGCGTTTTTTTTCTTGGTGCTCTTGATTTTCTTTGATCTTTCTCGCTATCTTGGCAGAGGCTTCCTTTGGCGCCATAAAAAGTTAAACAAAGGAATTGAAGGCGCCTTCCGCATCTTCTAGATTCCACCTGTAGTTCTGTTCTAATCTAATGCAAATTTTTTCTCTTTTAGGGGTCCTTCCACTTAAAAAAAATTCCAGAGTGGTGTATCCTAAATCTGACGTGGATGCATTAGAATGTTTCTTATTTTGCGAATTTTTGAACTCTTTCAGTTTTACACCTCAATTTTTTTTCTTTTCGTTCAAAAATAAAACCAGTAAAATTTTAGCGCTCTAAGATAAGTCTAAACCTTGCAGCATAAACCCCCCGTTTTACAAAAAACGCTAAATAGAGCCAAGTTTCCCTGATCGGGTTCTTTCATTGTCCGTTTTCCAAAGTTAGCAGAAAGATTGTTCTTTACGTATTTTGATCTGAGGAGCTCAAATCAGCAATCGAAATTTTAATAGCTTTCACCGTTTTTGATTTATTCAACTGCTAATTTTTTGGCTAATTTTTTGGCCAAAAATTCTGCTCAGCAAAAGTTTAATTTAATTCTTAAAAAATTCTAAAGTTGATGTCCTGGTCCTATAATACAGATTTTCTGGAGAGAGTCAAAAATTGAAGAATTGTAAATTTCATGCTGTCGTAATATTTGAATGGCCCCCGCAGTCAGGGGTATAATAACTACAAAAAATAATTTTTTTTACTATGCTTATACATAGGTGCACCATTCCCCCCAAATATAGTCGCTACATTTTATTCCATAAACCGTCCCCCAGGTTAAAAATTGTTGCCACACACCCGCTAATAGTTTGATTTTCACAGATAAAACTCTGTCCTTTTTCTCTTAAAACAATTTCATTCCACCCGAAAAAGAACGATTACAACAAAAATTAATTCAATCACATTTCGAAAAAAAAAAAAAAAAAAATTATATATATAGTATTTAATAATTTATAAAATATAATATCAGAAAAATGATGGAGAGTGACTCGGAAATTGGTTTTTAACTTAATTGAATTCGAAATTGGAATTTATCAGTTAAAAAAATTAGATTCGTAACGGCGGAAGGCGTTTTTTTTTTCTTCTTTTCTTTTATTTCAATATTTAAAAAAAAAAAACAGATTGTGCTTCTCTCGATCTCCAATAACACAAAATCTTTTTCTCTCCCATTTCCATTCCGAGGTGTGTGAGTTATAATAAGATTCATATTTTTTTTTTTTTTAAATCTTGAACGAAATTTTGATACTTCGAAAAAAGAAGAAAATAAAAAAAAAATTATAAAATAAAAACAAAAAATAGGAAGCAATTTGTTAAATGCTGAGTTACTATTTCCTCATTAAAATTTTTTTTTTTTCTTCTTCTCTTTTTCCTTTTCTAAAAGTAATTACTAATAATAATGATAATGGTTGAGTTAATGGAGTAAAATAAATGTTTAACAAGTGATAGATGTTGGAGGTAAGGGGTTATGCGATGTCAGTCTTCTTGACACAACAATGCCTTTATCATTTTTGAACCTTTAAGAATGATATGGAAGGCAGCCATGTGTAATATAAATGGCTCCGTCGCATTTTATAATAATAAAAAAAAAATGTATGTATACTGTATATATATGCGTCCAGGGTCGTAAGTCGTATACCTGTATCAAAATCGTACGTGTCAAGACTGACACCACTTTTTTTTTTTTGTATTTTTAAATTTTTATTTTTAAATCGGATGCACTTCAACCTATGGGAAACTTGCAAAATGGTCGATTGGATATGTCAAGATTCAAGAGCTATAGGGTGTGAAATTTGATATTTTTTTTGGGGTATTTCACGGAGGGAGTGAAAATAAGGACGCAGAAATCTGTCTGCCACCTTTTTTTTTTTTCGTTCGCTCTTGTGTGGCGACTGGACAGTAGCCATCACACGTGCCGTATTATTTAAATATGGGAGCTCCGATTGTTTATAAACTTACCGACACGAGGGAAGCCCGGTTGTCACGATTTTTGTCGTTAGAACGGAAACATTGTAACGTGGTTTTAATAATCGTCACGATTATAAAAAACGAATCAGTGAAAGGACGGGATGTTCCTGTCAAAATAATGAAGAGACAAAAAAAAAAAAAAAAAAAAAAAAAAAATGGCCGAAAATTCAAAAGGCTTGACCTGTCCAATAACTGTTACAATGATTCAGTAGGTAACTAATCTAGGGCATAACTTTTCCTAAGAGTAGGGAGCTAGAAGAGACTGCATTCCCGATTTCCGAATCCCGGGATTAAAGTAGAGGAAATTCCGGGATTTTTAGGAGTTATTAGTCCAATTTGGACAAAATTATTTACAAGAAACCGGGAGAATTTTTTATAATCCCGAAATCCCGGGATTGCAATCTCTAGCAGCTAGACTAAATAATTATCTTAACAAAAATTATTAAACCCCCAGAAATGCTTAAATGATTTTTTGAAAAAATTAGGAAACCTCTTCACGCAGAATAGCCCTCATGAATTACGAGAATGAAAAACAAGAAAATAAATGACAATACAAAAAATTAGTCTACATGTTGCAAGAAATGAACTTTACAAACCCAATAATTTCCTTTTTTCCATTTACGAAATCCAATTTGAAATGCCACAGTCAAAGAAAAGAAAAAAAAATAAAACGCACCGAATCAAAAAAAAAAAAAATCTCTTTTTGCAAAACAATTAATTTCGCTTTGTTTTAAGCTGCAGCTGCGGTAAGATCAAGGCATATAAATTTGTTTTAATATGCCGCCGGTGGGTGGCCACATTATTATTATTTACACGCCGAAAAAAATTAAAATAATACATACAGCAGATATTACTTGCACATATTACGTATACGCTCCAGTACGAAATTTTACGTATTAAAATTATATTGCTCGACAATTTATGAAATGCCTGGAAATTGTCGTTCTATTAAATTTGTTTCGGATTACGATAGGTCAGTTAGATTACCGATCTAAACTTAACCTCGGATAATTTACTTTGACATTGACCGGAAAAATATTTTTTTTTTTATTATTGGAATTTTCTTTCCTGGATTTATAAATATTTTCACTTGCATCGTGCACTTCGTAGAAGTGCAGTTCTATGCTTTTAAATTTCAAATATTTTTTTTTTTTAAAAGTCCACAAAAAAAACATTTTAAAAAAAAACATAAAAAAATTGGAAATATGTATAAAATGCATGAAATTTCCCATTCGTTATTTGCCCAAAAAAAAAAAAAATCACAGGGAGGCCTCATTCCTCCTCTCAGGAGAGCTGAGTCGGGAGCCTCCTTGGCTACCCATGCATGCTCCCTAAAGATCCAACTGGTGGTTAGCCCCCTCAATTTTTCATTTGCGAACAAAAACTTTTTAAGTACCTGTGAATCTTCGAAAAAAAATTAAGTTAATATTCCATAATTCTCAATAAAGTTTTAAGAGCCGCAGGGACCCCCGTAATCTTTGTACGATTACCCTTTTTAAAATCATTCAATTTTACTCAAGTCACAAAAACATAATAAAAATTAAAAACTGTTACCAAGAACTTTTTAAGAAATAAATAAATAAATAAATCACGTTTTTATTTAAGAAAAAAAAATTTTCCGCGAATCGAACTTTATAGAGACATGTATTGTGTGTGTTTGTGTGTGAGCTGTTGGTTATTACCGTCATTAGTGCCGGCTTTTTGCTCCATGACGCAGGGAAATCGTGAGTTAAACGTGTACAATGGGATATTATTCCTCCTTCCCCTCCTCCCAACAAAAAAAAAAAAAAAAAAAAAAGAAAATCTGCTCCAATTATAAAAAAAAAGTCGAAAATCAACAAGTTTATTTAATTACATAAATTAACAACGTTTTAAATGCAGCATCGATTTCGGATGTAATTTGAAGTGTGTTCGTGCAATATCAAAACACTGAATTTAAAAATAAAAATAAAAAGTAAAAATTTAAAACGAAACTGTCAGCAGCACCGTGAGAAATTTCATTCATTTTAGGCATGACTCTTCTCAGAATCATTAAATCTTATTAAAATGAACGATATGGCTGGAAGCTAAGGGAGAAAAAAAAAAAAACAATCTTTGTACGTATTCATTATTTTATTACTTTTTATCCTATGCAACAAAGTTGGAATTCTCGTATGGAGCCAAAAAAAAAAAAAAAAAAAAAGGTCGAAAAAACGCCACGCGTCTGTGTACTGACGGAAGTAGGCTGGAAAGCTTTCTTCATTTTTTTTTTTTTTTTTTTTTTTTTTTGAAACTAAATAAAAGGAAAAAAATTTATTTCTTTATAAAACGGATTCAATTGAAATATTTTTATTATGTGACGTTAACTAATTATGTCCTATATAAAATGTTGACTCACTCACGTTAATCAGCCTTTTTTTTCTTATTGTTCGGGTTGAAAAAGAAAAAAAAAATTTGGTTTATTTATTTTTTATCAGCGAAATATATCTTTCGTGCCTATATGTGTATTCTTTCCCCTCCCGAAGAATTAATATTACCTTTCTTGAAACAAATAAGAGCATCTTGCATCCGAACTGAAGGGGATCATTTTTCACTTAAAAAAAAAAAAAAAACGAAGATAATATTCAGCTCTGCATGTCCTTCTCGAGTCCATTTATCAGATTGAATCGTAGTTTAACTAATTGGAACCGTATAGGAGACGCAAAAGCTTTTTTTCATTGGATGCAGTGTTTTTGAATTTTTTTGGCTACCGCATTCAAAAAAAAAAAAAAAAAAAGGCTAGTGCGAAAGGAAAAATGCCTAGCGGAAAAACATTTTCTTTGAAATCGGGGCGAACACATTGAAAATATCTTGTCAAGACCTGTGTCGTTGTCGCAAAGCGTTGCTTTGTTGCGATACATTGCTGCTTTGTTGCAAGACAGAACTTGCTCAAAGGATCTCGCGACGTTAGAAACAAAAGGTTCCAAATCGACCTCCCCATCGAAATTAATTTTTTTTTTTTTCAAAAATCATCTAAGCTTTCTGTGTACTTTCAACTCTTGTTTTCAAAATTTTAAATAGAATTCCTACTCTTTCCGCGTATTTTTGAAAAAGTTAAAAGGGGCTAAGTACGAAAACTTAAAACTGAATTTAGAATAATAAAGTTTTAAGTAGCTTTTTGCTGAATAAAAAACTTGAAAAAGGCCACAAATATCCCGGAAGTTCCAGAATTGCTGTAGAGGGTCTCAGGAAGAGTCCCTATTTGGTTTTGAAAAAAATGCATGGATTTAAAAAATAATTTAGTCACTTTTTAAATACCGGTAATTTAGCCATAAATAAATAAATCTAAAATAATTTTGTCCCTAATTTAGTCACTCTTTTTTTTACTTTTTTGCTTACAATAAAAAGGTTCTAATTTCTTTACTTAGCTTATGGGGCATTTGGAACCTTTTGTTTTAAAAAAGTCACTAAATGGGCTCGGTTTTAGGAACTTTTTAAAAAAAACTTATTACAGGTTGATTCGATTGAACGACCGCCGTGTAGACAGGTCCGGAAACTTCCTTGGCCGTTCATGTCCAGCTAAACTACGCAAATTTTAGTTCTAAAACGGACCATTGATGGCGCTGCGATCTTGAGAGGCGCAACATGTCTGATCGTTTAAGTTGGGACCACGGCCGTATAGACGTCTGCAAGGCCGTGCACCTCCATCGTTGTTTACAAATCTCAACGACCAATCAAAAAGCGTCTCGCGTACAAGTAGCGCTTACGGTGGTAGAAAGGAAGAAGTAATTTTTGCGTAGTTAAGCGGGACGAGATCTCTCATGTATAAGGGATAGGAGTTTCCGGACCTGTCTAAACGACCGTGGATTGAACTAAAACTTATAGAATATTTTCTTAATTGAATTGGATAGAATTGAATTATATGTTGATTGTTGAGTGTCACCAATTTAACAATCTAATATTTTACAAAATAAAACAAAGTAAAAAAGATAAAAAACTCATCTTTCGGAACATCGCTACAACGAGGAGCCAAAGATAAGTAAAAAATGTCTTTGAGACGTTTCAGACTTATGTCAAAGTTAAGCTCCGGATTTTTAAATAATATGTTCACAGATCTGTAAAATTTCAATACCGAAAGTAATTCAGGGACGAAGGTACAGTTACAGAAACTTTAAAATGGCCCATACCGTAAAATTTCTTTGCGTTGCACTTAGAACCTTTTGTGTTTAACGTCGCGATCTCCCATCACCCACACGTGGGTGGTGCCAAAGTACAAGACATTTCTCATAATCCAGAGGCAATCCAAAGTAAGGTACACTGCAAATTTCGAGAAAAACTAACAAGCTTGTACCTGTGGAGCACTCGAACCCCCAAGTGAGTTGAATGAAGATGTAACAGTGTTTACAAAGTGCAGAGCACCGTGGCAAAAAGTCGCATGACCCAGTCGCCAGCAAGTCGATCACCCCAACCTGTCACAAAGTCCCCCATTTCACAATATTCCAAAAAGAAATGCACAGCACCCTGCAGTGATAAATTTTCCTATCGGGCAATTTTTCAACGCAAAGTCTTTCTTGGGCGCTAGTATGATCTGGGTGTCACTTAACAAGAACCCAGGGGACGATTCTTTTTTTTTTTTTTATTAACCCACCTACTTTAGTTGTACACACACATATATACATTTCCAGACGATTATTTCGTAATCCTGTGGCGTTGGTCATTTTATAAATATTATGACAGGGTGATAAACGCCATTGTTCGCGGTGGGTGGAAATTTTGCGATTCACCTTTAGGGTTGGGTTTGATACATGGGATACGTAAAAATGACCATATCTCACCCAAAGTGGGCATTATATAATTTTGCAAGTCGGAATAATCTAGGTCACTTTATAGATACGTCTTTTTTAAAAAGTTTCGACCGAGACCTCACCCACATAACCACATACGTACTTTCGATTTGAGAAGGCCAACCTTGAAAAATCATCCGATTTGCTTATGCCGGTCCTGCATTAAAAATACGAAGAAAAAACGAAACCGTCCTTTTATTTTTTTTTTCCTCTCCTCTCTTTCATCGGTTGGGAGAGATTTTTTTTTTTTTTTTTCTGAATCAAATTTTCAGGTTATTCTTATCTAGGAGTCTCTCTTGCTTTTAATAAATTTATGTTTCGATTGAGAAGATTTACCTGTTATGGAAACTTGAGCGGAAGAAACCGCAATCTCTTCATAACAACCGAACAGAGATGAGGATCATTTTCGAATGCGGCAAAGGGAACGAACCGTTTATTTCTTAAAAAGACCGATCGGTTTATTCCTTATAACCTGAATCGATAGTTCATTTTGACGTCGCTGGACATGACAAGTGACAATAGAGTTTCATTATTCAAACAACGGGGTATCTGCTTCCAAAGATCAATGGTCCAGCGGTTGTATCAGCATCCCTTTCATTTTCTCATGTAGACAGTGGCGACTTTAACAACGGGATACCTTGCTTTTTAAAAAAGGAAAACAGGGATTTCCTTTTACCTTAAGGCCGGTACATAAATTTATCAAGTTACGTTTTAATTTTCAATTTTCTTCCCTGATCGGTCATATACGTTCATTAAACTTGTAGCTGTGGTTAATGTCTACCTTCAAGTTAGTTTATTTTCTTAAGTTTGGTTAATATTTTAAGTTAGTTTGTAATGGATAAAGTTCGCTTGGTAGGTTCTATTTAAGATCTGGTGCTAGTTAATCGCGTTCGTATGGTTATTTGGTAATTTATCGATTGTGATTATCGTGTTCGTTTGGTAGGTTCGATTTAAGATCTGTTGCTGGTTAATAGTGTTCGTCTGGTTATTTGGTAATTTACCGATTGTGATAATCGTGTTCGTTTAATAGGTTCGACTCAAGATCTGGTGCTAGTTAATCGTGATCGTTGGTAGGTTTGATTTAAGATCTGCTGCTGGTTGGTTAATCGTGTTCGTCTGGTTATTTGGTAAATTATCGATTGTGATAATCCGTGTTCGGAATTCGAATCGGAATTGGAATTGGAATCTCGTCTGAAAACAGTTTGAAATCTTCGGAATCGAAATCGGCATCACCATCCAAAAAATTATTTTCGATTCAGATCGACCTAAAAAGCACGAAAATACCGTTATTACAGTAAATCAGTTTTTGGTTTTAATAGGAAACAGAATCGGGATCGAAATCTTACTCATAAATAGTCAAGATTCTGCGGAAACGGAATCAGAATTGCAGCCCTGGTTTATGTGCCACCAAAGTTGTAAATAGTCGCTTCTGTCTAGTACTTTAAACAGGAATTCGGAATCTAAATTTGGTAATAAGTTCAGGACAATTTACAAGGTTAATAAAGACGCGTTAAATAAATAAAGCGTTACTTAAATTTCAGCACCACATAAAATAACATGTTTATGTAAATAAAATCATGATGCCAGCATCGCATAGAATAAAAAATTCTTTTATGATTGCTAAACTGTAATAAATGTATTAAAATTCAATGGGAATTGCAAGCAATTTTGCTTGCAATTCAAGCAACTTCTAAAGCATCTTTGCCAAATAAATTATTCATCCAAATATAGGACATATTAATGTTTTTTTACTATCATTGGCTCTTATTATTACACGCATTCTGATAGTCAGCAAACCAAAAACGCAAACTTTATCTTTTTCCCATGCTCCACTTAAAAATTTCAAGCAAACAAGTTATCACATGCCAGCTAACATATCATAATTTCACCCTCAAATATTTCTTCCCGTCACTCTTAACCAACTTTTTTAACTTTCCAAAAAAACCAAAAAAAAAAAAAAAAAAAAAAAAAAAAAATTGGTTATTTAACATTTTATCAAAAAAAATGATTACTTCCTTGTCAAAAAGAAAAGAAAAACGTCTTCTAAAAAACAAGACAATGCAAAATAAAAAAAAAAAAAGTTTACGCAATAACCCTTTATATTTTTTTGCAAAGTTCATAAAGATCATACTTTATTATTGGCTATGGAACAATTAAACGAACCGCTACGTCATTGACCGCTTTACAAAAACTGCGCACAGTTAATCTCAAATTTTGATCATTGTCTGCGGGTTTTAGTTATCGCGTTTCCCCGATGATCCCTAAGGACAAGCAACCTCCGGTTTCGGACTCCTAACTAGATTATGCAATAAAACTCTCAATGTTTTATTAAACAAAAACTGTTTACAAAACTCGACCCCGAACACGG
The DNA here is from genome assembly GCA_037577465.1 of Liposcelis bostrychophila. Lineage (NCBI taxonomy): Eukaryota > Metazoa > Arthropoda > Insecta > Psocodea > Liposcelididae > Liposcelis > Liposcelis bostrychophila. Next base: position 19,563,785 of record CM075207.1, read on the forward strand.
GCGTGCTAAATTCAGGCTTTGAATGGAATACCTTGTTTAGCGATGAGAGAAAGTTATTTTTATTTTTTTTTTTTTATTCATACATGCATATACATCTGGGGTTGAATCGTGATTCAATATTGTGTTGTTCTGTATGATAAGTCGATAAATCATTTTTTAAAAAGTCTCGATTATTAATTATCTTGTGCTAAATTTATACATTGTCGTCCTTTATTTTTATTCGTATTCGATTGTTTTTTAATTTTTTTAAATTACAACATAGGTCGAAGGGCCTAAAGCGGTGCAACTTCAATTTGTATCTTTTTATTTTTATTTTTATTTTTATTTTTTTTCTCAAAACTTCGCAGGAAAAAATTGCGGTAATAACTGTCCGAAAACAATCCCTGTTTACGGGAAACCAGAACCCGATTATTAATTGCGAATCGAATGTAAATCGCCTCATAAAAAAGGGCCTTAACGGCAATAACAAAAAAAAATAATAATGTTAGTGTAATGAAATATAAGTATTGCACATCTTTTTAAGTTCTAAAATAAACTTGTCTAAAAGTTCACGATTTGAGATTGTATCTGCCTTATCCTACTTAACGGTACAACATGGCCAATTCCGTAATTTGACGTGAAGTCTGTTTTTTTTTTTTTTTTTAATGGCCAAAATGGCCATTCCTTATCATGCGAGAATGCCTCTAGCCCTTTTTTTTTATTTTTTAAAGTTTTGCCGCCAAATTCCGAGAATGCAGCGATTTTAGAATTTTATTATATTTCTTATTGGACCGTAAAAATAGCGAAAATTCGATTTTTTTTTTCGGAAATGCGAAACTGCTTTGTCTTACGGATCCTCGGTTTCGGGGAACGCTAATTAACTATGAAAATTTGATGGGTCAGGGAGGAGCTCCTTTAAATTATGTAGGATTTCATTCTCTCCGAATTTGCGACAGCTCCGATAATTTGCTGATTTGCAAAACGGGATAGCAAGGTCGATTAAAGGTTTAATAAGGTGTAAATATGTCAGCTCTGGGAGGGAGAGAGAAAACGAGCCATGCGTTGGCCAAATTAGAATTGGAATTTTTTATAAATTGCTTAAGGTCATTTCCTGGAAAATTTCAATAAAGTTCGAATTTTCAAATTGGAAAAAAAAAAAAAAAATGCGAAGCCTCAATTAAAGGTTTCCTTTTTTTTCTTTCATCTACTGCAAGGTCAATAATTTTTTTTTGGAAACAAACCTCCTATTTTAACAAGTTAAATCATGCAAAAAATTGAAACCTTCGCTACCTAATGCCACTCCTCAAAAACTATCAAGATAAAATCTTTTCCGTGGTGTTAAAATTAATCCTTAATCCGATTGTTCCATCCCCCAGACTCATTCCCATTCCCAGATTCTATCCGGATATTGAGAAGCCCTTATCTTCTTCCATTTAAATCATCTCCTTTTCAAAAAAAACAATATTTTCTTTCCGAATTTTCACTGCTTTTTTAATACGAGGAAAAATGAAAAAAAAAAAAAAAAAAAAAAAGGTGAATATTTAACGGTTGATTCTGTTCTGTCCAATTAAATCCTTCCATCTGGATAAAATATTTTCAGCTTAAATTACACGGTTTGGCTATTTCTTTTGCTTGGTGCTTCCGGTATGAAGTCCAATTATTGGGTGCTTCGACTCTTCTCGTGAATTCTATTTTTTTTTTTTCACCGGCCATATTTATCAGTAGCCAACAACGTTTCGATTTCCACGATAAATATATTATACGCTACTGTGGGATAATAATGCAATCGGTCGAAACAATTACAAAAAAAAAAGAAAAAAAAAAATTGTACTGAATTTTTTTGTTTGTTTTGTTAACTTATCGTCATCGATCATTAAATAAATAAAAATTTAATTGTTACCAACAAAAAAAAGAAGCGGTCAGGGATCTTCAAAATGCGAATTTTTAACTTCTGAACCCTCGAAATTTGCATAAAACACTATTTTTTTTTCGAGCCTGAGATGAGAGAGAGAAAAAAAAAATCAAACCTTGTATCCCTTACTGACCTCCTCTCTCGAATTCTATGTCAGTTCGTTATCTTTAAAAAACGAAACGAAAACAACCTCCGTCGATGAAAATGTTAATAATAAATTGCATAATTGATTTAAACGTTTATAGGACGTTTTAACATTGAGGGGAACCTCGGGGTACCTAGCTCTAGTAACAATGCATGGATCACACAGTACATAACTTATGCAATGAAAAAAAAAAATGGTCGGATGGGCCTACACCTACGTTACTTAATGAAATTCGCCTCGGGTAGGTCAAGAAGTGCCCTATTGCTCAATATTATTTATTCATCAGTGAAAACGATCAATATATTTTGGTTTTTTTTTTTTTTAATCTTAATTTAACATCACTATGCTGAGAATGAAAAATGTTATTATTTTGACTCTGATTTATCCTAACATGTCGTTTGAGTAATGACCATTTCATATTTTTATTATTATTTTCTCAGATGGATTAAACAATGCAACGTTATCTCCATTCGTTTTGGGGGATCGTTTTATTTTTCAAAGACATTCAAATACGGTATTTTGATCAAATTAAAAAAGTTAAGAATTTAATTGGACGTGGTATAAACTGACGAAAAGTAAACAAACGACGTGGCAGCAGATAAAAGAGATAAACAAACAATGTGGCAGGAGATAAGAGGTAAACAAACAACGTGGCAGGAGATAAAAGAGGTAAACAAACAATGTGGTAGGAGATAAAAGAGGTAAACAAACGATGTGGCAGGAGATAAAAGAGGTAAACCAACAACGTGGCAGGAGATAAAAGAGGTAAACAAAGTCGCAACCATTTTTCAAGATGCACCATTTGAAAGCGTCTCGAAAACAGCCAGCGCTGCTGGTGGTGAACCGTAGTTACGGTCAACAGCGGAGAGGGACCTTAGACCGGCTTTTACGACCGTGGGAGCAGATACAACAGTAGATACAACAGCAGACGTGGCTACAACAGTAAACAAAGCGAGTGACAACGAACAAAACTATAAAGGAGAAATCCAAAAATTAATTCTTCAAATGGAAAAAGACAATTTTTTTGTCGAGAGAAAATCTTTTAATAATTTTGTCCTTAAACATTATTGCTAAAACGTATTTTCGGGCTCATTTCCAAAATATCAAACTATCCGATTCTATTATCACTTCAAGCTCGATTTTAAAAAAGAAAAAAAAAAGGAGAGGAAAAAAAAAAATGAATCCAATTATTATTAAAGTTCCTCGTTTTATTTTCTCATATAATTTTGATCCGCTGCCAAGTTATGTATATCAGTAGACCCGAGAATAAATTTCACTTAAATTCTGGTATTAAATAACCCATTAAAAAATATAACCAACTTAAAAAAGAATTTCTTAATTGCTTTCAAAAATTTTTTGACGCGTGGCGAAGTTTGAGCCGTTCCCCCCGTACCCCCTCCCCCTCCGAAAAAACATTCCAAGCGGGGGGGGGGCTCCCCGAAGGGAAGAGGGAGAAAGATGAAAAAAAAAAATCTGGGGAGAGAAAATGGTAAGAGTCCGTATTGACCACATGGGAGGGTGTAGAGCAGGAACTACAGAGAAAACGGAAAAGTTATGAAGCAATGGGACATGGGTCATAAATTCCAAACCACACGAGCCTTCCTTCTCCTTTTTCCTCCCCTTCCAAAAAAAACCCTTTTCCTAAAAAAAAAAAAAATCCCGTTTTAAAAAAAAAAAAAAGCTTAGCTATTTTCCTTTTTACCTTTTATCTCCAGGTTTTTATTTTAAAGGGTTAACGAGTATCAAAGTAATGACGTGAATCGGATTTTGCAGTTCTAATTATGCTCGCCTCTTAAGTTTCTTTTCAGTTATTTTTCTTAAAGATCGGTTTTTTTTTTCATTCTCCAAACAAATTTAGCGCGCGGGAAGCAAAAGGAATTTTAAAAAGAAAAACAACAACAACAAAAACGCTCTTCTCTTATAATACAACAAGAGTTATTATACCTGTATGTAAATAAATATATCCAGGTATGTTTATTATTACATTTTTTGATTAGGCTTGTTGTCGTCGAGAAGTTGTGTCAATGTATTTTTTTTTTTAAGATTCCTTATCTTCAGAATTTTTTATTTTAACTTATGGGTAAATTAAAACATTTAAAATAAAAACATAATAGTAGAAAATATTTAAGAATACGGGATTTTTTTCACCTAAAAAAGAAAAAAAAATTCTTTTTTTTCTCCCCGAAACGCAGATGTGCATGACAAGTCCATAGGAAAATAAAAAAGACATCCCCTGCTTGAAGTTGATGTATACACATATTCTGAGTGGAAGAATGTAATATGATAGGCTGCTTAAATTGCTTAAGTGGAAATGTCGCTAGGCAGGAGAAAGGCAAAATAAATAAATAAATAATAAATAAATAAAATAAAATAAAATAAAATAAAATACTTGCAATTTTAATTCGGTGATGATTCGAACGTGAAAACCGCCTTTTTTTTAAAATAAAAATTTTACACTCAAATCGATTAAATCAAAAAATCTTATTGCACAGCGTTTTAAATTTCGTTATTTTTAAATTTTTAATGCGATGGGAGAGAAAATATTTGGCCAGGTCAGGAAACCGTACGATTATATTATTTTTTATTTTTTAGATATTAGCAATGCGATGCTAATTACCAACTCGCTGCTTTTAACTACTTAATTCATTCGGCTCTCATTAGTTTCATTATCACGTATTTACGCGGGATGGTAATCTAAATAAAAAGATCAAATAAGATTACGACCTTGCCATCGATTCGCGAAACATTCATTCAGAATTAATAATAAAAACGTGAATGGAAATTTTAAAAGGGAATAGAAAGGAATTTCACGTGTAAGGTAAATTCTGTTTTTAATTTTTTTTTTGGTTCTGCCCCAAAAAATTTAATATCCTCGCGGATTGCAGGTATCACGTGATCACCTTTTACGGAGGTCTTGCGAGGGGTACTTTTTTGCATCACTTCGTTCTAATAACATTGCATAATATTACGAATAGCTTTTAAATTATTCAACACTGATTGAGTTATTTTAATTTGACAAATTGCACTAATAAATTTTTTTACAGGTGTGGTCGGATGGAAGGACTAAATTTCCGTGGCTGAAGGTCTAAAAAAAATGGTTATGCAAGCAGCCATGGCTCTGGTTTAAGGGTGAAAGCTCAGATGTGGCAAAGGCTGGGTTTTGGGAAAAATCCGGATATGTCCCGAAATTTTTCGAAATCCTTACTTAAAAAAGGGTTTAGTAGTTGCCGGTACAATGTGAACTAAAATATTAGTGCAGTTAAAATTTTTCTTGTCAGCAGTAAAAACTCTTTTTTTGATTGTACACACTCGCCGTCTGGGAAAAATTCAGAAGATTTTTTTGTCTGAGTGGAAGAATGAGTTATAAGACACAAAAAAATTTAAGTTAATCCCATTAAAAAAAAAAAAAAAAAACAATGATGCAAAAAAGTGTAAAAACAAGAGAGGGAAAAATTCCGAAAGTTAAAATAAAATTTTCATTACCGTCAAAAAAAAAAAAAAGTCGGAAAATGGAAAATTGTCAAGTGACCAGGTGCAAAGCCCAGCTTTACATTATTAAAAAGAAAATGGGGAGAAAAAACTGGGGTGAATACGGAGCAACACACGGTTCAAACATTCGGATAAAGAAAATTAAACTACTTGCATTTTAATGAACGCGCGATAATAATAAGATTTTTTTTAATAGTTTCTTTTTTTTTTCCCTCGAAACTTTGGTCGTTTCTGATTTTATTTTACATTTGTTATTTTCCTCCCTTCGGTCCCCATTACCTTCATTTTCACCCTCCCATCCCCTTCCCCTTTCCCAAAGCGGCAACGAAAAATAAAATATATAGGAGAAGACCTATTTAGCCTCAACGTTTTCTTGTTGACTCCGGAGGCGAAGTAATGAAAAGAAAAAAAAAAAAAGGAAAAAAAGAAAACACACTCTTCTTCTTTTCAGCTATAAGAAGGGATGTAGTTTACCCCGGAATGAAATATTCTTATAAGGCTTTAGCAATTCCTTTTCAAAAAGATGTTCCTTTTATTCTAAAATAGGATATAAAGAGACTTTTACGCCTTTTCTTAGGGTTTCTATTCCAGTTTTCAAGAAAAACCCGGGCGTCTATTCAAACCTCTCCTCCGAATTCCAAACAAAATTTTCCCTTAACCGTCTGATTAGCGCTATTTTCCCTGGGAGTAAATTTCATGACCGTAAGGTAAACCCTGAATACATTCGAAACTCTTCATTTAAAAAAAAAGAAAAAAATCCTTCATTAGCAAAATATTCTTTTTTAAAGATTAAACCATCCGTTTACGAGATAGCGAGCACCCCAACATTAAAAAATAATTAAAGTACAAACTTTCTTGCGAGTTATCACATTTTCAAAATTAACTCTTCTGGGAATTTATAAAAAATTGAGGTACTTTCAAGCAATTAGCGTTACAGCAATCGAAAAAAAAGGGCTGAACGGTTTTTATTTTGTTTTATTAATTTTTTTTTTTCCTAGTTTTATAATTCAAAACGAAAAAAATGACTCTTGCTAGTCTCGGTATTAACTGCTACGCCCTGACTCGTTTTTATCTGGTTTTACGATCTGAGACCAATACGTCTCGGTGACATCTAATTCTCAATGTCTCAATTAACTAACCAATGTCAACAGTTTTAATCGGGGAATTTAATCAGTTAACACGAAGTTCGTATACACAATTTTTTTTTCCTACTTATTCATCCTGCGGCAAAACTACTGGAAGGAATTTGTAAATATCACAAAAAGAAAAATGACGCAGTGACGATTTTCAGTGAAATCGTCAACTTCTGAAGTGGCACCCCCGGAAATTAAACCTTCTGCATAAAGCAAAAAAAAAAGAGAAACGCAAAAATTGGATTCACCTTTAAAAAAAAAAAAAAAAGTCACCAAATTAATCATTTGCAACTGCTGACCGCAAAATCCACCCCTACTTCCCCCGCAAAAAAAACATCAATCGAAAAAAAAAAAAATTGCCACTTAAAAAAAAGTTTTCTATTTTTTTTTCTCACTTTTTTCTTCTAATTGTAAATTCCCTTTATTTTTTTTTTTTTAAATCTGCAACACATAGTTATTATTTCCCCCCAGTTTTCTTTTTTTCATAAATATTCAACGTCTTAATTAAAACCGCTTAAAAAAAAAAAAAAAAAAAAAAGGTCGCGGGAAAAAAATAATTTTTTAGTTTATCTGTTTACATGTTGCTTTGCTTTTTTTTCCCCAGCTTTCCTTTTTCCCGAGAATTTCCCTTTCTGTAAAGAAGATAAATCGAGTGTGAAACGACGCGGACGGGATAAAAAAAAAATTAAGAAAAAGAAAAACATAAAGGATAATACCTCGATTGAGTCTTTTGATGACGCTGATGAGATTAATCGCTTAAAAATAAGAGGAAAATAACAAATTTTTCTCTTCTCATTTTCGGGGAGGAAAAAAAAAGAAAACCTTATTTGATTCGTTAAGGAACTTTTAAAATTAGCAAAATGCACTTTTAAACGAAAGATTTTTCGTTTTCGAAGACAGGTTTTTAAAGTAATTACGACATTTTTGTATAACTGAAATTTTCTCCCCATAAATTTTCATTTTATCATTTTTCTTAGTTAAAAAACTAACTTTTTCGACGGTAATGAATTCGTTTTTTTTTTCCTTTTTCTTTTTATGCTTTTTTTTCCCATTAGCGCATAAAAGGATTCCTACGATATCGCATTACGATTTCTTTATTAAATATTTAAAAGGTATCCCCGCCCACGCATTTCTAGGTCAGCAGGATCGTTCCAAGGCCGCGTGGTTTTGCTAATTCCGTATAAATCACGTCACGTTCTTATAAGAAGATGAATAATATTATACGTTTGTAATTAAGTCATTTTCTATCTCGAACGATAATCTTAAATTCCTGAGGGGGGGAGTGTTGGTTTTTGCCTCGGGGTCAATTGTTTTGCATTTAGTTTGAAACAAAATATATATAAAGAATCGTTTTTCAGTCAAAACAAGTGCCAAGAAAAAATATGACTGATTTTTATTAAAAAAAAAAAAAAAAAAAAAAAAAAAAAAATATTAAAAAAATCGAACGAAGTAAAATGGCAGTATAGACTATTAAAAAGTGAGGAAAAAAATACTCAGGGTGAAAATGATACAATGAAAGTAATGACTGAAAATATTAATAAACTTGGTGGGCTTTTACACGGTAATAATTGCAGCTACGAAATTCATTACTCATTATCTAAATAAAAAATTTACTGCTATAAAAATCGAACGATTTCCATAGCATCTTATGCGATGCAATTATCAGAGCTACATCTTATTACCGAATGAGCAAAAAAATATTAATATTTTAAAAATACTTTTGAAATATTTTTCAATATTTTAAAAATATTTTGCAAAGGCACTATGGCAAAACCCTGACCTTTCAAAACCCCGACCGGGGTTTTGCAAGGTCAGGTTTCTGAAATGCGGTGTATTAATAATTATTTTAATTTTTTGAATTGTCGTGGTTTTGAAAAATTAATTAAAAATTATTTTTGAAAGATTTTCAAAACCTCGAAAAAATCGGGGATTTGCAAACGATTTACAATTTTTTAAAAAAAAAATTTGAAAAATAAATAAAAAAGCTAGGAACATTGAAAATATCCGAAAACTTCAAAATTTAGAAAGCAAGACTATTGCGGGATTATTGCAAAATTAAATGATCAAAAACATCAAAAACCGGCGTTTTTTGAAAGTAAAATGAAGAGCAAGCGGAAAAAAAGATCAGGGTCCATGTTTTTGTTTTGAATGCGTTGACAAAATCTAAACATAAGACTGCCCTATAAGCGACTTCAGCATATAACTCCATTTTCAAAACAACTCGAATAGAACCATTGTTGACAAAAGCTAAACAGCAGAGAGAAGCTATTGTTTCCAAATGGAGATACACTAAAATAGCTTACAGGGGCAGAAGAGCTAAGTGTAAACAAAACAATGGACTCTGATCCATTTTCCCGCTTTCTCTTCAAATTTGTTATGTTTTAAAAGCATCACTTTCTAATCAACTTGAAGAACACTCAATAAATAGATAAATGTATATTCTGGCCAGGTTGCCTATCAGCTCTTGGCACCGGCCACATTTAAAGGGGATGAGCCTCCCGTCGTCGTATCTCCTCCGTACAGAGATAAGACGCTCCGCACATTCCCCACTGCAAAGAATGTGGCCGCAAGGATGCGCCATCCTCTTTGGTTAACAGATCAAACAAAAACGACAAACGCTAATTGAGTTTTTGGCGCAGGCTTTGAGGCTCAAGGTCGAAGAAGGCTGCCTCAGAGCCGTTTGCTGAGCTGTAATTTCTTTTGCGGGGATTCGTTATTCTCCGTGTACGAACTGCACAGGTGCACAAGATGTACCTATTTTTCGCGCGATAGACGATTGCACTACGCATAATGCGCATCTCAAGTATTTTAAGTGTTCAAATTGAATTTCCAGCTTTTGAACAATTTCGTAGTTTTCGGGGATTTTCAATGTCCTTAACTTTTTTATTTAATTTTAAAATTTTTTTCAAAACAAATCGTAAATCGTTTGCAAATCCCCGATTTTTTCGAGGTTTTGAAAATCCTTCAAAAATAAATTTTAATTAATTTTTCAAAACCACGAAAATTTTAAAAATTAAAATAATTATTAAAACACTGCATTTCAGAAACCTGACCTTGCAAAACCCCGGTCGGGGTTTTGAAAGGTCAGGGTTTTGCCAGGGCCCCTTTGCAAATATATTTTTTAAAAAGCAATAAAAATAATTTTAAGATCTTTGTCAAACTTCTTAAAAAACTTTTATTGTTTTTTGTTTTAAAAAATATTTGCATAATATTTTAAAAATATTTAATAATAATTTTGAAATATTTAATAATATTTTAAAGGGTGCAAATTCACTATGAAATGTTGGACCAATATGTCGGTACTAAAAGTTGGACAAACATGTTAAACCAACTTGTTGGAATGTTGAACGAACTTGTAAATTCTGCAATAGTCGATTCGTTTGTTTGTGAAACATGTTCGTACAACATTTTGGTCCAACTTGTTGCACCAACATGTTGGGTTAAGAGTGCAAATTCACTATGGAAAGCTGGATCAACATGTTGGTACAACAAGTTGGACAAACATGTAGTACCAACTTGTTGTTCCAAATGTTTGACAAACGAACGAATCTACTATTGCAGAATTTACTCCTAGGGTGCAAATTCACTATGGAATGTTGGAGCAACATGTTGGTACAACAAGGGAATGTTGGTGCAACATTGGTGCAACATTCCATAGTTAATTTGCACCCAAAAATATTTTGCAAATATTTTTTTAAACAAAAAGCAATAAAAATATTTTTAAAATCTTTGTCAAACTTTATAAAATATTTTTATTGTTTCTTGCTTCAAAAAATATTTGCATAATATTTTTAAAATATTGAAAAATATTTCAAAAATGTTTTATAAATATTAATACTTCTTTGCTTATTGGGTATCGTTAAAAATCATTTCGTTACTTTTATTACCGAGGGCTACTCTTCTTATTACATGGCTATATTTATTACTGTTATTAAATGGCTCACTAAGGGTGCTTTCATTTCTCTTCATAATGACAGTTCATGAAAAGGCTTATCGATAAAAAAAAGTATTCCTCAGGCGCTTTCAGTTAGCGCCTTTAAATTAATTAAATTAGCAACCTTTCATTGTCGAGAAATAAATTTATTACTTTTATTATAGGTCTGAATTTTTTATGAAGTAGAAATTACCTGCTGGGAAATAAAATTTCTGAGCAAAATAAAAAAATTGCTTTGGTAAGTAATAAAACCTCTAAGGGGCCATTCAGATACTACGACAGCATGATTTCCAACCTTTTTAAACCCCTCATCCCTTTCTTCCGGCAACACTTAGCTTATAGGGAAAATCAAGGATTTAGACCCCCTCTACGGTCCAATTTTAACGTTTTCTTTTATGTGGTCTCCTTCACCAGATTACCAGAACCCTTTACCCATAACCCGTACCCTTTCGGTCGAAGGTCGAACTAAAAAAAAAAAAAAAACTCTTATACCTTAAAATTTAAAAATGGCTGACATCGCCGAATTAAATTAAATCACGCATTTCAATTCGAGTAAGTAACATTTCGCCACTTTAAAAATCATCAAAATATTTTTCCTTCTTAAACCTTCTTAAAGTTAAACATCAATGTCAAAAAGTTGCAAAAAAAGAAAAAAAAAGGGGGGGAAATAAAAAATGTGGAAGGGAAGGGGGAACTAGATGATGACAACTTAAGCCAAAAGTTGGTGGTAACATTTTAGTTTATTACAGTTAGATCGAGTCAAAACTTTTTCCTCAAACTTTTTTCTACGCTAAAAAGAAAAAGAAAAAAAAAACCATGTGGAGTTCCTGCTATATCAACTTGAAGGATATGACCTTTTTACTTTATAATGGCAATTTTTTTTATTTCTCCTTTTTACTCACAAAACTTCTTCATCCCCCCATTTCCCCCTCCTCTCCACTTTCCCAGTATATTTTTTTTTACACGTTTTTAACTGGGTCACCAAGGAGTAGACGAATCTGATACCACGGTTGTCAGCATCACGCAAAACCACTTACCTAAAAAGAAAAAGAAAAAAAATTCGTGAATACATTTTGTAACTATGTCAAAAGAAAATAAAAATAAAAAAAAATTATGAAATTATACGGGGTGTACATTTATCATAAAAAAAAACGTCCAAATCATGATTACTCCTACCAAAATAATTTTAACTTCCCACTCATATAATAAAAAATAAAAAAAGACTGACAATTCGTAATTGGAATTCAATAAATCGTTTTGCCATCACACAGCGTAAGCAAATATAATGTGCATAAATAACGGAAAAAGCAAAGAGAAGAGAGGTTCTAAAAAAAAAAAAAAAAAAAAAAAAAAAGCGTGATATTTTGATAAACGACTTTCGTAAATTCATTATTTTTAAACGAATTGCGAGTATGTAACCTTTATCGACGAATGATTGATTACAAGACTTGACTGTAATACGATTCATTACAGTCAAAGCATGTAATCAGCCACTTCCTTAACTCGTTTGGGTGTCATTCTTGATTATATTCCTCTTGCGAAATGGTAATAAACTGAACATCAATAAATCCGATTAATGCCCCCCCCCAAAAAAAAAAAAAATTAATAAATAAAAAAAAATATAAACACCTGACTTTTTATAATTAAATGGAACGGGTCCAAAAAAGATTTTTCATAAAGATAGTCAATTATTCAATCATTTCTTTCGAAGAAAAAAAAAATAGACCAAGGGAACTGTCTAATTAGTAAAGGAAAAGTTTCCAGTGATGGTTTTGATGAAGGAGGTGATGCGTAACTCAACAAGGAAACTTGTAACAGCTAACATGTGTTTCAGTTTTTATTTTGTTGTAAATGGATTTTTTTTCGGGGCTCGGCTTTACAAGCATTTTTTTTTTTTTTAAATTTAATCAAATCAAAGCTGGTCACTTGATATTGGTTTAGTTTTTGTAATCCGATTATCGGAGAGGAAGAAACTGGAGATAGTAGATCTGTGTTTTTTTTTTCTCCCCTGGAATTTTCGTGCCAGGTTTAGTTTTATGGTTTTCCTGGAATTTAAATTAGGATTTTTACCGCAAGCTGAATCCGGTAGGGAGTTTTCGGGTGCTATTCCCGGAAAATGAAGGTCGGCCTTTAAGTTGAGTATAGCAACATGCGTCAAAATTAACAAAAATGTGTGTCAAAATTAACATGAAAAGAGCTACTTACAGAATGTGTGGACCGAGTTTGTTAAAAATGAACAAATTTTTTTACAGTGCATGTAGCATAGGGTGTTTCATTTTAAAAAAACTTTTGAAATGTTGGGGGGCATGTTGAAAATCTTCCATCAGGTGTAAAACCGCTAAAAAAATTTTCTTCAAATTTTTTTTTAACCGCTTAGCGAATAAATTTCCAAACTTTTTTACTGTCGGAAAATTCTACCTGTAATTTTTTTAAAGTTTCAAATTTTTTCGGACCGTAAAAAAATATTGGAAATTGATTCGAAACACTAAAAATTCTTATTAATCAGAGTATCCTGACTAAAAAATTTCATTGAACATGACCTCTAAATCGAACTGATGAGGAGTTCTTGCCGTTTTTCGGCAAAAAAATCCATTTTTGCCCAAAAAAAACTAAATTTACACTTATTCCCGTACTCAGGAGTTGATCGGAATAAATTGGGATGGTGAAATTCGTGTTCTACGGGTATTTTTTCATATGTATGAGTGTTAGCAATAAAATAAAAAAATTTTCAGGGCTCCGAAATCGAGATGAAGTCGAATTTCAATCGGAAAAATCAGGTATAAGCTCGATAAAAACGCAAATGACGTCACAGGGCTTAATCGGAAAAATTCGGGATAGTGAAATTCGTGTTCTACGACCTCGAAAACATAAGAAAACATTTTTTTCAAAATATTTTATAGGCCCTTTAAGTGGATAAAAAAATGGAGTTTAAAAAACCTTAATTGGCCAATTTTCAAAAAAACTAAAGTGGCCTTGGGGGGCCACTAACCGGTTAAAAAAAATTTGATAAAACATTTTTTTAGCGGTTTTACACCTGAAGGTAGCAGATTTTCAACATGGTCCCCAACATTTCAAAAAATTTTTTTAAAATGAAACACCCTAGCGTAGCATCTTTTTTTACTAGTGAATTATGTTACTTTTAACATAAAATTTTTTACCGTGTGTTTTACACTTCTGCCAAATAGTAAGTTTTAATTATTGCTCCCCGTGTTTAGCTTATGCAAAAATTTTGGAGCGGCCCCCTTAAAAAAAAAAAAAAAAAAAAACGATTTTTCTGAGTGATTTTTGGGAATTTTCGATTTCAGGTAAATGTTGGATTTTCCATTTTTGGCAAAATAATTTTTTATTAATCCGAAGAAAGAGGAAAGGGGAGGGGAAAAAAATCGATCGAAAATTCATCATTGGGAATTATATCCCGAAAGAGGAAAAGCAGAAAGTCGTAAATCTCGAAACACTAAAACTGGATATCGTCTTCTATCTCCCGACATCTCCCTTCAAGTTTCCGGAAATGACATTAATTAATGAAAGTCGCTAAGTTTCTGAGATAACTTAAGTCATCTGTAGTTGATCTTTTCTATCTCTCTGATATCTCCATTTGATGTTAATGGATAGACAGGAATTCTTGGTTCGAAAAACATACAAGCGTTTTATAATCTTCCCTCGGCGCTTTTAAATTTAAAAAGAAAAAGAAAACAGTTCAGCTCTTTTTTTTTTTTTTTTTTTTTTTCAAATATATATAACAGAGATTTATCAAAAATGAAATTATAATTAGGAGTAGGGTAAAAAAGATTTCAGTTGGCGGAATGACTTGGCATAATGATTCCTTTGTTAATATTTATTTTCGTATCGAGAAGAAAAATGTTAAGAGAAAAAGAAATTTTTTAAAAATATTATTTATTCATCGGATACCATTTTTTTTTTTTTTTTATTTGTCATACCTGAGTCTGAGGGGATCATCTTAAAGAGCAATTTATTCAGCTAATAAACCAGAGAAAGGAGGAAGGAATCTATTTAGGGTGGTTACGAGTCTTAATCCTCCATCCACACAAAGAACACATTATCGAATACTCTATGATAACCGTTTCCATGGTTACCTAGTGAAGCTTTAATCAAAGTAGTAAGTCGACTTGATCAAATTATGGGCAATATGGATAATGAATCTAGAAACGTATGGCACACATGTTGACAAATAACGGGAAAGGGTAGGGAAAGCTAAAAGGGTAACATTTAAAAAAAAAAAAAAAAAAAAAAAATTTTTTTTTTTGCCTTCCATCCTCTGAGAGTCGTTAGAGCTCCACTGGGAACAGAGACATGTATATGTAGTATATGAAATGCATTTTTTTTTTTTTTTTTTGAGTCTGCGTCATTAACCGCATTTTCCAGATGACTTTCCTTCTCGTTGTATTTCGAGAAAACGATTTAATTAGGTACGTTGAAATTCATTCTCTTTAAATTACGATTTTTAGTGGATGGTAATAATCGTTACGAGATTTTTTTTTTTTAATCTGGATGATTAAAACAAGGACGGGGATCAACAGACAAAACTTAATTTAAAGTCAGGCTCGTGTTCAGGACAGTTGAAATGGTCATTTTGAGAGGCGCCCAAATAAAAGAAATGAATTTTTATGAATTTATAGCTAGGGATTTAGCGGTAGAATACAAAGTTTGATGTTAAATTATGCAAATCTGCAATCGCCAGTTTTTGGCCTTTTTTCGATTTTTTGGCCTTTTTCTCTGCGAATCGGATGCTCCGTATTCACTTTTCAGATTACACCCACATTTTTCATCTGACGAATAAATACGGATTTTTACCTCAGAATAAATCCGGGGGGAGGGGGCTACAGCTGGTAAAAATCCTCATTTGGGGATCGATTGCCCTTCCAATGTGGTCAATAAACTGCAAACCAACCTGTACGACCAAAATGATCCTTTTCACAAGATTGATACCGCTTGTTCCTAAATAATTAATAAGACTGAATTGATATTTACCACCACTCCCTATCACCCTACCCTAACCTCCCCTCTCTCCATCCTAGCCCCGCGTGGAATAATAATGGTAATACCGTTCTAATTACTCCATTGTTACCTCGAGAAGTGGTAGCAGATAACAATAACGATAATATCACAGCGAAAATCTATTGAAATCCAAGTAAGCATATTTTGTTATAACGTAATGATTTGAAGGGATGGTTTTAATTTTTCCCTGGGGATAAGAGATGCATACAGGGGTAAATCGTCTGCAAAAGGGTTCGCTTCGCATAAGAGGTCACATTGTATATTCTAAACAGTTTTTATCTCCCTATCTCCCTTCCCTTCGCCTCCCCCCCCCCCCTCTTTCTTCCGAAAGGAAAAAAAAAAGGAAAAGAAAAAAATGCAAAGTCAGTAAAAAGATGCCGGTTTTTTAAAGTAGCTGGTAACCAGTAGCCTGAGTTGGCAAAGCTAGATTCCACAGATTCAACGAAAATATCTTCTGCTTGGTTGAGTTTTCATCTCGCACGCATTTTGCCGACCGGTTCCTTCACCTCCTATATCAAGATTGAATGCCTTCCTTAGTTCCTCGGTTTTATTCCCGGGTCTTTCCATTAACTTATATATATTGTGACACTTTCCCTTCCGATTCAACGATTAAGCTGTAAAATTTTCGCTCCCAAAAAAAAAAAAAAAAAAAAAAAAAAAAATCGAAATGTTATACTCCCTTTTTGTTTCTGTCATGGTAAATATCATTTTGAAAATAAAAAGTCCCTTCATTAAGATTTTTAGACGACAGGATCGGTGAGAAGTGTCAAACCCCCTTGGCTGGTTGCCGCAATAGCCCCGGCATCATTTCCCCGTAACATTTCTTCATTAATTATGTCTCCTTTTTTCTTCACCATCTGCACGGGTCTTTCTTCCGCTTATATCTTTTCAAAAAAAAAAAGTGTTGAAGAGTTTTCGAGATTAAAAGGCGTGGTTGCCTTTCAAATAAAAGGGAATCCGAAAATATCATTTCTGCACATAAAACAAAAATAAATTTTCGTTTTTTCTCATTTAACCTCACCAAGTTATTAAATTCGCAGGTGAAACTTAAAAATAGTTATGCTCCGTGATCCTTATCTAATTTATGATTTTCAAAAAAAAAAATTGAAGCTTCTTTTCACGAGTGTGATTTATAAGATTCATCTACGATTTTCAGTAGAATTCAAAAGGAAAACCCATTTCCGGTTCCATTAATGAGTTACGGGGATGATTTCCGTTTTCACGTCTTCAAATCATCTTAAATTGGTTTTGATACAAAGCACTTGCGAATTTAAAATTCCAAAACGGTTATCTGATAGTTCCTTTATCCTCAAAGAGGCGCTTAAGGTCTTAATCAGCTCAGGTCAGGCAGAGTCGTAATTTTCGGGGTTTGAAAATGGGGAAATTTTAAAATAATATTTCCAGGCACACCTGTTAATACCCCTGCACTTTGAAATCAATTAAAGGGCCAAGAAAGTACAGCAGAAATCAATTGAACGATTAATTTTTGAGAAATCAATTGAACGATTAATTTTTGAAAAAATCAATTGAACGATTAATTTGTGAAAAAATCAATTGAACGATTAATTTTTAAAATCCATTAATATTTAGGAAATTAATTGAACGATTAGTTTTTGATAAATCAATGAACGATTAATTTCTAAAAAATCGATCGTCTGGGAAATTAATTGAAGGACTAATTTTTGAGAAATAAATTAAACGATTAATTCTTGAGAAATCAATTTGACGATTAATTTGGAAAATCGATTGATATTTAGGAAATTAATTGAACAAATTAGTTTAATTGATAGATCAGTTGAACGATTGATTTGTGAAAAAATCAACTGAACGATTAATTTTTGAAAAAAATCAATTGAACGAGTAATTTTTGAGAAATAAATTAATCGATTAATTTTTGGGAAATCGATTAATATTTAGGAAATTAATTGAACGATTAGTTTTTGATAAATCAATTGAACGATTAATTTGTGAAAAAACCAACTGAACGATTAATTTTTGAGAAATTAACTTAGCATCTTAAAAAATCAATCTACCAGAAATATATTAAACGATAAATTCTTCAAGAATTAATTGTCCGACCAACCTATCAGAAATTAATTAAGCGATTGATTTATCGGAAATTAATTGAACGATTACAATTGCCAAAATTTAAAAACCACATGCAAATTGGCCACCTTTTAAGAAAAAATTAATTTCCTTTAATATTTTTTGACTACGCATTAAAAAAATTCAACGTTAGCGCATGACTTTTACCAACATTTTTTTTTTTTTACATCGATAAATGGCAAACGTCAAAAATCGGTCGGTATTTTAATGCCGACTTCACTTGCTTTTCAAGGTACCCAGCAGATACTTTTATCACGATTGAAAGATCCGAATCATTAAAAATACATAATATAACACTCGAAGGTCGACGAATTCTCATTTTGCTCTTTCCTTTTTTAAACCGACATCATCATTTCAAAAATCTTGGAAATCTACGCCCTTTGATTCATTTACAAAACCCCCGGTTGATTCCACCTGGTTTGCGAAATTTGTGATTTTGATAGGGAAAAATTGTAAAATGAACTAGACGAGTGTAAAACGGGATCCCATCGGGAAGCAATCTATTTTTCCATTTAAACCTTATCGTCGAAAATCTCTCTCTTACGTTATTTTCTCGTTACGGGGTATTAGGCGGAAAATAAGCTTGACAAGAAAAAAAAAAAAAAAAAAAAAAAGTAAAATATACATTCCGATATAAAGGTTAAAAAAAAAAGGAATCGGAGAACGTAAACATAATTTTTTTGTTTATTTCTTAAAGTAAAAAACGAGCTTGCTTACAATAAAAGAGAGGATATAAAAATAAAAAAAAGAATAGTGCTCACGTGTCGAAAGTTTCACGATTCAGCGATGCTCTATAGTCCGGCAACATTTCCATTACCGAGGATCAATCCATCCTTTTTCAGGAAAAACCTTTTCTACCCTCGACCTTTTCAACGGTTCATTCATCATGGGATTAACGATCAATGGAATCAAATCGGCCCATCAAACTTTCTTATCAATTTTTTTTATTATTATTTTTAAGATACATACATTCACATGTAGACGAGTGTTTAAAAAAAAAAAAAAAAAAAAAAAAAAAAACCTCCCCTCCAGAAATAAACACACCATCAAATATGGCGGAATGAAATACGACTAAATATTTACGATTTTACGTTATTAAATTAAATTGACGACAGGGCATTTACATGTTTTTAAATTAAATTTAAAAGTTATTTTCTCATTTTTTTTTTCGAACGGGAAAAAGAAATACGATTTTTTTCCCCTGATCAAAGCGGAAGATCCACGATAAAAAAAAGTCTATTTTTTAGGTATCAATTTTTTTTTTCATTTCAGAAATTATTATGTGGAGTGTATTACAATACCTCCCTTAAAATCTTTGCAAAAGGGCAAAACCCTTCCGAGTCGTATTACTTATAATTATCTGGACCCTCCCGAAAACGTTGTTTACGATGCCCCCAGTTTTGAAAATAATAATTAGGGGAGTCAGAAGCCGAGATACAAGTTCGTAAATACAGGAGAGTTAGTTTCAAACAGCAATTATGTCTATACTAATAAGTGTTCGGTTCAGCCAAGTGGAATCGACTCGAAAATTAAGATTTAGATCGTCATAAGCGGAATTTTCATTTCTGATTTATTCTATCATTGTTTTCCTCTCTCCTTCCCCCGATTTTATATTATACACTACATAAAATAAGGATTCCATTTTAAAATATATAAAGTTTTAGTTTAAAGGTTGGAAACCTTATTAAACTTAAACTATATTAAAATTTTCCCTTTTTAACCTTCATTATAAGTATAAAATACACATAACATCCCAAACATTCGAGATAAATATCTGGATTTTGGATCCCTCTTTTTTTTTCCTTCTTTATTTTAAAAACTGATTTTTATCGAACGCATTGTTGATCAACATAAAAAGGATTGCATGGACACATGCTTTTTTTCCTTAACACAGAATTTTTTTTTTTTTTTTTTTATGTTACGTTTTTTATCCGATGAATTATCGCGAACTTTTCTCCAGTTCACAACTTTCGAAAAAAAAAAAAAAATCATAGAGGATAAAAAACCGGATCCAAAAAACGTATTTCGGGAGAGAAAAAAACAGATGTTCCCTTTGTGAGGGAAATGTACATCCGGATTTTCTGCTAACCTCCCATTACATCCCCCCCGGACAATGACTATATAATAAAATTAAAAATTAAATAATGTATTGAGATACCGGGTGTGATTTACAAACGATAAAATTTCATGATCTCTCGTGATTTTTTAATGAAAATTGACGTGAAATGTTTTTTAACACCCCATAAAAACGGTCGGGAGTAGTAAAATCGATTAACCGATTTGCAGTTTTAGAACTTCGGATTTTAATTTTTTTTTTTTTTTTCAAAATAAAACGTGGGGTTTTAAAATTTTTTATCAGGATTTTAACAGCAGAATAACTTTCACTTCACATATTCAGTTGGGGACAAGCTAAATTTTTCCCGGAGGATGTACCCATATGGGCCCATTGAAAAAAGTGTCTACCCTTTGGACTTGCTCAAAACAAAATTTCCTGACCTCCGGATGAAACCATAGGTATGCAAGTGGCTAATTGGCAAGATTAACTAATAATTTAATTTTCATCGATTAACTAAAAATTCATTTTCACCGCTTAACTAAAAATTTAATTAAAAAATTTAATTTTCATCGATTAATTAAAACATTTAATTTTCATCGATTAACTAAAACATTTAATTTTCATCGATTAATTAAAACATTTAATTTTCATCGATTAACTGAAAATTTAATTTTCATCGATTAACTACAAAATTAATTTTCATCGATTAACTAAAAATTTAATTTTCATCGATTAACTATAAAATTAATTTTCATCGATTAATTAAAACATTTAATTTTCATTGATTAACTAAAAACTGATTTTCATTAATTAATTAAAAAATTAATCTTTATCCAAAATTTATTGAACATTTTATTTTTGTCGGAAATGAATCGAATAAGATAATTAATTTCCCCAAAAATTGATGTTGCACAGGCCCGACCGCTACATGAGTTTTCAAAAATTAATATTGATCATGTAACAAAATTCAGCAAAATTAATTTTCATTAAAAAACAAACTCGAAATCGATTTTTCTAACTGGACCATTGGTTTTCATCAAAAATTAATTCCGTGATTAATTTTCGTTAAAATTTAATCGGTCAATTAACCAACAAGAGAAAATTTCCAGCTTCGAAATCGAAATTTAACGTTTCATCTACTCGAAAACCCGACACGACATCCTTATCATTAATTATCGTAGAGGGAAAAAGACTTCAAAAACCGGGGAGATTTTCAAAATCAGAGGAAGAAAAGCGATAAATAAACAGCTGAAAACATATGAGCAGTAATTGAAGTTCCATGTCAATCCCGAAAAAGAGTAAGGGAGAGGAGGAAAAAGGCACCATCGGTCATAGGAAAAAGTGGGGTTAGGTGGTTAATATTTCAATTACCTTTAACATGTCCGCATGTTTATTGTGTTTCCCCCCCGAAAAGTGGAAATTTTTTTTCCCTTTCCCTCTCGCTCTCTCTTTCAATCGTTATAACATGAAAAAACCATAACTTTTTATTTATTTTATTTTGAGCGAAAAAAAAAAAGAACCAACGGGGACCGATTTGATTAACATTTTTTCGCATAACCAAAATTGGAAATGATCCAAAGGAGCCGTAAGCAATAACGGAAATTTTTTCGGGATTAAATTTTCCATTTTCGCAAATCCGTGAGAGCTTCCCCCCCCCCCCCCTCTCTTAAACGAAAATATTACCCCTCTCCCGTCCGCGCGCCGTAAGAAGGGAAAAAAAACCGTGCGGAACGGCTCGGTCAATAAATAATAAAAAAGGAGGGGCCACCGGTAGGCCCTGAAATGAAGTAATCAACACCTTCCCGTTGTCGCATGAGTATTTTTTAATTATAAGGGGACCAGTTCAACATAAAAACTTCCTAAAATTTACGATGCCAACCGTATTTTAAATCATTTTTATGCCGTATCTGATTCCGATGTTTTTTTTTTCTTTTTTTTTTTTTTTTTTTGAAATATGTAACGTGGAAGATTTTAATTTGAGAGCCATTATCGAGTTCAAAAAAAAAAAATTTGATTAATATAGAATAAAAAAAATTAAATGTCATCAAAACGAAGGTAAAACCAGGGATGGGAAATCCGTAAAACAATTTAATTCGATTTTTTTTTTTTTTTTTTTTACTTACGAAGCTCTTTGTCGTTCATTCACAAAATTAAATTAAATTATTATTTTGTATAAGTATTGACCATTTTAAATAATTTAGCAAAAAAATCAATCTCCAAAAATAAATCGCTTAATTGATTCGAATGAAAGCTTATGGTTTAGTCATTTCCGGGAAAAAATGTATACGTACTTTAGGAAAGCTACCAATTGGATTTTGGCGCTTGGAAAGTTCTGGAATTCGAATTCATAACAAAATATTTTCGTTAACAAACAAAACATTCTAAGTTACTTTTCCCAGGTGGTGCTTTTGCTAAAAGTCGTACAGAAATAATCTTTCCATTGATTTCGGACCAAATTAATCGAATTTTATTGAGGATTTTAATCACTGACTAAATCCACTAGGGGGCTACCAATGGCCGTTCTGGTAAAATTGCGACCGGCTTCGGATTGGATGTTAAATATTCCCTTTTCATCTTAAGTTATTTATTAACCAATCACAAGCCGGGAGAAATTTTACCGCCGACAGCCCCCTAGCGGATTTACACAGTAAAACATTTTGTGTATTTTTAACAAATCCGGTCCACACACTCTGTATTAACTCTTTTGATGTTAATTTTGACACACGTTGCTATGGCAATATTGGTTGATCGTGTTATTATTTACAAATAACAATGTGTGGACCGTTTTTCAAATATAAATTTTGTTAAAATTACACAAAATTTTTTACTGTGTAATTTGTGGTAAAAATATCAATATTTCTTGGCCAATCAAAGTTTTTGGTAAAAACTCAACAATGAGGATTTTTACGGCAAACTAAATCCGCTAGGGAACTGTCGGCTGCTATCATGGTAAAATGGCGGCTGGCTTCGGATTGGTTAATAAATATTCCCTTCTCATATTAAAGCCATTTATCAACCAATCCGAAGGGGGCCGCCATTTTACCATGATAGCAGCCGACAGCCCCCTAGCGGAATTAGTTTGCCGTAAAAATCCTCATTTTTTCAGCAAAATCAGGTATTTTACAGCTTCTTAATAACTTCCGTTCCTGAACAAAAGTTTTATTTTATTTAATTTGGAGGGGAAAAAAAAACTAACAGCCTTTTTGCTAGGCTTTCTTTAAGCTTGCCAAAGCCGGTGCCGATGCCGAACTTTTTTAAAAATCTCGAAGCCGATTTTGATTCCAAATGACTTTTCAAAATTGGCTGGTCCAATTGCAATCAATATAAAAAAAACGGTATGCCGATTTTGATGCCGTTGCCAAAATCCGTTACGGGATGCCGATTGACGATTCCGATTCTAACCAAAATTTTAAATCCATCTAAAAACATATGATTCCGACTCCGGCGACGATTCCGGCAGAAAATTTTTTTAATGACGATGCCGAAATGACGACTCCCGACAAAAATGCCATCGGCTTTGCAATCCCATGATCTTCTCTTAAAAAACGTCTTCTCGGATTTAAGTACAAGAAACAATTTTTTTTACCCGATCGTATAACGCCGGGCGTTAAAAACGTTAATTTTTAATCGAAGGTGATTTTCGGTCAAACAAAAAACAAGACTGGCGAACCTGAAACATTTATTACAAAAAACAAGATTCAACTATATTTAGCCCTAACAGCAGATGGCATACATGTATAAACTAATTCTATTTTCACGGTTGTGCTTATAGTATTTCGTCCCGATGTTGATGATACTTTTAACAAGATAATAAGATGAATGATTCACTTAACCGATTCTTTTTTTTATCGTCGTCGCGTTTAACGCTAAGTGTTTGAAGAATTAATAGCTTAAAACTAAAAACAATCTCGGATACAAAACACAGGGTGTTACATACATAAAAAAAAAAAAAAAAAAAGGTGGAGGCATCTTTTCCTTATCCTTCTAACCCGAAAACAGAGCTTTACGCATACAGCAAAAGGCAAAAGGAAAGGAAGATTTGTAAAAAGATTTACGATGCCGACAAGAGGGGCTGTCACTGACAATCACTTGTTAATGTAAAAGCATTTAGAAAAAAAAAAAGTTATCTTTCAAAAGGCTGCAACAAGCGGCAATATTTCTTCTCCCAACAATTTGTTTTTATCAATTTAGTTTATTTTAAATTTTGTTTTTTAAAAATGTTTTTCTTTTTTTTTTACCTATTTATAATCTACGATCCCATTTTAGTCCACGCCACGAAATTTTCTGAAAAAGCTACGCCGAAACGAATAAGTTTCTTAACCGGATTATAACTTAACTTGGAAAGACACAAATGCTTATAACGATAAAAATAATGAAATATTGTACAGGCAATTACCGATTGCACGAACTGTCAATTGCTGCATCACATAAACATGATGAATGTCCGTTTAGATTATTAAGGAGGAAGAATTAGGAGGGAAAAAAAAATATATAACTTGATATATTTACTGGGATTTCTTTTTTTTTTTTTTTTTTAATTTTTCGAAAGGAGCAAAAAAAAAGGGGAAATTTTTAAGTTGTTCAGCGAAAAACAGAAGCAACAACTGTTTCTTTGTAAAAACACCCTTCCTTTTTTTTCTAATTTCCCGTTTATTTTTATTTTTTTTTTTCAAGTGTTAATTCTGTCGAAGTCGGATTGATAGTTTGTTTACAACCGGAAGTTTGTACGTGACAGCTTTACGAAAGGAGCTGAATGAATTGTCCGTTTGCAACGTGATCCGCACTCCTTACAACTTTAAGCAGTTTTTTTTTTTTAGGGTCAAATTTACAACCCGTCCTTAATCCGAAAAAATGAATTCTTTCGTTAATAATTAATTCTTCGATTTTCTTTTCGGTGAAAATGAATGGGATAATGGATTCGCAATGAGAACGAGCAGGAAAAATTCATTGCGGATGAGAAATTTTTTCCTTTAGATGCCAAAATTCTTTCAGATGGATAGAATTTAAAATTGTTCTTTAGGATTAACAAAAGTACAGATTATTATGATAGATTATTAAGGAGGAAGACTAAAAAGAGCCAATTTTAGGGGGAAAAAATGACCATTTTCGGGGTCTAAAATTCCGCGATTAATCCCGTCTAAATATTTTCTCCAGATTTCGGGATTGCAGTCTCTAAATCGAAGCCCATTCCTACCTCCAAAATATTTCTTTTCCTAGAACCTTCTAAATGTATCCTATCCGAGGCTAATCAGGTTTTTAACACGTACCCTACAGGGTTCATTCGGAAGCTACGCACTTTTTTCGTTGGACCCATTTCGGTACGTCCAGAGGCAAAAGGGTTTAAAACATTAAAATCGTAATTTTTTTTGACAAAAATTGGCTCCTAAATTATTAAAAAAAAAAAAGAAGGGTTCGCCTGCTGTTAAAAAATTAATTTCAAAGTGGCAGTTGAATAACTAGCCAATAATTAAATCGTTTTTAACAATAAAAAAAATCGCACAAATAAATTTTGCCTGAAAAAAAAAAAAAACCTGTAGGAAAACACTGTTAAAAGAATTAATTATTCCGATAGTAAATCATCTCATAACGATTAGTTAAATTTTCGCAGATGTTTATATTTATTTAAATGTGCAACATCCTGCACAATAAAAATCCTAAAATATTTCCTTTTACGAACAAAAGTGAAGGTTCGAAATCTTCCACAAATCATACGAAATGATTCCCAAAATTTTTTTATAAATTTTATTATTCAAAGATAAAAAACTGAAAGTGTAATTTTTATCTTAATTAATTATGATAAGTATCCTCTTCTTTTTTTTTGTAGCAGGTACGGGAGCATCTTTTTACCGGTTTTTTTTTCCTTCTTCTTTTTTTCCGATTTCATAAAACCTGCGATTTTAAAAGCGAATAGAAGTGGCAGACTTCAGTTTTAAAAAAAAAAAAAAAAAAAAAAAAAAAAAAAAAAAAGACCGGTTTATCGGCCGGTAACTTTCTTCAACAAAAAGTTAAGCACGTTTACAACGAGTGACACAGGTAAAAAAACCATCTAAATGGCTTAATTCAAATATGACCGGTAGAGAGATGAGTGAGTCAAGGTATCCGAAGACCACTTAACTTTATAAAGTCTTGGTGCTCCCTAAGCTCGTTTAATAGCACCCTCAAAAATTAAAACGATTCACCGGAATAATGACTCGACGCTGTGATTCATATTTTAAGAATCATAAAAATCTATTAATTTAATCGAAAAAAAAAAATTATAAAAATTATGCATAATCTACTTTTTTTTTTTCTTCGAAAGAAAACTGTTACAATTTCATTAGTTAGATCTTTTTTCCACTTAATAAAAAAGAAAAAAGGATGAACGCTATAAAAATCGTCCGGTTCGATCAGGAATAGGAGCGAACCGAACTCATTTTATACTCCAAGCGAAAAGAAGTTTATGGAAGATGAGTGGGAATGCCATGTGGAAATAAGGCAACCTTGTTTCTGGAGTTTAGGCAACTCTGCTATCTGGCACAAAGAGCGCCTTATAGACCACATAACACTTCGGGACGTTAATCAAACGACTAACCGTTACCCAACTATGTAACCCCGGTCCATAGAGATCATTTTTTATTATTTCATCTGTAATGAATAAGGTATTAACGAGTTACGACTTTTTCGCGGTAATTGATCGCCTCAAGGGGGGAAAGAAAAAAAAAAGAGGAGTTTTAAAAAATTTTAATAATCGCTTTCTGATCATTCGTATTTAGCAGGAGAGGAAAAACTTTTTTTTTTCCTCTTTTTTATTAAAAAAAAAGTATCTCCCACCCAAATGGCTTCTTATTTCGGATTGGAATTTTAAATTTAACGATTTCCACATTCGAACTTGATATTTATGATCGGGCCGTGCACTATTGTAATTACTTGGAAATATTTTAAATCTTTAAATCAAGATTATATTAAAAGAATGATGCTCCGAGAGAGTAATCACATCTTTTTTTTTTTTTTTTTTATGCGTGTGCGTGTGAGCGAGCAAGGGGGCATATAACACCGAAAAACTAAATTAAAGTTTTTTTCGAGAAGGGAAATTTGAATACGATTTTTTTTTTTTTTTCGAATGAAGAAACGCCAGAAGAGAATACGATTTCATGTCAACGAGAGAAAGAGAAAAAAAAAAGTTTCTAAAATGTTGCTTTACACTTTATGCGAATTTGCATTCAAAAATTAAAAAAGTTAACTTTTCTATTCCGGAAAACAAAAAAGAATTTAAACTTCAGTCACATAAATTCTGTAGCCAGAAATCACATAGCGCGAATTTTTATTTTTATTGCTATTTTTTTTAAACTGTTATTTCCAAACTCAGGCTATTATTTTGATTGAATATTTTTCCGGTGATTTAGGCCGAACAAAGCTGGGAAAGAAGGGGCTTTGGCTATCATATTTACGAAAGTGAGCAGTGTCTTAGGTGCCCCGAAAAAAATATTTCTAGAAAAACTTGGCCTAAAATTATTTTTAGTTACTTTTTGCGATAAAAAGAGCCGGTCGTGTAAAACTATTACAGAAAAGAGGGTGGCGAAATGCAACATTTGCAACAGGAAAATCCCTCAGTGGCACCTAGCGACGTCATTCGAGAAATGACTGAAGTAGAGCTAATAATAAAAAATTTGAAAAAGAAGAAGACAAAAGCTTTATTTTCATAAATAAAAAAAAAAAAAAATGACTTAAAGAGTATAAAACAATTTTCATAGGCTTTTTTATACATGTACAAAATAATGACAGATAATAAAAGATTTTAAATAAAAATTAAGGGGGCCTTTTACGATTTAACCGTAGGTATGAATCCTCGATGCCTATTTTATTTTTTCCCTGGCAGAAAACGACATCATTATCTGTGAATAATAAGAAATAGAGAAGAAGAAGGAATCTATAAGCGTATTGGAATTTGTCGTGTCCGCTTGTCACGGATCACCAGAATCATTGTAATTATCTCCCTGACCTTCAAAAAGGAAAAAATCTTCTCAGTAATTATTAACAATTTCGTATAAAGGACACAAGAAAGAAAAAAAAAAAAGTCCACGTCTAGCTTGTGATAATGATACTCGTGCAAATATGTTAGATATGTGTCATGGAAAATAATGACTTTTGATAAATTCTTCGGATGGGATCCGCATCCGCCATCCTCCGCAACTTCCTTCGTCATCGCAAGAAAAAAAAAAAAAAAATCATGCTTAACTTATTAGCCCGAACGCGACATTTTCTCTCCTTTAAAATGGCACACAGGTTCCGTTTGAGGTCGTGAATCAAAGTTTGAACCACACAGTCACCTTTTGAAAAAAAAAAACAATGACGGTAGATGAAGAAAAGGAAGATAATTTTTATTTTTTCTATATTTGATGACCTCTCATAATTGTCTATGTTATGTATTAGGATTGCAATCGATCACGAAATTCCGTGAAACCAAAAGGAAAAAAAAATTTTTATATTTTTTTATCTGAACTATTAATAAAATCGAATGCCGCTAGTTTTTACTTTCTCATAGTCTTTTTTTTTTCGGAAAAAAAGACGTAAACTCAGCACGCTTCGAAGCGGATGAGAAAGTCAAAAATGATCACATCGCACCGGTACACAAAAGGAAAAAAACAAAGGGTGGGCTTGTAGGTTACGATCTGACAAAAGATTGACATATCCCAAACTGATCACTATAAAGTCGATCTTGATCAGAAAATCATGGCTTTTGTTTCCCATGATAATTAACAAGACCACGAGACCTTGTCAGGTATTTAAAACCGAACCGTCTGCACGATTTCGTTCCTCCATTTTTTGTAATTATATGATATTAGTCTGGTTTCAACAAACAGACCAAACAACAACACATTAATTAAAATATAACAAAGTTTATTTAGATCGAGATCGTTGATACGGCCCTGGTTATTTTTTTAATCGAATTATCATTACAACAAATCCATAGCGCACAACTCTTTTTTTTTTAAAGTTAAAAAAAAAAAAAAAAATACAAAACGTACCGGAACCTAAATGCTGATTAATTTTTATATATTCTTTTTTTAGGTAACTGTTCCCGAGAAGATATGATGAAATGCAGTTAATCAAAAATGATGATCAATGTTCGATCGCATATACGTCAATCGCAATTTATTTGCGCAAAAGTGAATCATAAAAGAGGTTCGATTCGCTCTATTTTAACGGATTCACGATTCTTTAAAGAAGAGAAAAAAATGACTTGTCATTTATCATGACGTTGATGCAATTGAAACTTTTTTTTTTTTTTTTTTTTTTTTTTTTTTTTGCAAAACACCCTATAGTTAAAAATATTTCTTTATTGATGGCTATCGGAATCCGTGCAAATTACGAAAAAAAACTAGCACAGTGGGTGCCAGTTTTTAACAGTTTTTATCAGGTCTTTTTGTTTTCTCCGGAGAATAGAAGGAAATTAATCGAATCGTAATCGCTGAATGATCCATTTTTCCTTGAATCAATCAAGCATTCTTTGAATGAAGTTTAAATTTTTTTTTTCCCTCGACCAAAACAACAATGAATTTGGAATGAGAGAGAGAGAGAGAAAAGGTGTTCGATTCAATCGAAAAAACGGAATCTGGTAAAAAGAAGGAAAAAAAAAAAAACGTAATTGAAAACAAAATATCTGGGTAATAGAAAAAGAATTATTTTTTCGTGTAAAAATTGATTTTAGGTTATATTCTTATTCACGAGGCATAAATTGGGGATATTAAAATTTTTTCATTCATTCGAATTTTAAATGTTTTAAATTCAATTGGGCTTTCAGCAGTGAGGGCAAGTTTGTTAGCAAAAGTTTCGGAAAAATGTACACAACGAATTGGACCTGTTTAGTAAGTTCAGGCTGGGTTCTATACTATTTTGTTTTTAGCACCTTACACTGTAAAAACTTTCGTGTAATTTTAACACAATTTATAATTCAAAAACGGTCCACTCATTTTTATTTGTAAATAACACAATAACAAATATTGCCTAGCAACATGTGTCAAAATTAACATAAATGTGTGTCAACATTAACATAAAAAGAGTAACAAATAAAGTGTGTGGACAGAGTTTGTTAAAAATATACAAAACTTTTTACAGTGTATACTTCGAAAATCACTTTATAACTTCTTCTAGGAGGAAAACGTCAAATTCTATTTACGAAGTCCTCTTCTATAAGCTTTCGTCAGCGAAAATTTTAGATTTCTACATCAGCTATTTTTTAATAAAAATTGTGTCTACGATTAATTTCCGGGAATTTTGGAAATTTATGGTACACTTAATTTTTAGAAAAATGTAATTGATGCAAAAATCGGAAATTTTCACCGAAGGTGTTTGTTCACTAGTGGAAAAGCGCTTCGGAAGTAGAATCTTGATATTTTGCTTCAAAAATAAGATACAGACGATCTTCAAAGTAATAGATGCTGTAAAAAAAAAAAAAAAAAAAAAAGATTGGAGCCTAGCTCAAGTCTATTGAATTTATCAATTTTCTATGACAAAAGTCACTTGAATGACTGATTTGGTCGGCGTACAATTTTGGAACTTTTGACCAATATAAATTCAGAATAAACTTTTGAATGATTAAATGTACTGTCAAATTCGACTTTTAACAGTCATCGTCATTTAAAAATTAAATATTTTATATATACTGTAGAAGTATTCTCCTGTCTCCATTGGCCAATTAATCAAAGGGTACAATTAATTGTACCACCGGAAATGCTATATAATTTTGGACTTTTTTCTTCTGCTACCACTTTTTTTTTATTGCTTTGATGATTTTTTCGACCACTAAAAATAATTAAATTGAAAAAAAAAAAAAAAAAAAAAAATGGTAGCAAAAGAAAAAAGTCCAAAAATACACAGAATTTCCGGTGGTACAATTAATTGTACCCTCAAATTAATTCTTCAATGGAGACAAGAGCATATGAATTTTTATGTATAATTTATATATAAAATTTACGTTATTTATATATAAATTTTATATATTTTATACATAAAAAAACCAACGTCTTTACCCCAACCTAGATTTTCCCATGTCTCCTCCTATTTATTCAATTTATTCCTACCGGATTCCTACAATTTTGTCCGTTAAATTCCTTCAAATTTTAGCTCTTTTGAATTTGAAAATTTAAGTTTTTCTCTAAATTCTGCAAAAGGAAAAAAAATTATAACTTTCCTGATTAAGGCTTAAACGTTTGTTTTCTCCACCCACGATGTCGGAAATAAAGGAGCGTCGTCGTACTTACCTAGAAAAAAAAATAAAAAAAATACGATTAATTAATTTAAAAAAAAAAAAAAAAAGTCTTCTCAAGTAAAGAGGTCTTATTGACCTTTTTAAGACCATACTTCAACTTAAAAAAAACATAAGAGGGTGTCATATCGTCATTGTACACGGTTCCTTTTTTATTTTTAAATCATTTTGAAATTGTAACCTTTCATCGTATCGGCTTTTCTCTTCCCCTGGAAGGGTGCGAGAGATCTCCTGGTTAAAATGAAAATGAGTGATATCATCCACAGAAGCCGCATTTGGCGAAACGATTTCTATTTACCCGAATAAACTTACAATGATAAATGTCATTCAATATAAACTACAAATATAGACACGTAGAGTGAGAGAAAGGGGATTAAAAAAAAGGAAAACAACATAACCATCCATAAAAAAGTGAGACCGCAGCTGCAAAAAAAAAAAGTTACCAAGGGGGAATATTAAATAAGATGTGATCAAATCACGAAAAGAGATTCGATTATTGTTTTTTTTTTCATTTTTCGAGGGGTAGTCGTCGCGTACCAGCGGTGACGTCATTTTTATTTAAAAAAAAATTGCGGAAACACTCGAAAAAAATGAAACGAGACAGTTATAAACCACCGAATTAGAGACCTTTTCATTTCCGAAAAAAAAATTTTTGTATTTTTTATTTTTTTCCCTCCCCGACCTCATATGTCAAACTTGAGTTCCCATGTCAGAAATAGTAAAAGGAAAAAAAATTCTTGATTGCTCTCTTTTAGGCCGAGAACTCGCTTACCATTTGTTCCTTTTCTTTAACGTGACTAATATGAACGATCTCTTTTTGATATTCAGAGTGGGTTTATTATCAGATGGTTTACCTTAATGTGTGCATATATTTAAAAAAAGAATGATAATAATAAAAAAAAGTGCTAAAAACAGTTAGAAATTCTCAGCCCACATTGTTACGGTTTGTGACTTATGACATTTTTTTGTTTTTCATTTTTATTGGGTTATGTCATCACTCTTCTGGATTCGTCTAAGAAGTCGCGCCCATCCAACCTCGTCTTGTCCTATTATCTCTCCGTACAGTCATATTGTTCTGCTTATTTAAACCGGAATTAATATTAAAAACCTATAATGAGCTTATTTAATTTTTTTTTTTTTCCATCTTTCTGTTTCCTTTTTATTTTAGCCTATAAAAAAATATCGAATAAAATAAAAAATTGAAATCATCAGACTGCAAAGAAAAAAAAAAAGAAGACAGATATAATTATCTTGTATAACTTAACATTCCGACCGATCCCTTCCTGTCTCAGTGCCGACTGCCGTCTTTTAAAAAAAAGTACCCACCCTCGTACCGCTTGGATAAATCCATCTTTTTCGTATGCACATTTCTAAAAAATAAAAAAAAATTTATAAAAAAAGGTTCGCACGCATCCATGCTCATTTAAGTTAATCGAGTCGTGACCGAAAAAAAATGAGCTCCTCCCTGCTCCTTTGATTGTAAAAGTTCAAAAAAAAAATTGGAAAACTCTTGGAAAAATAATACTTTATATTCAGTCCTCATTTTCTAATATAACATAACGAAGGTTATAAAAGATTGAAGTAATAACTATTTTATACAAAAAAAAAAAAAAAAAATTGTGGTTTCCTCTTTCCTCCTCCCCCAATTTTCGTACAAAAAACATTGCTCCGAACCTTTGGCGTTAATGATATACGATCCACAATGCGTTATATTAAATGAGATTTTAAACTTATGGTCATTAGGAATATACGAAAAATATATACATCGGAGCATATAATTTTAAAGCATTTACTTAATTCAGAAAAAAAAGAGGTACCATATGGTCTTATCCGAAAAGCGGCTTAAAAAAATAAAAAAAAATTTTTTTTTTTCTTTTAGGAAAAAATGAGGTTTAAGTATTCTTAATTTTTAACGAAGTCGTAAAAAGAAAAGTTTACGGTTAGAGTTCTTTATACGTATCCGTGGATTTTCGTCTTTGAATGCAAATGCAAATACTACATTCAGTTTTCTAAAAGAGATAAAGCTTTCATGAAAGCTTTTCCTTTTTATTTTAAGACTGGTTTAATAGAGTGGAATTTTCATCATATCTATAAATATAGCGGTGAATTTTTAACTGGATCAGGTTTGGATCAATCTTTGGAAAACCGACAGGAATGTAATGCCTATTAAGATTGAACATGTCACCGAATTTGCTGGCGTCCAATGTCGGAAAATATTGGAAATTTCCCCTAGACCAGATAAATGTTCGATGAAGACAGATTCTACACAGTAAAAAATTTTGTGTACTTTTAACACAATTTATACGTATAAATTGTGTTAAAAGTACACAAAATTTTTTAGTGTTTAGAATCTGTCTTCTTTGAAAAATGGTACACACATTTTAATTTGTAAATAATAACACCATCAACAAATATTGCCTAGCAACGTGAGTCAAAATTAACATAAAAAGAGTTACATACAGAGTGCGTGGACCGTGTCTGTTAAAAATACATAAAAATTTTTACTGTGTATTTTTCTAATTCAAATTTCCGATTTGCCATTAAAAAAAAAAAAAAAAATTGACGAAATTGATGGTGGTGCTGGCACCAATGCTGGAATCGCCTTCGGCACCAGCACCAACGGCAAAAATTTTGCTATTCCGGTGCTAGCGCCAGCTCCAGCTCTTCGGATATTTCGGCGCCGATGCCGACGTCGGCTCCAACCAATTTTTACCGGCTTTGGACCCCTGGAAGGAACTAGAGTTACTCCTCTTAATGTTGATTTGAAGTATTCTTAATTTCCCGAGTCCTCCAGGAACCTTTTACCAAATGCTTTTCACTTCTGAACTTATCTCCCCTTGAAAGCAGACACAACTATTTCAGTTCAACATCTACACTGTAAAAAATTTGGTGTATCTTTAACAAACTCGGTCCACACACTTTGTTTGTTACTCTTTTTATGTTAATTTTGACACATGCTGCTAGGTAATATTTGTTACTGTGTTATTATTTACAAACAAAAATGTGTGGACCGTTTTTGAATTATAAATTGTGTTAAAATTACACAAAATTTTTTACAGTGTACAGCAGCAGGACCGGTTCAGTTCTAAAAATCAATTTTTTCCTCAATTTTTTTTTTTTTATCCTTAATCCTATCGGAGCACCAGAGAAAATCCGAGTAATCCGGCCGTTCTACTCCGGCGCTGTACAGCCGCCGTTCTGAATTAAATAAGATTCCCCGTTTTTAGATCTGCAACAATTTCCGACTGAATATTATTACAAAGAACCAATTTTGTAATAAGCACGAAATCTATCCCTAAGGCATAAACACCCTTTTGCTTATATTCCCTGATTAAAAACCCACATTTTTCATCTTACTGACGTCGTCTCTCACTTTTCCATTTCCTAAAGAGACGGCCTTGAAAAAACCGCATCCTGCGAACGTCAAAAGCAACTGACTTTCCCGTTTCCCCCCCCCGGCCGTCAAAAACGATTTCGCCCCCAAAATCCCGGTATAAATGCCAGACGAGATATTTAACTATTTGTCCAGACGGGTGATCATCCGTTCTCCCTTCCCTCTACACTCGTTAGCTTTTAAATTTTTAATCTGACAAAAATCTCTTTTCTCCGTTTTCAAAAAAAAAAAGTTTCCGCGGTGAATTAACCATCCAACCCCATTCACAAATCCGATAATCATACTTGTCCGATTATTTAAAACCAAAAGTGATTTTTTGTATATGGAGTTATCGTGTGAAATCGTGTGTGCAGTGGAGAGAGAGTGAGAAGAAAAGAGAGAGAGGGCTAGAGTGAGAGAGGACAAAAAGAGAAAGACCCCGAGTAGGAAGAAAGGGGATGACAAGAACTCCTGGGGTTTCAAGTAATAATCCCTTGAAGTTGATGACATGGTGACATGGTGACATACGCACGCACGTACACCACCACCATATACAGTCAAACACATGTGTAATATGGCATTAGTAGATCCTCCAATAAGGGTGAATCAACAGTAAAATTTGCCCATGTGATATCTTAATTTAAAAAAAAAAAAAACAGTCACGAGATATGAGGCATACCCTACGTAAGACTACGTCCAGAATTTTTGGTAAAAATTTTTCTGATATTTACATTTTGGAAAAAATTTATGTAAAATTTTATAAATGATTAGATGAATTATTTGATAATTTTTCTGATAAAATTTTAAGAATTTTTACCAAAAATTTTTAATACAATTCAAAAATATTATTTTTTTAAATACGGGTATGAAAAAAAATATATAAAAAAAATCACGGTAAAAAATTTTATGTTAATTTGCTAAAAAAGGGCTACACATTTTTTATGTTAAAAAAAATAGAATGCTATTGTCCATAAAACATTATTTTGTTTTTAGTGTTTTGTTTGAGGCTACAGGCAAATTATGTTACTTTTGACATAAAATGTTTACCGTGTAAAATTTTTGAAATATTCGTTTTTTTTTTTTGTTGTTGTTGTTGTTGTTAATGTTCGGTGTCCAAAACACCAACAGGACAACCGGACACAACAAAACCATCATGGTGCGCCCTAAGACGTAGTCCTACGTCGAAAAAAATTGCTCCCGAAGGAAATTTTATTAATTCAACAGGTGCAACCGAGGGAGGGGGAAAAAAAACCGAACTTTTAGATTTGGTTAATATTTTCCAGTTCAAGTTTCCGACCCGAAAATTCAACGAAAAGTACGAAGTTTCCATATCAAACACCTAATTTTAAGAAATATAAAATCGCATTTTATTGCTTTTAGCCTGCGCTTTTGCTATGCGAAAAGTATCTACCATTGGAGCTTTTATGCAAACGTAAAAAAACTTATCTGGAAAAGGGAATGGGATTTTTTTTTTTTCGAAATTCATTCCTGCGAAATAATTCGGGAGAAACGTCGCGGTTCGGAACCCTTAAACTGAAATCAAGTGGAAATGATAAGATTCGACATGGTGCCGACAAATGTTTTAAAGCTTTTTCGAATTTTATATAGGGTGCTGACTGTATTTTCAATTCGAGAAACTGGAGGGAAAAAGAAAAAAAAAAAAAAAAAAAAAAAAGGATATATCCTCCTCATATCGTTGCTGCGAATCATCACTCATAAACAATCTTGAAAACCAGTGGAAAAGAGGAAAAAAAGATAAAGGTCGAAGAGATTAATCGATGATAAATCTAAGTCAGATTTCATCCAGCAGAGCTTTCTCGGCAACTTTGTAATTAATCAAAAAAAAAAAAAAAAAGGTATAAAAAAATCGCTTTTGCTTTTTATCGACACAGGAAATGCGTGGATTATGGGCATAATAAATACACACCCTGTATTATAATTCATTTTAAATTTCGGTAAAAAAACTAAATGGGTAGCAATAACTTTTAAAGTAATAAGACGTAACTTCTCCCTCGGCCCTTTTCGCCTCCCTGCGTAAAAAAAAAAAACGTACGTTTTTACGACTGTGAATCATGATATAAAACCCAGCAAATTGGTTTCCATAGCAATGTAAACTCGGAAATTATCCACAAAGGAGAGTAAAATTATATAAGATTTTTTTTTTTTTAAACTTTCCTTTTTTTCTGTACATATATATAAAAAATAACGTACACATGCTCCAGTTACCCTTCTCGACCGCCTCTCCACTTCTCCGGAGATATAAATTTTAATATCGAAAAAAAAGGACACTTTATGTAAGTTACCTTTCGCATGTTGTGAGTGCGTTAAATGCGGACACGATATAAACAGATTTGGGCCCGAGATAACATAAGCAAGTCGGCTTTCAATTTGAAATAAAAAAAATAAAAAAAAAGGCTGTGTCTAAGGGTGTGAATTTCGAACACCCCTTTTTGAATACCGGAAAAAATAATTGAATTTTGATTAATTACTGTTTACAAGTTGCATTGAAATCATTAAAGGGGGACCCTCGCTTTTTTTTTCCTTTTTCTCTCTCTCTCTCTTTCGGTCTTTTTTTTTTTGAAATTTAAATCTTTTTCGTTTCGGGGTTTTGAGTTTGAAAGTTCGTCTTCTTTTTCCCCGTTACATCGTTTTAATTCCTAGAAGTGACAATGTATGGTTTCTGGTGACATGATAAATACTTTCATACGGGATGTCGGATGTTTTTTCTTTTTGATGACATGTGTGGAAAAAAAAAAAGAAACAGATGACGGTTTCATTACATGAAACTAAAATATTTACTATCCTTTCATTGGATAGGGTAAAAATCGAAACGTCGGGAGGACGTAAGCGAGATAATTAAACCCGTATTGGCAGGAGAAAAAAATATATCAATCCAGAATGGAAAAATAAAAAGTAAACAAATAAATAAGTAAATAAAATAAATAAAAAAATTCGCTTGAAATCTCGTAGCGCTATTTTTGGTAAAACGTCCACGGTAAAAAATTTTATGTTAAAAGTAACATAGTTCACTAGTAAAAAAAATGAGGCTACATATTTTTTCTACGTAAATTTTACATACAACGATTATGTTGCATCAATCTGATTGTTGATCAACCAATAACCGATCTTCATATGTCAACAAATAATGTGAATAATTTACTGGCAATCAAAATAAAAATACTGAGAAACGCGATTAAAAAAATTACTGCCCAAAAAAATATAATCCGGGAATATTTAGGGTTTTTTTTTCCGAGAATTCGAAAATTTTTAATTCACAATCGGTCGAGACCAGTGATTTCAATATTCAAAATTTAATTAATAAATTTCTGGAAAATAAATCCCTGACCAAAAGAGGAATTGTCAAAATTTTTCGGACGATCTCTTATGACACTCCCTGTTAAACATAATCTCGATCCTCAAAATGTACTTCATAAACTAAACACAGAACATCATTTTCATATCGATGAAATGTATTCAAATTTCTTTTTCGGGCCTGGCTTTTCTTTTTACGACAACGGGGGGAAGAAAAAAAAATCACTTGATCCGTACTCCCGAAGACTGTTTTCCTCATTTCATCATTATATTTTTATTATGACAACAATAAAAAGATAACACTCTTGACAATAATGTTTTTAGTGGAAGTCGTAAATTTTACAGTCCGTGTAGGAGGAGGATAAGGGTGCATTCTATGGAAGAAAAAAAAAAAATTTTTTTTTTCGAGCATTTTAACTTTCATCATTTCCGGGTGAAATGGTTGGAGAGGGGAGCATGGAAATTTCTTTTTATGTAAACTTGTCCTTTTTTTTATGGGAATAGACCCGAAAAAAAATCATGATAATTAGCAGGCAGTAGCGTGCGCTTGTTTAACGTCATTCGACGATTTCGTTATCGAAACTATACTTCAAACTTTTTATTATCATACTTCCAAAAAAAAAAAAAAAAAAAAAATTAAGACAAACCCTCGAATTATGTACGGAATGAAAATGGATCCTGCTTCCGTTTCCTTCATGAACTTGAACTTGATTCATATAGACAATTAAATATGCTCAAAACAATATATAGCATGTCTAATTTATTCATTCACTTTTCCTATTTGACTTATAAATATTTAATTAATTTTTTTTCATCTTCCATCTTTAAAAAAAAAAGATTTTCAGGATGTTGAACTTTAATCGCTACCTTACCGATTTTTATTTTTTCTTCTCTTTTCTTCTTCGTTCTCCAATTTATGTTACTACAGGGGAAACCGTTAATTTGCCATAACAGAGGAAATGAAAAGAACTGAGTAATTGAATAAGAAAAGTTTCCCTTTTTCCTTTATTTATTTTTTTTTTTTTCGTTTGTTTTAATTTGATCAAATCGGTTGGTTATCATGGATGTCTTGTTACTTCATCAACGGGTTATATTATGAATTTAGAGAAAAAAAAAATTGTTTTCCACCATTTTCTACATCCAGCACGGTTGAAAGATTCAATTTTGAACGATTTTCATTTGATTACGATTTTCATGCATACGGGAAAAGGTTTTTCTCGGTATTTTCTCCTCCCGACTGCCGAACATATTCGATTTCCGGTTTTTTCCTCCAGACTTCGAAGGCTTTATTTTTTCTTTTCTCTTCTCTTTTCCTCGCTTCTTAGCTGCTTCTCCTTCGAAACATCGAGGCTATTTTTTTTTCCTTTCCTTAATTTTATGGGTGCCATTAAAAAAAAAGGAACAACACAGAAGTCGCGCTTTTTTATGCGTAGTTATGCACTAATGCCATAATTTTATGAATATGTTTATTACTACTGTAGTTTTCTGTTTCGAATATGCAAGTCATGACAATCATTGTCTGTTACTTCTTTTATACACATTCACTTTTTTTTTATATTCCTCTCTTTTGTAAAGAAATAAAATAAAATTCCATGAAACTAGGGAATTTTTAAAAAACGAATGTTTCCGTTTCCGGTTTTCCGATTTCAAAGAGGCATACTTGAACGATCCTTTTGATTATAATTTCACCCAGTAAGCAAGTAAGAAGGGAAATAAAAAAAAAAAAAAAAGAGAGAAAGAAAGAGAGAGGAGAAAAGGAGACGAGGAGGAGTTGAGGCGATGATGACATGTGGGGTT
This sequence comes from Liposcelis bostrychophila, assembly GCA_037577465.1. Lineage (NCBI taxonomy): Eukaryota > Metazoa > Arthropoda > Insecta > Psocodea > Liposcelididae > Liposcelis > Liposcelis bostrychophila. The sequence goes on from CM075207.1 coordinate 19,603,282, forward strand.
TTTATACTTCACACACTTTTTGATTTTGACGCACATCTTTTATACGGTGCTAATAAAACCAAAAATAATTCCGCACCTATACAACTCAAAAGTAGGGAGTATATTGGGAATTACTTTCGGTTTTCGACATACTCTTTTGTCGAGCTCAAGTGTGAATTGTATTGATTTTATATGAGGGATCAACTTTTTTTTTCTTCTTGAATTTTTTTTTTTTTTATTTAATAATTTAACTTCCTCGGCTTCTTTTTTTCTTACTCCGCGGCTTATTTTGTGAATTCAGACTGGTTTCGTTTATTTTGACTGCGGCTTTCAAGAAAAATAAAGAAATATTTTTTAAAAAAATGGGAAGAAAAATGAAAACGAAAAACTCCTTTCCGAAAAAATATTACAAATAAACGTATTGCACCGTGCAAGTATTTTGCAGTAAAAAAAAACTGCTTCTACGAATTGGAAATTATTTAAGACGAAAATATAATAAGTATATGTTTGAGACACTTTATTAAATTAAATGTGATAATGCCTTAGGGGAGCATTAAATATTGTGTCAATGGGGCTTATTTGCGTATAATTTTAAGTCTATAAGAGTAATGGGGATTCAGGTTCATTTTATGGAACTTAGTTGCTCCTAAAATCCGTCGAAAAGCTCCGATGGGGCCATTTAAATATTACGTAAGCATGAATTCGGCAATTTTTGACCCCCTCCCCCCCTTTAAAGAAAAAATAAGAATTTTTCAGGCCTCCTTGCCCTTTACTTACTTTCGAGATACCGTAAACCGGGGCGACATTGACAAGCCTAAAAACAACTCCCAACATTAAGATATCGTCTACGGAACGAAACCAGGAAAACGAACGTTTGCAACAGTTTTTTAAAAATATAATTATCACCAAAAAAAAAAAAAAAATCTGAGATATCGTCCATTAAGCCAAAACAATGTTTGTTTAGGTCATGTTTGATACATTTAAGACCATCTAAATGCCCAAACTACAAGCAGACTAAAAATTTTGGGTCTAAAAAAAATGTTTCCTTATCACTTCAAATCGTCGAGAAAAAAAAAAACAACTCCTTAACAATGGTTCGATTATTGTGTCAAAATCGTAAATGAGTTTTCTTAGGTGGCTCAAGAAGTCACAGGAAAAGAATGTGCAGCTTCATCCAAAGCCATAAGGGTCATGGATAGAGAGAACTACAAAGCGAGAGAAGGGGGATCCATAACAAGACATAATAATCATTAATCGAACGCATGCAGGGGGCCCTTTCGTTCGATTGGCTATTATTTATCTTTGATTCATTTTTTTTTTTTCATAAAAAAAAAAAAAAAACGAACACGCGGTTTTAAATCCCCTCGAAAATGAAAGCACCGACAGCTGACAATTTTTAAATATTGGCTGAGATTTCAGTTATTATTGGCAGATATGAGAACAAGAAAAAGAAAAAAAAAACTAAATGATCCATTTCGGGATGCAACAACGATCTTCAAAACATAAGGCAAACGAAAATTCTATTTTTCTTTTTTTATTTTACATCTTGTTTTTTTTAATTGCTTTTAAAACAATGGTTCATAATGCAAAAGTTGCCCTATAACGCAATAACAAAGTTTACTTTTTTTTTTTTTAATGTTTAATTTGACTTTTAAATTCATAAATTCATCTCTTGATGTTTTTATACGAGTTTAAGTTTAAACGAAATATCTCTTTTTATAACTCTTTCATGATCCATTCATTAACGATATCTACCTGTGTTACTCATCGATTATGAATGCTGCCTTGTATTCCTGTGTTTATGAAAAGGAGTTTAAAAATAAACTTTTGCGGATCTTTACGAATACCTTTCTTTATTTTCATTTTCTTCCGCGTTGCTATATGATGATACTATCACGAAATCCTTGTCAGTTGTGGTGTGTGTGTGTGTCTATGAAAAAAATTGCGCAATTATCGTAAACCATTTTTTTTTCATCTTCTTCAATTTCTTTTTCAATGAATGAAGCTGATAAGTTATAAATCGTGTAAAGCCTATTAATTGTATGATTAGGCAAGATTATTTTCAATTTGAAAGGAAAAGAAAGGCCGTCAAAAATACACGAAATTAATCATACGAAGTTTTTGAGATTTTAACATGAACAAGAATTGAAATGCAATATTTTCCGACGAAAAAATTTCCGGGAACAGTTATATCCGTAAATGTCACAAACATAATTCTGCTTCTAAATTCTCTGCTCGTAATTCTGCTGAAAAAAATGTCTTAAACATAATCATGCTCATAAATGCCCCAAACATATTCCTGCTAATAAATACTTAACACATAATCCTGCTAATTAAATTTTACAACATGAATCTGTTCATTAATGTCCCAAACGTAATCCTGCTCATAAATTTGCCAAATTCAATTCTGCTCATAAATTTCCCAAACATAATTCTACTCATAAATGTCCCAAACATAATCCTGCTAATAAATATCCAACACAAAATCCTGTTAATTAAATTTTACAACATGAATCTGTTCATTAATGTTCCAAACGTAATCCTGCTCATAAATTTGCCAAATTCAATTCTGCTCATAAATGTCCCAAACATAATTCTGCTCATAAATGTCCCAAACATAATCCTGCTAATAAATATCCAACACATAATCCTGTTAATTAAATTTTACAACATGAATCTGTTCATTAATGTTCCAAACGTAATCCTGCTCATAAATTTGCCAAATTCAATTCTGCTCATAAATGTCCCAAACATAATCCTGCCAGTACAATAGTCAAACATTATTCAGTTCATAATGTTCCAAACATATTTCTGGTTATAAATGTCCCAAACATAATTCTGTTCAAAAATGCTCCAAACATAATTCTGCTCGAAAATGTTCTAAACATAAATGTCCAAAATAAATTTATAATCCTGCCAGTACAATAATCAAACATTATTCAGTTTATAAATGTTCCAAACATAATTCTGCTTATAAATATCCCAAACATAATTCTGCTCATAAATGTGCCAAACATAATTCTGCTCAAAAATCATCACCAGGGAAAGTTCTTCAGGTTTGCCGCCATTTTAAGTGCCACGAATGTTCCAAACATGTTTTTGCAATGTTCACACGACTCCACACCGACAGTTCAGTTCCTGTTATGCGCTTCAATCTGAACAAGTTTTTATTGTTTTAAAAATTGCTCAGTGGTTTTTAGTAAACAAATTAGATTGCTTTGGTAACTTACACTTTCGACCCGAGCAAAAAACATTAAAAAAAAAAGTTGAAAACTGAATTAAAAAAGTTCGAGTTTGCATTTTTTTTTTTTTTTCATTGTTATGTGTCATGCGCGAATATCCCTAAGGAAAAGAGTTTGGGAGGTAGTTATTAGCGAGATAAAGCAATAATACCAGGACACACGGGGGGATTCCTTATTTATACTATGCAAAAGCCAGCTTCTTTTTTTTTTTTTTGCTTATTTTCCAGCACGAAAGTTCTTTTGCTTTTTTTTATTTTAAAAATGAAAAATAAAAATAAAAAAGCAAGGAAAAAAACACAATATAATATTAACCGACATCCCATTCAAAAGTCACATGACTTAGCGTGTAAAGTTTTCTTAAACTTTCAAATTTGTCATCGGATATTTTTGAAAAAGCTCACATGGTCTCGGTTATTTGATTGATTCACCTGCCTTGTTTATTTTGGCAAAATAATTGCCCGGAAGGTTTGCTCTCTTTTATTTTTCCTGCGACAATAATTCCGATTCAGAGCCGTCCAATTTTTAAAAAAAAAGTTGGCAACATTCGATTTTTTTTTAAAGCAAAAAATAGAAAAAAATTACGGCAGCTCAAGAAATTCATTTAGAGCTTACGAATCGATCTTCTCCAGATCAGAAAAAAAAAAATGATTTTTCCTTCAACAAGGATTCAAGTGCGAAATGTCATTTAAAAAGCGTTAAATTAACGAATCGATAGACTCGATTTATTCCATTAACTGGACCAGCTGGGGTTTGATCGATTTCTTTTTTAAAAGCATATCTTTTTTTGATTTGGTTGAGTCGAATTCCTTGTATTTCGTCATTCATTTTCAATCGGATCCTTAATTCGGTGTGACGTCAAGTAAATGAATCCATGAAGAAAATAGAAGTAAAAAAAAAAAAAAACGAACTTGGGTCGTTTTTCCACAGGTTGTGAAATGTCTCTCCGCAAGGTTTAATCACCGCAGGACTCGTAAAAAAAAAAAAAAAGAAAAAAAATCATTGTTGCCAACGATTAGGAAAAATTAGACGTGATTCTAATAAGAGCGAAGGAATGCTTTAAAAAAAAAAAAAAGATTCCGCCCGCGTGTTGGTATGACGATTTTTTTTTTTCTGCGATTTGATAAATAGCATAGGTACCGATATATCCGCCGCACCGGTTTCGAAAAGTTGCTGGTTGCTCGGTTGTATTAGCTTGTTGCTCCCCGTGGGACCCAACCGGAGGCGTCTCTTTGCTTTACTCACTGAAAACAAACTTCCTGGGAGGTAATATTAATACACTGTCTTCTATATTATCAGAAAATCTTTTGGTTTCGCCTTCCCCCCCCCCTTTGTGAAAATCTTTCCCATTCATACAAAAGCATAATTTATAGTTCTTTTTTTTTAAAATCCGTTATTTTTTTTCGTTTCAGATAAAAACAGTTTGGAGAAAGAATAGAAAAAGAGGAGGAAAAGAATTGCTGACTTCAAAAAACAAGCAAACGAGATGCAAATATTTGATCTGAAATTAATCACTTAGCAGAAATTACAGTCGGGTCAACAAAAGAAAACATTTTTAGTTATTAAGTCACTTTTCACGGGGGGGTATGTTTAACAATAAAATTTTTCTTCTTTTTTTTTTCGCCAAACCCCTCCACCTCTCATTCGGTCCGGTTGAGTGAATGAAAATCCCATCGCAAAGTCTGATATTCAATGATTACGGCCTCAGCTTTTTTGAGTACTAAAAAGGGATCTAAAAGCGACCTCAATTTGCATTCTGTTTACTCTTGGAAATCCATTTCGGTCAGCGTTTTCAGATTCCTTCAGTTTCTGGGAGAAAAAACAAAAAAAAAAATCTTTTTTTTCTTTATTGAGCTGGGAAAAAAAAAGATTTTTTTTTTGTTCCTTTTTTGAGCGCAATTAAAATCTAACAGTAAATCATGAGATTTACGAATTTTTATTGCTCCTCTGCGAGATAAGGAAAAAGGGCATAATTCAAAAAAGGCGTAACGGATCGGTCTCGAAGGGATGAAAATTGCCTCTACCAATTTTTTTTTTTTTTGCCGAATAAAATTATGATTCCGCGATACGTTTTCTTTTTTTCCCTTTTCTTTCCTCTTAATTCCAAGCGGAAATTAAAATAATTTCGTGATTAAAAAAAAAAAAACCCTCAAAAGAATATTGTGCGCGAGAATTTCTTAATAAAAATTCACGAATCATCTAATACAATTAATTTACCGGCAGACCAAAGGGTTAGCCAAAATGAATTTCGTGACATCTCTGCCACGTTTACAATGAGAATTATACCATTGATAAATGATTTTACAGGTTTTAAACTTTCAAAAAGCCTTTTCGAGGAGGAGAAAAAGAAGAAAAAAAAAAGGATCAATCTTATATAAGCTTTTCATTACAATAGCGGCCCCGTCTTTTCCGTATGTTAATTGTTCTTCAATCAACAATGTCTCTCCCCCCTCTCTCTCTCTCGTCTTTCTTACTTTTGACGAACAAGCTTTGTGTGGGTTTTGCTTTTTTCGACTCGGAATCATCACTTTCGTATCAGTGTAATTTGATAAATTAAATTTGCATTTGTTCCTTTGTCGTCGAGAAAAAGTGAAAGAAAAGCTCGTTATTTTTCGTGCGAGTTTTCACGATGAATTGAAATACACCTTGTTAGGAAATCATGTTTAACAATCTTTAAGTTAAGTAAGCAATTTTTGGAAAATGGAAAGGAGTTTTGAATATTTAGTGAGCCAAATGCGAATTCGGTGTAGCCGATAACTCCGTCTTGGGTCAGAGTTGCAAAAGTAAATGGCAGTTTTGTCGAAATCGGCATCTCGTCATCGAAATCAAAAATACTTTGAACGGCATCGGCATCAGAATCGGGATGTTTTTTTTTTTACCGATTTAAATAGTAACGGAATCGGAATAGATTCTCTCCAAAATTTTAGTGTGAATCAGACTAGGAATAGGCATAGGCATCACCAAACGAAATGGCGCAACGGCATCAAAATTGGCATCGACTTCGGAATCCGAAAATATTTCAGATTTTTTTTTCTTTAAAATTAATCATATTTAAATTAAGGGTATTAAACAGGCCTAAATAAGGGTGTGTATCCAGTTTTAGGGGTTTTGGGGCCGCTTCGAAAAATCTGCGAAAGGTGTAAGGTCGAAATTTCAACATAAAGATTGTTGCAGTAACATGTTAGGTAACATCATGCTGAACATTTTTTAGCGTTAGAAACATGTTGCTGAACATATTGCAGCATGTTGGCCATACCTTGCGCAACATTTGCAAAAAATTTTTTTTCACATTTCAATGTTGCGCAACATGCTGAGTAACATTTTCCGGCGATTGTACCAAATTTTCCAGGAATTTTTTGAATTAGGCATGGGGTTGGATTTCTACTGGTCGAATAAGGCATGGTATTGGTTGAATTTTTGAACCCTCAGTTGTTTCCCACTAGTCTTAAAAACCCTACATCATGAATAAACCTGCTTCAGTTTTTTTTTTTCCTGTGCAAAAATCAAGGAATCCATTTTAGAAAGGAAAATGGTATCGGCGCCGCCAAATAAAATTTTCCATATAAATCGGCATCAACTTCGGCATCGGCACCAGTTAATTTTCAAAAAGAATTGGGAATCAGGATCTTGTCTTTTTTTAAAATTCATTCGGCCACAACCGAAATCGGAATCGGCTTTGGCTTTGGCTTCGGCATCGCCTTCGCAATCCGATTTGCGATAAATTTTTGATGGGATTATTTTTTTACAAACATTTTTCAATATTCTAAAAAACATTCCTATGCAATCGAAGTAGGAAGTTAAAAGGCTAAAAGATTCCCTACCATTTTTCCAAGAAAAATAAATTCCTAGTCCATTTTTCCTAAAAAAATAAATTCCTAATCCACTTTTCCTAAAAAAATAAATTCCTAATCCATTTTTCCTAAAAAAATAAATTCTTAACCCATTTTTCCTAAAAAAAATAAATTCCTAATCCATTTTTTCTAAAAATTTTGGCTCCTAAAATTGTTTTCTTAACTATTTTTTTCCTCATTTTAAATTTTCCTAAAACTTTTTGATTCCTAAAATAAAATTTCTTAAAATCTCTAAAATTAAATTTCTGAAAATCCCTTCAGGGTTTTTAAAAAAATTACAAAAAATATTCATTTTAGGAAATCTTATTTTTGGAATCAACAAATTTTAGGAAAATTGAAAATTAGGAAAAACGGATTAGGAATTTTTTTTAAAAGGAAAAACGGATTAGGAAAAATGGTCAGGAACGGGCTAAAAGGCTAATTCGAAAAAAAAACGAGTCTAGGCTAAAATAACTCATTAAACTCTTCTTCCTCATCCACAAAAATTTTCACACAGATCACACATTTAAAAAAAAAAATCTCTTTATCTACTTTCATAAACTGGCGAAAAATTTTTAATAATAGGTGTTTAGGGACCGATTTAACCAGCTAACAGCAAAAATATAAAAGCAATACTGTTAATTTATCTTTCATTGGCGTAGGCAATCCATTTCGTCCCCGAAGGGAAGACGAAAAAAAAAAAAATATCAAATCCCTTTAGAACTTCGAACCGGAGGTCTGTCATATCATAGCTATTGCCTGATCGATTTGTCATGCCTTGGGTTAACTAAAAATTCAAAACCTGTTTTTTTTTCTCTCCCCTCTCCGAACTTGATGTTGTGCCTGGTTTAACGCCTTTTTATGCAGTCTTTGTACGAGGTATCCATAATTAAATCGTAAATAATATTTTTTTTTTTTCGAAAAAAAAAGTTTAATATTAGATTTACTCGTAAATATTTCGTGTTGAATTCGTTGGAATGCGAATACGGGAACCTCATGAATCAGTTAAGTGTTTGATTTGGCAGCTAAAAAAGATCCCCGATTATTTGTTTCGAGCTAATTGTCACTGCCCTCTCTGACTTTTACTCGATATTTCTGTCTAGAGTATTTCAAAAATTTTAAAAAGAAAAAAAAAAGAGGAAAAGCACGGGAAGGGGGACCGAAATGAATGATTAACAGGAAATCGAAATTCCCAGAAAAAGTTCGGTAATAAGAACGTCGCGATATCCGATATTTATAACGGTTTTTAAAACTTTTTAATTCGATCGTAAATAAAAAATAAAAATAAAAAGTGAGCAAACGATAAAAAAGATAGAAAGCTACAAGGTCGAAACGTCAAAAAACTGGGGAAAGAGAGGATGAGAAGGGCAGTTTTCCCAAGATAGTCGAAAGGGGAATATAAAAAAAAAAAAAAAAAAAAAAAAAACGGCAACAAGCAGATAATTGAAAAGAACAAAAATTCGCTGTCATCGACAATATTGTTTCGGTCTTGTTTGTTGTTTGTAGCTTTTTTTTTTTTTTTTTTTTTTTTTTTTTTATTCTTCTTTCTTATGCCTCTAGAGTTAAGTTAAACTTTCCGTCTTGAAATATTTTTCCATCTCTGAGGTCTTTTATTTTCCTTTTTCTTTTCCCGTCTAGGATTTATGATTTTGTGATAACCCCTTTCTTTTAGCACCTTTTAAAAAAGAATAAGAGGAGAAAAAAAAAACGATGACCTAAAAAAAAGAAAATACGGGATAACCTACTAACTTTTTTTTTTTTTTTTATATTAATAATTGTATTAAAAAGTTTTCCATGGAAAATGATTTATATTCCGACATGATTTATGCAGTGTCCACGTCCAACTTTTTTTTCTCATAACCCACCCTTCCGAATATATTTAAATCCTTTTTCGATTTCCCCATATTGCCGTTTTTATCGGAAAGATCGAACTTTAAAAAAAAAAAAAAAAATTAATTTCTGGACCCCTCGCTTTTAGGTTTAAAATAAAAATCCTTTACAAAAAAAAAGACATATGTTACAAGTATTTCATTCCCTAAATCGTTTTTCACACACCAGCCATCCTTAAGTGGTTTCAATCCGGCCACTTTAACGAAAAATCATAAAAATAAGAGCTTTGGTAATAATCCCATTTAATACCTCCTTTTAAAAAATTTAAATGGCCGTACCTTACAAGTAACAAATTACGGCTGTAAATCTGTTCAATTTAATAAGAAGCGTCGGTGTATGTTTCAGGTATGCAAGAGCACTTATATATTTTTTTTTCCTCCACGGGATTGATTGTGCAATAATGTGGACCAGAAATTCTTTAGCGATTTTTCAATATTTGACGTACCGCATGTGTTTACGACCTAATCAATATCAAATGAATTTATCATTGGAATTTTTTTTTCTTTTCCTTTGCACTTTGATCGTTTAATTTAAACTTTTTAAATCTGAAATTTTAAAATTTTTTCGTGTTAAATTAGTTTCTATTAAAAACGTTTTTAAAAGAGCAAAAGCCAGCCCCTTAGTGTCGAAAAAAAACAAAAAATATGCGCGTTTGAAAATTTATGTTTAGGGCAAATCAATGGCTTTATAAGTAGCTATAAGTTTCATTGTATAAGGAAGACCTACAGATATAATTAACTGTCAGTTGCTTGGCTTTGCGGTTGCAAAAACGACAGAATCAGTTTGACTATTGCCGGCCCGGTCATCATCTTCACCGTTCAATTGGCAGTGCCAATAGCTAGATAAAAATTAATTGTCAGCTGCTTGGTTGTCAGATGCAGAAGAGTAAGAACAGAGTAAGTTCGACGACAGCCAGCATCGGTAATCATTTTCACTGCTCAACTGGCAGTGTCAGTTGCTTGTTGTAAGTTCTGTAACTGACAGGAGTCAGTTTTACAACTGTCAGCAATGGTCACTACCAACTTTCACTACTGTCAGCATCCCTCAACTGTCAGTTGCTTGGTTGTCGGTTGCAGAGTCGACAGAGTCGTTATTGTTAAAATCACTGAACTGACAATGTCATTTGCTAAATCTAAATTGTCAGCTGCTTGTATTGGCTGAAAGTTATACTGTAGAACCGACAGAAGTCTGTCAGCAGTATTGACAAAAATCTGTTTGACGGTTGTCAGCGTCGGTCAATATCTACTTATCACTATTATTACCATCCGTCAACTGGCAATGTCAGTTGCAATACTGGCATCACCGAATGCATTAGTGGCAGTGAGCAACTGTCAGTTCCCTGAACGGACTGAAGGATTAAAGTGCCAAGTGTAAGTTTCGAAAATGAAGAATTAATCGTTTTGTTAAAAACATCTCTGTTGGAAGAGTGTAAATCCTTCGGTACCTGTAATACCTATAGGTATGGTGCCTATAGTACTTACTTATAGTACTTGCAGGTGGCAGTTACTTGTAGGTACTATACAAGTAACTACTTGTTGGTATTATACAAGTAACTACAATTACTTCATACCAGTAACTACCTGTAGGTACTATACAAGTAATTAGTTGCGGTACTATACAATTAACTACTTGTTGGTACTATACAATTAACTACTATTAGTTACAAATAACTACTTACAAGTACTTACTTATAGTACTTACAAGTAGTTACTTGCAAGTGTTTAAGTATAGTACTTGCAAGTACTATAGTACGAAAGTATAGTACTAGTACTACAGTACAAGCAACTACTTGTAAGTACTATAGGTAGGTACTATAGGTACCACAAGTAAGTAGGACTATAATAGTTACCACAGTACTATAAGTACGTACGTTAAGTAAGTACTCTAAGTGCTTTGTTTTAGTCACTTTAGTCAAAACGTCAAAAAAAACAGTGCAAGTGCAAAATATTCCCGGAAGCATTTAACTAATTATAAAAATAATGTCGCAAACATACAGTACTTTTCCGTGACTCGAACACTCTTTTAAACAATTAATTTGCAAACATACGTTTTTTTTTTTAGATGTGAATGCTCCGAACATATTTTTCCGCATGAGTTCCGCTTCCAGTCTCTTTTTTTTCGATTAATTAAATCCAGCATGATTCGTGTGATTCTCTCTAACCTGATCCACAGATTTTTTTTTTTTTTTCATTTCACATCCCGACACCTCTCGTTTATTTCAGTATGAATCAATAAACCGGTAACTACAATTCACAAACGAAACTTCATTCCTTTCATTTTTGTTTAATTATTAAAGATTGATTAGCTTACGATGATCCGTATAATTTGCAAATGGAATAAACAATAAATAGTCGTAATGTAATTCTAATTTGTAATTTATTAATTTTTTAAAAAGAAGTACCGTTTATTTTTATTTATTTATTTATTTATTCGTTTTTTTTTCTTGCAACTAAAGAAAGTCTTTTTGCTCGACCCAAAATTGAAAGGAAAAAAAAAATTATACATATGAGAAAGTCGACCGAAAGGGGAAAAAAAAAGAAACGAAACATTACTATTTTCACACTATTTTCATTTGACTTGATTGATGGGCAGGCATTATATATGTGCGTACATCATCCTACTAACTACGAGAAATGACAGTCGGATTCAATTAATAATATTTAATTAATGCGGGAGCTCTTCTTAACGAAATCAATTTTTTTTATAGGATTTATAAAAAAAAGAGCTTGGTGGTCTCATCTTTTTTTGCGATTTTATTTAAAGTGTGACCGTTCGGCAAGAAAAAAAAAATATATATTTTTCAAAAAATATTTTTTCAAGAATAGACGTCACGATTTTCAAAACGGATGAAAGAAGATTAGAAGAAATAAGCGGGAGAAAGATAGATTAGGAGAAAAAAAAAAATAGAATCCAATTAAGTGTTGCAGCGAATCCATTACGGGTTTGGCACGGTGCTAAATAGATTAAGGCCGCAGACACGTTAAAACCTATGCAAAAGCATAAATACGTCAACCTCGTCACTACAATCCTTTACAAAAACAGAAAAAAAAAAATAATATAATATAATATAATATAATTATAAATTATACATATTTTTTCGCCCTCTTCGCGCTTGTAAATGTATTCTTTTTCCGACGAACGTAGCCGAAGGTGTTGAAAATCCGGTACGTCATTCACGATCCGGTTGCGCATTTGAATCGTTTGATCGTTAAAATTATCCAAAATGGATGTTGATGGTTTTTTTTTTTTCGAATGTTGGAAACATCGCGCCATTTTGATTTATTATAGAATGACACATAATTACGATAAGAAAATAAAAAAAGAAAAAAAAAAGTTTCTGGGCTGTTTACATTATGGGTGATACCAGTTTGTGCCGTTGAATTTTTCTGGTCAATTAAGGTTCACTTATGGAAAATGTGAGGATGGTAAGAGTTGCCTTAAGCCGTAAACTAGCGATTTTCTCTGTATAATAATTCATAAATTTTTTTTTTACTTTGCGTTCTTTTTTTTTTTTTTTTTTTAACTTTGTGTGTCAACGTCAACTTTGTAATTGATGTGAAATATTTTCCTAGCTGGAAATTATGCTTATTTATACGTTAGTAAAACGGTCGTTTTAATGCTTCTTTGCGTAAAGTTAAAAAAAAAAAAAAATAATGGAATTCCTTCAGAGTATTTTTTTTCTTTCTTTTTTTTTCTACAGACAGCCTTCGATAAATTTGAATGATTTGCATAGTTGTACAATCCTGAAAAATATTCGGGAAAAAAAATTTTTTTAAGGACTCTAAAGCTTATAGCCAATCTAATGAAGTGGGAGTTGTGGCTCCCCCCCTCCCCCCTGTTTGAAAATGAAAATTTCCGGAGCATTTAAACGCCCAGACCGGGCCTGTGATGGTCGGAAAACTTAAGTGTGCAGGAAGAGGGGGGTAAGAAGCCATCGGTGGTTTAACAATGTAAGACATAAGAATAATTTAATGGCTGTAAGGCTGAAATATTTCAGCCGTTAAGAGTCGGCCAGTTCATTGGTACAGGTCCAGCAAGTACAAAAATAGGAACTAGAACCAGAACTATAAACAGAATCAAAAATAAGGGCTTATATTTTTTTGGACAGTAAATTTATTTGGTTGGCTAGTAATTTTTATTTCTTTTCAAGTTTTTTTTAATTGAATTTGTCAGTATTTTCGGGCAGGGAATTTATTCGAATGGTCAGTGATTAAATTATTTTGATCAGTATTTAAATAATTTTAGTCAATATTTAAATGATATTGGGCAGTATATTCCTAACTTTGGCAATGATACTTCATATTATGATCTTGAACATACAGATAAAAATTTACCGTTATTAATGAAGAAGAGCCTTCAACGCCTTCTTCGAACGTTTACGTTTGCTCCACGTAAGTTCCATGAAAGAAAATTTATTTTCCTGATGCAACAGGTACAATCTTACTCTACACTGCGTTGTTTAATAAAATCTGCAGCACAAGGGGTGTCCATTTGTATTTCCATTTAATAAGTTTATTTCCTTAATTTTTAATTTTTTTTTTAATTTTCCATTTCACTTTCTTTTCCCTTCTTTTTAACTGCCCGAAAAAATTTGTTTTCTAAAAATACTGGTAAAAAAAATTTTTTTGCTGGAAAAGAAATTAAAAATACTGGCAAAATAAATATTTTACTGGCCATAAAATTACTGATCATTATTTCCAGCCCATTTAAATAATTTACTGACCATCAAAATCAAAATAAACTGAGAAACAATTACTGATCAAAAAAATAAATTTACTGCCACAAAAATATAATCCAAAAAAAAAGTAAGTGAGACCCATAAATCGAAGGAAATAAAGGAAGAACCAGAACCAGAACCAGGATCCCGAAACAAATCTAACTTGAGCAAAAATAACAAAAAAAAAGCCTTTTTTTTTTTTTTTTTTTTTTTTTTTTTTTTTGCGCGGGCGGGAGGATTGAAAAAGTAACCAAAACCCATCAGCCCCCTATCATCTTCTTTAATTCGGTCTGCCGGAAAATTAAAAACATCTATAAATATTCAATCTGAAATAATACCGAGTGTGAAAGCATCCGTTAAGAGTTCATTTTACCAAACCTTAATTGACATTTGAAAAAGGGGTGTCTTGAGTTATTGTAAGTTTCACCATAACAAAAATACGGGAAATAAATCATTTTGTATCATCAAAATATTTTCGTTTTAAATTCGTTATGAATACGTCTTCCCTGCGTGTTTTTACGTGTTTTCCATTCTCGAGCCATTAGAGTGCTACCGTAAATTTTTTTTAAAAAAAGTTAACGATTTCTGTATTAATCTATGTCTCAGAGTAAGCGAGGAGCTTATTTCAAATTTTACTGGAAATTAAGTTCCCGATTTAAAAATAGTACAGAGACGTACACGTAACGTCTCAATAAAATTCAATTGGCTATGTCCAAAAGTCGTTCATATAAAAATCAAAAAAGAAACATTCCGAAACCGAAAAAATGATTCGCTCCGTCTGCTTTTCAATCATTTTACGTATTTATACTTAAGGCCACACGCAATACGGGAGACACATTCACAAGTAAATGATCCCGCCGACTTAGAGAGAAAAAAAAAAAAAAATTATTGAGGCTAATTTTCAAAACAGGAGTATATCGCATACGACGTTTTCCCCTTCTTCTTTTTCCGATTTCCTCTTTCGTTTATAAAAATTTTTGCGGAAACAAGTTCGGGAAAAATAAAGGAAAAAGGAAAATAGAATGCGGTTTAAAGAAATATTTTTTTTTATTATTTTTCTGCGGATGCAGTGTCTCCGGATTTTAAAATCGTAGAGGAGGATGTTTCCCGACGATAAAAAGTCACGAATCGACGGGGGGAAAAATTGATGTTTTTGAAGAGGGGGGGGGGGGGGAGATAGAGAGAAAGGTGTGATTTGGAAATACTACGAAAAAAAAAAAAAAGGTTCGCTGTCGTTTGAGCTTTCGATAACTTTAATAGCCTTTACGGAAGTATCTCCGCACGTTTTAAAGAGCTTTAAATATCCCATTATCAGGTTTCGTTTGCGTTCTTTTCCAGGCCTAATTTTTTTTTTTTTTGTCTCTTGTCTTTTTTTGCGTGACTTTTTTCGAATCGACAGAATAAATTTTTGATGGATTCCGGACTCTTTATGTCCTTTTAAATCCGATATATAAAGAAACGACGAAGCAAAATAAAAAAAAGAGGATACATGCACGGACTTTTAAAAGACAGATAAGGCAGAAACCGCTTTTCAAAAAAAAAAAAAAAAAAATTCTTTTTTCTGGTGTTCGGTAATCGACCCTATAAACTCCACTACCAGTCTTCACGATTGCTTCTGATCACATTTTCAAAGCTCTTTGCTTTTCTTTTTTTTTCTCTCTCTCTCTTTGAAATCTGATTTATTTTCTTTTGAGTTTTTTTTTTCCTTCCGATCTTGATATTTCAAATAGATTACAAGCTTTTATCGGAAAGATGGACGGACCGATATATATATATATATATATATATTTTTTTTTTTTTTTTCCTACAAATTCCGTGACCTACTGGGATGAAAGCTGCTTTTCCATGTAGGGCCACACGAAATGCCTCCTTATCGTTGGGAGAGATTAATATACCGGTATATAACACGTGACAATAAATTATGGTATTTCGAAATAATGTTTTTGTTGAACTATCAAAATGGTAAATTGCTAAATTAAACCCGAAAGTTAAGGAGATTAGTCCTCTTGGTTTTTTGTTTGCTAAAAAAAAAAAAGAAAAACATGTTTCGAATGCATACGTATAAACATAAATATATACCCATAATTTTGGGATGTGTATATGTTACGCCGGATTTGAAAGATTGCCTATTTCACAAACATAAAAAGAGTCTAAAAAAAAAAAAAATTAATAAAAAAATTCGGGAATTTTTACGAAATTACCAACAAAGGTTAAAATGTCATAATGATGTGTTGATATACTCATCACTAACAAATATTTTAAACATCATTATGAAATTTACATAAAATTAATAATAATAAAAAAAAAAGATTTTCCTAATTATTATACAACGAGGTTAATAAGGATTAATCGAAGTCGAGCCGACTTCAATAACTATAAGATATTTTAAAGTTTTTTTATTTTTGAAAAATTTTGGTGCAAATATAAAGTAAATGAATAAAAAAAAATTATTTGTGTAACAAAAAATAATAAAAAAATTTTTTTCTGTATGCAATAATTTGTTAAAGTTGGGGGTTAAAAATTGTAAATCAAAACGGTCGGAATAAGTGCAAAAGCACAGTAAAAAATTTTGTGGACTTTTAACACAATTTATACTTGAAAAACGGTCCACACATTTTTATTCGTAAATAATAACACAATCAACGTGTGTCAAAATTTACATAAATGTGCGTCAAAATTAACATAAAAAGAGTTACATACAGAGTGCGTGGACCGGGTTTGTTAAAAATACACAAAATGTTTTACTGTGTAACATATCTCAGTCGTAAATGTGGCTGGAGGTAGCCTGTTTCGACTGTTTAGAAAAATCATGTGACCACACATTTGCATGCCCGTAGAGGCATAAATTTGCAGTCACAAGACACTTTCACAGAACTTCGAAACAGACGTATATCTCCACGACGGAGACACGTTACACTGTAAAAAATTTTGTGAAATTTTAACACAATCTATAATTGAAAAACGGTCCACACATTTTTATTTGTAAATAATAACACAATAAAAAATATTGTCTAGCAACATGTGTCAAAATTAACATAAACGTGTGTCAAAATTAACTTAGAAAGAGCTACATACAGAATGTGTGGACCGAGTTTGTTAAAAATACACAAGATTTTTTACAGTCTAGTTGACCTCTGACGCACGGAATTTTTTAATAAATAAATTATTTATTTCATTAATTATCTCATGTTATTATTTACGAAATAGACATTTTCACAAAACCGCCACAACATATAGATAGACGAACATGCTTTTTTTTTCTCTCAGGTTAATGACTGATAAAAAGTCATATATTTTACAATATGAGATTGTGGATTGCAATCTTAACAGGAATATTATAGTAGGCTCGATGCAGGTTCAGGTGCCCATAAATATTGTTTTATTGTGTTCGGTTATTTTTTAAGCTTTCTTTCGTCTTTTCTTGTGGGAGCGAAAGAGATAGGTGTATGGCTAAATGGTTTCGATGTTATCATGAAAATTTCGAGGGGCGAAGCCTGTAGCGAGGAAAAATGTTCCTCTCAGCTCTCACGAAAAGGGTTTGCCATCCCTTCCCTTCCTGCTTCTTCCGTAAATTTTTGGGCATATAACGATTAAGAAAATACATTTTTTCCAATTTTCCATATTAGAAAAAAAATATTTGGATCCCTTTTAAAAATACTGCGCTTCTCGGAATGGTGACAGATCTATGCGGAGGTCAGGCTCATAGACTCCCACGGTTTGATTTGCTAGTTTCATTTTTTTTTTTTTTTTTTAAATTCCTCTTGCAGTTACACTAACAGTTACTGTCACTGTCAGTTGCTTTTTCGACTAATGCACTTGTTACTTTCATTTTTAATGTAATGGTTAAGTACTTTATTAAGTCTCCTCCTAATTTTACTGTTACATGTATGCACTTGCAAACTTTAAATCGGTTTAATGTTAAAAATAAAAAAAAAATTATTTTGGTGCAATCAGCACTTGCGAATTTCACCTTTTAAGTTTTTCATTCTTTTCATAAAAGGGGGCTCCCAGCAAAAAATGTAGGCGGCTAATCACCTTTACACTCGCTAACGACTATCAATGTTCTTACTTTTTTGATTGGTTTCCGATGAATTCCTTCTTTATTTTCATTTTCGATCAAAAGAAAATATTTTACAAAAAAATGGGAAATGGAAAATAACCAATAAGCAAAGGGGAGAAACGAAAGCCGCAAAATTACAAAGCACTGGAATAAAAAAAAATTCTCGGAAAAAGCTCATGCTAAAAATGGAGTCTTTAAAAAAAAAAAGATGCTTCAGAATCTGCCCGCTAGTCAAAGAAAATGCAACGTCTATCACTAAAAGAAAGCAGCACACAGGATGCATGAATGTTTATTTTCTTGATAAAAGAAGACTTCTTGGAAGAACTGGGTTAATCGGGAGGATGCCAGAACACAAACGTTTAGATTAATAAACTTGTATCTCCCCGGTAATCGAAAAAAAACATCTTAACAAGTTACAAATGGAAAAGAAAAGAAAAAAAGAGAGAGAGAGAGAGAGAAAGAAAACGGATAAAATTAAGTAAAAGAAAATGACTATTAGCTCATTACAAAGCATCTAGTCAAGACAACAGTTAGCTGGAATTGATAACCTTAATTTATCTCATTTTTTTTTTCTTTCACATGTAAACTTTTTTTTTTTTTATTATTATTTTTGTTTCGCTTTGCTTTTTACATCATCCCCCCACGTATCGAATTTTTAAATACGACCCGGCAGGGAATTCGAAAAAAAAAAAATAGGAATGAAAATATTCGGAAGATGAGTCACGAGTGTTTAGAGAAAAAAAAGGTTTTTTTTTTTTTTTTTTTTTTGAAACGGTTGAGCGCAAGACCATGGCCTGTGAGACTTCGGAAACAGGCATCACGATGGCCCCGGTTAATTATTTTAGATGTAGGGAGTGAGTGAGAGAGAGAGAAAGAAAAAGAGAAAAAAAAAGAAAGAAAAAAAGTACTATCATTTACATAGATAATGACTGTGCCCATCTTGATTTAACATGAATAAGTCTTAAGTAATTAATGCTATTCAACTCTGAATTCTTCTTGTACGATTCAAAAAAAAAAAGATTCCGTTCATCAGGCATCCATTTTTTTCTTATATGTATTTTTTTTTTTTTTAAAGCTTGAAGAAAAAAAAAACTGCGCACATAACCGATCGTAACCAATACAATTAAGAAGACGTATTTAAGTTTATCGAACTTGAATGGATATTAACGGCCCCCTGTACCAACATTTGAGTAGTGTCAAGAAGATGTTGGACAGTGTGTACACAAGTCTTAAATTACCAACGCAGAACCTCGCTTTGCTTCTGTTTAAATAAATACAACTTCGCGGCCCGAAAACCTTTTCTTCATTGTTTTTTTTCTCTTTGTTCTTTTTTTTTTCCTTCGATATCTATACCGTAAATCGGAATGTTTGTATTCTTGTTTGTTTGTTTTTTCTCCGTGCTTGTTTTTTAGTTAATTTAAGAAAAGCTCTTTTTTTTCTTCCACCTCCTCCTCCTCCCTATTGTTCCATCTCGTCTTTCATTTTTTTTTCCTCCTTTAATTTTTAATATTTTTCGGCAAAAGGGCTTTTTAATTATAAAGGCCGAATGCTAAAAAAAAAAAAAAGAATAAAACATGCAACATGAGAAAAAATTAAAGCGGATAATTAGGCCCGGGTTTTCTCTTTAAAAACGTTTAAAATATTTCATTTCCCCGCTTCCTGTTTCGTCAGAAACAGATGCAATATAAGGACTGCTTTTTCTTCGTTTATTTGTAATTTCAGACGGGATTTTAAAACGATTCCGAATCTTTAAAATAGAAAAAAAAAATTTTTTTTAAGAAAATTAATTATTTTTGATCGACGAAGACAAAAGACCCGATTAAATAATTTACTAATTAATGAGGATGACGAAGTTTTTAATTAATTATATACATCGAATTTATTGCTTAATTAATCAAGTTTAAAATAATTTCATAAGTTTTTTCGTTTTTATTTTTATTAAAACGAGATATGAAAAGCGTGTGAACTTTTGGGCTTTTCCTCGCTCTTTCCGAGACTTTACGATTTTTCTATTAAAAAATGAGAAAAAAAATACAGAATAAGGAACACCAAAGCTAAACTTTACACAGGTTAGGGTGGCTCATTTTGAAGGCCATTTTTTAATTTTCGCTCCCTGGGCAAAAAATCATTCATTTATATGTAAAAAGAAACCTGTATTTTTTTTAGGTCGAAAAAAAATTTTTGGCCCAAGACCAGGGGTTTGAAGTTCTTAAGGCCGAAATGGTGCTTAATTTGGACGAATTTCAAAAATTTTCCCAATTACAATCTTTTAATATAAAAAATTGTCCTTTGCAGGGTATATTAGGTACGTGTTGAGCTTCCTAAAAAAAAAATATTCGGTTCGAAAATATTGACCCGTTGGCCGCCCAGGCAGGGTTATAGTAGAAAAACGGGGATGGCTGTAACGGGGTAAGGGCAGAGAATTTTGAAAATTCGAAAGTAACCAAAATGTGTCCAAAATATGTAGAAACAATGCCCCAAATGTAATTTCGATGCCAAACATTTTTTACCCTATGTTAACCCCATTTTTCCTTATTTTTGGCCCTTTTTTTCCTAAAAAATTGCATTTTTAAAGCCAAAAAGTGAATTTCCAAATGTAATTACCCAAATTAACAAAACTTAATAAGTTCCAAAATAAAAAATTGAAATTCAAAATTTTGAGCATTTTTAATTTTTTAAAAAATTCTTACTCAATTTTTAATATTAATAAATTATCTTCATTGTACTTGTGAATTTGTTGGTTCGTGCAGTACATTTGCTAGATTTGCGGATATTTTAAACTCATCAAAGATTGAGGAATACTATTAATTAGCGAAAAAAAAAATTAAAAATGACGTTTGACAGGTTTTGCAAATCCAGAAAAGAAAAATTTGGTCCAATTCGGATTTCTCGACCTCTAAAACGCCGGATTGATCACCAATACAACTTTCCAAATCATTTTTTAACAAGAGTTTTTCAAATTCTTGAAATCGCCTATACTTTAGCCTAAAAATTTGAAAAAAATTCCGATTGACCCTCAGATACAACCTTTTCGCGCAGTTTCATAATCAAATTGGAATATTTCCAAATTTCGATACCCACGAACATCCAAGTACACTTTACGGCTTCATCACGATTGGTTCGAAAATGACCGTAAGCGAAACGTTGCTTATTCGTACGAAAAGCATCGTGTAACACGCTAATATCATGAGCTTTCCCTGCCTCCCAGTGAGTTTTATTTGCCTCTACTAAACACCGCTTGTCCTCCAGTAAATACAGTGACTATTTATCTTCCAAATTATTTCGTCTGTTCTTTGTCAACATGCGTACCAAAAATTATTATAAAAATATTAAGCTCTTCAAAAAAAAAAAAAAAAAAAAAATTAAATCTCAGACTCATTAAAAAAAAAAAAAAAGAAATCCCTTGTTTCCAGAAAAATGCTTGATAATTTTTTTTCTTTCTTTTTTTTTTTTTTTTTTACGACCGGGAAAATATACCACAAACACGAACGCAACTATTACATCATTCCTTTTCATTGATATTTCCTTTTGTATTACCTTTTATGACATATATCACCGTAAATAATGCAAGAGAATCCAGCCTTTTTCCCTAATTCGACATTTTTTTCTCTAAAATTCGCTTACGTCACGCGATGCACAATCCGTTTTTAGTAAATTAGTAAATAGATAACGTTTATTAAACCCACGCAGAAAAACCTAAACTCAGTTCCACTTTCGACGGAACAAACAAAAAAAAAAAAATTAAATTAAAACCTGGAAATTGACGATATGACGCCATCTTTAACACCGTTTCTCGTTAGATCTCTATACCTTCCAGCAAAATGGTCATCAACTTACCTAAAAAAAAAGAAGAATAAAACGGTCTTAGTATTAATTTATATTAGATTATTTTTTAATTCAATGGGCATGTCAACAAACAGTTTTTTTTTTTTTTTTTTTGTTTTCGTTTCGCCTTTCCTTTAAATAAATATAATAATGTAGTGTAGAAATAAACAAGACGTGTTTTTCCTGCAGAAAAAGTTCATTCGTCTTGCTCAGAGTCAGAACCCTTTCAGAAAATCATTCATTTTTTTTTTTTTTCTTTTTCTTTTTCGGGAGAAGAGTTTTTTCACGCCTTGTAACTCTGGCGAACTGTCATGCTGAATATACAAAAGCATTAGGTTGGCTAACGAGATTGCCTTTCATTTTATTTACCGTTTTTTTTCTCGAAAGTTTTTAGTCCAGAAGAAACCGCCGCCAAAAAAAAAAAAAATTGTACAAACCTCTCATTGAGGGACTGACTCCGGTTAACAAGGACGCATTTGAAGAATTGAACCGAAAAATAAATTCCGATTCGAAATTAAATACTAAAAAGGTTAAGGCTCAGCAGGTACAACTAAAAATTGTAGAAAAAAATGGCTGTTTTGTCTAATTTTACGGTTTAATGAAATCAAAATTTTAGGAATCCAACAAACTCCTTGCACTTTTTCCTGTAATTTTAGTACAAGTTACAACTTGTTTCAAATTGCAAGCAAACTTTTGTTGTCAAAAGCAAACTTTTCGACAGCAATTTTTTTTTTTTGGCGAATATTATTTGGCCAGTAAATAAATTTAACTGGTCCATAAAAAAGATTGGTCAGTAAAAAAAAAATTTGTCAGTAGTAAAAAGTATTTGGTCAGTAAAAAAAAAAAAAATTAGTCAGTAATAAAAAGTATTTGGTCAATAATAAAATGGTTTAGGAGAAAGATTTTTTGAAAAATGAATTTCTCGTATCAAGTTAAGATTTAGAATCGATATCTAGTCAGTAATTATTGGTCTTTTTAATCCAATTTTTCTACAGGATTATATTTTTTTGGGCAGTAAATTTATTTCTTTGGTCAGTAATTTTTTAATCGTTTCTCAGTGTTTTTATTTTGATGATCAGTAAATTATTTAAATGGGCTGCAAATAATGATCGGTAATTTTATGGCCAGTAAAATATTTATTTTGCCAGTATTTAAATTTCTTTCAGTAAAACAAATTAAAAAAAAAAAAAAAAAATTTTTTTGGGCAGTTAAAAAAAAAAAAAAAAAAAAAAGTGAAATGGAAAATTTAAAAGAATTCAAAATTAAGGAAAGAAACGATGCTTATTAAATGGCAACAATTCTGTTGCAGCAGAAAGATAAATTATCTTTGATATATACTCCGAAATTATGTAAATACTGATCCAAATAAATTAATTACTGACCAGTTGAATAAATTTACTGCCCAAAAATACTGACAAATTTAATTAAAAATACTTGCCATAAAATTACTGGCCAACGAAATAAATTTACTGACCAAAAAAATAGAAGCCTTTTCTACGAAATCCAATTTTTCTTACTTTTTGAAGCCTCAACCGTCCAAATGCCGAATTACATTCTCTTAATAACTTTGAACTTCAAAATTAAGCATTTCTGGTTTTTCAAAATCATTATTAATTTTTCTCTTAGCTTTCTGCATCTGTAATTTTTCAAAGATTTTCTGAAGTCTTTAAAATTAATTACCACTGGCCCAATTCAAACTCTAAAAAGTTCTCGCCCTTCCAATCATGTATGTTTTAACTTTTAGTCCTTTATGAAGCAAAACAATTATCTTAAAAAATTCTACTGACAATTACTTAACCAAAAAATGTTTATTTGTACTGATCAATTTTGTACTGATCAAGTGAATCTTTTAACTGACCATTTAAATTTTTTTTCTTGACCAAATAAATACAGGCCATTTCTTATACACTTATTTTCCGCCTGCGTATACATTTCAGACAAGTTAAAACTTGCACTAAAAATTCTAAAAATACCCCGAAGGAGTTCTTCAGATACCTAAAACTTGCATTTTTTTCTCCGTATAAAAAATAGGCCAAATAGGATTCCTTATGTAGGGGCAAAATATCCTGTTGGATAACAGTTTGCGTTAATTTTTACTGTAACAACCCCCCCCCCTCTCACCCCCCTCCCGAAACACGTGTTGAATTTTTAAATGTATCAGTCTGTTCTTTGAACCTTAAAAAGCTTTCCCGTCCCTCTCCGTGTCAATCACCATTTATTTGTTGCTTAAATCATCTTCCATTTTTTTTTCTCTCTCTCTCGTTTTCCCAGCTGGAAAAAGAATATTTTGTAGCACTAAAACAAAAAATATATTCGATCGAAAAGGCCATAAAGTTTACTTCCCGGCGTAAATGTCACCTTTTTTTTTCCCCTTCTCCGTATTTGTGCATCGTAATAAAAAAATGATGCAAAAAAGGTGATTCATAACTGGAGAAAAAAAAAAAAATCGAAGATAAAAATTCCCGAGGTCTACAATATTGGAGATGAATGGTTCAATAGACGGTGCAACGTAGAATTTAATGAATAGTGCAGCTCTTGTGTGGAATTTTGTTGCCACGATTCCACGGTACCGAGTTCTCAAGACCAATTTGGTTTAATAGTCGCTTTCGAATCACGACCCTCATTTCACATGGAAATCTTAATTCAATTAGGCCTTCGGTGGTTTCATATTTCCCAAACATTTTTTCTTTCTTTCTTTTTTGGATATTGTTAAGTCATTTCGAAAAAAAAAATCAAACGTACGATTCCCCTTTGAAATAAAAAAAAAAAGTTTAGAAAAGTCTATTAAATAATACAAAACGATTACGAGGATAAAAGGAAAAAAATGGTTAACTTTTTGATAACGTAACAAGCAAGATATTTCGAAAAAAAAAAAAATCCTGGGAAATTTCCTATTTAAAGAAAAAAAAACCGATTTTTCCGAGTTATTTTCGTTTATTACTTCGCACGCACGTCAATAACATCTTATTTTTTCTCCCTTTTTTTTTCTTTTTTTAAAACAGAGGGAAAGTCGTGTTAATAAAACATTCAAAAGAGAACGAATGCAACTGACAATGAACGCCTCTTTTTTTATGGAAAACGTTCTAATTTCAATACAAAAGGTCTTCTACGAAACTTTTAATCCTATGGTTTCGGTTTTTTTAAAAAAAGTGGACAGGTTCTTTATGCTCAAAAAAAATTTGAATCTACCATCTTAACTTTTTCGAGAACTTCCTTTTCGAAGCCTTCGGTTATAAAATTCGCAAACTAAGTTGAAATATTTATGAGGTTCGAAAAACCGAACGAAGGAGACATTCGGAAAAGTTTTAAACAGAGTAAAATTTCGGGATGTCATGAGAAATAAAAGATGCGAATCTAACTTTTATCAATAGATTGTTACGATTCCGTGACAATTAATTAATTAATAATAAGGATTCGTTTGAAAATCCCGAAATAGTGTTGGAAGTTTCGAACTGTCGGAAGCTTTGAACTTCGCTCGTTTTAGAAATTTTTTTTTAAACCTTTTGTATTGTTCAACTTTCGAACCATCGATTTTCGATCCCGAAATCAAATATTCGAAACAATTCCGACTAATTTCATTTTGGATTTTCCTTAATTTTTCATTCTTTTCGAAAGAAAGAGAAAGATCGGGTTGGGAATTTACAATGTAAAATTACACGAAAAACAAATTAGCTAACATATTTTTAGACTTATATGTTGCAGGATATGTTTACTGACATGTCAGTTACATTTGTTATGAAAACTTTTGGAAACTACAACCCTTGACAAATTTCTCAATTTAAAGCCTCGATCATTTTAATTGGCAAAAATTGAGAGGTCGAAGGCGGAACGAGGAAAATTTGGTAAAAAACTTTATAGAAATATGAAGAATTTTAAAAGCCTCCATTTTCTTTTTTGCTAAAAGTTTTCGCGCGAAAAAAATGAGTCGCGATGTCCAACAAATAAATGAGGTATTTTCTCGATCGTTTTTTAATTTTAGCTCAACATTATTATTGGTGTATTTTTATTTTAGCTCAAGCCTAAAAATTGTCCATAAAAAATTTCCCAGATTTAGAAGCTTTCTTCGAAAAATTTTCACGGCAGAAAATTGTCTTTACCAAATCCCTCGGGCTAAATGTCAGACAGAAAAAACATTTCGGATGTGGAAAATGCGGATTTTTTTAAGAAAATGTTTTCTGATAAAAAAAAAATTGTCGAGGAAAAAATTTTAAAAAATATTCGGGTGTGGAAAATGTTGATTTTTAAAAAAAAAATCCTTTTTTAAGTGGAAAAGAAGTGGATTTTTTAAAAGAAAATGTTCTTTAAATGAGAAGAAGAAAAATAAAAATTTTGAATGGAAAGTGAGTCCTAAATGTCAGAAGTATTTTTTGTCGACAGAAAAAATATTTTGGACATTAGCAGCAAAGCGCGAAGCAAAGCGAGCACGGACAGCTAGTAAAAATATAAGAGGATTATAAAACTCTATAGGGTTATAGGATCAAAAATTAAAATATAGGAGGATTATAGGATTTTATAGGAAATATAGGACAGTGGACACCCTTCCGAAATGTCCCCGATAGAGACAGCTACACGATTCTCAATGATGGTCGCCTTCGCCTGGACACAGGTCCGGCACAATAAGAAGATGAAGACACCCGAAAAATCCATTAAGTGGCTACTTAAGTGCCAAAAAAAAAAAAAAAAAAAAAAAAAAAAAAAAAAAAAAAACCTCCCTGGGCGGCTCATAAAAGTTTTTTATCCTCTAAATTTCAATTTTACGATTATATTCCGGATTTTCGGCGACGTCGAAATTTTATTTAACAAAATTTTGAGTGAGGCGAAAAAAAATTTAGAACGACAAAAAAAAATTAAACAAATAAAAATAAAAAAATAATAATATTTGGGATTAACACGTTTTTAAAATCCCGGATTAATCCCATACATTTTTCCTTCGACTCATTTTCCAAATTTGGTCCAACTTGTTAGGGAAATTCAAAGACGTTCGACGTGAAATAACGCCGCTCCCCCCATAGTTTTTTTTTTTACTAAGAAAATGATTGGCTAAATAGCTGAGGTCTGCTTAATGCTGCTAATACTGCATGCCTATAGCTACCCCGAGGAATAAGGGGAGCTCGAATGTTTTTTCTTAAAAATAGAAAATTGGGCAATTAAACGCATTTTCCCACTCTTTGCATCTTGAAAAAAAATTGAGACTGGCTAAGCCCTTTTTACCTCCTCCCTGGCTATAGGCTTCTATTTTTTTTTAAATCGTCCTTTTTTTTTACGTTTAGCCTGCTTTTTTTTAAACCGGGAAGTCGGTACGACAAGAATAAAATAGTCTATTTTCTTTTAAACCCCAAATGTCTAAAAAGGCTAAAATTTAAGTTCTGATGGAAATTTATAAAAAAGTCTAACTTTTTTTATTACTAATCCATATGCTTTTGCTTATGGATTAGTATTCACCATTTCCTTTCATTTTTCCACGTTTTAATTTCTAAACCGATTAAGCACTGTAATTAATAAATAGATTTAGCAATTTCATATCGAATTCATTTATTAATTTACTAATTTCCCAGTCTGTTATTAAGTAATGAAAACCTTTTAAATCATTTTTTTTTAAAGCGGAGATCAAACCTTTGAAGTCAAAGATAACCTCCTTACACCCTCACCCTATTATAAAGTAAGGTACCTTAATTTTTTTCATACTTAATTATCAAAAGGAGGGGTTTAAATTTGACACTTTCTTTCCTTTTTTTTTTTATTCTTCATCTCTTATCCTACATATTAAAAATAATACCATTGTGCTCCCACGGACTTATGGAATACTCATTTAATTCTCATAAAAAAAACCACGCCCCTTTTATTCTTTGTTTCGGGGAGTAACCAAAAAAATTTTTCTGACTCAACCCCCTTTCAAAAAAAAAAAAAAAAAAGGATTTTTTCTGTTTTTCCCCCGATTTTTTTCTTTCCGAGGAATTCGGCGTATTTTTTTTTTGAATAACGACCCGAAAACGTAGGACGTCCCTTTTATGTCAATTTAGACAACAATGACGTTACCATGTGCGTAGGTTACGAGCTAATCACTGGACAAGAGTCAGCAGTTTTTTTAAGGGTATCCATTGTTAAAATTTTTTTTTTTTTTTTTCTCTATTTTGTAATTGGGTCCGGTTATGCATTCAATATAAAGCAGTGGCACTAGCTTTCTTAACGTGGTTATAACAATAGCTCATTTCATTATTATCTGACAGATACCGGAGGATCTAGATCTCTTCTTTAGATATAAGGATTTTTTTTTTTTTTTTAAATTCATATAGAACCCAGTTACGTGGCTTGCTCGTCAATTTAAATCAATAGTTCCGGAAGCTCTCAAATCTATTTCTTAAAAAATTAAAAGGGAAAAGTAGTGTGATTCGAAAGGATATTAAGTTAAAGGTATATACGAGGCTCAAGGTCACCGTACCTGAATTGGTATATCATGCCTGAATAGTGTGCGTGCTCGTCTTATCATATTTCCAACATCTTTTGCTTCAAATTATTTCTATTTTTTTTTTTTTTTTATGATATAAATATCAGTCTTCGTTTACTCAGTCGTGCCTTTCTATCGGTTCGATCGAAGCGCTATTATTCAGTTAAAAATGTCAAAAAAAATTTACAAGGAAAAATATTTATATAGTTTAACAAAACGAACTGATTAAAAAAGACAACGAAAGTGCTATCGTTGAAATTTGTGAAACGAACCGAAGAATATAAAAAAAAAAGAAGAAAAAAAAAAGAAGAGATAATTCATTCAATCAATTCGAGTATAAAACGTAAAAATACAAAAAATCGTTTGGCATACCTGACTCCGAACCTGAGTTGCCTGGTGCCTGTGTAGACCCGGGCTGCCTCGGGCAAGCAACCAGTCTTTCAGTGTGGGAGAATCCAAGATACATACACAAGAATTTAAAAAAAAAAAAAAAAAAAAAAAATTGTTCTTTTGTTTTGCTTTCCCTATTTCACAGGTATAGAACGCATGCACGGGCTTTTTTTTTTTAAACTCCTTCGTCTTCTTCGTACACGACTAATTTTCGACGTCTTCATTCATTATTATTTTCGATCATATCGTTTATACGGGCATTTAAATGGCTTTTGAAAGGCCACGAAAAAAAAATCATGCTAAGGAGGAGAAAAAAAAAAAAGGATGGGATAGCATTCGCCCGGCAAAGATCAAATCAAAACCACCGGGATTAAACGGAGAGTTTTCCGGTTTTAAAAGGAAACTTAGTTGTAAAAGGAGCGGATTTAGACCCCTTGCAAAAGACCTTTTAAAATGATCTCCATCAAAATCCCACTACCTTTATGTGTGTTTGTGAATGTATCTGCGACAGAGAAAGAGAGAGAGGGAGATAAAAAAGATCATTTGTGTGTGTTTGGTCGCTTTCCTGAAATTTTGCATCCATTTTATTTTTTTATCTAAAAAATTTTGATTGAATGTTTTGCCAAAAAAAAGTACTTTTTTTTTGAACAGTCAAACCGGAGTGGCTAGAGGTGAAATGGTCGCAATTTCATTAATCACTCAATAGTCAATCCAGGAATTTTTTTTTTTTTTTTTTTGGGGGGGCGAAAGTTTAAAATGAGCCAAAAAATTCGAATTCTATGGATTCTATCCTGTGTGAAATTAATTTCCCAAAAAAATTGCGTTCAGTGTAAAATTGCTACGGTTCAATTTAAAAACGCCCCCTGCCCCCCCCTCTCTCTCTGGATCCTTTGGACGCCAAATCAACGTGCACGGAGTGCACCCGGCCAAGTTTTAATTTTTGTTTTTGCTAAATTAGACAATTAATACGCGGCTAAACAAATATTTTATGGGCACTGCAAGGCAGATCAATATCTCTAATTTGCCCAAGAAACAAAAATTTTCAATTTTGAAAAAAAAATGGTTCCTATGTTTAGCTTATGGAAGCAATTTATTTATTTTAATTATTAATTAATAGCATTAAAATTGCAATTTAAATGTAAATGTCGATGAATGCTCAAATGAAACATAATGATCCGCTTTACTTAGCTTACGAAGGTGTTACCACCCATGTTTAGCTTATGGGGATCTAAAAAATCCCATTTTTAAAGACATTCTATGTGCTGAACTAAACAAGCTAAGAATACATGTTATTTAATGGTACGAACTCTCCTAAAATTTATTCTAACTCATTTTATTATTTGTTTATTTTGAGCTCAGGTGGACGGTGAATCAATTATTAAATAAATTTTAGGACACAGAGTGTGAAATTGATTTAATAATTCATTTTATCATTGTTTAAGAGTATTTTTAAAAATTTACAGCAAAAATGTTGATCCCATAAGCTAAACATGCAAGCAAAAAAAAATTAAATAGCAAAATTAAATAGCTATTAATTTTGCTATTTAATTTTTTAATTTACTATTTACTTAATTTTTTTTGCTTGCATGTTTAGCTTATGGGAACAATATTTTTGCTCTTTAAAATAAAATTAAAAATTAAATAGCAATGCCGCCCTATGACGTCATAACAAAAAATGAGGAGTAGACAGAAAAGGGTTACAAAATCAAACCAGTGTATTATTTTAATTTAGATGTCTTAAACGGTTGTTTTTAAAATGAGCGGTTTCATCACCATAATTTAACCCTTTTTCGACGTCTGTCGTACAGGAAAATTCTCGGAAAATCAACGAAAACTCAAGGGGGAGTTTCCAAAATCAGGTCTTAACCAAATCTAAAGCTCCACTTCTAAAGCTGTAATTGAGAATAGGGCGGGCTGCATAACTATTTTTTGAAGGGGTTTTGCGATTTTTCAAAAAATACTTGCAAAATCAGACGTCACGAAAATCGCTATTCGCCAATAGGCCGTCGTTCGGGAAGAGATTAAATTCCCTTTATTTGAATAGCTCAAGATGTGCCCAATATTAGGGGGGTACCAAATTTAAAAAATTGGTGCACTTAAATGCTTTACCAGTACGAGA
Source organism: Liposcelis bostrychophila (assembly GCA_037577465.1). Classification (NCBI taxonomy): domain Eukaryota; kingdom Metazoa; phylum Arthropoda; class Insecta; order Psocodea; family Liposcelididae; genus Liposcelis; species Liposcelis bostrychophila. The sequence goes on from CM075207.1 coordinate 19,633,776, forward strand.
GATTTTTATCGAAAAAGATGGGGAATTAGAAAATCTAAAATCAGGGAAAATGTAAAAGAGGGGAAAATGAAAAGATGGGAAAACTGGTATCATATCAATTGCTAATTACTTACAAGGGTCGAAATGGTTTGCTTGCATCTTTAACAGTGGCGTACTGAGGGGGAGGGGGTGGAGGAGGAGGATAGTGCCACTAATTTATAAGAAAAAAATTCTGCTTATCAAACAATGCAACAGATTATGTCCTGGACCCCTTACAGGCCCCCATAGTGTAGGAGAAAATTTTTGTCCTTATTTATCAATAAGTTAGGGCCCAAATACGTCGAAAAAAAAATATAAAAATCAGCTTAAAAATTTCGTCCTTAAGGGGTTAAGGAGCTTTATTTTCGGAAGAATTGTTTTTCCAGTATAAAACAATTTAATTTTTTTTTTGAAATCGACCATTTTTTTTTTCAGAGCAGATGTTTGAATTCTCCGGCGCGATACCATCCAATTTACATGTATCATGTCAGGCTTTATCGCCTTCGAAATAGAATCCCTCGGAATCCCCGAATCGACAAGGAACACATGGACGTCCGCGACGACGACGATGATGATGATGATGATGATGATAATGATCAGTAATGAGAACAAAGGGAATGATTGTTTTCAATTCTCACAATTGAAGACGAACTGTATAAATACCCATTATCTTTTTCCTTTGTTTCGGATGGAACTCGCCCCTAATGCCCATACGGTAGTCGTCTAAATTTGAATGCCATTAAAACACATCATGGTAAAAAAAAAAAAAAAAAAAAAAAAATCAAAGTAATGCATTGTAAAGTGGACGTTTCAAGTGGGTACTGCATATCATATCATGAGTAGCCATGTCATGCTGTACCTATCATCCTACGCCCTTCTCACCGAATCTATTCAATTTTTTTTTTTTTTTTTTATCTTTAACTTTTTTTTAAGTGCTCTGTCATTAAATTATACGGAACACTCATTACGTTAATTACGAATATATGTATACATTTTTTCCTTTTTTGCGGGAGCGAGCGAATTTTTTCCTCTTGCCCCAATTTTCGAGGGATGAAAATTTTCGCAGACAGACGAGACGAAAGTCGTAAAACCGAATGAGGTGAAATATTAACTAAGTAATATAAACGGGTAAGGTCGAAACGTAAAATAAAAAAAAAGGAGTATAAAAATGTCTCGTAATGCAGAAAAAAAAAAAAAATACCCAGGAACAGATGTTGTTTCTGAATATTAATGGGCGCTTATAAGTTTTCGACGTGTTGCGAAACTCGGAAAACCCTTTTTGAATTCATTTTTTTTTTTTTTTTTTTTAACACCTCTCCTGCTCGAATACCTATAAACCGCGGAAAACGGGTAATAAATCTCCCGATTATCAAATTAATAAGACGAAAACGGTTGACCTGGAAACAATGACTCATGCGAATGATTAATTTTGAAAATTATCATCCGATGAAGCATTATCCGATCTTGAAAATTATCGAAATCGATAAGAAAAAAAAATATCATTCACGGTCATTAGTCACAAAACGCGGGAAAAAAAAACCCGTCGCGGTAAAAATCGTTAAAAAAAATCCACATAACAAAACCCATCAATTTAATTAACCCAAGTTAAAAGTTATGATTTTTTTTTAAAATTCGAATGTATTATCTATCGAATCATAGTAATTAACAACAGGTTTTTCATCTCGATACCTGGTTGTGACACGAAATAACTTATTCATCCGATTCCTTCCAAGAAAAAAAAAAAAACAAAAAAAATTGCTTCCTCTATCTCGGTCTATATTCTTCTTTTCCTTTCTTTTTCTCACCTTTCGGTGCGAATTTTCTTCGCGAAATATTTTAAAAAACGATATGATACTGAAAAAAGGGGAAGGATCGATTTATCGAAAATAAATTATGGATAAAAGGAGAGAAGAGAATCAGATTTTATTAAGGACAAACGAGACAACTACAAACGATTTTCCTGCTTTAATCTGACAGGAAGATCAAAAGTAGAAAAATACTTCTTCCAAAGGGAAGAAGATAACGAAAAACAATTGGAAATATAAATATGAGTTCATCGGTCATTCATGATTAGTTTTTTTTTCTCCTTGGATTCTTTTTCTTATAGTTTCTGGACGATGGACGTAAGACTAGAGAGAAATTTTTCTGAAAGCGCTTCAAAATGAAGACTCCTCGGGAATAAACAAAGAAGTACACGGCGTTTGCGTTGGACATCTTTGTTTATTTCCGAGGAGTCTTCAAATATTTTTCTAATAATCTTTTTGGTTCGAATTAGCCAATATCGCTTAATGACATAAAATCCATAAGAAAAAAATTTTTGGAAAAAATTTGTTACAAAAATTTGTTACAATACCACAACGCATGTTTTTTGGTAAAAAAAAAAAAAAAAAAAAAAAAAAAAACAGACCTCTGGGGTGTGGGGTGAAATTCTCTGACCGATTTAAGCGTTTGAACAGGCGCTTGAAAAAGGAAAAAAAAGGGGGGGGGGGAATTTGAGCGCAAGCTTTTTGGGCAGAAAAACTTAGAAATGACTAAACTATAAATTCAAAAGATTTTTTTTTTTTTTTTTTTTTTAATGTAATTTTGTATTCAAATTAACTTTAACGATGGGAATTATTTCCTGTTATGCGATAAATGCGATTGGTTAAAATAAAAAATTTTGCGAGGTTTTAAGCCCCGCCCCTCTTGTAGTTTGTTGCCATTTTATTTTTTAAATATTACATTGAAAGAAAAAAAAATTGTGCAAGTTGACAAAACTCTGGCCTGTTACAACTTCACAGAAAAAAAAAAACTAAGATGAAGAACGATCGGTTACAATCCAGAAACTATAGAAAGAGGACCCTATGAAGCATAATCATAACACCAAAACCCCAGTGAAAAAAAAATGTGACGTACTTTAGACGTCAAAAAGACGTCATCAAACATGGTCATTCCCGGGATTTTTTTTACGAGTCAAAATGAGTCTTTAAGAATGGCCGATAATAAAATTGGTCAGTGGATGTCGTCAAGAAGACGTCTTATAGACGTCTAAAAGAGATGACATTAGCATTTTGATATCGAAGTGACGTCAAAATGACGTCTTTAAGAATGACCGACAAGTCAAGAAGACGTCTTATTGACGTCTAAATAAGAGGATGACATTAGCATCTCGAAATCAAAATGACGTCAAAACGACGTCTTTCAGAATGGCCGATAATAAAATTTGTCAGTGGATAACGTCAAGAAGACGTCTTATAGACGTCTAAAAGAGATGACATTAGCATTTTGATATCGAAGTGACGTCAAAATGACGTCTTTAAGAATGACCGATAAGTCAAAAAGACGTCTTATTGACGTCTAAGCAAAGAAATGACATAAGCACTTCGAAATCAAAGTGATGTCAAAATGACGTCTTCGAGAATGGCCGATAATAAAATCGATCAGTGGATGACGTCAAGAAGACGTCTTATTGACGTCTAAAAGAGATGACATTAGCACTTAGAAATTGAGGTGACCCACAAGTATAACAAGTCATTTTGACGTCAAAAATTACAAAAAAACAAAAAGTCCCGGAAAATGACTTATGTCTGATGACCAAAATATGACGTGTCACAATCACGTAACATTTTTCGTGGGGCACTTTTTTAATTATGTTTTTCGGTAGCAATAATATTTTTTAAATTTTGAAAACCAGTAAAGCAGCCTTTTCGTTTGCATAAAGGCGTGAGTTCAGACGCGAGTTCAGACGCGAGCTTCAAAATTTTTGCCAAAAAACTTTTTTTTTTTTTTTTTTTTTTTTTTTATTCTAGTTTATTCCTTCAACGTCATAAATCCATATTAGCTATTTAAAGACTAAAAAACCTAATTTTAAAAAATATTTTGAAAACCCCCGTCCCAAAGCGCATTTTCCGGAAAGCAAAATGACACCTTAACACTTTTAAAACGAAGAAACTTCACGTTCGCCAATTCCGAAATATTCAAAAACTCATGAAATGAAACAAAACAAAGCAAATTCTTTAGCCAACGCATGTCTGATTACGTTTTTCCAAAATCTTTCCACGTTTTTCCTTCCAAAAACTTAATTTTGAGTGTCCTACGAACCAGTTCACCGATAACCCATAAACAATTTTTTAATCGATCGAAAATTCAATTATATTTAATCGGTTAAAGGAACAATTTTACTACTCACAATTCATTTTTAATCGCTCTCGTAAATTCTATATATTTTTTTCAAAAAAAAAGGGAGGGGGCGAGAGAAAAAAAAAGAACGAGTAGCTTTCCGTTATTAAGTGTCTTTTTCACTCGGGCTGTTAAAAAGCCAAAAAAAAAAAAAAAAAAAAAAAAATGGCGGATTTCTCCGCAACTCAGTTGATTAGTGTAGAAGTTCCCCTCATTCGCTTTTCTGTTTTTAAAACATATATATTATTTAGGATATAATTTATCTTCGATTTGATTTAAATTTTAATTAACTTTTATTTCCTTTTACTATTATTTGTAGATAGTTAGCCATCTATTTAGTGAGTAATTACATTCGAAAACCTTTTTATCTGATCGAAATGACTAAATTAAATGCTAAAGACGAAATATTTTCATTGCAAAGATTTTATTGGGGGGAGGAGTTCCGGGAAAAACTAATTGGCTTTTTTTCGGTTCCTTTACGAAAAAAAAAAGACAAGCCAAATTTGAAAAAAAAAATTGTAATAATATTCATAAGTGGCAAAAGAGATGAGATAAGAAAGCTAAAATATTTTAATAGACTTCTCGACAGGAAACTGTATGTCGACGCCCTAGCGGTTTGAAAATAAATAAATAAATAAGGTTTAAGGTGTTTTCTTGGGGAGAAGGGCTTCGCTTCTTTCTTTTCTTTTTTTTTTTTAATTCTAACGTGCATGCATTTAAAAAATTATCTTCCGTTTGATTGTTCGAATAAATTAAGGGGGAAAAAAACTGGGAGGAAAATCCGTAGATCCGTTCGAAGAGATAAAATTAATTTAGCGAAAGTGTAGTAGCCTTTTGTTAGTTCCACAAAATTAATTAGTGATAACTTTTAAAATAAACGCGAAGTTTTAATTTCCAAAACAGAATCTGGTATGGGCGTTGTTTTTTTTTTTTCTTCTTTTCTTTATCAGGGCAGATCCTACGTAATTATTTGACTGGCCAAAAGCAAAAAAAAAAAAAAAAAAAAAAGAAACAAAATTTAAGAAACGACGTGATTCTCGTATTTTTTTTTTTTTTTTAACGTAAACTAAAAAACATATGGTATACAGCACACACAGGAATTCTGTTTAGAATTTTCGGAAACATCAGCGTGAAACAAGAGATTATTTTTCCAAATTTTTATAACAAGGAGTGTCGAGGTCTTTTTCAAAATTAAATACGATCGATGGGACTGAATCTGACGTTTCAGTAACGTATTCAAAAACGAAGGTTGACGAGGGTGCGAGAAATTTGACAGCAAAACGAAAAAAAAAAAAAAAGAGTTAGGAACTTGGGGCAAGCGATGAAAAGAAGCAAGACCACAACGACAACAAACTGTTTTTTTTTTTTTTTTTTTTTTAATGTTGAGAACTTCTGTCATTTTAAATTGGTTTTGTACAATTCAATAGATGGTCTCAAAATCTGACTCTGAATTAATTTCGAGAACACAAGGGGTTAACAACAATTCTATTTTCGGTAGCTAAAATGTTTTCAGTGGCACAAAACACTAGTGCGTATTATTCGTTTTTTAAAGTAACAAAGTCAAAAAACATTACTTCCCCGGAAATAAACCAAAATCTTTTTTTTTTTTTTTTTTTTTTGTTTCAAACCACAAGATTACTTTTTGTCTGCTTTCAAGTAGCCCACCACTCGTAAAAATTGTGTTATAACCGTGGGGTTAATGGCAATAAATCTAGAGAGAAGATTTTTAAATCGTAAAATAATCGTAAAAACATTATGGAAAAAGTTTTTTTTTTTTTTTGTATGGCCGTCGCGTATCTATATGTGCGTACGTATTTTTATGTAAGTGCGTTCCTAAGCGTCTGTTTAATTTAAAGAGAGAAATAAGGGAGATTTTTTTTCTTCAAACTATTTTTTTTTTTTTTTGTAATATAGAAGGTTATTATTTTTAACCGAGTTAGTTACGTGAGCGTTTTACGTTTGTCGTCGCGCTTTTAAAAAGCTTTTTTTTTTTATGTATAATTTTAATGCTCCATTATGTTATTTGATATTTTTCATCGTTCCCGAGCTCATCAAAAGCTATACATAGTTTCCATTAGCGACTGAAATTCTTCTCTTAACTTTTTCTTTACGTCTTTCCCCTTAAAAATTGTATCTGACAACTTCGAAGCACAAGCAAAAAACTTTTTTTTTTTCCCTTCCTTTAATTCTTTGCGCTTTTAAAGTCTTCAGACATCTTATTTCGGAGCTTTGGAAGCTAAATAACGTGAATATTTTAAAAAGGCCACGAAATTCAACAGGTTGACACACCAACTTTTTTTTTTCTTCTTTTCCTTTAATTTTCCACGATATTCAAAGTTTAAGAAGCCGGATTAATCTAAAATTTAAATCCATCTAAGTAACGTATACATCTTAGTCCGTGTCAAAATTTCGCCGCCATCTCCCCCCTCCCCTCCCTCCCTTTCCCAAGTCAGCGAGAAAGGAAAATCCGAAGACTCTAAAACACCTTGAGAAATGTGTGTTAAATCCATGGGTGGAAAACTGACTTAACATGTCAGTGCATTATTATCTAGTTAGAAATAATGACCCCGAACGGAAGCTTTCTATACCGAGAGGTTAACACCCCCTTTGCTTTTAAGGTATTTTCTGGGAAATTATATTAAGAGACTGTATATAGAACAAAGGGGATTTTCAGATGAAAGGTTTGCTTTTCGTTTTAATATTTCCGGGGACCTTTTTATTATGCTGAACGGGTGTAGATGATTAAAAAAAATAAAATAAAAAAATAAACAAAACAGAATAAAAAAAAAAAAAATGAAATCTTTTGTAGGTTTTTGTTTTTTTTTTTTAATAAAAGGAGTTCTTTTTTTCCCTATGGTTAAAAGCTATGACGATAATGAGTGTCATTATAATGACGTAGAGGCCTGTGCGTAATTGAAAACAACGTGTGTAAGTTGGTGCGCAGGCATCAAAGTAAAACAAAAAAAAAAAAAAAAAAAATTACACCAATTAGCGTAACGAGTGTGATAACGTGAAAAATCAACGAATGTGACAGTTTCTTTATAATGCCACTTAAGGTCTTCTTTTTTTCTTTCTTTCATTTTTTTTTTCTAGGGCGCATCAATTTGATACAATCATAATAACTGCAATACAATGCCGTTTTTTTTTTATTTCTTTAGTATAAAAGTAATTTTTTTGACAAGAGGATAAGGGGCCACAGAAGATTCCTGACAAATGCAAAAGGCCTTTTGCAGGACTTAAAGAATTATGATCGAATCCTGAATCACAAATAATCGGACAAGACGTCTTAACTTGAAAAGTTAATTTTTAATCAGGGGGGCTCTTATGGCCTGTGGAAATTTATTATGTCTATGGCTTTCCTTAAGAAGAACTGTCGAATTTTCCGTTATCGAAAATATGTTAAAGATTTTTTAAATCGTTTAAAATATTTTTTCAAAACTTGCATTCGACTCATCAAAGATATTTAGAAAATTATTTTACAAAAGATTTTCCTCAACTTCAAGATCAACCTTCCAAGACAAAAAGAAAAACTTCCCGTTTAAAAAAAATAAAACTTAGTACTTAAGTTTTATTTTTTTTTAAAAAGAAAAAGTTTTTACTCATGTAAAATAACGCTAGGCCTGGAAAGTTTTAAAACAATTTATGACGCCTACAGACTTTAGATAAAAGCGATTGGAAGCTTCAGAAATTCACTGATAAAATCAGGGAAAAAGGGGCCGATCGACATTTAAGAAATTTTTCAGGAGGGCAATTTTTTTTATTTTAAGCAGGGCGTATACAGTAAAAAATATTATGTAAATATGTTGTAAGAGGTCCATATAAATTTTTCATGTTGTTTCTCCCATTAGGCAAACATAAAACAAAAACAACATAAAAATTATGTGGACCTGCTTATGTTGATTTATGTTGATTTTGACATAAAATTTTTTACTGTGTAGAAACGTTTATTGAGTCCCTATGTTTAGCTTATGTAAGCTCAGAAACGGAAACTTTTGCTCATATAAGCTAAACATTAGAAACGGAAACGGTGATTTTTGTTAATTTCACAAATATTGCCTAGCAACTTGTGTCAAAATTAACATAAAAAAAGTTACATACAGAGTGTGTGGACCGAGTTTGTTAAAAATACACGAAATTTTTTACTGATTTACGTGAATTTTGAAACGTTGATGTTTAAACATATTCATTTGGTTAAATATCTACAAAGTAAAAAAATTAGTGTAATTTTAACAAACCCGGTCCACACACTCTGTGTGTAACTCTTTTTATATTAATTTTGACACAAGTTGCTAGGTAATATTTGTTGATTTATGTTGTTATTTACAAATAAAAATGTGTGGATTGTTTTTCAAATATAAATTGTGTTAAAAGTACACAAAATTTTTTACTGTGTAAATAAGATAAAAGCACCAATTATTGACCAGTCCATAAGCTAAACACGATTTCCTTTTATGGTATACGTGTTTAGCTTATGGACTGGTCAGTAATTGGTGCCTGGTCAATAATTGGTGCTTTTACCTTATTCTGCTAAAATGGATGTTTTCTCGCTTATTTATTGCTACATAACGACTCAAATTAATTAAAATAACGATAAAATTTGCTTTCAAAGCGGCGTAAATAAAAATGAAAGTTAAAAGCGAAATAATATCTGAGAATGGGGATTACGTCTCCTGTTCAACAGGAATGAATAACCTCTGCGATAACCTTCTTATCGAGGAAGGTGAAAACAACAGGACGTTTAGAATTCTCCGCCATCAGGCGAATTTAATCCAGACGAATACTAACCGCCCCATTCCGGCTTTCACACGCCAACCGGCGGCTGCCATTCCGTTAACCAATGATGAGGTGGTGGACAACTTAAACAATGTCCTGATGAGATATACTAACATCCTTCATAGGATAACTCATCAGAGAGTGGAAATAGGTGTTCTGCGCGGGTATATTAGCAGCGCCGGATACAACCCAAACTCCTGAAAATGTGTTAGGTCATCGAAGGATTATCCTATGTAAGGTAAAAGCACCAATTATTGACCAGGCACCAATTACTGACCAGTCCATAAGCTAAACACGATTCCCTTTTAAATGCTAGGGGAGGGGACAATGGTCCGATAATTTTTAATTTTTGGGTATAAAAGATCCATTAATAAGTTCAATTATTTTTGGAGGGAAAAGAACCCGTTTTTTAAGAAAAACCCCATCATTAGTCAAATCGCGGAAAAAACTCATGCATTACGCCATGAATTAATTTGACAATGGTTATAAATATTGAGAAAAAATCACACCTCGAGTGGGACTCGAACCCACGAAGGCCATGGGCACGCCTTGAAGTCCTATACGCGGACAGCGCTCTAACCAACTGAGCTATCGAGGCTTACACCCAAGCGTATGAAATCTTCTCAATATGACTTAATTGAAGATTCCCGTTTCCCGTTTCCCGTTTCGATTCCCTTTTATGGTATACGTGTTTAGCTTATGGACTGGTGCCTGGTCAATAATTGGTGCTTTTACCTTAGTTTATAAAAATAGTAGCTTTTATTGAACTTTTTTTTTTTTTAATTTTTTTATGAAACTTTTTTTGAATTTAAAATTGTTCTTGGTTGCATAAAAGCAATTTAAGCAAGCTAGAGTTAGTAAATTTTGAATAAAATATAATATTTCTAAATAAAAAAATAAAATAAATAAAATAAAAAAAAGCAGCAAAAAGGAGCTCATTGCATTTCGCGATTCGATTTTTTTGTTGTTTACATTCATAATTTTCTGTAAGCTAAGCTCAGTCATCAATAAATCGCTACCTCGGGATAAAAGTCTTGTATCTCGTTTTTCAAATTGAATTCGTCTCGCTATAAGCTAAATATGCCTAAGAAGCATCAATTCCAAAAACGAGATACAAGCCTTTTATGCTGAGGTAGCGAAATCACTTTTGACTCATAAAAACTTCGGTACAATTATTTTGCTCGAAAATCTGTAGGGACGTCTGGAGAGTACCCATAAGACAAACAAAAGATTCCTTTTGAATCGAAAGATTAACTTTCCTGAAACTTGATAAGCCACAAAAAAAAAAAAAAAAAAAAAAAAAAAAAAAAAATCCAATAATTTTCTATTATAAGTGCCCGATCTTATTCTTTAAAAGAATTTTAAAACCCCTTCAAAAGATGTCCTCAACCTACGATACCTCCTATAGAAAAAAATTACAGACAATTAGGTAATACAATAGATTTTTTTTTTATAAATAAATGATATTTAATATATTTTTTAAACCGATGAAGATACAATACAAGTTGTTAGAAAGTTTATAAAAAAAAAAATTAAATAAGAGAAAAAAAAATCACGTCGTGCGCATGCGCAATCAACCGTGGGCGTCCATCAACTATTAAGAAATACCACTTATTGTAAAGAACGACCATATAGCACGAAATTCATCCTATACTCAATTAATTTCGTTTTACAGTATTCTTTAAAATAGTTCAATTACGGCATTAGTCTCTCTTCTATTTTTTTTTTTTTTTTTTTTTTTTTTTTGCGATAGAATCTTTCAACCGAGACAGCAATATATCGAAATTTCATTCTAAACAGATCATACCGTAAAAAAAATAAAAAAGTTTTAGAATTATATCAAATACAATAAAAATAAAAATTGGTGCGAGACTTTCGTGATGCAATATTATGATTACAAAAAAAAAAAAAAAAAAAAAAAAGATAGGAAAATACAAAAATAAATATAAAATCGAGACAAATTTTTGAAACCTTGGGGAGAGATTAAAAAATCCTAATTCACTCCGACAGAAACCTAATGACCAAGAATACACCCGATTAAATTCATGCCGCTGCGGATTGCAAAATAAATCCTAAACAAGGGCTTATTTTCCTCGCCGTATAAATGAAAAATATCAAAAGGGGCTAACCCGCTAATTTTCATTTTATTAAGGGTGGACGATTTTCAATGCATTTTTCTCCTAATGGCCACGACATTTGAAAAAAATCTAAAAATGATGCGATGTTTAATTTTCTAAGTCCCTTTGGTGTATTTCCCATTTTTATAACAAGGATGACTTAGCATTTAACATTTGCTGCGGATTATACCATTAACAATGACCACTATAACATACAAAAATTTTTCGATAAAAAAAAAAAACGCGTCTTTTCGAAAACCAAGGAGAGAAAGAGAGAGATAAAGAAAAAGAGAGAAGAAGAAAACATGGAAGTCAATTATGGTCCGATGATTTGAATCCTATAAAAAGGAATTCGGGGAATAAAAAAAAAAGAATACTATGACTTAAAGAAAAAAAAGTATAAATCTTTCCTTTTTTTATTCCTTTTCCTTTCTTTCACAATCCCCACGAAAAAAAAAAATTACAAGTGGAAGCATCCGTTCCTTTAATTACAAATTTGGACCATGAGTTTAGTACTGGAACAAATAGTACTGGAACAAATATGGCGAACAGGAAATGCATTGTTAAATGCCTAAAATTAACCATTTATTTCCTGGACATTCTTTTTTTTTAAAGTTTCAAGACGGTTTACTAATAAAAAAATAAACTATGAAATCGAAGAAGTGAAATTGTTTATTTTACGTTATGTAAAAATGTTTTGTGCGGTTTTTTTTAAACGTTGCATTAGGAAGTTTAATCGTATTAGACAAGGTGCAACAAGTTAAAAAATGATTAATTTTAACGAAAGAAAGTATTTAAAAAAAACGAACGATGTGATCCTAAATTTTTTAAAAGGCAAAAAAATTTTTTAGAAGACATAAAAAACACTAACGTGAATTTGAGGCCTCACGTTCACTTTATTTTTATGAAATCATTCAGCTTTATTATCAAAGACGTTTTCTATTCAGTTTTTTGCGCTCCCGACTATTTTTCCTATTCCGTTTTTTCTAAAAAAATTAATTCCTAATCCATTTTTCCTAAAAATTTTGGTTCCTAAAATTTTTTTCCTAATTTTCAACTTTCCCAACATTTTTTGATTCCTAAAATGAAATTTCCTAAAATGAATATTTTTCCTAATTTTTTAAATCCGTAAAGGGATTTTAGGAAATTTAGTTTTAAGGATTTTAGGAAATTTTATTTCAAGAATCAAAAAATTTTAGGAAAATTAAAAATTAGAAAAAAAAAAAAAAAATTGGAAAAAAATTTTTTAGAAAAAATGTATCAGGAATTAATTTTTTTATTTTATTTTATTTTTTTTAAGAAAAATGGATTAGGAATCTATTATTTTAGGAAAAATGGATTTAAAATTCATCTTTTTAGGAAAAATAGATTAGGAAAAATGGTTTTTGGAGGCAATGGAGTTGTAAAGAAATCCGTGCGTCGGAGATCAACTGGCGCATCTCCACCGTAAGCGTGATGGCAGATAGTCTGTTTTGACTCGTCATGAAAATCATGCGATCACATGTTTACATGTTCATGCTGAGTAAGCCTGTGGTCACAAGACACTTTTAAACCAGTCGAAACAGACTATCTCCAATCATATTCGCAAAGGAGATACGTCAGTTGACCTAGAAATAAGGAACGCAGTGTATAATTTATTTGCGTTTGATTGACATTCACTATTACAATTTCAGTTTTCTACCTAATCGATCGAGACATTTTACATAAATTTTTAAAACAAATCTAAAAATACACCTCGTAATTAAAGTATAATAGCTCCAACTATAAACCCATATCTTAAGTCGCTTGTTACTTAAATTGACACCCTTAATCCTTCGTAAATAACTGAAACTTTTAAGGCAGTCCGTGCAAAACCCTGCACATAGTTTCCAAAACCTGAGCCATAGCTAACCCCCCCTTCCCCAAAAAAAAAAAAGTTCACAAATTTCTCGCAACCCCCAAAACCCTTACAGTAACCTTTTCGTTTTTATAGAAAAAACATCAACAAGCAAGCCAACCGAGTTTTGACACAGAGAATTTCAACGGCACACACGCTGTTCCTTACTAAAGATTTAGCCCTCTCATTTAGGAACTTATGCACTCTAAAATTCCTATTACGAATCCCAAAATTTGGAGCACATTATTAGCATAATCCCTTCGATTTCATACAAATAAATCCCACTTTTAAAAAATGGGCCAACCCAAACACTCACAGCTTTTACATCCGATTTCTTTTTATTTTATTTTTTTTTTTAATCCTAGAAAAGTGCCGTGACCTCTGCAAGGAGAAATTAATTGCAGCCTAGTAAACTGTAATTCCCGGCGAAAAAAAAACGGGGTTGGTGGTCGGGGTTAAAGAAGCAAAGATAAGATTCCCCGGAGGGGTAGATGTTTTAAAAGGCGGCTCAAGTCGTAAACCAAATCATAAAAAAACCTCTCACAAGCATTAAATCACTTTGGTAGGCGTAACCTTCCTTCCAAACGTAGGTTTACTCATTAACACGATTTCCGAGTAACCCAAGTACCATTTTTCTAATTCGAATTTAATATTTTTCTTCCTTTTTAGTCCATATATGGCAAACTAATACGAAATTACGCGATTAACTTAATCCTTTTTTCCTTAAATGCCGGGGTTGGAAATAAAAAAAAAAAAAAAAACGAGAAAGAAATTTTTTTTCCCCCCCGTCATCGACACGTGTTTACTTTAAATTCTCCACTTAAAATGTGTATAATGTACCAGTAATTGTAGTTACAAGTTACCCAAGTTGATTTAAACTAAGTTTTCCCCAAGTTTCTCTTAACAAGTTTACATCAAAGTCATCAAAATTGGTTTCCCCGGATGTCAAACCGCAAACTATTATGTCTTTGGGAATGAGAGGGATTTTCAACTCGGAAAAATCCTATTTCGATTCTCTGCTGAATTAGTTTGATTGACGGATTCCTCTAGACTTACCAAAAGGCGAAATTGGCGGTGGATGGGGAGAAAAAAAAAGCCTCGTTGATTTGTGCTTTGGTTTTACTTACCTAGAAAAAAGAAAAGAAAAATCAATTAATTAACATGAACCTTCGTCAACAATTAACAGCCAGCTTTTGAAAAATTTGGTGCACAGTAAAAAAAATTTTTGTGTAACGGAATTTTAACACATTAATATTTGAAAAACGGTCCACACATTTTTATTTGTAAATAATAACACAATCAACGAATATTGCCTAGCAACTTGTGTCAAAATTAATATAAAAAGAGTTACCTATAGAGCGTGTGGACCGGGTTTGTTAAAAATACACCAAACTTTTTACCGTTTTTTTCACAAATTTTACAATAATTACATTTTTTACATTTCAGATATAGAGGGCAAATCCAGAATTTTCTGCAGTAAAAGTTTTTTATTTTTTATTTCATTTTTTTATTTTATTTACTTATTTATTTATTTTTTTTAATTTTTTTTTTTTTAATCAAGAAATGAAAAATAATTTTTTTTTCTATTATAAAGAAATAAGTTTGTCCAATAAAGAAAAATTATCAAAAAAAAAAATCGAATATTGCAGCAGAAAGTAACAAATATTTATCATAAAATTTTAATTTTAGCTACGAAAAAATTGATTTTTTTAGGCATTTTTTAATTACAACTACAAAAACATAGACCTTTTATACACAGTAAAAAATCTTATGTAAATATGTTCTAAGAGGTCCACATAAATTTTTTATGTTGTTTCTCCCATAAGGCAAACATAAAACAAAAACAACATAAAAATTATGTGGACCTGCTTATGTTGATTTTGACATAAAATTTTTTACTGTGTAGGACTTGTAGGACATTTGTCAAGATATAGGACATTTTCGGTCTTTACCAAGAGGGTTTTTTAGTGATGTCACCAATCAATTAAAATAAAGTTACATGCCATGATCTTGTAGGAAGAGAAGCAAGTTTACTTTATTCCACAAAATTATGCCATCAATAAAATATTTAAGGGCAATTGCCAGCTAACCTACTCAGCAGTTTCCCTGCTTTCACTGTTCCCATATCCCTAAAATAATACTGTAAAATCCAAAAAATATGTTTGCATTCCATATGGAATCTTATAGGATTCTAAATCTTATAGGATCTAAAAGGAGAAGATATCTTCTCCTTTTTAAAAGGACTGGATGCACTAAAAAATATTGCAACTTGCACTGAAGTATAAATATTTCGTTGAACACCTAATTTTTTTTTTTTTTTTTTTTTTTTTTCTCCCTCGATATGACAACTCCTCTCGGCTTTTGCAACAAAGACAGAAAAAAAAAAGGTAAAAACCTAACCACATCAACGAAATCGATGTTTCGGATGTTCGACATCACCCTTGGAACATTTTTATACCTGAGAAAGAGGGTGGATCGCCTGGCATGAGGGTTTTTTTTTTCATCGAATTTCTTTCTTCTTCATCATTCCTAGCTCTATTTGATCTTATCTACCGTTATTAATTGTAACAACGATTAGGATTTCTACAAAACCACATTGTTCTTAAGAAGTTTTTTTTTTTTTTATTTATCTATATATATACATTTTTTTTTATCACGATTCGAGAATCGAAAATGGGTGTAACAATCACGTTTTACAAAACTTTTGTCTGGTTTGTGTGCTGTCTTCTTTTTCCTTTTTTTAAAAAATAAAAAATATTAAAAAAAAACTATCATGATGGATTGTCGTATAACTTTTTTTTGGGTTATGAGATTAAAAAAAAATAAAAGTATTTTCTTTTTTTTTTTTATTTATTCTTTCTTTCTTTCTTTCTTTCTCTTGTGAAAGTTAGCAGGGACGTGCACTCTGCTTTGCCATAAAATTGAGTGTTAGCTGGCAAAATTTATTGCATCAAGTTCGTCCTGCGACACGACAGATGATTTAATACCTGACGGCAAAATTTTAGGAATTGACGGCGGTGCACAATAAAAAATTTTGTGTAACACAATTCATATTTGAAAAAAGGTCCACACATTTTTATTTGTAAATAATAATACAATCCATAAATATTGCCTAGCAACGTGTGTCAAAATTAACAAACAGAGTTACATACAGAGTGTGTGGACCGGATTTGTTAAAAATACATAAAATGTTTTACTGTGCATGAAGAATATTAATTTTTCCGGGTGAAAAAAATAAAGCAAGTGATTTTTAATAATCAGGCAAAACTAACCTAAAGTCCGTCGAAAATATTCTAGGGAAATGATATCATTTCAACGATTCATAGTTTGGGTTTTCGCCACCCTCATCCACTCCCAAAAAATTCTGGGTTCGTTCTGGGTACAAAAATCGAGCAAACTAATATTACACCTGGTAAATTCATAATTTTTTAAACCTTTGTCCACGTGGCAAAAGTTAATTTTTATTTTGTCCTGGCCACCTGATAAATAGCAGTTATTATTATTATTTTTTTTTTTCATACCTCAAATCAATAGGGGCAACTCTTTAAATTTTGATCGAATTCAATGTCGCTTTAATTTACGGCTTATTGTAAAGTACAAAAAAGGTGGCTAAAATTTCATTATTTTCCAAAACCCCTTTCTGATTTCCGAACTGGTTTGGTCACCCTTTTCTTTTTTGCAACAAACTTTTTTTTTAT
The DNA here is from genome assembly GCA_037577465.1 of Liposcelis bostrychophila. Classification (NCBI taxonomy): domain Eukaryota; kingdom Metazoa; phylum Arthropoda; class Insecta; order Psocodea; family Liposcelididae; genus Liposcelis; species Liposcelis bostrychophila. The sequence continues at coordinate 19,650,416 of CM075207.1, forward strand.
TTTTATTATTTTATGTTTTACCTTTTTTAATTTTTCGATTATAATAGCGGCTGCGTGTTGTGTGCATGTGACACGTTAAGAGGGTTCTCATATTCAAAAAATAGAAAATGAATTAAATTATATTGTACGGTAACCTCATTGAAAACGTCAAAAAAATTTTTTTAAGCGTGAAGTTTTTTGAATGCCCGAAAAAATGTATAATTTAATTGCGCACGCGTAATATACCCCTTTAAATAAAAAAAAGGTGTTTATGAAGAAGATAAAAAAAAAAAAAGGAACCATTGACCATCATCGCGTTAAAAAGATGAATTTTAATGTTTCTAAAAGAGCATGAAGGCAGATGACACGTCTCTGACACACATGCATCCCAACATTCCACTATGGTCCATGTCTAATGTAATAATGGCTCGGACACCTTATAATTTCTACCCTTTCTTTCTTTTTTTTTTTTTTTTTTAACTTTTTTTTTATATATATTATTTTTAAGTCCATAATTCACACGTTCCTAGGCTCGAACATTTTCAAATTATGATGCGATGAGAATTCTGTTAAATAATCACGTTTTTTTTCTTAAAAAAAAATTTTTTTGAATGAGTCAAGCGGCGTGTTAATTTCATGCGAGAAAAATCTTCTTCAAAACAATTAAATTTTTCAAAAAAATTTCGGATTTGAAGGTTGACAGAGAGAAAAAAAAAAAGGATTTTTGAAAACGTGACCGCAAAGTTTACAAACTGTCAAAATCATTTATTAATATGGCGGAGAGAAAAAAAAAGGTCTGAAATCGATCTAGGTAGCTCCAGGCAAATAGAGACAGAGAAAAAAAAAATTGTAACCCTTTTTTTATAACTCCTATGACAATTCAAAAATGACGAATTCGAAGTCTTTTTTTTTTTTTTTTTTTTTTTTTTTTTTCTTCTTATAATTTTTATTCTTGAAAACACGATGGAAGTTGAATGGCTGACAAAAACTTTATCGTGATTCCGAATTCATAGACGAGAGGGAGTCACACCGTGAAATTTTAAATTTATAACCACGAATCTCTTAACCATTTTTCGGACGAAAGAAGAGGAAGGAAAGGAAAAGAAAAAAAAAAAAAAGAATATATCTGTAGTCACATAAACCTCATTTTCTCATACCAACGCCTCTTTTTTTTTTTTTCTTCTAATGGTGGATATTCACCTTTGATACGGGGTAGACAATCGTTACACCACCTTTTAAAAATATTTTAATTCGAAATATGGAAGGAAGAAAAAAAAAAAAAAAAAAAAAACGCCTTATGCCCTGCATGCCATTTTTTTTATGACGTCCTCCACCTTAAAAAAATCCGAAAGGACAAAAAGCGGCTTTGTTCGACTCTTTTTTTTTTTTTTTTGCTTTTAAAAGGGTTCATTGTCGAATGTCAAACGTTTCGGGGGAAAAAAAAAGAAACGTAACTGCAGATACGAAGTGCTAAAAAGATAAGCTGTAATTAAGGTACGGAGGTACAGGTATGACTTTAATGAATATTGGTAGACAGGCGACCTTTCACATCCGTGCTAATGAAACGCCGCCATATTAATGACGAACCTGTAACCCATTACTCATTGTGCCTAGTATATTCCACAATGCTCGCTCATTACGCCCTTAAAGCACTAAATACATGTTTTCTCCGAATAGGCTCTCTTCATCTCTTTTTCATCCTAACAAGATCGCTTCATATACGGGAACGATAAGAAATTAAAATCTTAAAGAAAAAAAAAAAAAAAATCCAAACACCCTATAAACGCCTGAATACACTAACAAAATATTTAAGTATGGAATTCGAGTGTCGGAATGAGTCATCATCCGCTAACAGATTATATACCTTCGTTTACCTGTGCTCTCTCTATCCATCTCTCTTTATCTATCTTTCTCTCTCTCTCTCGTGCAGTATTAACTGGTACGACATTCCGGATTCCTGTTTTTAAATATAGATGGATCGATTTAAAAGTATTGTAGTTGTTATGTTATGTTGTTACGTTTAGGCTAGACGTCTCACATATCTATTTATACGTATTACGATATTTTCGATGATCGCTTGGCGTCCCTGTGATATGCTAAAATTTTTCGAATTTAACTAATCGAAAAAGAGAGGATTATTTTTAGATCTATATATAGACGGGTATCGACGACTCCCTTACGAGGATTATGATGTATTCCGAACGAATAATTTGAAAACAAATGATCCTAATTGAAAAGGATGGTTCTTTTTATAAGTTGTTACCCATTGCGGTCTCGGTATTGAAAAGAGCCCAAATGAATGTGTGTTTATACGTATACACGTTTTCGAGGGTTTATAATCCGATGATGAGCTGGGGTTCAACATTTTTTTTTTTTTTTTTTAAAGCTCTTGAAAATATGTTTCTTGTGTCGTAGTGTAATTGCCAGGCGTTTTTTTTTTTTTTTTATAACAAAAACAGAAATCTGATCGAATCCCTTAAAATCAAGGCTTTATTATATGCGGGTTAACTTTTTCAAAGACAGGGGCATCAGTCGTATTTTAATTCGGACCCAAACCCGGAAACGGGGAATTAAAAAAATTTTTTTTTTCAAGTTCCTGGGGGCCAAATAGGTCGAAAAAAAATAAAATAAAAAAAATTGTGTTATAACAATGAAGGACTTTTAAAGTTGGCATGATAAATTTAAAAAAAAATGTCTTTTCATTACTCGTAAATAGAAAGCCACTTTCCGCGCATGTGATCAGAGCAGATAATGACTTTTCCCGGATAGGGCAAAACAATGTTAAACATGTTTACAAAAGGCTTTGTTTACAATTTATCAAATCATTTTCTCTGATTTTTCTGAATAATTAAGCTGGATTTGTAATGAAAACGATCTTGTTTAACCTAGGAAGGCAAATGAATTTTCCTCCCTAGGCTAACAATCTACCATTGTTGGTATTACTCAACTGTATTACAAAACTGCCTCGCGACGTCATAAAACTGGAGTTACTTTCTTGATTTGATTTTTTAAGTTATTAAGCAAAATACTTTAACAAAAAAAACAAACATTTTAATCAAATAAGTATAAAAAAAAAAAAACGATTTAGTTTATAAAAACCATGACACATTGACACATGTCTTGAAATGCGCCAGTAAAATAAAAATTTTAACCGATAAGCTTTGAAAGAGCTTACTGTGCTTTAATTATACCTCCTCCAAACACCTCCAAATTTTTTACTTCTAAATTTTCGCATTAAATTTTAGTAATAACAAATATTGGGTCGAAATGACTAATGGTTAGTCAACTACACAAAAATTTAAGGCATCAAAAAGCCAAGCTCAACGTTTAGCAAAAACCGCCTTCGTTTACGTCCGTGACGTTCCTATAGCCCCCACTGTATAGAGATTTTAAATTTGCAGTGTCGGTCCTAAAATTTTAAACTGTAAGAGTATGCAGTACCCGTGGCAGCAGATAAATCGTATTTTTCGGAAAAACGAAGACAAATCTTTAAAAAAAAAAAAAAAACCAAGAAATCTTTAAAAAAAAAATTTCAAAGATTTTTTTAGTTTTTCTTTTTTCAAGATTTTCCTTTGTTTTTCCCTTTTTCCGTAAAAAGAAAAATAGGATTTACCTACTGGAGCACCAAGGAGCTCCATTTTATCAAAACCTGTATTATTAATAAATCTAAGGAAATCCTCTTATGATTGATGAATATTCCTTTTCCCTAAAATTCAAGCCGTGATTTTAAAAGCTAGATTCCCCTCAAAACTACGGCCATTGGGCATCCGATTTTGAAGCGAATTATTTATTAGCGTATCCAATTTAATACCTGAGGAAAACGAATACCAACCCTGACGTCATCCTTATCTTGCAATTCCCAACATTATAAAAATGTTAGCGGACGCTTGTCACTCACAAAAATACTAAAGATTTCAATGAGGTGAGAGAGCTAATATTATTCACCGTTTCAAAAATATATTATTTGCATGCATCCTCTAAAAACGGATTTATTATTTAATTTTGGAATGAAATTATCTTATCGTGGCTAGGGGCTGCTGCTGCTCGCACCGAAGCCGACGAAAGCCCCAAAAGAATTCAGGATCTACATAAGTGGCCGGAAAAATCAAATTATAAATTTTTGGCGAAAATTGAAATCCTATGTTTAGCTTATGGGAGTGTTATTACTTAATTAGAATATTAATAAATGACATTAAATTTATATTTTTGATATTAATGTAAATAAATCAATTACAAACTATTGTGATATGGCCAAAATTAAAAATTGTGAGCTGACATGTTTATCATATGACGAATTTATTCCTCCCATACTTAGCTTATGAAGCTAAGATAAAATCAAACTTTCAGAAGCGAAATATGACAAAAAATTTCATAAGCTATAAAGAACACCGCACACCAGAATAGGAAAATTGGTTTCGGTAAATTACGTTGTTTATTTTGAGTCCAAAGTTTGTTTACAAACATAAACAACGTATATAAAAACAATACTTAACCGAAACCTATTTCCCTATTCTGGTGTGCGGTGTTCTTTTGATGTCAATATAGATTCTGAGACTTTTTATCTTGATTTTACTCAATTTTATACTTCAGCTATAAGTTTTTAGTGATTTTTGTAAGATTTCATTTTAAAAAAATTTTTTCCATAAGCTAAGCAGAGACGGCCAAATATTTCTTTAGCTTTCCTAACTGCCTCTATGGATCGTACTGTATCAAAATATTACCGAAAAATTTCATATAGCATCTACGCCCCTAATGCTTCAAAGAAAAAAAAAATAGGCTTCCGACAGCAAAAGGTTAACGATAACAGAAATTTCTACCCCAACATAATAACTTGTCACTTTTATTTACTTTTTTCTCCCTTTAAAAAAAAAATCAATTACAGTCAAACGTCCCTGATAAGCGTTATCAATAACGTAAACCGTACAAAGGTCCAAAGATATTAAATTCTCAACAGGCGAGAGAAAATAAAGAATATGTCACGGACACCTACGTCAATTTCGAACCACACGACAAATTAAAAAAAAAATAATAATAAAAGAAAATCCATACGGAACAAAGGAAGATAAATACCTTGACCATTGAAAATCAAACACTTCACTTGTTAAAAGAAAAAAAAAAATTTAACAAAGTCGAAAAATAAAGAGGAAAAAAAAAATTATTGAAAAGACGTGTAAAAACTGCCAGCAAAATCATCGGATCCAAACGCAAGAAAACGAAACGAGAGAGAAAGAGGGATGAAGAGAAAAAAAAAAAAAAAAAAAAAGGCACTTGAAAAGAAACCCCCGAGAACAAAAAAACCTCCAGACACACATTCAACCTTTTGTTAACGAAATTTTTCAAGTGGATGGATCCGAAAATCTTTTTGTTATGGTTATTTCTTTTGATAGTGATCTTCGGAACACCTTGCCCCAGAAAATCATTCTCTCTCTACACATGCATCCATCTCTCAATGGGATTCTTTCAATTTGGAACTGTTGACCCGTGTGCCGGGAGGGGTAGGCAGGCAAGAAGGAAGGAAGGAGGAGGAAGCCAAATCATCTGCTCGAAAATTATTTTTTATTTTGTGTAACCGATACGTGAATTTTCAAGTCATAAAAACAAACATTATACCTCCTTGTACCTCAGCATAAGAGGATTTTTGTCTTGGCAAGTGTTAATAACTCAAGAATTTATATTAAAAAAATGAATATTCACTGTGCCTAAGAAAAAAAAAAATTGTTTTAATAAGAAAAAAGAAAACCCCTCTCGAAAAAGTTTTCCCTAAAAAGTTTTCCTGGTTTCGACGATGAAAAAACTCGTTATTTTTCTTTTCCTCATCCTTCTTTTATGCCCACCCAACACTTATTCCTTAGTTTTTATTGAACCCAGTTTTACGTTTTGTTTACAATTTCCAAACGTTCACCCTCATCATCGTTAAGAAACAAAAATATTGATATAATTAAACGATAAAACTCTGGAAAATTTTTTTTTTTTTTTATCTTCTTCGTTAGCAAATGATTTTCAGAAAGAAAAAAATGAAAAGAAAAAGAAAAAAAGAAAAAGTCTTTATACAATTCCGGAATTGACATGTCTAGCACCGTTACGAACAAACCCCTTTTTGTCCTTTTAAGACGTCAATCTTTTTCGTAGCTACCGGAATTTCTCCATAAATATTTTGGTAGGCGTAGGATTTTATTTCGCGACATTTTTTTTTTTCTGCCGGAATACCGAAACTATGATTCCATCAATAAACGTCAATAAATACAAGGAATGAGTTATAAAATTGTATAACATATATTATTGTATATAATGTAACTACATAAAACGGTTGATTAGTCGCATTTAGGAGTTAATAGCTGAGAAAAAGTAGACTTGGGGGAAGTGATTGCTAATAAATTTTACAGTTTTTATGAATAAAATAAAACTAAAAAAAAAATCATAAAAATAAAAAAGTAGGGACGCCTAACCGTGTGTGCGTTAAGAGCGTAATTTGGAGTAAAAAAAAAAATAATAAATAAATAATAAAAAAAATATCTTAGGATAAATATAGGAAATATCTTTTCACTATAAAATTCTCACAAGGTAGTTCATTTTTTTTCCTTTTAATATTTTTTAAATTAAAATTCGACTGCACCCTTATAACGGTTTTGTTTTTCTTAACCCAAATCAAATAAAAATACAGATTCGCAATTGACGTTTTTTTTTTTCTTAACTGAAAACCTCCCCTTGGAAGGTATGTATTTCTATAAGAATTTAATTATACAAAAATAATAAAATATTTCGTTGCTCTTTGGTTTAGTTATTATGTATAAGGAAATAAGTTTTTAAAGTCAATATTTTGTTGCTTTGCTCTAAGTTTGATTCCGTGGTGTATAATTAACTGTACGGGGTATTGTGTATGTAAAATAAAAATATAAATAAAAAAAAAATTCCCTTTAACCTTTTTTTTTCATAAGAATACTAAATTAGAGGTGAATCCGGTTAAGATTAAGATCAATTTAAGGGTAGTTAGAGGTGGTCTATTTTTATTATTCGATAATAAAAAAAAGAATAAGAAAATAGATATCGGCCCAGTTTAAAAAAAAAAAAAAAAAAAACAGGTAAATATTGTATTGTGCATAAAATAAACAAAAGACATGCAGTCGCCTGAATTTATTGAATAAATTAAAACTTTCGGTTGTGATGATTTATAGATATAAACCGTTTTTATAATTCTTAACCCTTTGACAACGGTAAAGACTAAAAAATTTCGCCTTCTACCACCATTACACTTACAATAAAAATTTTTAGTCTTTATTTTTGCCTTTTAGATGAAGAGTGATCGATCAGCAAATCCCAGGGGTACGCACCCCCTCAGGGATCCAGGGGGTGCATCCCCTTCACCCCTCCACCCCCACCTCCCCGAAAAAATTTCTGGATCCGCCACAAGTGCCATAATGCTTACGAGTACGAAAAATGGCCAACTAGGGCCTCAAGCTTAGCAAAAAAAAAAAAAAAAAAAAAAAAAAAAAAATAGTACAAATTAAGCATAAAGAAAATCAGTCATCTGTAATGCTACCGTGAGCATTTTTTCGGCCTTCCGGTTTCGAAATTTGCCAGCATTTACATGAATTTTGAAACTTGAAAAATTACAGCAATGATGCCAAGGGTCGTACTTACACACAATCAGTACTCGGGTCGTTTAAGACTCTTTTTCTTCCCCGTTGTAACGGGTCGTAAGCTATAAGGGCCGAACCTCCCTTCCCCTTTAATCACGTAAGCAGCAACTTAGAGTTTCCCCCTTTTTAAATATTCAAAAAAAAGTTTTATACATTAATGAATTTCCTTTGAATTGATTGCGAACTAAAGAAGTAGGTAACAATTAATTTATCCTTTTTTATTAATAGGTTTAGAAGAAAATGTCGACTTTAATATTTTTAAATATTCCCGTTTTGACCCCCTTCCTCTTTGCCTTAGATAGTTAATTAAAGTGACGTCCCTGAGGCCCAACAATGTAATCTTAAAGTTGGAGCTTTACGATGGACTTCACAGTGATGGTCCTTGTCATATATGTAAATACTAGGGTGTCCCTTATTTCGTCAATTTTCGAATTTCAAATCGCGTACTCCCAAAAATGGTTCTCCTTGGTGTACAGAATTTTTTTAAATTTTTTACTCGACGGGAAAGGGTAGCGACTTAAAATTCCTAAAAATTGCCGTAAGAGAAAAAAAATCGACAATTTTTCTTTTCGCGAAAAAATACGGTTTCTTATCGGATATTTTCCGTAGATCACAAATCTGAAATCGGAGTTTTTTATAACTGGTTCGGTTTTTGGCTTTTAGTTCAAAATACGAGTGAAACTGAGGACTTTTTATGTTTTGTCACTTTACCACGTTTTTTTTTTTCCATATTTTGCCTTTTAGCTCAAAAACCGGACCAGATATAAAAGAAACGAACTTCAGATTCGAGATCTACGGAAAATTTCCGATAAAAATCCAGATTTTTTCGCGAAAAAAAAAAAAATTTTCCATTATTTTTCTCTTGTGGCAATTTTAAGTCACCACGCTTTCCCGTCAAGTAAAAAATTTAAAAAAATTCTGTACACCAAGGAGAACCATTTTTGTGGGTACGCGATTTGAAATTCGAAAAATGCCAAAAATAAGGGACACCGTAGTAAATACGTATGAATATACAATTCTAACGAATTTTATATGGGAGAGTACAGGAAAAATTAATATACCGTATATATATACACGGATAAATATACAGAAAATAAATATACTGTACGTTTATTTACCCATCACTGGATAGGCATGGGCCATGGGTTTTTTTTTCGAAACTATGCTTGGGTCATTCATGCTAAAATTAATCTCAAGATTTAGGCTACTTATTCACTTATTTATTTATTTATTTATTTTTTTATTTACTTACTTGTCCATGATAATTTTTTATTAATACGCGGCATCCTTACAATGCAATTAAATTTTAATTATTATTTTCTTCTTTTTTTTATGCGACGAAGAAAAACAGGGGAGGAAAAAAAATTCTATTGTCGACCGAATAACAGAATCCAAGCTTCGGATGAAAATAATGAAGCTCAGAACCTAAAAGACAGAGAGAAAAAAAAAAAAAAAAAAAAAAAAAAAAAAAGAACGGGGAAAAAAATATTACAATACAAAATTAATTTTTCAAAAAGTAGAAAAAGCAGTTTTTCACTGCTGTGAGAGACAAGAAGAAAAAAAAGTTACGAATTTTTATTTTACTTTTGATTAAAATGAATTTTAATGACGAAACAAGTTTCCAATATGAGAATAAAAAAAATAAAAAATTTCTCCACCCTAAAATGATAAAAAAAGAAGCAATATTATGAGATTTTGGATCCAGAGCAGGCCGTGCCGAATTAAGGAAGATGATAAAGTCACGTGTGATTTAATCGCATTTTCAATTAAGGAGCGATCATGAATCAGGTTAATGGTTAATTTACGTTTGATTCTCTCATTTCAGTCAGCTATGCAAATTCGGGAGGTTAAGGCATTCGAATGCGACGCTTTAAAATCAAATTTAGCGGCAGAAACTTCATAAAAAAAAGAAAACGGAGGAAACAAAAACACAAAAACAAACGAAAACGAAAAAAAAAATAAAACATGGATGGCTAGACGCATGTAATTTTAAATGGTGAATATGATCCAAGATTGCCAGATTGCCAGGGCCCTGAGAAAGATCATTGACCAATACCTTCTCATAGCATCATCATCTGTTAAACCGGTACCTCGACTATAACATACACATATTCATTCTTCCAAATTACTACAATGTTGTATATGTACGACGGGTTTTTTTTTCTGCTTCGCTCTTTAACTTTTTTTTTTTTAGAATTTTTATTTCGATCACACGGTCGGATGAATCATTTCCAAGTATTTGACTCGACAAAAATTCGAATCGCTGAAATTCGAACGCGGTTGACCATTACGGGAATTTTTTTTTTCTTTCTTATTTTTTTTCTTTTTTTCACTTTGTATTTTTGCCCAATGTTGCCTGGCATGATAGTGGCGTCTCATCATCACTGTTGTCTATATAATTTTTTTTTTTCGTGTAATGTTAAATGTGATTCACGCAAGGCTCCGAGCGTTGTAAAATGCAAATAATGAGTCGTGTAAAGATAAAAAAGAATTCTAAACAATAAATAGCTCAGCAATGATGTGTAATGTTTTATTTTGTCTGCAAATTTTTTTCTCTTGTTTCAAATCTTTAAAAAAAAAAAAAAAAATAAATAAAATAATAAACGGAAAGAGAGAGGGAAAGAATCGGTTTTTATCACGTAATGCAATTGAAAATTTTATGGAGGATCCTTTTTTTTTCCTTTTAAAATGCCGCACCTAAAAACAGATTTTTTTTTCGGAACGAAAAGAACCCTTAAAATGACCCTCTATATCGAAAAATCACATGCAAGGTAGATTTTTTTTTTGTGACAATACCTGGGATAGAATAATCAAGGGGATAAACTTTTTGATATCATTCAATACTCGAAAATAAAAAGACCTTGAAATTTTTACCTCGATGTTGTATAAACATGATGCTAAAAGGTTGCACTACCTAAGGATCTTATTTTCGGCGCGAAAATGAGATTGTTTCTTGGCTCGTTTGAGCCCAGGAAATATAAACACGGAATTCTAGATTCTTGAAATTTTGCAAAAAATATGAGAAGGTTTAATCACCACAGACCGGAATGGCTTTATATGTAGTAGGATTATTTTTGAACAAGTTACCTGCAGAAACCTGAAGTTTTCATTACAGTATGAAAAAAATGAACCATTTAACGTTTAATTTTAAAATTATTTTTTTTTTCACTTAAAAAGCAGCGTTACGATGAGCAAAGAAGCCTTTTAAAATATCAGCTCAATTGAGTATCAAATTATTTTAATGGGGGGCATACCCCCCCCCCCCCCAAGGGCGGGGAGGGGACGGGTTAACAGATCAGGGCAAGTTTGAACTTGATCAAAGCCAATCCCGTGCACTATAAAAAATTTTGTGTATTTTTAACAAACTCGGTCCACACACTTTGTTTGTTACTTAATTTTGACACATGTTGCTAGACAATATTTGTTATTATTTTATTATTTACAAATAAAAATGTGTAGACCGTTTTTGAATTATAAATTGTATTAAAATTACACAAGAATTTTTACAGTGTGTAAAGTTCGTTTTACTTTTTTTTCTTTTTTTTTTCAAATTGATAAGTGCAGGGGTGGAAACGTTTTTGTAGCGTTTATGCTTAGCTTATGTAAGCGCAGAAATGGCCATGGTTTTCTTTCTGCCATAAGCTAAACATTAAAAACGGGAATTGTTACTTTTGCCAATTCCACCAGCTGGATTAATGTGCTTAAGTTAATGCTTAGCTTATGAACAAATCAATGTACGAAAAGTCAGGGTAAAATAGTGCTTTACCGTCAGTTAACAATGTCAGTTCAAATTAAGCCAGGTTAACGAATCAGGGCAAGTTGGTACTTGATCAAGGCCAATCCCTTGTTAAGTTCGTTTTAAGTACTATTTGTTTTTCTTTTTCAGATTGATTAGTGCAGGGGGTGGAAACCCCCTAATAATAAAAAATAATTTTATTAGAATTATTAGAAATAATATTATTTTCTTTCCAGTCCCGTAATTAATTTAATTCGGAAAATTCTCATCACAGTATTTCTTCACCTCATGAGTACAAATTCTTCCCAGTAATTCCCGAAATTCCGAAAAAATTCACATCCTTGATTCCCGGAAGTAAAAGTTCTCAGTTTTCTTCTCCGGGAATTTCTCGAGATATTTTTATTTCTTGAATACCGAGAAACAATTCTTTCCTAAAAAAAAAACAGGAATTCCCTATTCTCGGGAATAAAAAACGTCGGGAATTTGGAAACTCTACTCCTGTCGGTCTCGACTTCTCCTGGACTTGTTCAAGAAGCCGTAACCAGTCGAGACCTGTAATTTGTCACCCCCAACGCCTAATGCACTATTGTCCTTAACTTAAGGACTTTTTACATCAAAGTTAAGCCCATTCACTGCTTTTTGGAAAACTGACCTCATAATCCCCCAACACCCTGCCTCTCCCCCAAAAGTTCGGGGGCCGGGGGCCTCCCCAAATATATTATTAAACATAAATTATTTATTCTAGATTAAAGTTTGGCTAATATAACCCCCAAAAATTGCTTTTACGTCCCCAAAAACAAATCCTTCACATCAATTTTTTCACAAAACAATTTGATAACTTGTCGCAAGAGGCGTTAACTTTCTTCAAAAAAAAGAAAAGGAAAAACTCTTAAAACGCGGGTAATTAACATTCAAACAACGGCCCGACATTAAATCCAAGTTAATTAAAATCATAATGAGTTGTTTTACCGTATTATGTCTAGTTTTCTCAAATTCGGTATTAACTTCATATTTAATTAAATTCAGTCACACAATTTTTTTTCAGGCAGTAAATAAAAAAAAGAAAAAAAAAATCTCGAGTTTCTCGCGTATAAAAATTAAAAAAATACACACACGGGATAAGGATACATTTCGTTAATGGTGCCACGACAAAAACAGGTCCGTTTAACGTACAGGTACAATAAACTAACGTACTTTACTTTCGGTTTTATCTTAAGCTTTTTTTTTTTTTTACTTAAATTATTCAAGAAAAAAAAATCTTTTCGGTCTCGTCAATCAATAGCTTATCAGAGATTTATGTATCCTCTATTAAAATTTTTCGGCTGTTTTTAAAAAAAAAAATTCAATCGATTGATCTTGACCTCTTTGATAAATACGAATATATTTTCTTCTATATATGTCTATGCTTTCTACTTTCATACCTTTTTCTATAAATAAAAAAAGGAAACAATAAACGGTTTTTCCGGGAATTCAAGAGGAAGAAAAAAAAAAGCCTTTTGTCTGGCTTGGGAAGCTCAGGTTACCAGAAAAAGAAAAGTTTTCTTTTATACAATTTGTTGGTATAACCCCTATTGTTTGCCATAGTACTAATTGACAACACTTTTCAATTTACTTTTTTTTTTCGTTATTCGATTTTTAAAAAAATAACAAAAAAAGGGGGGGATTGTTGGAACATGAAGAAGAAGAAAAAAAAGGCAGTTCTCAACGAAAAAGAATTTGAATTCCCGTTTCGGTTGATTAATTTTCATATAAGGTTTCATTGATTTAATAATATTATTGGATTGATTAGGATTTGCGAATGCGGTAACGCCCTTTAAATATGAAAATATTCCTCCCCGTCCATTAAATTAACCCATGTCCACCCAATATTATCGGCATCGGTTAAAGGGCGAACGCTTATGAAAATAATAATAATAATATTTATAATAAAATAAAAATATTCTTTGTCGGCTATTTAAGGAAAAAATTATAATAAATAATGGATTTATAAATAACAGAAATAAGTAAACATATGCCATTTTCAGCGGTTATTAGGGTGGTTCGAAAATCAACTTTTTTGGAATTTCAAAACTCCTATATTGGGAAAAGTTTCTTTATAAGTAGAGTATCAACCCTGAATTTTTTCAGATTTTTTGAACTACATCCTGAGGTGTCAAATCGTCCTTGAAATTTCCAAAAAACCCATAAAAGGGCCAAAAATGAACTTTTTTTTTTTTTTTGCGTAACAGACCATCGATTCCTATCGGAAATTTTGCATAGATTACGAATTTGAAACCGAAAATTAGTTTTGGTGTATAATTTTTGAGCTACAGGCCGGATTTAAAAGCCCTAAAAACCTGGTTATGGCGTTTTGCCTGTGGCTCAAAAACCGTGCACCAAAACTAATTTTCGGTTTCAAATTCGTAATCTACGCAAAATTTCCGATAGGAATCGATGGTCTTTTATGCAAAAAAAAAAAAGTTCATTTTTGGCCCTTTTATGGGTTTTTTGGAAATTTCCAGGCCAATTTGACACCTCAGGATGTAGTTCAAAAAATCTGAAAAAATTCAGGGTTGATACTCTACCTATAAAGAAACTTTTCCCAATATAGGAGTTTTGAAATTCCAAAAAAGTTGATTTTCGAACCGCCCTAGCGGTTATAGAGAGCCAAATCCAAAAGACCAACTGAAAGTGTGAAATGGGTGATCCTAATTTAACAAATTTTGGGTTAAAACACAGACTAATAAAATTAACGAATTAACAGTAGCAGTGAATTCTAGGAAACATTTAGAAATTTGTGAGTAAAATTAATTATAACTAGTTAATTGACTTAGTCGTTATTTCCTTTTCAAAAAAATTTATCAAAAGCATTAATTAAGGATTATACCTAATACTTTCGAATTCATTGATATGACAAAATTAACGAAACTAAAGCTAAATTTTAATAATTTTATGTGAACGGGAGTATTGAGCTTACGACCTCGCTTCAAACGAACAGAATAAAGCGTTCCCGACCATTTTTCCTAAGCAGTTTTTCCAAAAAAAAAAAAATGAATTTCTAATCCATTTTTCCTAAAAATTTTGGTTCTAAAAATTTTTTTCCTAACCATTTTTTCCTGATTTTCAATTTTTCTAACATTTCTTGATTCCTAAAATAAAATTTTCCACAATGAATACCTATTTTTTTCTAATTTTTTTTAATCCCAAAGGGGATTTTAGGAAATTTTATTTTAGGAATCTGAAAAAATTAGGAAAATTAAAAATTAAAAAAAGGAAATAATTAGGAAAGCAATTTTAGGAACCAAAATTTTTAGAGAAAATAAATTAGGAAAATTTAAATTTTTAGAAAAAATGGATTAGAAATTTATTTTATTTTATTTTATTTTATTTTATTTTATTTTTTTTTTTTTTTAAAGGAAAAATGGATTAGGAATTTATTTTTTAAGGAAGATGGATTAGGAATTTATATTTTTAGGAAAAATGGTGGGGAATCAGAATAAAGTCATAATTTTGAGCTTGTTACAACAGGTAGTATTACAATACTGACAGAAGGCTTTAAGTTTGGCTTCATTTCGAGCTGGTCCAAGCGTGGTTCATAAACTACTCCCCCCCCGAAAGTTCTCCAAGGTTTGTTTAATTGCAACTAAATCCAGCAAAAGTTCGGGTTTTAGTAGCCTCCTGCACCAGAATATGTTGTAGAAATGTTAAACTGGGCGACAAACCTGGTAAATTAGTCCGCAAAAATGTGGCCCAGTTGGATGCTACAGCGTTACCCATTTACAAAATTTGAAAAAGATTTTTAAAAAAATTTTGCTAAA
Organism: Liposcelis bostrychophila; assembly: GCA_037577465.1. Lineage (NCBI taxonomy): Eukaryota > Metazoa > Arthropoda > Insecta > Psocodea > Liposcelididae > Liposcelis > Liposcelis bostrychophila. Next base: position 19,665,565 of record CM075207.1, read on the forward strand.
ATTTAAATCTTGAAGCTTTAATTAACGGAATTAACAATTTCAGTACAAAAAGAAATCCATACCATAACACTCCCGATCAAATTAACAAGATTAATTAACCAAGACCATGTTAGCCAGGAAGATTTAAGGACGAGTTTAACTCACACTCAGAGGTTAAAAAGAAAGAAACCAAAAAACATTTTCCTCTCTCTCTGCAAATTAACCTCAAAAATTTCAATTGTCGTTCTGACTAGCTTGGCATCAAATTCGACTTAAAGCGGGTAAGGTAATGAAAATGAAGCCGTCATTTAATATAACGGTATTGTAATGCGTTGTAAGACATCCATGTTTTCTGATTTTTTTTTTCTCCTTTCATCTCTCTCGTTCTCTCGTCAATTCATTTAAAGCCTTTATGTCAAAAAAAAAAAAAAAAAGTTTTTTTTTTTCCAAGTCACGTTATGCCTTGTACAAGAGGACATTTCTGGCAAAACCGCGTATCCTTTTATATACCTAATTTGAGGCTGTTTAATTCCTAAATAATAACCGAATTTGTATCCACCCGCCATGTTGGAAAAAAAAATCCGGATAAAAAAAAAAAAAAAAAAGAAATAAATAATCGAAGATAAGAAACGAACAAAGCCAGAGCTGGAGAAGAAAAAAAAATGAATGATGAACTCGGGTCTGCGCCTGCGTCGAAGATAACCTTGACTCTTAACGAGACACAAGAAAATTATACTTCAAATCAACGTTTTATTCTTTTATTTATTCGTTTCATGACTAATCAATGCCAGGATTTTTTTTTCTCTCCCCGTTTAAAACTTTCTCGGGTTTTAAAATTCTTTCGGGTACCATTCAAGGTCTTTAAATGCTATTCGTAATAATAGAATGGGTCAGTCCGAGAACGAAAAAAACATGTTAAAACACGCAGATAACAGGCTCAGATATGTGATAACGTTTTCTTTATCGGATAAAAACTATTACAAAAAAAGTGCAATATCTTACGAAAACAAATAAAGAAATAGGTAAAACTTTTTTTAGTAAGTTTTTTTTTTTTTTAATATACGTTTTCGGAAAACAAAAAAAAAAAATTGAAATTTTGTGTGTCATCTTAGAGTTCGAAAATTGCATGTAAGTCCTATAAGAATACCATACGTAGAAGAATCGTAAGATGAATAATGAAATTGGCACTTGCCGAAAATTGTTTTATCGTTTGAATTCAATTCAAATACGTCCTTGGTTAAGGTCCATGGTTTGCTTATGCAAAAAAAAAAAAGAACATGGAGGGATTTTCTGCCATTTTTCCGAAAAATTTTGGTTCCTAAAATTTTTTTTCCTAACTGTTTTATTTCCTAATTTTTAATTTCCCTAAAATTTTTTGACTTCTAAAATAAAATTAGGAAAAATTTAATTTTTTGAATCCCTAAAATTTTTGTAATAATTTACTAGGCCTAGGCAAGGTTGCGAATTTCGGTTTATTAAATTGTTTCTTAAATTGGTCGGTAACAAAGCTATGTCATTCTCAAACTTCTGGAAAATAAAAAAAAAATAATAATAATAAAAAAAAATAAATAAATAAATAAAAATATTAAAATTCTTTATGAAGAAAACCTATCGCCTTTTTATATATAAGCCGAAATCTCGATTTTATAATTTCTAAATAGTGGAAAATAACGACATCGATTAAGAAAAAATTTCGTCAGGCACATGACCCGAGTGGGAATCGAACCTCCGTCTTCCGCTTGCCGGGCGGGTGCTCTACCACTAAGCTATCCCCCTTGCGTTTTGTGATTCATGTCGCAATTTAAGTACATCATTGAGAGAAGATTCGCCGAGTGTGGTTCGGTAGCTTAGTGGTAAGAGCACCCACCCGGCACGCGGAAGACAGGGGTTCGATTTCCCTCTCGGTTCATGTGCCCGACGAAATTTTTTCTCGAATGATGTCGTTATTTCCCTTAATTAAAATTCTTGTTCAGACACAAAATTTTGGTAAATACAGTAATCAAATCAAAATTTTTTTCATATTTATATTTTTATACTGTATATTTTTACAGTTTTTCATTTTATAGTTGTATTTTTGTAGTGGTTTATTAAAAAAAAAAAAAAAAAAAAAAAAAAAAAAAAAAAAAAAAAAAAAACAAGAATAAAAAAGAAAAACCGAAATTCGCAGCTTTGCCTGGTAAATTATTACAAAAATTTTAGGGATTTAAAAAATTAGAAAAAAATATTCATTTTAGGAAATTTTATTTTAGGAATAAAAGTTTTTGGAAAATTAAAAATTAGAAAAAAAAAAAAATAGTTATGAAAAAAAATTTTAGGAACCAAAATTTTATGAAAAGTGGATTAGGAATTAATTTTTTTAGGAAAAACGGATTAGGAAAAATGGTCGGGAACGCATGGAGGGCAACAATACACTCATGATGTGTTGGGAAGGGATGAGAAGGTGACAGAAAGAGGAGTTAAAATTTACATTTCCGTATGGCTTCAATCAGATCTTCTGATTCAATAAGCAATATGAGATGCAACATCGCAAGCCTAATCAACTGCTCACCGAGATAAGCCTACCTTCTCACCCTCCTCCCCCCCATGTTCGTTTCCTACATTATCGACGTATGGGAACGCCGTATCTGTTCCACCGCTAAATTCAATTTTTCGCGATCACACTGTAGTATATTACGATGACCGTGGGGAAAACGTACAAAAGGCGATAAAAAGGAAGTCAGCCAAGACGTAGCCCGAACAATTTGCATAGCGAGAATTAGTATAAATGATATCAACGCTAATTTACGAGACATTTTGTCGGGATTAAGAATGGGAGGAAAACGTGGTGGTTTTAGTGAGAGCTTTAGGATTCTTACCGTTCGGGAGAGAAGAAAAGGAAAGGGATAAAAAAAAAATTGTTTTACAAGCAACAAGTGGATCGATGAAAACGGGGGAATTAAAAATGAAAAATAATAAAATTATTATTGTTTTTTTTTCTTTCTCTAAACTCCCGAGTCGTTCGTTTTACGGCGGATTAGGATTTAAAGTGAATAGTAAGAATTTATCTTCCTTTTTTTGGGGGGAGAAAAAAGGGGGGGGGGGTTGGGCACAAAAACCGTGAGTTTTGAACTGGATAAAAATTTTTCTGGGGCAATAAACAAGATATTGAGGGAAAATATTTTAACTATGATACATTTTTTCCTAGCTTTTTGACACATCGACAAGTCAATATTGAGATCGATATGTCATCAAAAAAAAAAAAAAAAAAAAAAAGAAAAAGAAACTAACGATAGTTGACTTTTTTTCCCTTCCGTTTCCGTTTCGTTTAGAGGAAAAAAAAATACCGTTTGTTTTCATTTTTCCTTTTCTTTTTTATTTGAAATATGATTCAGAGATGAAGGGATGAAATGTGTGATACAAAGAAAAGTGAAAATGATCGAGTGCCTCAATGCTATCTTCAGCGTAGTCTTGATGCATCTGCCTCTAGGCAATATCAGACAAAGGGGAGATTATCAAAAACACGCTAAGGGCAGAGTTAAAAACTTTTTGAGCAACAACAGGAACTGTTGAAGGCTACTGCGTTAAGTTCCTAGGACCTGTTGCTGGGACTAGATTGTTGTGTATTTTGGAGGTGTCTGGTGCCTCGGGGGTGTTAGGAGTCACTGATACTTTGTCAGGTCGAACCATTCTGAAACATGAAGTGCGTGTATATGGTGTGTTCAAGGCCAGTTATCCTGGTACCCACCACTAAATGACTTGTACCAAGCCCTTACTAGCTACCCAGATCCCGAAGACCATTTTGAAATCAAAACCAAACCCTCAGTCACTACCCGGAAATGATGCAAAATATCCGGGTACGAAAACCGCGTTCGCAAAATCCTGATTTCAAAAGATAAGAAAACGAAATTGACTCAGACGTTCGTGCCGACAGACCGACATTGTCCCGAATCGAAAACCGACAATAATCCTTAAATGGAGAAATCAATTCCGGCCCAAAAATAGTGATGACATACATCCAACATTCTTTGTCTTTTTTTTTTAACCTCACATCCTTGCGCAATTTTATCTTATCTGCTTATCAATATATTTTTACAAAAAAAATACTGATAACTCATCTTTAACGTGATCCCTATAATATTCTGTGACGTGGGATATACATGTCCTACGGAAGGCCGAGGTTATTTAATTTAGCACTCGAGAGCAAGCCCATCCATCCTTTTATAAACATTTTAGTCAGGGCTTGAGCTTTTGCTTCATTAATATTTGATCTAATGTTGTTTTTTCAAAAAAAAAAAACCGGAAGAGGTTTTCTCTCGGAAAAAAAGGTTAAAATAACGCGAGTTTTTAACTTAATTTCTTTTTTTTTTTCTGCCTTATGGGGGATGGATAAATATAATTAAGTTAGGAAACCGTTAAAACAACACCTCCAATGATGCGCTTCGAAGAGATTACATTGGGGGGGCTTTTTGAAACGCTTTGGGACTGGCGTCGAGTTATCCCACAAGCTCGGCAACTGCGGGTTTTCTGGTTGCGGTTACGTTTTCTGCTTGCACCCTCATCTATGCCCTCTCTTTTTCCCTCTTTTCTCTTCTTCGACTTTTGAAATTTCTCATAAATCATCGGGAAAGAAAGAAAGAATGAATGGTTTAAAAAAAAAAAAAACGGGTAATCAGCTTTTTCTGTTTGTTTTAAATTTTGTTTGCTTTCCTTACATATTTTTGAGTCATATACTTACACGTCATGACATCTTTTATCTTTAAACAATAAACGGTTTCCGCGAAGACGTTTAGTCAACAGGCTTCATCCTGTCGGGAGAGAAAATATTTTCTCTACATGGAATAGCCAAAAGGAGAAAAAAAAAAAAAAAAAAAAAAACTCACGGATTTTTTTTATTTTATTTTATTTTTTTGTTTTGAGTGATGTGAGTCTAATGGAGAATGCGGCCGAAATGGTTGAAAAAAAAATTTAATTTGATTCACATCTTCATCCCGATGACAACTAAACGACTTTCGTGATTTAAGGTTATCAAATTTGTTTATTTGTTTCTTTGCTTTTCAACGGAATTCAAATTGATGTAATCCAGTTAGAGCGTTTGATTTCAAACTTGTCGTCGGTATTACCGGGAGAAGGTAAACGTGAAATGATTTATTATTTTCAATTTTTTTTTTATCATCATTAATAGTATGACGAGATAAATAAAATTAGTTTAATTTTTTTTTTCGCCTTTTGCTTTTTGCTCCCGCTCTCCTGCAACCCGCCGAGGTTATGCACAACCGTGAAGAAATAATTTCTTTCGTTTATTTCAACGGTTGATTTTTTTTTTTTTTTTTTTTTTTGTACCTTTTCAACGAGCAGAACACGAAGTTTTTTTTTTTTTTTATTTTAAATCGTTAATTATGGTGAAGGGGTGTGTGATGAAGGGACCTTCATTTTATGGTATGGAAAAAAAAAAAAAAAAAAAAAAAAAAATTAAATGTGAATGTTTAATGACCGTTAGAACGTCTTTTTCTTCTTTAAATGGGAGTGCAGTAAAACCCTTTAAAGGTACAACTTATTACACCTCAAAGTGAAACTAAGGAAGACTTATCATTTTCCTCACATATTTATATCAAAATAAATTCTTCAGTTGATATTGCTTACTTTGCATCCTATATTTTACAGGACTGCTGTGGTTCAAGACCATCAATCACTACAGGACCATATCAGCTTGAGGAATTATACTCATCAACAGAATAGAATATATTGCCTCTAAATTTAAATACAAAATTTTTTGGGCTAGTCACAAGCAAAAATAAAATTTAATTTAATATTCATAATTTAAAATTTAAAATTAAGCAATAAACAGAATTAGCAAACAATAAACAGAATTAGCAATCTAACTGTTAGATGGCAGAAGTGTTACCAGCCCCATTTTTTTCCTCAGAAATACTAAAATACCGAATGCCAAGCCAAAGGTACTACTCGAAGGCAGTTAAAATGATGCTTTGATCCAGTTCCAAGGCTCAGGAGCTAAAAAGCGTTTAATGTTAAAATGCTTTATTTTTGCTTTTCTAGTAAACAAGCCACCCTGCACACTATCATGACAATTGATATAGTACTGAACCCTTGCTATTGTACAATTATGAAACCTTCCACCTGTATTACGATTACAAAAATTATTAATAAGATTACAGCAATGCTGCAGGACTTTTTAGTACAAACGGAATAGCTCTTAAGACTTAAAGTAGTTCCTCATTAAATTTAGACATTTCGGTACCACAATTGTATGACAATCCAGAAATGCTAAATACCAATGCTCATGATGTCCCCTTAACCAGTCACTAAATTTAATTGCTTAATGCATTCTAAACCGTTCTCTACAGGTTCGAGTATCACAAAGCCACTAAAAGCTCCTTTTAATTTTTTAAAACCAACGATCACTGCAATTGTTAAGCAAACAATCTACTGCCTCCTTCAAATTTTCTTGCAAAAAAGTCAGTTCACTCCAATTTTACCACTACTGTAATCGATAATATAGTTTTGCACCTCTACATAATTGCATCGATTGAATATCCAAGTGTGACGGTCTCCCATGCTTCTAAAGTCAGCTAAATATATTTTTTTTAAATTTAAGTCTCTGATAAATATTTTTTTTTTACATTTGCAACTAAAAATTTTGGATCCCCAAACCTTGTCATTTAAACTTTTGTTTACTTCAAACCTGTATCTATAAAACCTCTCTGTAGGCACTTCAATCATTATCACAATGAAAAAAAAAAAAGAAAGAAAGAAAAGCCCTACGAAAAAAGAAAAAATGACAGCCATGTGAACTCCTTTTATTCCAGTACTAAATTACAATTTCTATTATTTACAAATGAAAATAAAATTATAGCCGTCTGCCATTTTGAATTATCACAATCACCTGACCTGTTACCCTCTAAAAACTCATCCTAACCTAACAAAACCGCCACCTGTAATATATTTTTCCAGTAGAAAATTTTTCTAGTCAAAAGCAATAAAAATCTTTTTTTTTTTTTTTTTTTTTTCTGAAATATAATTTATTTCTTGCGCTTGGGCGGAGCAGAAAGCGCCGAAGGTAATAAGAAAAAAAAAAAAAAAAAAAAGCATAGGGTTCAGAGGGAAAAACTAATCCTGACAAGGTACTGATGTTTTTTTGTTTTTTTTTTTTTAAATGGTTGCATTTTTTTTTTTCCTCTCTTTTCTTTTTGTGGGATCTTTATCAACATCAAACAATGCCATAATAAATCTGTTTATAATTGCATCTTCAAAACTTGCAGTCAATATTAATTTTTCTTCTTTCTTCTTTTTTACAAGGAATCAAAATTTTCGAAACTTACATTGGATTTGTTGTATTCCAATGAACATAAAAGGACTTGGTGCAATTGCTGACAGTCGAAAGCAGGACCGTCTCCAGGCAAATTAATAAAACTACTGTAAAAGTTGATGTGGCCGTCGAACACGGCAGGGGTATATTATTACTACCCCTATTAGATGAATTTGTTGAAAATCCTATAGGGCATTTAATATTAGGCCGAAATCCTAAGGCCATGTTGTCACCACTACACCAAATTTTTTTCAATATAAAAAAAAAAAAACTCCACTAATTTTTTTTTTTACTAAATTGATTAACTTTTTTATGTTACGAATTTTTCGCGAACCATGACTATTAAATTAACTGAAGACACTTTTAAAAAAATAATAAATTACACACTATACTAGCCGGTTCAAATTATAATATATCTGCGCGAGTCGAGAAATTCACGAGTTCCCATTTTCGGATCAAAAATGGCGGACGTTACCAATTTTAACAAAAACGATTATTCCATTAATTTGTTACTATAATAAATATTTCCGATATTAATTTTTTTCTTTGTTTAAAAAAAGATCACATTTTTTTTTTTACTTAGCGCAACCTAACCTTCCGCGTCATTTTCAAACAAAAAAACGAGGCACAACCTAATCCGAAAAAAAAAATCGTGATCACTGTAACGTCCAAATAAATGTTTGGAAAAAAAAATTAACAGGGGGACCGAACAGAAGAAAAAAAAATTTTGACTTATGAAAACAAAAAAAAAGTTGTTAACTGGTAAAACTAGCTGTCAACAACAACACAAGGTACCAAAAAAAACGACACACGAGTTATACAAACGCACGCAATCGTCCCTTACCAACCGTTCCCGTGAGGTGGCAACGCAGCGACTAAACTGACCAATCTTACCGTACGGTACGAAACTATTCATACACTTGCGAAGTCTATCGCTTGACTCGTGAACTAACAAAGTTGTCATATTTTATAATGCATAAAAGGGCTAACGGGTATTGGGTTCGTTATGATGAATGTTTCCTTTTTACGCGTTGTTCTTACTCCCCCACATATTTTCACACCACATAAACTTCATTTTTGCAAATGATTTTTTTATTTTCTCTCTCTCTCTCTCTTCGTTGAAGTGCATTTCGCAGCATTGAATGGAATGCAGGGAACGAAGGTCTTCCTCCTTTTTTTTTTTTTTAAATTTACTCTTTCGATATTTTTTGTTTTCTGTTTCGCTTGGTAGTGATTTGCAAAGGGAATATTTTTAGATTTTTTTCCTGGGATTTAAATATTGTTTTCTTTTTTTTAATAATGCGTTTCGATCATGGATTTCAACACGTGCTGTCGGAGTTTTTCAAATGCCGTATACCATTCTTTTTTTTGAATACCGAACTCATTTTGGGGAAAAGAAGTTTGAAGAATTATTTTAAAAATGTCAAAATAGCTGAGACCAGTCGTAAATATTAAAATCCGTCGGAAATAAAAAGCAGAAAATAATAAAGGAAAAAAAAATTTGGAAAATGGGAGACTATTGGACCATAGAAGCGGTTAGCTTTAAAAGGCACTATGCACTTTTTTTCCAGGCCTGACTTAAAACTATTTTTTGTGACAGACGGCAGAGCTTCAAAAATTTTCCCTGATCGGCAAAAAAGCCAGAAATTTTCCTGTTTGACAGCTGCAGAGCCAAAAAATTTTGCGTTTCCGACCATTTTTTCTTAATCCGTTTTTACTAAAAAAAATAAATTCCTAAACCGTTTTTTCTAAAAATTTTGGTTCCTAAAATTTTTTCCTAACCATTTTTTCCTAATTTTCAATTTTCCTAAAATTTTTTGATTCATAAAAAAAGATTTCCTAAAAGGAATATTTTTCCTAATTTTTTAAATCCGTAAAGGGGTTTTAGAAAATTTTATTTTAGGGATTTCAGGAAATTTTATTTTAGGGATTTAAAGATTTTATTTTATATATCAAAAAATTTTAGGAAAATTGAGAATTTATAAAAAATAGTTAGGAAAACAGTTATAGGAACCAAAATTTTTAGAAAAAATGGATTAGGAATTAATTTTTTTTTGGAAAAATGGATTTGGAATTTATTTATTTATTTTTTTTTTAACGGATTAAAAATTTAGTTATTTTTTTATTTTTTTTTAAGGAAAAACGGATTAGAAATATATTTTTTTTAGGAAAAACGGATTAGGAATTTATTTTTCTTAAGAAAAAGGGATTAGGAATTTATTTTTTTTAGGATTGGGAATTTATTTTTTTTGGGGGAGGGGGGGATTTTAGGAAATTTTATTTTAGGGATTTTAAGATTTTATTTTAGAAATCAAAAAATTTTAGGAAAATTGAAAATTTAAAAAAAAAAATAGTTAGGAAAACAGTTTTAGGAACCAAAATTTTTAGAAAAAATGGATTAGGAATTAATTTTTGTTTGGAAAAATGGATTTGGAATTTATTTTTCTTATGAAAAACGGATTAGGAATTTATTTTTCTTAAGAAAAAGGGATTAGGAATTTATTTTTCTTAAGAAAAAGGGATTAGGAATTTATTTTTTTTAGGATTAGGAATTTATTTTTTTAGGAAAAATGGATTAGGAATTTATTTTTTTTTGGGGGAAAGGGGGATTTTAGGAAATTTTATTTTAGGGATTTTAAGATTTTATTTTAGAAATCAAAAACTTTTTCTTAGGAAAAACGGATTAGGAATTTTTTTTTTTTTTTTAGGAAAAATGGATTAGGAATTTATTTTTTTAGAATAAATAGGTTAAATTTTTTTTTTTTTTTTTTTTTTTTTTTTTTTAGGAAAAATGGCAGGGAATCAAAGTTTTGTAATCGGTAAGACTACTCAATTTTTTTAAAAATTAAACGCGGGAATGCCAATGTTTTCTGACAAATAAGAATTTCAGAATTTTTTCTGCCTAAAATGAAATTTTTGACTCACCCAATACATTTTTTGAATTCGAATTTGGAAGCGCTCACAAATTTTTTATGATTTACAAATGCCCAGAAAAAAAAACTGGAACGGATTGTTACGAAAATAATACACTAGAGTATTACAATTTTTTTTTTTTTTTTTTTTTTTTTTGCTACTTACTAAACTTACGCCTTTCTTTTCATTTTTTAACACCTGCACAAGATCGTAATTCGTCACTTACCTAAAAAAAGAAAAAAAATTAATTTTTAAAATTCCATTTAAAGAAAAAAAAACTTAAAGTGTTAATAGCCCAGAAAAAGCAATGAATGATACATTTTTTTTTTCACCTCAAGACAAATTAGTTTGGGAAATTAAAAAAATGATAATGATGATGAAAAGTAATGAATATAATATTATTGTTATTGGTCGAGTTATTTATATGGAAACATTTCTAAATGAAACTAACTAGCTGTAAATAAATAAGATTTTGAAATGTGAACCACTCATCCTACTTTGAAAAAAACTTTTTTTCCCCCGTGCTTTAATTAATTTACTCATACATTGATAATGGCTACACTTTTTTTTCCATCATCATTTATTATCATATAATTTGATTAAAGGAATTTTTTTAACCGAATTTTAAATCCGCGAAAAATTTACATAAACTGCCATTTTGAAGAAAAAAAAAGAATAACCACATGGGCGGAGTTTTATAATCATCCTTATGTATTATTTATCAAAAACAATAGTTGTAAAAAAAAACTTTTGTTAAGCACCGTAAATTTTTTTTTTTTAATTTAATGATATTCGTGTTTGTGAATAGTGAGAGAATCTTTTAGAAACTGATCACTATGAAACTATGCGCAAATAAAAAAAAAAGAAGAAACATAATCACCTATAATATAAATCCTTTTTTTAATTGCCATTTAATTCAGTTGAATTAATTTTATGTTTTAGCACCTTTTTTTTTTACAATGCGCTATATAAAAGAGAAAAAAACGCCATCTTTAGTTTCGGCAAGATTATGACATTGTGTTAAATGCTAAAACCATTTAGGGAAAACGAATTTATTTTCCACATATCGGTTTGTGTAAAGCCGGTTTTCGATTGCGACACACATACATACATATATATTTATTAGAAAAGGAAGCATGTTATGCGTTACAAATCAGTTTCATTTTCCATGTCGTATGTTACTTCGTCTTATATATACGGATCGTTTTGCCTTACAGAGAGATTACCTTTATAATTCGATTAGTTAACATTTGGAGCGAATATACGACGGTAAATAGATGGAGAGGTGGGGGGCATGTGAATCAGGAAAGAAACGAAATGAGCGTGGAGGGAACCAAGGCGAAAAGGAACAAGAAACGAGGCAAGCGTAAGAAGAAACAAGAAGGATACAAATAAAAGGAAGTCGAAAAGGAAACCGAAACAAGACGAAAAGGAAGCACGGATCAAAGGTAAAAATTATGAACAGAGTGAGTTTGTCAATAAGAATGACGTCATTCTCTTTTGCAAACTCTTACTTGATACGCTTATGTTTAGCTTATGAACCAACCGATTTGGAACTAATGAAATACTACACTGTAAAAAATTTTGTGTAATTTTAACACAATTTATAATTGAAAAATTGTTAACGGTAAAACATTTTTATTTGTAAATAATAACAATAACAAATATTGCCTAGCAATGTGTCAAAATTAATATAAATGTGTGTCAAAATTAACATAAAAAGAGCTACATACAGAATGTGTGGACCGACTTTGTTAAAAATACACAAAATTTTTTACAGAGTATATAAGCTAAACTTAGGGTTTTAGGTTTAGTGTACAGAATAATTTATACCGGACAATTTTTCTGTTAATTTTTTTCTTAACCTTTTGCTATCGGAAGCCTATTTTTTCTTTAAAGCGTTAGGGGCGTAGATGCTGTTAGGTCTTTTTTGGTAATATTTTGATACAGTATGGTCCATAGAGGTAGTTAGTAAAGCTAAAAAAAATATTTGGCCGCCTATGTTTAGCTAATGGAAAAAAATATTTTTAATGAAATCCTATAAAAGCCGCTAAAAATTGATAGCTGAAGTATAAAATGCAGTAAAATCAACATAACAAGTCTCAGAATCGATATTGATATCAAAATTTATAGCTTATGAAATTTTTTTGTCACATTTCGCTACTGAAAGTTTGATTTTATCTTAGCTCCATAAGCTAAGTATGGGAGGAAGAAATTCGTCATATGATAAACATTTCAGCTCACAATTTTTAATTTTGGCCATATCACAATCGTTTGTAATTTATTTATTTATTTACATTAATATCAAAAATATAAATTTAATGCCATTAATTAATATTCTAATTAAGTAATAATATTCCCATAAGCTAAACATAGGATTTATATTTTCGCCCGATTTTTATAATTTGATTATTTCGGCCACTTATGATTGATTGTCGATTAATCATTAATTTTACAAAACCCATAATGTATCCATATGGATAAATTCGCCCGCAAGGGGTTAAAACCAAAATTTCACCGTAAAACATGTTGCAGTAAAATGTTGAGACAACAAATTGCTTAGAGATAAAAACATGTTGCGCAACACTGAAAAATAAAAAATAAAAATTTTGTGCGCAACATGTTAACATGTTTCTATGCTAAATGCTGCAACATGTTCAGCAACATGTTGGCAACATCTTTCTAACGCTCCAACATGTTGAGCGACATGTTACCGTAACAATGTCACTGCAACATATTTTAGCGTAAAATTTTGGCCTTCAAAATGAAAGAAATTAATTAATCAAAAATCAGTCAATTAAAAAAATTTCAAAAAAAAATTGTAGGGATTTGATTCTCCATACTGCAAATTAAAAACATTTATGCCCTTGGGTTTTCTTAACAAAGTTTGTTTAAGCGATAAACTGTATTTTTGATTTTTAGGTCACAACACCATAATATGGAGGTATCGGCTTTTCCGATTTTTAATATCAGTAATGAACCAGACAAAAAAAAAAAAAAAAAAAAAAAAAAAAAAAAAAAAAAAAAAGAATCATTTCAAAAATTAACACGGACCAAATAGCGAAGATTGGAATCGAACCACCGATCTCTCGGTTGCTGTGATCATTAAGCCACAGCGGCAAGTGAAGTTTACTGATCTAAAGCTGATTTAATTCCAGTGATAAAAATTTATGAAAAATTCGATAAAAGGCAGTTTTCGTACAAAACCCAGAAAAAAAAAGTTTTATTTGTAAAGTCAAAACATTCTTTTTTTAAACTTATTAATTCAGCTGTTCAAGATCAACAAGTTCTTCGAAAGAAATTTTTAAGGGAGAATCTGTCCTCTGCTTACGACGGAGAGAAAGAAGTTTTAAAAGTGCCATATTGAAATCCTGACTTAGAAAAAAAGTTTTAAGAAAAAAGATTCGATTACATCATCCTTTTAAATCCTTTCGGCTAGATTCTCCTATGTAAAGGCAATCCGATCGGCAAAACTCTTGTATGTCAACAGCTATCAGATTTACACGGTTTTTTTTTTTCAATTTTTCGCACCTACTTTTCCAGGATCACATTATTTCACTGTCCAAACAATAAGATTTTTAAAATAACGTTAATGCTTGAATAAAATTTATCCAGACGAGATCTCATTCTCCGGGGTTAAATCAGTTGAAGTTTTAAAAAAAAAAAATTTGGAAAATCCTCGAATTTAAAACGAAATCCGAAAAAACAAGAAGACGAAAAATCCGTTCACCCATTCGTAAATGACAACTTGGAAGTTTTTAATCCCCCCATATCTTTCCTTTTAGTAGCTTGCACGCAGAACCAAAGAATATCCCGTTATAATTTTTTTTTTCCGAATCGTTTTAGGGTTGGTACCAAGAGGCATAAAAAGTCTGAAAACGGTTTTTAACCGAGATTCGCACACGTTTACGATAATGATAACGATAAACGGCTTTGATTTTTTTTTTAACTCTGGGGGCCTTCGTCACCAACGTTTGCATTTACCGATCTCATTGTTTTCCTTAAACATAATAAAAAGAAAGGAGAGAAAAAAATTCGACCGATGTTGGCTAAAGGCTGTTTCGTTTATGATCTGACACGATTCCGCTTGTTGTTTTATATGATTTGCATAAATCAAATACGGTTCTTTTATTTTATTTAATTTTTTTTGTTTTGAAAGAAACCGTTAAAATCAGAATTTAGCGCAAAAAAAAAAATTCGGTAGAGGTAAAGATGTTGGGGCAAAATTATATATAATTTATACACGGTGGCAGAATTTATACTGCACAGGTTGCCATGGTTACCCATATAGAAAATGTTAGAATTTATAAATGTTGGAAATTTATAAATGTTAGAATTGTATTTATAAATGTTAGAATTTTAGAAATTTATAAATGTTAGAATTGTATTTATAAATGTTAGAATTTTAGAATTTATAAATGTTAGAATTTTAGAAATGTTAGAATTTATAAATACCAGGTTCTATCCCTGATAATATACCTTAATAAACGGACATAAATATCTCAATTTATTTTAAATACTATACAACCACCACATCGTAGATGTGTACAGTTAGTACCAACCTTCACAGGATGGCTGCATATTTATTCCCTTGTTACCATTGACTGAATGTTACCCACTTAACATTTCAACACTCATCCTCAATAGAAACAAGGGTATTAAAATATAACCACAAATTTCAAGACGTTTTTGGTTTTCCTGAGAATGACCCCATTTCATTTCAACAGGAAAAACTATTGTCTTTTTCGAACGAAATCTTACACATTCATAAAAAGAAACGTGTATGCATACTTCAAGGATAATGGCTAGATTTATCACATCCTAATAACGAATTTCTGCACTAGTTGCAATTGATTCCCCAATGAAACTTCAAAATTATGTTCAAGAATAAAACGGATTCGGATACCGTCCTTTTGTAAGTACCATACTGGAGTAGGTTTGTGCTTAGAATATAGAGCATAATAAACAACTATAATAGGTTTGTGCTTAGAATATAGAGCATAAATTGCTCTATATTCTAAGCACAAACCTACTCCAGTATGGTACTTACAAAAGGACGGTATCCGAATCCGTTTTATTCTTGAACATAATTTTGAAGTTTCATTACTTCTGTGAGTGGTGAGGGCTTGTAATTGGTATTTAGCACTTGTGGCAAGGTGTTTCTTGCTTGTTGGAGGCGAGAAAAAGATTAGAGCATATGGAACATATAATTATCGGAAAGTCACCAGACATCACTGAGGAAAGAAAAAGAACAGAATTATGTGAAAAACGAAAGCTCTGAAGACAATGCAAACATTCAAAGAGGTACATTAACTGGTTCTACTTTTTGTGGAAAATTTAGTAATGTTATGTAATTTATATATAATATATATAATTTATACATAAATTATATATATTTATATATAATTTATACATAAATTATATATATTTTATACATTTTTATATATAACTAGCCACTGCAGGCCGCTTCGCTGCCCCCCGCGTCTTTTCCAACGTGAGCTGCGACCTAACCTAATATCGATCAATTTATCAATTTATCGATCGATTTATCAATTTATTGATTAATTTATCAGGAGCTTTTCAAAGGGGGGTGTATATGGTGTATATTTCATATTTCGTGTTTTTCTAATTCCACGATTTTTTTTCTAATTCCATCGATTTATCGAGCGATTTATTGATTTATTAATCGATTTATCAATTTATCGATCGATTTATTAATTTATTAATCGATTTATCAATTTATCGATCGATTTATTGATTTATTGATTTATCGATCGATTTATCAATTTATCGATCGATTTATTGATTTATCGATCGATTTATCAATTTATCGATCAATTTATCAATTTATTGATTTATCGATCGGTTATCGATCGAGCCTTGGACAGAGACACTTTTCCTTTTATTTATACAGATTATATATATTTTATATATAAATTATATATAATTTGCCCCAACATTTTTACCTCTACCAAAATTTCTCCTGCCATTTTTTTTCTCACCGCCATCTTTTATTTCTCTATCCAAATCTTCGGATTCCGATTTATTCTTATATGAAAATTTAATTTATTTCCACCATTAAAAAAAAAAAAAACTTTACAGTTAATCCCCTCCATAATAAAACGACAATAATCAAAACCTGTAATGTGATCGACGTCGGACAATACCAATAAAATGTACGTGCTTCATCATTTAATTTTCGAGTACCATTTTATATAATGCTGGTCGTAATAAACGATTTATAAAACGAGAGACGAAAAAAAAAAAAAAAAATGTTAGAGATCACTTGAGTGGATATCAAAAGCCTAAAGCCTCGTTAGTTCGATATTTCTTGTTTGGCCGCCTGTGGAAAGAGCATTTGCGAAAATAAAAAAAAATTCACGTTTCCGGAAATGGATTTTCCGTATCCTTTTTTTCTTTATTTTTAAATTTTCAATAACATATGGATTAGTCTCTCACGGTCCGCCATACGGACAAAATGATAATAGGTTCTAAGCGGGGTTCCTAAAAAAAGGCAAAAAAAAAAAAAAAAAAAAAAACAATCGAAATTCATCTGATTCATCTGGAGCAGGTGGAGGTTCAACTTTTTAGTGTTTGCCTTATGACTCATCCATTACATAATAATTATTTTACTTAAAAAAAGCCCAATAAAAAATGTTGCCTAATTATTCAAACACTATTTAATACTCACTGATATCTTGTTTTTTTTTTTTTTCAGTTGTAGGAAAGGGATTGGCCCACACGTTTAAATCCTAAAAAATTCGGTAAGTTTCCGGAGGATTTTTTTAAGGATATGTCAATTAAAAAGAAGAGGAGAATAAAAAGATTATTTAGCTCACCGACCAAATGTTATAAGGAATGTATGAATCACAAAGCGGTGAAGGTCTTTTACTTATTTTTTTATTTTTTTTATTTTATTTAATTTTTTTTTCCTAAATCACGAGGAGTAACCTCGTCTACAACCTGGTCTTCACTTGTTTAAATTTGTTTCCTTATTTTAACATAAGTACTAATTAATGTTTACTCAATTAAAATCAATGTACTTAAATGTAAAATCTTTATTACAAAATTAAACAAAAAAAAAAAAAAAAAACAAAAAAAGGATTATTTAAATTGTAATAGTATTTGTTTTGGGTGGACTTTTGGAAATTTTTATAGCAGTCAGCAATTTTAGGTTCTATATGAAGGGGCACATCGCGAAAAGTCAGGCAAATTTGGGCCACCCTAAACTCCCCCCTTTTTGCAGGAAACAAAAAAAATTTTAATATTATGAAAAGGTTTTAATAACATTTACGGTAAAATATTTTCAAAAAATGTCCCCGTCCCAATAAGCAAAGAAATATTAATATTCATAAAATATTTTTTAAATATTTCTCAATATTTTAAAAATTTTAAGCAAATATTTTTTTAATCAAGAAACGATAAAAATATTTTCAAAATTTTGAGAAAGATTCTCAAAATGAGGCCGCACCAAATCCCAGACGCCGAGTCTCCCAGACTCTACTCCCGGAAGAGCAAACCCTAGAATATATTATTTATTTATTTGGTCTATGATTTGGGAACATAGAGTCCTACAACCCAGACCAAAGAAATTGATAAATATTTAGAAAATAATAATAAATAATTAATTAATTGGCCTACGTTTTGAGCTACCGGGTGTTTCTTTGAAAAACTTAGAATTTTAGAAAACTGCTTGGCCAAAGACGAGGGCGTAATGCAGTTGGGGTCTTTATGATTTATTTCGAAATTTAAATAATATAATTCTGCTTTTTGTTCTCCCGGGAGTAGAGTCTGGGAGACTTTACTCCCGGGGGAGCGAAATCGGGATTAAATTATTTTATTTTTTTGGTCTGGGTTGTAGGACTCTGGGTTCCCAAATTATAGACCAAATAAATAAATAATATATTCTAGGATTTGCACTCCCGGGAGTAGAGTCTGGGAGACTCGGCGTCTGGGATTTGACACAGTCTCTTAAAAATATTTTTATTTGTTTATTTATTTATTTTTTGTTCCCAAAAATATTTGCAAAATATTTTTCAAATATTGAAAAATATTTTATAAGGGGACTCAGAAACTGATATATTCGGAAACGGATATACTCCGAAATTATATCAGTTTCCGGTATAGCAGTTTCCGAGGACAAAAATTAGAAATAAAAAAATCCGGAAAGTGACATAAATTTTGTATGTCAGTTTCCCATTCTACGAAAAATTATCAATGCGAAAAAATTAATACACGTTTCTGTAAATATTGTTTGAAGATAAAAATTATTGTTATTGTATATTTTAAAATTAAAAATGAAAGAGTTCGCAAAAGTCAATAATTCAGAAAATAAAATCATAGTTCTAAAGTAATTTTCATACAAGTCGTACTTCTTGTCAGTGTCTAAAAATATAAAATCCTCTGACATAGTCAATCTAATGTTGTGCATTAGCTAAACATAGAAGTCTCGCTGAAAATAAATGTAAAAAGAATTTTAGTATTTATGAAAACCGTGAATTTATTATTAATTTTTGCGAACTCGCGACCTTAGAAACAAAAGGTGATGAACACATTTTGACTTTTCGTAAGTTAAACATAGAAGTTTTATTTTTTGATATTACCTTTTGTTTCTGAGGTCGCGAACTCTTTCATTTTTAATTTTAAAATATACAATAACAATAATTTTTATCTTCAAACAATATTTACAGAAATTTACAGTATTAATTTTTTCATATTGATAATTTTTCCCAAAATCGGAAACTGACATGCGAAATTTATGTCACTTTCCGGCTTGTTTCCAAAAAATTGTAGGAATCTGATTCCGATTGTAGGAATTTTTATTTTGGCGGTCATCCATAAACCAAGTTGGGGGGGGGGGGGGGGGTGAGTGTTTTAAAAATTAAATGTTAGCATTTGGCTCATGTAATAAACGTGCAAAATGAAAATAATTTAAATTTTTTAAATTATGTAATCTAACTCACTTAAAAAAAAAAAAAAAAAAAAAACAATTTAAATTTTACCCGCACATTTGCTTTAAGTTAAAAAAAAAAAAAAACTTTTCTTTGCAAAATTTAAGTTCCGAAGAATTTCAGAATTTTTAAAAATTATGCTGCTTCTCCATTATGGCTCAAAATTAATTTTCTAGAATTAATTTTCAAATTTCCGGAAGTAATGTGCTTTAGTTGTTCTATGAATTTTCGACCATGGATTAAGAATACAAAAAATGCAATGTAGTAAAAATGGCCGACTCCATTTTTAAATCTTGGGTTAGAAATCCATAGAATAACAAAAGCACAGTACTTCCGGAAATTTTGAAAATTAATTCTAGAAAATTAATTTTGAGCCATAATGGAGAAGCGGCATAATATTCATTTTTTTTTTTAAATTTGTTTAAGAGCGGGGGGGAGAGGTAACCGAAACGTAACGTAATTTTAGGAGGGGGGTCCCGAAACGCTAACAAGGAGGGGGGGGGATCAAAAATGGCCAAAATAATGCAAACGTGGTTTATGGACGACCCCTATACAACATGTTTACCGATCTTTCTACAAGTAAGTGAAAACAAAATCGAAAACGGAGTTCATCAAAATTTTTTCATGAAGAAAACATCAATTTCCCTCCTTTTTAAAAATATAATTTTTTTGTCACATTGACATAACCCCAACCTTATTTATTCATGAAAACCCTTTTCCTTTTCTTTTCTTTTTTTTTTCTTCCTTCCTTTTTTCTTAGAAGCTTTTAGACTTACAAAAAATTATTTTTCTTAATCAGAAGCTAAGAACCCGGAAAAGATTTTTAACAGCTCTTTTTTTTTTTTTTGTTAATGAAAAAAATGTAGCAAGAGTTTAAAGAGAGAAGATTGAGGTGAGGAATGCGCGCGGTCCAGGCGGGGGCAAGTCATGATGCTCGGGTACGAGTTCATTTACAAAAATGTTAACTAATGATGTCTTTTAGTTTTTATGTAATTAACTTAGCTTTTTTTAATTGACTTAAGCATAATGAGATGCCACCATCTTTAAAAATTATTATCGCAAGATAGCGCTTTAATTACCTTCATTTTTTAAATAATAAGTTCACCATACGTCAAATTGAATTTATTTAAGAAAAAGCTTGTCTCTTATTATTATCTTTAACCCCCTTTTTAAGTTTCCGTTTTTATCTTTTTTTTTTTTCGTAAAATCCCACCCTTTCTCGCGAGATGAAGATGCGGCTCAACACAGAAAAAAAAGAGGAGTTTTGTTTTTAAAATGAATGTGTCTGAAATGAGATAAGTTAGATAATGGATGTGAACCTAGGCATGAAACCCACGCCAAGGTATAAATGCGGCATGGTCGAAATCTCACACGACTTTTAAAAGTTTTGCCGTCAAAAGGTCGTTAGGGTCAAGCTAACCGGGTACTTTCCAATTAGCTGTATCGGCCTTTGCTTTTGGTTCCTCTTCCATCCTCCCGCTTTTAGGCCTCCCGATTCAATTTTTATTTTTTTTATTTTTACGATCATCCGCTTTGGCATTCGATGATGTAATGAAAGGTATATCGCATTCGATAAAAAAAAAAAAAAAATGAAAGTGAAATTAATTTTTTATTGGAAAAAAAAGAAAGAAAGACGCAAATGCCAAAGACAATTTGCTTACAAATACACCCCTCCTCCCCATTACTCCCCCCCCCCCCTCCCGAGCATGTCAGCATAATTTGGTCGTTTAAAATCGTCTGATTTTCAAATAATGGGTAAAATATTCAGATAGATTTTAAAAAGGGATTTGCCTATTTAAATCAGTCGATAAATTTTGACTTTTAAAACGTATTGCGCAGAAAAACAAGAAAGAGAATTCTAATTTCATCCGCTGGGAGCGTTCAAGTATATTTTTAACCATATTGAACCCCTTTTTAGAAATGACCAAGTTGCCGACTTAAAGCTTTTTCCCTTACTCAGGCAATGTTTAGCTCATAGAATAAATTGTACGTATGGATGTCCTTTTTTTTTCTCTCTAAGCTGATGATCATTTTCTTTGAAGGAAGCTCTTGTCTGGATGGTTCTTTGTTTGATTCTTGTTTACGGACAAGTCCGAAAGTAAAAACAGAAAAATTTGCTAAGGTGTTAAACATTCAAATCTCGAAAAAAAAAGCTAATGATGGTTTTGAAGTAAATTAAATTGAATCGATGATAAATTTTTGACAATTTCGGATTTTTTAGTTTTGCATAAAGCAAGTTTTAAGAGTTATAATCCAAATTCTGGAAAACAACATCCCAAGGACTTTTTGCTTCTTTCGATATTCATGGAATCGGAACTCTAATTCTTGGAAATTTCATAACCTTTCTAAACGTTTAATATATACTCTAGGGTAATCGCAGATACAGAAGAGGTAGTATTTAAAAAAAAAAGAAAAAAAGAAATCAAATAATTTTTTCCTGGAATTTGATTTAGAAAAATATTTTTATACCCCCTCTCTCTGTAAAGCTTCACAGAGCCTCAAGACTGCGGGGCCGTTTAGATTTTCAACGGATATTGGAGTCGATCGATTTAAAAGTTAGATGGGGTCGGAAGTGGAGCCCTAAATTTTTTTCAAGCAGTCGGAATCGGACTCAAAATCAAATGGCAATGTCACAAAAATTGGTCGGAATCGGAATTTTAATCGGCATCGGCACCAAAAATAATTTGGCTCAAATTGAGCTGAAAAGTATTAATAAAAGCTTTTTGCGATTATTAAATTTCTGGAAATATCAAAATCGGAATCGGAACCACTGAAATATTTTCTAATTGGAATCAGAATCGGAAACTTAAATTTTTATTCTCGAATCGGAATCGGAATCAGAATCAGCCCGAAAAATATTGAAGAATCTTGGGAATCGGCATCGGAATCGGAAACGGAGCTGGCTGGCGTGCTTGGCCCTTATCGCAGTACCGCCCTAGTAAGTTGATTTTTCTCGGAACTTCTTTTGTACCTTACTTTGGATTTTCTCTTCATAATCAAGCATCCCCAATGGGCCAATGGGCGCAATTTCACGCCCATTGGCGCAAAATTTGCTAAAACTTGCATATTAGTTTTCATTGTTCTTCTTACATTACCGATCACAATGGAAATCTTATGTAAAGCTTATGGCCTTTCGCATTATAAGGTGACATTACTTTTTTAAATATATGAGAAAGTAAAATCGCCTTCCAGGAAAAAGTCTAATGACTCCATCCTCCTTAAAAAAATCACTATGGAATGTTGGACCAACATGTTGATTTAACATTCCGCAGTGAATTTGCACCCTCACATGCTTAAACATAACATGCTTAAACATGTTCGCCGAACATGTTTGGCGTGAATTTGCGCCCAATCAGTATCCAATTTTTTTTCACAAAAACATTTTAAATTTCGGAAATCGAATGTCGAATTCTTAGGCACTTCGTTCGCTACACAAAACGGGAAAACGAGCCTGCCGGTTTATGAAAAAAAGCTTTTTATTCGTCAATAATTTTTTTAAGACAAAAATTCGTTAAATCAGACCAAACCTTATACCAAACGTCTCTATTTTTTGTATAGGAAAAATTTATTATACATGTTTATTACGACTGTAAGCTTAAATTACCTAAAATATTCACGAAATTAGCCGATTTTTAACCTTCGATTTTTTTTAAATGGGCCAGTTTGTTTTTTATGCAAAGAACATTAAATTTTGCGAGTATTGACGTAATTTAAGCTTACCGACTTATTTAAAATGCATAATCACTCACTCCGAAAATAAGGAACAATTCGGCAATTTGGTGTCATTTAATGCAATCTTAGCCTTAAAAATTTTTTTTTTTTTAAACCGGCTGGTTCACCGTCCGATTTTGTGCGGTCAACCAACTGCCTTAGTCGGAGCCATAAAAAATTATTTTTTACAATATTTTCTCTGGAAAAATTTCCTTTTCCTTTTTTCAATGTTTTTTTTTTCATTCTTTTTTTATTTACTTTTATTTTTTCCCACATTTTCATAATATCCAGATTAGAACATGCCCTGTAGTACGTACATTATAAGTACCCAATAAGTTATCCGAATGACAAGTCTTATTTTCATTTCTTGCAATTTAGTAAAAATTAAAAAAAAAAGATGCTTACATTCTGCTCCATACTGCATATTAAGTAATATTAACACCGGATGAACAAGCTCAGTATCTTCAGCAAAAACATTTTCGCGCATCCAGAACAACCTCAATGCGCCCCGGACCGTTCAACATGAACCATATGTCATATAAAATTTTACAACATTGCGACATTTTATTGCACCATTCTTACTTCCAACGAGATTTTTTTTCCTTTTTTTTGCCAATATTCGAGATAAGATCGTCCGCATATTTTCAGGAAAAAAAAAAAAAAAAACACGAAATCCTTGCACCAGGAGGGCATTAATGCAATCAGACATGCAGAATATTTTTGCAAGTGAAGCATAAAAATAAAATTAAAGAAGAAGATGAAAAAAAAAATTATAAGTTTTAGGTAGTAAGAAGATGATAGTAATCATCACGGATATATACAAAAATACACAGTAGCTTTGAATCCTGGCAACGTATACCTACTAATTTCATTAATCGCTTCACTGGTGTCCATATCTTAAGCCGTATGAGTTCCACATTAAATGACTTTTGCGTCCGGATAATATTTCAAAAAGAATTCATCCTCAATGAATATTTAAAAAAAAAGAAGTTATATGGAAAATTTTATAGAGATGCAGCAACGTTATATCATTTTCAGCTAAAAGCAACCGTAAGGTATTTTAACAGGGGCTAATTCTATATGATTCCCGACATCATGTTTAATTATTATTGGCTTAGTTTGTCTACAATAGTGGATTTTATTAGGCAAGATTAAATTTAACAACAGCCTTTGCATAATGTTTCCTACGCTAAAATCCGGTAAGGGTTTTCCCCCGGTGTTGAAAATGATCGTAAATCCTATATAATTCTTCTTATCAGGGTCGGAGATGATTTTCGGGGAAAAAAAAGAAAAAAAAAACAAAGAAAATGCGAAAAGAAAGAAAATTTTTTCCCTTTCCCATAAAAATAAATAAAAAGGAAAAAGGAAAACGGTATCGGGAAAAATAACACCGAACCTTCTTCCTTTCCATTACTTCCTTATCTCACCTCATATACGACCGATTTAAAAAAAAAAGGAAAAAAAAATGATGCCTTTTTTCCTCGAATCCTAAAATTTTTACGCTTTTGTATTAAAATCAACCAGCAGCTCCACCGAAAGTCAAACCAGACTACAAAATTTATCATACGTTTCCTTAAATTCCTGTTTCCGCTCTTTACCGGAAATTGAAAAACTTTGATTTTGTATTCCCGAGTTTATAATATTCTGACACGGTTTTTCTTTCTCGCACCCACGACGGAAATATTAAAATAAAAAATAAAAAAAAAAAATAGAAAAAAAAAAAGATTCTTGAGCTTAAATGTAAATAATTAATTTAATCCCCCTTTTTGCTCGAATATAGGTCTTAAGGAGGTGGATTTTTTTTCTTTTTTTTTTTTTAAAAAAAAAAAAAGGTAATTAAGCTCAAGATTAATTGTTTAGGCACTTAATATGGATGTTTTGTGTACGTTTTAATCATTTTAGTTGAAGACTTTAAATGATCTAACTGCATTTGTTATTTTTTTTCCTTCTTCCTCTTTGAAAAAAAAAAAAAAAAAAAAAAATACAGGATGAACCGAAAAATTATTCGCGCAATCCCATAATTGGACTTTTTTTTTCAGAATCTCTCACGCCGTAACGCCCCTTTTGATATGAAACGAAAAAAAAAGGAATAAAAATATTTTTTTTTAGATATGATCGGATTCGAACTATATCCGCCTGTCCGTTTTGTTAATTAATGTCTTTTATTTATGTATAAAAAAAAAAAAAACCTTTTCTTCTTTTTCACCCCCAACCGAAACGAAAAGTAGAAAAGTAGCACACGAAAACAAATAAAATTGTGTTTATGTGTGTGAATGGCGCATGGCGTTCAAGGCTTTCATTCCATCAAAGGTGTAATTTTCAGTAATCTATATTCTCATCTAAAAGATTTTTTTTTTTTAATATTCAAGTGTGTAGTCACGAGTGTCTATCGATATATACGTATCTTGACCTTCCACATCGTCAAGTTCTCGGAGCTAGGAAACGTACAAATTTTTAAAAAAAGATCCAGTCGGATTGATTTTTAGATATGAAAAAAAAAAAATCTATCGAAGGACATAAAGGAGAAATATATAGGATCCGTTTAAATACAATAGGTCAAAAGATTATTTGGCCTCGCATGCCAAATTAATTCAAGAGATGACGATATATAAAGTCTTGAAAGGGTTTGCTAATTGGCGAGATTGTGTTCATACTGTTTAATTGCTGTTTATCAGTTTATTCTTCATTCAATGACGGTTTTTCAATCAGTTCGCTCTTGACTATCTCGTCAAACACAACTCAGGGACGTCAATCAAATTGCATTGCCGCAGGTCCTGACGTCCTTGACCGGGATGAACTTTTTTTTTGGAAGGATCGGACTGGATCGAACTGGAAGTTGCAGTTGGATTCAATTGATAAATTGACTGGGGGTTTCGATGTGGAAACGTGAGAGGCTTCAAGTAATTATTCAGTTATTGGTGGAAGCCGAAAGGTTTGAGCGAAAGCTTGGCGGTGATATGTATAATTGTTTAGATTTGTTTAATGAAATGTGTTACAGGCGACAATGGACATGACGAAAGACACATGGAAACATAGGACGAATTGGAAGGTTTGGCGTCATGTCTCTATAAATTCTATCGGTTGATAAAATTCTTTTCTTTGAAATAATTATTCAGTATGTTTTATCAAGATAGTAATATAAGCTTAATTTTAATTTTAATTTATTTTAATGAAAAGTTTTTTAAATTGACCACTTACGGAATCCCTGACGGATCAAAACCATTTGCCAGTTGTGTTGTTGTTTGTTCCGGAACTAACAATTTTACCGCTGCTAGTTCCGCAATAACTGACAGGCTTGTTCTGGAACTGGCAGTATACGTTTACATCCAGTTCCGGAACTGGCAGCGCAACTTGTTTATTGTTTACTCCCAGTTCCGGAACAGACACGATTTAAATATAAGTTCCGAAACAAGTACTGTCAGTTCCAGAACAAGCATTGTCAGTTCCCGAACAAGCACTGCCAGTTCCGGATTAAGCATTGCCAGTTCCAGAACAAGCGGCACTGTCAGTTCCGAACGAGCACTGTCAGTTCTGGAACAGGTAGGATTTAAATATAACAATGCCAGTTCCGGAACAAGTACTGTCAGTTCCAGAACAAGCACTGTCAGTTCCGGAACAAGCATTGCCAGTTCCGAACAAGCACTGTCAGTTCTAGAACAAGCATTGCCAGTTCCGGAGCAAGCACTGTCAGTTCCAGAAAAATCACTGTCAGTTCCGGAACAAGCATTGCCAGTTCCGAACAAGCACTGTCAGTTCCGGAACAAGCATTGCCAGTTCCGAACAAGCACTGTCAGTTCTAGAACAAGCATTGCCAGTTCCGGAGCAAGCACTGTCAGTTCCAGAAAAATCACTGTCAGTTCCGGAACAAGCACTGTCAGTTCCAGAAAAATCACTGTCAGTTCCGGAACAAGCACTGTCAGTTCCAGAAAAATCACTGTCAGTTCCGGAACAAGCATTGCCAGTTCCAGAACAAGCATTGCCAGTTCCGAACAAGCACTGTCAGTTCCGGAGCAAGCACTGTCAGTTCCAGAACAAGCATTGCCAGTTCCGGAACAAGCATTGCCAGTTTCGAACAATTCAATCTCACTTCCGAAACAAGCACTGTCAGTTCCGGAACAAGCATGTCAGTTTGGGAGCAAAACACTGTCGGTTAGCCGGGCGGTGGAAAATTATATAGATTTTTAAAAAAAATTAATTTTGTTTTCAAAAATTTGGTTTTTTACAAATGAAAATGAAAATGAGATCGGATCGCACCGAAACCGTGCCAAAAAGATTTTTTACGTTTCAGAGGCAAAGATTCAATATTTAAAGTGTATGAAAAAAGCTTTATGGTTCCTAAATTTGATAATTTTTTAAAAGGTTTCAGCAATAAAAAAATAAAACGCCATTGTTTATTTCTTGTTGTTGAAATAGTTCCCAAATTCACCGCTAGAGCGCTGTACTAGTCTCTCGGAATGAAACACTTTTTATATTCCGAAAACGATTAAAAATTATGAAACACAAGAACAATTAAGTCTTTTTCATGCATTTAAAATCACGGATCTGTATCTCTGAGCTTAACAAAAAGTTTTGGCAAGGTTTTGGTGAGGTTAGACCCCGGGTATAAAATACCGGATTAAAAAAAAATTTTTTTTACATATTTTTTATCGTTAAAATGTCTCCACCGCCCGGCTAACCGGCCGGTGATAAAAACGAACTAATACCTTAAAGCTTTCTTCTTCAAATTATGTCTTTTCTAAAAAATTTAAAAAAAAAAAAAACGGACGGGAAACATGGGAGTCAAATCAAAATTCTTTCCATTTGGATTCAATCAATAAGTTTCTTTTACGACATTAAAAAAACCGTATAATTATCAATTTAGTGATCCAAAACTTTAAATCTGCATTCCGAAACGAAAAAAAAAAAGTTCATTATTTATATTTCCGTCCACGGAAAATCAAATCCGTTAAAAAAAACATTTATTACATTTTAAACTAACGGATTGAATGCCCGGATAATCGCCAAACTCCTCCCGTTTAGCTTCGCGCCTGCGTGTAAAAAGCCCCCAATTATATATAATTAATATAGCGAAAGAATATATATTAATTTCGTATTGTACATAAATCGAAGAGATTCTAAAAAAAAAAATTTAACCAGAAGCATATCTTGGAAAAAAAAAAAAAAAAAGAAAGAAAGGAAGAACGAAATGAGAACCGACAATTGCGCGGGCCTAACAATTTTAAACCAGACATTTTAGGTTGAGCGGCCATAAATTTGAACTCGTTTAAATACGAATTATGGCCTCCTAACCATAACTTATACAGTGTGACATTTGCGCGATTCCCTTCAGATAATTGTGAAGCTCCATCTCATCGAACTATTGATCTCCGGGGACGAATTTAAAAGTTTAAACAAGATTGCCGAACAACTTGTGGATGAAATTTTCCATCCTTTCCACTAATTTATGTCCGCGTTCCGTGGGTTAACTTTTACGCAAAATTAAAAGTTCTCAATGGGGATTTTAAAACTCCGGAAATATTATTAAACCATTTTTTGGCTGAAGGAAAAATCTTTTTAAAATAAAATAAAAGAAACGGTATGAAGAGGAAAAAAAAAAAAAAAACGTGGAAGCTATTAAAAAACCTGAAGTCCTAATCCGATGTTTGAAAATTTATAGACGAATAATTTGACAATGATTCATTTTGATCCTAAAGTCGAAGACCCGTGGTACGTATCGACAGATAAAAAAGATTAACTATTTATATTTATATCGCTATTTTGACAATTTCTTTTTAAATATTTTATTACTTTCCATTTCTGGCTCTTTATCCGGCGCTGAGAAGGGATTTTTTTTCTTTTATAGGCCCACATCTTAAGCATGTTTTTTTAAAGGAATTATGTAAATTTTTTTTATTATTATTTAGTACGCAAAAAAATCCATAATGTTCCTGTAATGAAAAGGAATTTTTTTTCGCTTTATTTAAAAAAATGCGACGAAGAAAAAAAAAAAAAAAAAACGAAAAATACGCTTACATTATAACCCCACTACCTACTTCACACCTAAAAAAAGATCAAATGTCTCGGCTAGCCGGGTACCGTCAAAGTATCCGATTTCATTTTCGTCTATATAAACATTTGGTAACAGTTTGGTTTAATTACCTAATCTAACCTAAACCCGATTAAGGTTTTTATGCGTTTTAAAAAAAATCCAAAGAAAAAATTTATTACAAAATTTTGTTTCTTCTGCTACGGCGAACTTTTGTTCTTATTGTTTTTATTGCAGGTGGGGAGAGTGTAACATTCAAATGTTACATAGTCGCGATTTTTGGCTCTTGTTTCCACTGTCGGAAAAAATGAGGCCTTCTGGATTTTTACAGGAAAAAATTCCTGGAATCTTTTCTTTGAAGTCATTTCCTAAAACTTTGTACTTCTACATGAAACCCTTTGAAGTTGAAAGTAAACTTTGAAACGTTTTGGTTTGTAAATAAAACGTTCCTCCTGAGTCTACCTAAGTTACCTGCCTATCTGATGAGCTGCTTTGGTGTATCCTAGAATTTTTAGTGCAAGTTTCAACTTGTCTGAGTTGTATATGCAGCCGGAAAATGTTTTCAAAAAAATCTGCGATTTAAAAGTATTGCTTTTATTTTCCTGGTTTGTATTTACTTGGGGTGCAAATTCACTATGGAATGTTGGACCAACATGTTGGTACAACAAAATGGACCAACATGTTGTACCAACTTGTAGTACCCACTTGCTGAACCAACATTCCGCACTAATTTTGGCGTAGGAGTAAATTCTGCAATAGTCGATTCGTTCGCTTGTAAAATATGTTGGTTAAACAAGTTTGTCCAACATTCCAACAAGTTGGTATAACATGTTTGTCCAACTTCTTGTACCAACATGTCGGTCCAACATTCCATAGTGACTTTGCACCCTTGGAACAAGTTGAAACTTGTTGGGGCCATTCAAATATTTCATAAGCACGATTCGGGTCATTTTCAACCCCCTCTTCCCGGTAGTAAGCAAAAATAGGTTTCCTCTTATGGAGATTTAACATTAGCGTAAGATTTTTAGAGACCGCCTTCTCCCCCTCCCCCCCAACTGCTTACGTAATACTCGAATGACCCCTATCTAAAATACAAGAATAAGTCAAAATTTTGTAAAAATCCTGCTTCTACGACTCTAAGGCCTCTCTCAAATAAATGAACCTTCTACACATCCAGAAGCATTACTTCAGCAAAATAACGTGGCAGCAAGAAACCTTTCGTTATGCTGCATTTTCCCCATTTACTTTCAACAGCGAAAAAAAAAATCTAAGACAATTTTCTTTGACAAGTTCCAACAAGCAGCCCAAACCTCAAACGAAATGTATGATACTTAAAAAATATCGTGGCAGCAGAAAATGTCGCTCATGGTCTTTTCCTATTTTCCACCGCACTGAACTTTTCGCCAAATATTTGTTTTCCATCCCATGACATTTCGACTGTATATAGCTCTCTTCGGTCTCGAGTATTTTATTCGTTTCTGATTTAAAGAGCGATCATAATTTTAATTTATTTTATTTTATTTTATTTGAATATCTTTAAACGGGGAAAACTCTTCAAAATGCCGTAAAAGAGTAATTAAAAACGTTTTCAGTAGTCCGGATTACATTGCCGCGTTTATTTTCCTAGCGTTGAATTGCTATTTCCGAGGAAATATAAACTTGCAACCGAATGCTTTCTGTTGCCACGGCGCACTACTGAAATGCCGTAAATAAAAATTTGCGTGCCTATGATGTGTGTGTTTTCATAGAAAAAGAGGCCTAACGCTACGATTTTTTATTTCCAAAGAAATGCGTGAAACCCGTTCTACGAAATTGTGAGAACATCAGAAAAAAATAGACAACGCTGGAAACTAATGTGTAACTAAAAACTAGTATTTAAACGTGAAAATTTTTCATGAAATTAAAAAAAAAAAGTCCGAAAAAGCTTTTGTCACGTGATCGCTCCTTAAACGATTTTTAATAGGATGTGCAAGCGTGACGTCACCCAGTAATTTGTCCATAAGGGCCTTCCAAGTTAATATGGCCGCTAAGTACAGGAACAGGATCTTATGTGTTCCAAGTTGATACCATAACCATACAATGGAAGGCGGCTGGCACAGCCTATAGATGTGACATCATCTGCTGGTATCGAAGCGAGATATCGAACTCGAAACGATAAACTTATCGAACTCGAGCGAGATATCGAACTCGAAGCGGAACTTTGGTCCCCGAACCCCTGACAGCGACAATAAGTTCCTCATTTTTTTTATTTTCTTATTTCTTTCTTTACATCAACGTCAAATTTTTATTACTTTTTTTTTCCTCTCTTGACCCAAGCCGGAAAATTCCAGCCATTTTCCGTCTCATCAAACCTTTTGATTTGCACATTTATTTTCATTCAAATCAGAGGACAAAAGGAGAGATCGAGGCTTTTGAAAAAGCGTTATTGACGGGGACGAACGGTAGCCCCTGTCAAGGAAATGAAATAGTTGATGACCGACCCCGAAAAGCTGAATAAACATCGTCGAGGGTCACGCTCGGATGAATTTCTAAGTTCGATTTTTATAGTAAATAACTAGCCAAAAAATATTAGGCAATTTGCCCGTTTAACTTTCCCTGGATATAAGGCCATTAATAAGAAAAGGAAAAAGGGATTCTCTCTTTTTTTTCTCTCTCTCTCTTTCTAATTTTTAACCAGGTCTAATTTTTTTTTTAAATCCCGCATTCTCCTCGATTTTCAAATTACACTAAAATCTTAAGTCTTAAGAAAACAAAATCCGTTTTAGAAAAAGCTTAAGCATTTTTAACCCGACGTTTTGACACGGAGAAAGATAAATGCGTTTTTATGGACGAAAAAAAAAATTTAGCCGAGACAAAATCGACGTTTTAACATAATCAAAGAAACCGTGTTAGTTTTTTTTTTTTCTTATTTAAAACATCGAAACTTTTTCCATCGGGATTAATACCGTGTTTTCGCTTATCCTTTTTACCTTTCTTTATGGCAGGAATCTCTTTGAGGAAACCTTAATTCCTCTACTCGACTTCTGAAAGTAGTGAATAAGACACAGAAAATGAGGAGATAGAGACGGAGAAAAGGAGACTCTTGTTAAATTTATTAGCTCTACTCATTCACCCGGACCAGGCTGATAAATTCGGATTTCTTCCACTTGTGTGCCTTTCTAGTTCATATTTGCTTTCCTTTGCTTAGAGACAGAAATTAGGAATCCTTCTCTCGCACCTTTTTCCCAACTTCCTCCGACCCCGAAATCCCTTTTTCATATCTCAAAAGGAAAGTGCAATTTGCTAATTACGACTTTCTAATAGAACTCGGGGAAATTTTTTATTTCCTTTTCGGGGGAGAAAAAAAAAAAAAAAAAAAAAAAAAATTACATCAAAAATGTCTACGGTACTTAATTTGATAAAGACAACGCTGACTTCGTTGAAAGTATCATCTATAATAAAATAACTAAATCCATCATAATCAATCATAATCTTTTCTGGATGTGTATCTCGGATGAATCCTTTCTCATTTTTTTTTTTTTTTGTTCTCTGTCCTCCGTAAAACCTTTTTCCCTCTTTCGGAATGTGTGTATATGTTTGTTTATCGCCCCCTTTTTTCTTCTCATCCCTTTTTCTTATATTTTTATTTCCTCAATATTTGTAAGAGCTTTTCTCAAATATTTTTCTTTCCTCCTCCTCTCGTCTCCATCTTTTTACTTTGACGTGTTATGTTCTTGTATTTGGTATCCCACTTATTTTTTTTTTTTTTTTTTTTTATTTTTTTTTTTTTTATCTCCCCTCTTTTTGCTTTTAATAAGAAAATGGAATAATTTTTCACGAACAAAAAAAGTTTTAGGGTCGGTAAACCATCTATGGCTACCCACCCAGCTATGGTCACCTTTATACAATTTTTTGGATTTTCAAGATAAATTACAATTAGTATTAAGAATTATCATCACTGATACATACAAAATTATGTTTGAGGTATTTTAAACGTAATATATCCCATTTTTAATAACTTGAAACGATAAAAAATAAAAATTAGTGAAATTCCGTGCTTTGTTTACCTCGCCATTTTTTGTTTTTGTTTACAAAATAACAGTGTTAAAAATGATGTCTTTTTAAATTAATTTCTGTAAAATCGTTAATGCAAACCTCAATATTTATGAAAAATTGTACGAAGAAGTTGGAGTAGCATCTAATTCTGAGTAAAAAAAGTCAAGTTACTGTGATAAAAAGAGAATTATTTTGAATTGTGTCCATAGTTGGGTTTGTTTGTATAACCATAGTTGGGGATGTTCATAGCTGGGCCAAATCGGTCAATATTTCGAAAAAAATTAAAAAATAAGGTTAAAACAGTTATGAGTAACGGGTTTAAGCTGTTTTGTTAAAGCTGAATTCCTAAAGATCACTTTTCTATTCATTTCAACCCCTTATACCGCTCGCAGATTTAAAAAAGAAAAGTTAAAGAATGAAAATTCCTTAAGGTAGCCATACATGGCTTACTGACCCTAGTTTTGATTGTAACTCGTTTTTCATAGCATAACCTTTTTTTTATCGTTTGTTTATATTTTTGTTAAGGCGAAAATTCCATTTCTAGTGGTAGTACTACGTAAGTTAGAATATTCCCCTAAAAGTGCACCCTGTCAAATTCCTGTGTTGTAAACGTCTTCTAAATTAACTAATGTCTGTCGTCAGATTCGTTTAGCAGTTCGTTCTGGCAGAGCAAGATCAGACTCGACTGCCGGACGAATCAGGAGACAGGAATCGGTTAAGTTAGAAGATGTTTGCAAGACTAAAATTTTACAGTGTGCCGCCTGCACGGCAGTATAGACAGGTCCCAAAACTTCCCATGTCTTATCTACATTTCAGCTCCAAAACGGGCCATTGATGGCGCTGCGACCTTGAGAGACGCAACATGTCTAATCGTTTAAGTTGGTACTCCCACTGGGACTCTCGGGGCGGCCATGTTTATTTGTTCGTTACTAACTTACACGGCCGTATAAACAGGTCCGGAAACTTCCTATGCCGATCATGTCCCGCTTAACTACGCCAAAATTAGTTCTAAAATTGGCCACTGGCGGCGCTGCGATCTAGAGAGCAGCAACATGTCTAATGTTTACGTTGGGACTCCCATTGGGACTCTCATTTCGAACAACAAGAGAAAGTAGCCGCTATCATTGTTTACATTATCAACGACCAATCAAAAAGCGTCTCTCTAACAAGTAGCGCTCACGGTGGTAGAAAGGAGGAACTAATTTTGGCGTAGTTAAGCGGGACATGGTCTCCAATGTATAAGGGATAGGAGTTTCCGGACCTGTTTATACGACCGTGCTAACTTACTTTTACGGGTTTTCACCCGTTTACGAAGAAGCTTAATAACGCCCCGGTACCTAAAAAATTCCATTCGGTATTTTTTTTTATTTAATTTTCACGAAAAAAAAAAAAAAAAAAATCACAAAAACCACAACAAAAGAAAGTCGCCATCGCTGTTTACAAATCTCAACGACCAATCAAAAAACGTCTCGCATTAAAGTAGCTCTTACGGTGGTAGAAAAGAAGAACTAATTTTCGCGTATTTAAGCGGGACAAGATCTCTCATGTATAAGGGATAGGAGTTTTCGGACCTTTCAATACGGCCGTGGCTGCCTGGGTTCTAACTTTGGTATATTCAGCTTGTCGTGGCACTAGACAAGCCGCTCATAAACTAAGATGATCTTAGTAAAAAAGCTGTCGGACAGTTCTCTAAAGATGTAGTCCTACGTAGGGATGTATCCCCACATACCAGTCTGATTTTTTAATTTACAGATGTTTTATTTTTTATAAGTGAAAAAATGAGCACCAGAAACTCCCTTCCACGGTACAGAGGAAGGGGACACTATGGACTGGAAGTAAGCTACCAGAACGAAAGACCAAACAGAAAAAACATGAAAATACTGTTTCTTTCACCTATCCATTATTCAAAAGTCAAATCATTTTTTTTTTACCGTGATAGGAAGGAAAAAAAAATTAAATTAGAATTAGTTTTCCGTTTAAAATTCAAGACAAGCCGAAGCCGCCGATGATAACTTAATTCACTCTGACTTGAACACATCCCTAATGGCACTCTTTTACAGAAAAAAAAAGTTTAATACTTTTAGAATACTCTTCTACTTAATCAAGTTTGCACCTGGCTATTTTTTGTTTTATTATAATGTCAAGAATAATTTTGCAGAAATTTTCAACCTCAACAAAAGATATCCTTGAAGCCGATTGTGTTTTTTTTTCTTTCTTTTTTTTCGCCTTTAGAAAAAAAAAAAAAAAAGAAAAAAAAAAAGCTCCATACAATTTTCTAAATAGTCAAAACAAAACTTTTTATTTCTTTAAAGAAAAGAAACACAATTTAAGGCTCCCATAGCATCATTTTCAAGGGAACCCTTTTTTTAATAGAAAAGTCTAATAAAAAAAATGAGATCGGTGAACCGATCAAAGTGCTTTATCGACGAATTATGAAATGTATATTATAAATAATATACATAACGGTTAGATTTTTGATCAGAGGTCCACCAAAGCCACTGTACGGGCATACGGAATCTGAATTTTGGAAATATAATTTTAAATTCGGAATCCTCTACCCCGAAAATATTCTCAAAAATACGGTTAGATTTTTGATCAGAGGTCCACCAAAGCCGCAATACTGCATAAGGGATTCGAATTTCGGAAAAATTATTTCAGATTCGGAATCCTCTACCCCGAAAATATTCTCAAAATTCGGTTAGATTTTTGATCAGAGGTCCACCAAGCCGCAATACTGGCATAAGGGATTCGAATTTCGGAAAAATTATTTCAGATTCGGAATCCTCTACCCCGAAAATATTCTCAAAATACGGTTAGATTTTTGATCAGAGGTCCCCAAAGCCGCAGTACGGGCATAAGGATTCGAATTTCGGAAAAATTATTTCAGATTCGGAATCCTCTACCCCGAAAATATTCTCAAAAATTCGGTTAGATTTTTGATCAAGGTCCACCAAAGCCGCAATACTGGCATAAGGGATTCGAATTTCGGAAAAATTATTTCAGATTCGGATCCTCTACCCCGAAAATATTCTCAAAAATGCGGTTAGATTTTTGATCAGAGGTCCACCAAGCCGCAATACTGGCATAAGGGATTCGAATTTCGGAAAAATTATTTCAGATTCGGAATCCTCTACCCCGAAAATATTCTCAAAATTCGGTTAGATTTTTGATCAGAGGTCCACCAAAGCCGCAATACTGGCATAAGGGATTCGAATTTCGGAAAAATTATTTCAGATTCGGAATCCTCTACCCCGAAAATATTCAAAAATACGGTTAGTTTTTTGTTAGCTCCCACGAAAAACCCCCAATCAGCATCCAATCGCTTTGTTGACGTAATCGATGACGTCATATCGTGACGTTTCAAAAGCGACATAGGTTTTTAGGCCTATACCCATACTTTTAGCCCTGCTCACCGTTTCTGACCACTCAACAGAATTAAACCAAATTTCAATGGTAGCGTATCTGGATGAATATCTACTGCAGTACGAAAATAGGACTCCTTGGTAGCTGCGTTCGCGATTTATAGTCAAAAAAGATCTTGAAATTGTTGAAAATTTAACATTTTCACTCACTGCTTCCGAATCCTGGATCGATTTAACTCAAAACTAATCAGCACCTACATTTCATTAGAAGTTGCTACCCACCAAAAATCATCGATATCCGCTCTTTCGTTTTTCTCTGCTTTCGACGGACATCCCTCTTTTTGTCACATCCGGTCATACGGTCATACGGTCATACGGTCATACACACACACGCCACCATTCAATTTTGCTTTTTTCGGCATCAGGGGACCTCAAAACGTGTAAATATATCGAAAACTGAAAATCTGAAATTTGTGCTAAATGCAATGCTTTATTCTCCCTGCGGTCGATAAAGCAAAAAAAAAAAAAAGATCCCTCGAAAATAAGAAACGGTGTTTGAAAAAAAGGAGTCAGCAATAAAACTTGAAATAGAATGCTCGAAAAGGAAGAAAGGGGGGGAGGAGGGTGGTGTGTTTAGGTCTGTATCTAGTTGGCACAGAACTAAGTGTAGTTAAAATTTTCTAAATTAAAAACTTCGGAAGCTTCTTTAATTTTTTTTTTTCTCCCTTTTCTTTGCTTCGAAATGCGCGAAGTTTCTCGATAAAAAAACCCTCGAGTTTTAACTTTTAGTGATTCTCCGGGAATGTGTTATTGAGTGGGACTTTGCATACTAATGATTTTTGTTCTTATTCTATCTCCTTTGTCTTTTGTGTTAAAAGGTCCTTACTCGCGGATGCTGCAACAATTAAAAACGATTCTCTTAATAAAAAAAAAAGAGCACGCCCGGAACGATGAATTTCCCTTTTTTTTTGGAACTTCAAATTAAACAGAAAGAAAGTGAGTTTTATTTTTATTTTTAGGGATTTGGCTTAAGATGTTATCTGACCAGTTTCTTTTAAAACTATTTTTTTTTTTTGCATGGCGTGCAATATCGGCAGCCATATTTGATAAATAAACCCCGGTAATGCAGAAACCTTAGAACAGAGCCATTGCACATGTTCTTAAAAGCAAAATTGACAGTTTTGGACATTCGATATTTCAGAGCAAGGTTAAAAAACAGAAGCACGGTGCATGCATTGCTTTTATTACCTTCCAACAACCTTTCTAAGAGGATTTTAAAAGTAATTCCCATATGTCTCCAGCGACAATGTTTGGCGTCCTATTGGTGAATTTCGTTGCCGTCGGATTAATAAAGGAATCGATTTTTTTTTTTTTTTTTTGCGAAAACAAGGGCGGGGTATTAAAATTTTTTTTTTTTTTTTTTTTTTTTAACACTTCCCTGAAATATTAGACTGACATCAACGGTTTCGATTACCTGAATGATGCCAGTGGCTTTTCATTGTGATAATGCCTTCTTTTTCACGGTTATTGGAGTCTTTATTTTCAGCGGTCTGGTTTTTATGGTTTTAGAATGGCTCAGGAGAGACGGACTTTTAAAATATTGTAAGGCCGTAATCGCACGATAAACAAAACGAACGAGCTTTTTGAGTTTAAATAGATCTATTATAAGAAGCCAAAAGAAGCTGATTCGAAAAATATTGTAAAACTGTGAGTCAGCTGTAAATCAAGCTGTAAATTTTCCTGCAAAAGGTGTGTTTCATTAATCACACTCATAATACTACTTTATTCTTTGGAAATTCATTTTATTTATTGAAGAATATCTTAACGGATGATTAACAAAACAATAATTAAGTCGTGCTCGTGATTTATTAATGTATCGTGTTTTTAGGAAGTTGAAGATGCCGTAAAATGTGAAGAAATCGAAAATGATTTAAACGAAATGGGTACTGGTATCCGTTTCTGAAAAACGTTCCCAAACGCATTTTAAAAATGAAAGTTCAGGAACTGTGGTAAAAAAAAAACTTATCCCCGTAGGGTCTTTCGGAAGTCTGAAAGCTTTCATCTAACAAATAAACAAAGCTTTCAGGTGAATGTTCAGGTTCATACTGACCCCTTCCAAAATTCTAAAATCTGAGTCCGGTCAAAAATTTCCCAAAAAAATTATACTTTCGGGAAAAAAAAATTAAATATAGTCTTAAATAAGACAGGAACAAACCTAATAGGAAAGCTCAACAATCTAAAATTTAAACAAAAAGTATAAATTATTATTTTTTTTTTTTTTTTTGCGCATTATTACTGAACAATAGGGTGTTTATTTTTTGAAAATTTTTGAAATTTTGGGGGCATATGTTGAAAATCTGCTTCCTTCAGGTGTACAACGACTAAAAAATTTTTTGTCATTTTTTTTAAAATTAGGAAATTCAAAAAAATTACTGGTAGAATTTTCCGACCGTAAAAAAAATTTGGAAATTGGTTCCAAACACAAAAAGTCCTTGTTAATTAGAGTGCCCTGACTAAAAAATGTCATTGAACATGACCCCTAAATCGAACTGGTGAGGAGTTCTTGCCATTTTTTGGCCAAAAAATCCATTTAAAATCCATTGTGCAAACACAAAAAACCAAATTTATACTTATACCCCTACTCAGGGGTTGTTCGGGAAAAATCGGGATGGTGAAATTCGTGTTCTACGGGTATTTTTGCATAAGTATGGGTGATACCAATAAAATTTAAAAAAATTTTCGGGGCTCCAAAATCGAGATTAAGTCGAATTTGAGTCGGAAAAATCCGGTATAAGCTCGATAAAATCGCTAATGACGTCACAGGGGTTAATCGGAAAAATTCGGGATAGTGAAATTCGTGTTCTACGACCTCGAAAACATAAGAAAACATTTTTTAAACACATTTTGTAGGCCCTTAAAGTGGATAAAAAAAAATGAAGTTTAAAAGACCTTGATTGTCCAATTTTTAAAAACCTAAAGTGGCCTTGGGGGGCCACTAAGCGGTTTAAAAAAAAAAAAAAAATTGAAAAAAATGTTTTTAGTGGTTTTAAATTTAAGGAAGCAGATTTTAAACATGCCCCCCCAACATTCAAAAAATTTTTCAAAATGACCCATCCTACTCAAGCCAATTCGGAAGCGACTAGGCTTGAGAAAAATTTCTTCTTTCGTCCAGAATTTTACACACTCTAAATTTTATGCTCGAAACCAGCCCGTGTTGACATCATTAGTCTCTCCATGGCTTAGCAAAATAACGACAAATCGAAAATTTGTTAAAACCCTTTCCTCGGATTGCAATCTAAAATTCTCCCAGTTGGTATATCTTCATTTTTAAAGGGGCAGCAATTTCCGAAATTTTCGAATTTCCGGGTCATAGGGCTTCATGTCCTGATTATGCCGAAAAAGAAGAAGAATTTCCGAAAGCAAAAAAAATTTTTTTTTTAAATTTGCTAATCTGCGTTTTCTAGAAGGTTCATTTTCGTAATGAACGCTTAATGCTAACAGCTTTGGTTTATTTAAGTTCTAGACAGCAGCCCACCTCGGTCCCCCTTGTCGGGAAAATATTTCGCGTTTAAAAAGTCGTCTGCACTACTGACATTCAGCGTCAAAAGAGTTAAAAAACTTCTTTTTATTTACCAGACATGCCATACAAAACTTTTAAATACTATCAGTATGACCCAAGGTAAATAGAGACTTTGATACAAAGATCCATTAACTATATTAACGACTTAAGATAAAATTTAAATGACTATTTTTCTGATAGACGAAAAAAAAAAAAAAATATTCTTCCAAAGACCCCTTTATAAACCTTTCATATAAACTAATGTCTTTCGGATTATTT
The DNA here is from genome assembly GCA_037577465.1 of Liposcelis bostrychophila. Classification (NCBI taxonomy): domain Eukaryota; kingdom Metazoa; phylum Arthropoda; class Insecta; order Psocodea; family Liposcelididae; genus Liposcelis; species Liposcelis bostrychophila. Next base: position 19,705,682 of record CM075207.1, read on the forward strand.
TTACACTCCACTCATGTTGAATATATTAAAATCCTTATCCAAACCGCCCTACAGACCGTTTTAATTTTTTTTTTTTTTTAAAATTGATATCAGAGGGACGTTATTTATTTTCATACTTTACGTTTATTTTTTCGAGTAAAAAAGAATTTTCCTTTTTTTTTTAAAGTAAGAAAGGGGGATTTCACAATAGATGCTAATGCAAGGTTAATTGAAGTCAATACTTATTTTTTTTCTTTCCTTTAAACATCCTAGCTTCTGATCTCCGCTTTTCTATTCCCACGATTCGATTTCACTGGTTGTAGTGAATAAATTCACGAACCACGAACGATCACTTAATAGCTTTAACGTTTTGTTTATTTTAAAATGGACTTGCAATTTATTTTAAAGGATTAATTGACTTAATTTAGATTGTGAAGTGAGGAGCAATGGTTAATCGTGATTTCGTTTTCTTTCGAAATTTTCTTTTTTTTTTTTTTTCCATCGGAACCCCGAAAAAATTTGAATTGCTAATTCGATTAGGCATCTTTTTTTTTTTTTTTAAAAGGATTCACGAAGTGTGACTACGAGTGAAATATTTTTTATATAAAAGTAAAGAAAAAGAAAAAAATTTGGGAAATATAATTTTAATGTCATTGGGATTCTTATTTCTTTATCAAAAAAGTTTTTTTTAATGGATTTTTATATATATCGAAAGAAAAAAAAAACAAATGGCTTACGTTATCATAACAGCCAGCCGCAGTAAATATGGGTCTGAGTGCATTCTTAAGTCAGTGAGTTAGACTTTAGGCAAGGCATGCGAGTCGCCCGTAGGTGTTAAACAGATTCTAAAGCGAATCGTTTTTGGAAAAGAGCGCTAATCAAAAGGTTAGATTTATGGTTACCTGCATTCTGCAAGATGTATTTTGATTGTTTAACCCTTATATCGGAAACGTATTGAAAGGTCTCCCTCTTCCCTGGGGCAGTACAGGCTATTACCAAAAGACTGCTGGTAGATACTCAACGAAAAAGGTGACGTCATGGTGAAGCGTCACATTTTGGTCATCAAACATTTTTCGGGATTTTCGACGTCAAAATGACCCCAGAGAGTTTTTTCAATCCATTGAACATCCTGTGGATTATCCATTACATATCCATTGGATATCCAAATCCATGGGTTATCCTTAGGACGTCCAAAGGACGCTTTTTGGATCAGTGCGACATAGGTTAATCCAATGGACGTCCAATAAATATCCTCATGACTTCGTGAAGACGTCCTCCGGACTCGATAGACTTTGCTATTTGGGCAACCTTGATGACGTCTTTTACACGTTTAAAGCACGTTACATTTTTCGCTGGATAGGGAAGCTCTGAAAAGTCACTGTTTGTTGCTAATTTGTCGACAGTCAAGTTTAAACATGTCAAGTTCAAATTTAAACATGGTCGTAAGTTGCACTTTCTTAACTCGCCAGCATTGATTGTGATGTTTAAACATGCCAATGTCAGGTTGGCACTTGACAACGCCACTCAGATAGCAGAGTCTGTCCAGTCCCGAGGACATCTTCAGGACGTCATGAGGATATTTATTGGACGTCCATTGGATTTACCTACGACCGCACTGATCCAAAAAGCGTCCTTTGGACATCCCATGGATTTGGATATCCTATGGATATCTAACGGACAATCCACAGAATATCCAATAAATTGAAAATACTATCTGGGCAGGTTTAAACTTGACAATGGCACTTTCAACAGGCAAATAAATTAAATTAAATTAAATTGCTTGCGGAAAGGGCTTATTTTTGGCTGATATTTAATGACTAGTTTTAATGACTTTGTTCGGCTTTAAATGACTTTCTTAGGACTGTAACAAGATCCTAAACCTAGTCGTTTAGCTTGCATTGTACAGTACATTCCTAGTGACGACAAACTCAAATCATTAGGGTCTGTCAAAACGGTTTAAACGTTAAAACTTTCCAGCTTTCATTGGACAAAAACCAGGATGGACTGGAAGCGATTTCATGTCTTGTTCTACGCGGATTTTAGTTCCAATAGCAGATGACAGGTGGCGCTGTAAAATGTCTGACCTATACAGCTGACGGTTTTCGTTACCCCCTCCGGCGGACGATTTTTTTGGCGTCTGCCTCCCCCTTTACAGCGCCACTACTGCGAAAAAAAAAAAAAAAAACAATTTCTTTTTTTCTTCATCTCTACTTCATCGTCAATGCGATTAAGTTGAACCTGAATATTTCACCGATACCAAGGTGTAAAAACAATTATAAGAATCGCACTTAACTCAAATAATCAATTTTAAAAGTCCCAGAGACCGCGCCGACATTTTGTATATCTACTTTTTTTTTTTTTTTCTTTTCCTCAAAAACTCCATGAATTATGTAAATCATTTTAACAAGAATTTCCACGTCCACTTACAAGATAAGTTATTAAAAACGTTAGGGAAGAAAGAAAAAGAAAAAAACTTTGTAACGTATATTAGCCTGCCAGGTTTAAAATGGCGGTTTATTTATTTCCACAAGAGATATATTTAAAAAATAACTGAAGATGATTTGCTTTTGTGCGTAAATCGTCGACTTCCGGACTTTCTTATTAAAGAGGTGTGAAGAAAAAAAAAAGAAGTTCCAAGATTTACATTTCAGATATGCATATGAATATTTTTATTGCCAAATTTTTAATTACATCCAAAATGTGTGTTTTTTTTTTTTTTTTTATTCTGCAAAAGAGGGAAAGCCAATTTATTATTTTGACCTTAAATTGGCAAATAAAAAAAAAAAAAACTCATATAGCACTCGAAAATGACTTATGTAATTTAAAAAAAAATTAACTGTGTTAATCATTATGATTCGACATAACAATGCTAATAAGATTTGATATGAAAAGTGAAGGGGTTAAGGATCCACATAAAAGGCAATTACATCGAATTATCTCAAACTCAATTACACAATTGAGTATTCAATATTTTTTCTTCTTCTTTTTCTTTCCACATTGTCTAACGATTTTCGGGAATATAAAAAATCGATTCGATTCTTTATCTTAAATTGTTAATTCAATAAAAGTCTTTGAAGAATACATTTTTATATTATAAGTGACCAAAATTTACTGGAGGATAGACACCACACAGCAGGACAAAAGGATAAACTCATAAAACTGAGGAAAAAGCGTGCTGGAACAAGAAAAGGCTTACAGGAGCACAATAAAACTTCAATGGAGGATAAACCTATCACCAAACCGGTCGTTTTCAAAAAAGAGTTTCAGAATTATGATTTGTACAGGATGAAGCAAGTTACAGCGCATGTTGTAACATAGAAACTGGGCAAGTACAAAGTATGTCGCTCAGTGGACCAAATATTTGATTTCTGGGCGACATGGTTGAGAATCAAAAAAATGGAAAATTCATAAAAAAATTTAATTTTTTTTTCTTTTTTTTTTTTTTTTTGGAAAAGTTGACAAAATGTTTGCTCTTCATTCGACCTCGCTTACACTTCGCCCAGTAGTGTTGGCGCAAAAAAAAAAAAGCATTGGAAAAATGGAAACAGAAATTTTGCGGGGGGCAAAAGCTTTATTTTGCACTTAAAATCGTCGCCCTGTTAAAAAAAGCTAACATGTTCTGGCAAGTTAAGCATAATCCGTAAATTTGCTGTTGGTTGTTTGGGCATTTCGGGGCAACAAATACAAGAATACAGAAGAAAGGCGGATTATAAACAGGTAATAAATGTACGGAAGCCCTGAAGGGTCAAAACTATTTGCCAGTTGTGTCGTTGTTTGTTCCAGAATTTAATTTGTTTGTTCCGGAACTAACAATTTTAACGCTGTTAGTTCCGGAACTGACAGTGCTTATTCCAACTGGCAGCGCTGAATTAAAAATTGCTAGTTCTGGAACTAGCAATTTATTTTTCTACCATGAACTGGCAATTTTTTAAACGGAACTTAGTAGTTCAGGAACTGGCAGGAAAAAATTGCTAGTTCCGGCAACTAGGAACTTTTAATTCAGCGCTGCCAGTTCCGGAACAAGTATTGTCAGTTCCGGAACTAACAGCGTTAAAATTGTTAGTTCCGGAACCAACCAATGTCAATTCCGGAACGATTCCAATTCCGGAACAAGTCAGTTCCCGCTTCCGTATAAATGATCATTGGGGGCAAAAGTAATACTCATTAGTTGGTAAAACAAGATCACATGTGGCCAAACAAGTTTAAAAAGAGGTAAACTATTGCAAATATGACATCATAGGGCTAGAGGGAAAAGGCTCAGAAAAAAAAAATGTCTTGAATAAGTTCAGTCTTGCAACAAAATGGTAATGCTTTATAGCAAAACAAAGATGCTTCATGACAACGGACAGGTAATTTCTTGACAAGATTTTTTTATTGTTTTTGCCTAATTTTTTAAAAAAAACTTTTGTTTTCGCATTAGCCATTTTCTTATCTGAATTTAGGGCTTTGCTAATTCAGAGATTGAACTGGAGGGCGAAATAAAACATGCTCAACGGAGAGATGAACCGAGTTCACTGGAGGACCCAAACATTCAAAAACCCGACGAAAGACCAAAATGATCAATTTTACCATAAAAAATGATATTATTAATTACACAATATGTCGTGCTAAAATTTCGGCACGACATAAAAGCTCACGAATCACTTTCTTTTTTCGTGATGAAGCGTAACATGGTGATTTCGAAAAACATAAGAGACACCGTTTTCGATTTCGACCGGAATTGATCAGTAAAATCAATCTTTTCTATTTAAAAAAAAAAAAAAAAAATATATATATATCCTCTTCTGCCCAACCGGGCATTTTCAAAGAGAATTATGGTTTATAAGGCCGCAAGAATCCCGCTTTCTTTCTCCGGTATACAATATTATAAAACAGGTATTTAGAACAATGAAACCTCAAAGAAACAAGAACGGGCAGGTCTAATCAGTTTATTTTTATGATGAGGGACATTATGGTATGAGGAGGTCCTAATTGTTCTAATTAATTTAATACCACTCTTACAAAGAATTAAAACGCATAAAAAAATAAATAACGGGACCGTGAAATCTTTTTTTTTTTATTCATTTATCTCTCACACCCGTGCATTTTTTTCAACACGTCAAACTTGGAGCAACATGTTAAAACCCCGTGTCACCACCAATCGACCTTCTCACCCTGTAGCATCTCAATCCTGACGCGTTAAAATGAGATTTCCAACCTACCTAGAATATTACATTAAAGGATATATGGATAAAATTATTAAACTCCTAGCTTCCGTTAAATTTAATCTTATTTAATCTTATCCCCAAGTTTATATAATCATCTTTAGCTCTTAAAATAACTGACCTTTAATTTCTGCCTCTTTGATTGTTTTATAAGACTTTAAGGGATAATCCTTTAACGTATCAGAAAATCCTTTTTCCAATTTCCCCCGTCCCCCCCCCTTTTTTTTGCTGTATTCTCGTGTAAAGAATCGATTTACCCAAACACGTGGTTTTTTTTTTCTCTTATGTATTTTTTTCCCCCGTTTCCGGAAATGAAAGAGTTTCCGGTCGGTATGCGTTTTCCCGTGATAATTTAATATCCATGTATCGAAGAACACGATATCTATAAAGGATGGATGGGTTTCGTATTTTCTGAAATAAGTGAAAGGTTCTGACTTGAATATTTATGATTTTGCTCTAAATTTTGTTTCCGCAGTCAAAAAAGTTTATTTTTTTTTTATTTTTTTTTTTTTGTTTCGTTCCTTCTACATAAATTCGTTTTCATCATTTTGAATGAGAGGCAAAAGAAGAAAAAGGAAGGAAAAAGGAGCATACAACGATACAAGAAGAACCAGGAAAACAAGGCGAAAAAAACGCAGAAAAAAAGTAAATGAAAGCGTTTTTTTTTCTTTTTTTTGTGCAAGATTTTAATGGAAAATTAATATAAAATCTCAAGTCTTGCAAGCACAAGTGTCTTTAAAATTGTGTGCGGTAGCTCACATTTTGTGCAGTACGAGTTGCAAAGTGTGGAGTTCGAATTTTAAATGTCTGTAGTAAATTCGCAAGTTTTATGCAAAAACAAGTCAAAATGAAAACAAAAAAAAAAAATCTTGATTTGCTTCAACGCTGCTTCAAGGATTCAATTCACAATTTTTGAGCTCAGATTCACGATTCTCGAGCACAGATTCACAATTCTTGAGCTCAGATTCACGACGTTCGAACTCATAGTGAAAAACATAGTGTGCTCACTTATTAGCCCTTCCGTCGTTCCTCCAACATGGCGCTTCCAATCAGTTTGCTTGTAACACGGCCGTATAAACAGGTCCGGAAACTTCCTATGCCGATCATGTCCCGCTTAACTACGCCAAAATTAGTTCTAAAATTGGCCACTGGCGGCGCTGCGATCTAGAGACCAGCAACATGTCTAATGTTTACGTTGGAACTCCCACTGGGACTCTCGTTTCGCACAACAAGAGAAAGTAGCCGCCATCACTGTTTACATTACCAACGACCAATCAAAAAGCGTCTCTCTAACAAGTAGCGCTCACGGTGGTAGAAAGGAGGAACTAATTTTGGCGTAGTTAAGCGGGACATGGTCTCCAATGTATAAGGGATAGGAGTTTCCAGACCTGTTTATACGGCCGTGGCTTGTAATAATTCGGAACAGGGACGTTTTACGGTTTTAGCCAATCAGTCGAAATTTGGAATAGTGACGTCACGAATATTGAGCACACTATGGTTTTCATTATGGTTCGAACTCAAAAAGTCAAATGATAAATTCGTGCGTTGGAGGTGAACTAATGAAATATGATTGGAGTTAGGCTGTTTCGACGTTTCTTGAAAGTGTCACGTGACCTCAAGTTTACGGACAAACTTGTGATTTCCACAAACACTCGAAACAGACTATCTCCAATCATATTTACGATGGAGATACGTTAGTTCACCTCCTACGCAAGGAAATGTTAGGTGTCTAGTTTGCAAGTAATTATTGAAGGTATTTTTTTTTTTTCGGTGGCTGAAAAATTAAACACGTGTACACCTGAAAAAAGTTTCAATTAAATTTTGAGATGCTAATGCAGGGAGAGACGGAAATGCTCTCAATTTCTAAATTATATAAAAACGAATAAAAATTCTTATTTTCCAAGCCTCTTTACATTCAAGAATCAGTAATAGGGATGCATAAATTTTGTAAAAATTGTGCATGTTCAAATTTTGGTGCTTAAAAAATATTTATAAACTTTGCAAAAATTATTCGTGTCCAAATTTTTGTATAAATAAAACCAAAAAAATAATACATTTTTAAAATAAATTTTTAGCATTTAGTTTCAGATTATTTTATTTTGTTGGCATCACTCACACTTATCAAAAATACCCGTAGAACACGAATTTCACCATCCCGATTTTTTCCGATCAATTCCTGAGTTGGGGTATAAGTGTAAATTTGGTTTTATGGACAAAAATGGATTTTTTTTGCCAAAAAATGGCAACAACTCCTCACCAGTTCGATTTAGAGGTCATGTTCAATGACATTTTTTAGACAGGACACTTTAATTAAAAAGAATCTTCTGTGCTTCGAATCAATTTCCAAATTTTTTTTTACGGTCGGAAAATTGTACCAGCAATTTTTTTGAAGTCCCAAATTTTTCCCGACCGTAAAAAAATTTTGAAAACTGATTCGAAGCACAAAAGATCCTTATTTATACAAAAGATCTAATTTTACTATTAAAAAAGGCCAAAAGTTAAAAAAAATTGTCAAAATATTATTTAAAATTTAACTTTTTTTAAATTATCATTAAAATTACAATTTTGTAAATTTTTAGAAAATTTCTTGTAAATTTTAATTTAAAAAACATCGAAAATTAAAAAAAAAAAAATTACATAAAATTTTCAATAAATTTTTAAGTTTTTGCTTTCGTTCATGTCGTCTAATTTTAGTATTGAAAAATACCAACAGTAAAAAAAAAATTGGTCAAAATATTACTTAAAATTTTCGAAGTTAAAATTTTAACATTAAAATGATTAAATATTAATTTTTGTTGCGAACATTCCGCGCCCGGACAGATCACGGACAGACAGATTTCCCCAGGACCGAGCCCAAAGAAGTAGTCCTACACAGTAAGAAATATTATGTAAATATGTTCTAAGCGGTCCACATAAATTTTTTCTGTTGTTTTTCCCATAAGGTAAACATAAACCAAAACGACATAAGAATTATGTGGACCTACTTATGTTGACTTATGTTGATTTTGACATAAAATTTTTTACTGTGTACGTCGAAAAAACTGGATTCTTATTAGAAGCTCTTCACTGAAAGGTTCTTCAACACTTTCCCGAGGTGTAAAACAGGAAATTAAGTGGAGCATGCTTATAAGTAGAGCAATTATAAATAAAGGTACATGAAAAGAGTAAAAGCGAATGGAGCGAAACATATCCATTAAAAGGATATTATCGAAAAGAAAAGGCAAAATGCGAGCAAGTTTTAATGCAAATATTTATCTCGTTGAAATTTTCCAAAGCTAATCATCCTCACCGCGTGTTCGTAATTCGTATTAGATTTTCTTTCTCTTTCTAATTACGTTTCACAATATATCTTTTTTTTCCTTTTATTTATCTCATTTGACATTTCGTCAACGCCTATTCAAATTTTTTTAAACGCTTTATCATTGGCAGAAGATGCTTCCGAACGCCTACGTACGAACCAATAAGCAAAATTTTATCCCTACCAATAACTCCATTATTAAAAAAAAAAAGAAATATCAAACGTATATACAATAAAAAAAAAAACAAAAAAAAGAGAGACAAAGTCGGCTTTGTCGTCTGGAGAGGGCTCGATATCGGATAATAATCTTTTCTCTCTGTATAAACCATTCGCATTGATATAATGCGTTGGATGCTGAGCCGCTGGACCTGTCAATGCATCACAGATGAGATGTCAATGAGTCGGCAAAATGTTATTTTGTTTCGTATATACCATTCTTGCTATGTAATTACACCTTCGATTAATAATCGTCGATCCAAGGTCGTTTAATAATGTTTTAATCGATTCCTCTTTTGTCTTTTTTAAAGACAAAAATTCCCGAATCATTCCATAAATATTTTTAACGTGACAGAAGGTTCAATTTTATTTTTATTTTCATTTTTTTTCTTCTTTAAATTGGGTGCACTTTGAACTGAAAATATTTGGTATTTGTCATATACACAGAATGAGAGAAAGAGTTGGAAGAAGAAAAAAAAAGGCCGAAGGTTAATTCTGCGTATGTTTCTTAACGATGGCTTAAATATTTATCCTCGACATTTTTTTCTCATTGTAGTACTAAGTAAGTACATTTTTTGAAAAATTACTTCGGTAAAAAAAAAAATGAGGTCGCGTTTATCATCAAAATTCACTCAGGAAAGTCATTCGAAGTGGGATACTGAAAATGAAACTTGTGAAGGTTATCGTTGTCTCTGCAAGAATTATGCAGTTTTGGATCGAGATAAAAACATCTATCGCCTTGCTGAGTAGGGTGGGCCGATTTAGGAATTTCAAAATGCCTGAAAAATGCCTTTTGACATAAGAATTAAAAAGGTTTCGCTAGCAAAAATTTTTATCTTCGCGTCTTTCGTCATCTCAATGGTCTTAAAGTTTTTAAAGAGCCCTTACAAGGCCAATAAAAAAATTTGCTAAAAAAACTATCGACTTCCATCGAAAATTTTGCTTAGATCACAAAACCTGAAGTCAGTTTTTATATATTTGCTCTGGTTTTTGAGCCAGAAGTCCGAAAAAGTATAAATAAACTAAGGACTTGTCATTTTTTTGTACCTTGGCCGCGAGTTTTAACTACATTTTGACTTATAACTGAAAAACCTCAGAAAACTTTAAAAAGCTGACTTCACACTGTTAAAAAAAAAGGAGTAAAATCTACTCTTAAAGAACACATATCGGACCCGCTACTTTTTTAGAGTAAAAAAGCCTTTTTTCATTGATACGCTACTCTTTTTCAGGAGTAAAATTTATTTCGGAGAAAGTAATGTTAAGTATTACTCCTGAAAAAGAGTAGTGTATCAATGAAAAAAGGCTTTTTTACTCTAAAAAAGTAGCGGGTCCGATATGTGTTCTTTAAGAGTAGATTTTACTCCTTTTTTTTTAACAGTGCAGATTCGTGACCTACACAAAATTTTCGATACGAAGAGGTGTTACCTTTTTTTCTTTTTTTAAATTATTTATCGGTCTTATACGGAATTTTTAAAAACTTCAGGACCATCGGCCAAATGTTGTGAAAACATTTTTTTGCCAGAGAACTTTTTTGAATTCTTAAGACAGAACGCATGTTTTGAAATCACAAAAAAATTTACGGCCCTAATTTTTTTAAGCATAAAAATCGGGATGGGCAGAATCAAAGCATAATTTATGCGTATAATTTTTTTAAAACCACGAAGCAGGGAAACTGACAAATCTTATGCTTTTTCTTCTATTTTATGCATACTTACTGCATAATTTATGTATAATTGTAATGGGGAATGAAAAAAATATTTCCGGTAAAAAAAAGTCAAGTTTTTTATTCATAATTTATGCATTTTTTATGTACAGTATGTTCAATTTTTGCGTAATTTATACACAATTTAATATAATTTATGCATCTTTTTTTTGTGCGGGAAGGCCGAAAAATCAAAAATTTTATTTTTATGTAGAAATGATCGCTTCCAATTCGAATTTTTATGCAGATTGCGACAATAAAATTGAAATTTATATATGTGAAACAATTACTGTGCTGGAGGACAAAAACATGAAGGATTTCGAAAACAAATTGTTTAATGATATAGCCACAAACGCGTCACTCAACTTAACGCGTAACGCGTTACGCGGTTAAAAAATTGTTAAATGTTTAAATTTTTTTAATTTATTTGTTACGCACATAATTTTTAAAAATTGTTCGGTAGCGTAACGCGTCACTCGTACGCGGCTTAAATGATTTTTAAAAAATTTAAAAAATGTATAAAGGTTTAAATTTTTTAAAATTTATTTGTTGCGGGGATAATTTTTAAACGACTGTTCGGCCGCGTAACGCGTCTTTCGTAACGCGGCTTAAATGATTTTTTAAAATTTAAAAAATTTTAAAGGTTTAAATTTTTTAAAATTTGTTTGTTGCGACGATAATTTTTAAACATTGTTTGGCCGCGTAGCTGCGATACGAGTTACGCGTTTCGAAGCTAAAAAAGTTTTTAAACAAAGGAGCTAAAAAATTTTTGAAAGAATAATAAAAAAATTTTTAAAGGTTTAAATTCGCAAAAAAATTGTGGTTAAGGTAAGGGTAGGGAAGTGCGACCGGGTTCTAGAAAAAATTGATTTTGACCTTTATTAGTTCTTAATAGGAAGAGAATCAAGCCAAGTTTTTTATTACAATATACTGCTCCATTATTAAGCTTTAATGTGCATTAGCCTCAAATTTGAAAAACGGCGCGATTTAGAGTTCAACCATATTTTTCTGACTGCCGACGTATAATATTTCAAACCTCCATTTTTTGAAAAGTGCGACCGTTCTTATTATTTTTAAAAAAATGAATTCTCCAAAGCAAAAGTTATTTGTTTATAAAAGATCGATGAATTTTCTTTCAAAAATTGCTGAACACCGTTAAAAACAAATAATCCTTGTTTATTAAAACTACAATTAAATAATTATTATTAGTGGCACTCCGAATTGCATATGTAAATAACAACAAGATGGTTTTCTTTGTCAAAGGAATTAAAGAAGTCGTCTGCTAGTCGCACTTTCCGAAAATATTATTTTTGCCAAAAAAGTGCGACCTATTAAGGTTTATCAAATAGGAAGTCGAGTAAAAAATTCTTGATAGCATAAAAAAATAATGCAAGGTATTGACAATTGAATGGAGCATATTTCATAAAATAAGCCAATGTTTACATAAAATTAAATCAAATTGAAAATGAGGCAGTCTAACTTTCCGACGAATATGAATTTTTGCTTTTGTAAAATTATTTTTTTTTATTCAAAAATGGACGACAACAATACATTTCTTTGATCATAATAGGTTCTGAAAACATTAAAAAATCGTCCCTTGAAATCTTTTTTTTAAGTATGGGATTTTTATCAGTTTTTATTAAACCGGTCGCACTTTTCAGACGGTCGCACTTCCCTACCCTTACCTTATATCATATTTTGCGAATTTTTGAAGTGAAACTTCTTAAAGCGGAGGGGGGTGAATTGGCGTAACGCGTCACGCGGCTAAAAAATTGTTAAAGATTTAAATTTTTTTAAGTTTATTTGTTTAGATAATTTTTAAACATTGTTCGGCCGCGTAGCGCGTCACTTGAAACTCGGCTTAAATTATTCTTTAAAATTTAAAAAATGTTTAAAGGTTTAAATTTTTTTAAATTTATTTGTTAATCAAATAATTTTTTAAACATTGTTTGGCTGCGTAACGCGTAACGAACAAGAATGCGAGTATGACGATGCGAGTATGACTCGCACATCTTTTTTTTTACTTATTTTGGTTTCTATCACCAAAACCGTATGAGATATACAATTTATAACTATAACTTCGCTAATTTATTCTATAATACTAAAGATTTGTTTAGACACCAGAAAAATGATGGTGAAGTTGGTTTTTTTATTTTACAAAAAAAAATCGGCGCAACCGAATTTTTTTGCTCAGTTCTTCCTCCTTTAACTGAAAAGAGGAAACATTCAAGACTCAGCATTCAGCCACGTTTTCTTTAAAAAAAATCGGAATTGTTAATAAGGCAGAGAGAGAGAAAACGATCAAATGAATCAGATAATCCTTTGATATTGACGGATAGACAGAAAGTAAGTTTCTATTTATCAGAATCAAACCACGGCAATTTGACAATCGAAAGGTACATTTATCAGGAAAGCCGCAGAGTGAAGACGGCAGTTCTCCTATAGTTTTTGTAATTTCTTCCTTCTTTTTTTTTGTTACAAAGGGAAAAAGTCAAAGAATTGGCGTCGACGTACAATAATTTGATGTATGGCTTTTCCCTTCCTTCTAGAGATCGTCCAGGTGCTTTTAAAATAGGAAGAGTTTTTTTTTTCTTTTATTCCCCGAAACAGGGTAATTGAAATTACATTAAAACTCGACTTGGAATACCCCCTCTCACTTTTTCTACGGTATACCAAGGGTTGATTTTGAAAACTTAAACATACAGAAAACAAATAAATTTACTTTAGACGCCACGGCGACGATTAAGCCCCAAAAGCATTACACAAGTCATAAAATCCTTGGAGACTGAATAGCGCCATAAAATTTGGTCGCAAAGTAAATAAGTCAGAAGTAAACTTAACAAAAGGAATCGTATGTCCTTTTTCTTTTTTTTTGTTGTTGTCGATTGAAATTTGTTGTGTTGGGTCATGTATGAAATGGGAGATAAAAAGTTAAAAATAGGAAATAAATGAAGTGAACCTCTCGAAGTTAATGATGAACCAATTCACAAGCAAATTTTCAACGGTCACAAGAAAAGAAAAGAATAAAAAAAAAAAAGAAGGAAAAATATATGTATCTTTGACTCGTGGGTTTTTAATCTTTTGTAAAAATCGGAAACCGACTCTTCGGGGGGGAAATTTTTTAGTACCTGAACTCAAGTGGACAATTTCAAGTGTGAATTAGGGTGGTTCAAAAATAATCGAATCTATTCGATTTCAGCTACAAATATCAAAATAAATGATTGTGTCAATAAGCTCTTTGTCACAATTTTGCGCCTTGCAGAGTGTTCTTAGAGGGTTTTTTTTTTTTTTTTTTTAACCCTTTCGGCCTCACGAATATGTCTTGATTTAAATGATAAATGGACTCATATGGATCCATCCGGAGGTAGTGGGTTAAACTTTTTCAGTCAAAAGGGACGGTTATTTTAAGCCAACGCAATCGAACAATCGTTAGTGTGGCGTAAGACAATGTCTTTCTCTGATGCTCCCGATGGGACTAACGAAAATATTTATTAGTAACGAGATAATCGGTTGAACAGTCAAAAAAATTGTTTGGCCAACAGCAAATCAAAGCCAATTTAGTCAATAAGAGTCTCCCTTTACAAGGGCGAAAATTAATTTTTTACAAATTCTGGAAAATCCCTTGAAAATGATTTTTTATATGAAGAATTTATTTCTGTTAAGAAAACTCGAAAAATATTTTTCCAATTTTTATTTTTGAATAATGTCGAGCAAAACATTATCCCTCGTTCCTTAACGTAGACTCGCACTACGCGTTAAAAATTATATTGAGCGCCTACCGATTTCAAGTATAGGTAACCCGCATTAAACGCATATAACAATACGGAATATCCGTTCCTGACCATTTTTCCTAATCCGTTTTTCCTAAAAAAAAAAAATAAATTCCTTATCCATTAAGCCTACAAAAAAATTTCTAACCATTTTTTTTTTTTCAGAGTTTTCAATTTTCCTAAAATTTTTTGATTCTTAAAACAAAATTTCCTAAAATAAATATTTTTCATAATTTTTTAAATCCCTAAACTTTTTGTAAAAATTTACTAGGCAAAGCTGCGAATTTCAATTTTCTGTTTTATTCTTGCTCTTTTAATAAACCGCTATAAAAATACAACTACAAAAATGAACAACTATAAAAATATAAATATAAAAGATTTCAAGAAAAATTAAAAAATTTCCTAATTATAAATTAGGGAAAAAAATTTTAAAAGCCAAAATTTTTAGGAAAAATGGATTAGAAATTAATTTTTTCAGGAAAAATTTTGTAAAATATTTTACAAAAATTTTAGGGATTTAAAAAATTAGGAAAAATATTTATTTTAGGAAATCTTGTTTTAAGAAAAACTTGACTCTTGAACGAATGGAAATTAAAAAATGGATTAGAAATTTATTTTTTTTAGGAAAAATGGATTAGGAAAATTGGTAGAGAATTGGAAATATCGCATAATTTTTGTTTTTTTTTCGGGGAAAATGGGTTCCACTGGGTTTTCGATGTTGAAAATTTCGAATTAGACATCAGGATGCTGTAATCCCAAACAGAAAAAGCTATATGGCGTCAAGAGTAAAATTTTTAAAAATAAAATTGCTCCTTCAATTTGGGTTTTAATTTTTTTGGATGTTTGACTTCAGATTTAGAATCAGCGGTCCAAAATAAATAAGTTAGTCATGTTTCAGCTTGTTTCAATCAATAATAACAACAAAAAACGATGCCTCACATATATAAGACAACAGTCCTTAAAGGGTTAGGGCTGAAAGGATGAACATTCTACATCCAATTTCAGAACAGAATCCCAGAATGCTGCGAGACCAAACTTTTTACTTCCCTCTTACAAATAATGGTTTTTGATGACCTCTTAAAATTATAATTTTGAACAAAAACTTGACTATGAAACTTTAGGCCGAAGCAGCATTAATAGGCTTTTGAAAAAAAAAAAGAATAAGAGAAAGGGACTTTTTTTTCAATTTATCAATAAAAAAAAAGGACTATTTTCAAAATTTTTGAACATTCAGATCAATTTTAAAAATCTATTCCGACCTCTAAAAACATTATTTTTGAGGAAAGAGGGGAGGGGGGGGGGAAGATCTAAAGATGGACGAGGGCTTGTTTTCAATTTAAAATAATATTTTGCTGAAAAAAAAAAAAAAAAAAAAAAATTTAAAAAATTTTTTGAACCACCCTGGTGTGCATACAAGCACTGAAGTGGATCGTTTGTCTTTTTTTTTCTATCTTCCGGTAAGGAAAAACGGCCATTTCATCTTTAATTTATCGGGGGAGAAAATCGATTGCAGCTTATCAGTTTAAAAAAGAAAAAAAAATTAATAAAAATCCACTTTAGACGATTAAATTGAAAATCGTGTGTATAGGCCCTTGGGATTTCGTCGTGAATGAATTTCAGTGGGACGTCAAGTGCTGTTTCCCTTTTATTTCACGTTCCTTTTGTGAATTGAATGCCGCGCAGGTCCGTCCTCCGGTTCCCTTCATCCGCTATTCCATCTTTTATTTCAATTTTATTATTTTTGAATTTGTTTTCACACCTGCCCCATTCTCGTTTCCCTTAACATTTATTAACTTACTATCGAGTTGGAATTTTGTGTTCCCTTTCCCGTATCAGAACCGTAAGCACTTACCTGAAAAAAAAAGAAGAAAAAAAAAGACGATTATTATTATTATTTTTTTAAAGTTAAAAAAAAAAAAAAGAAAGGAAGATAGGATTAGATTAATAACTTTAAACCGCTTTTGTGTCCGATACGTAGAAAGGAAAAAGATTTTCGTTTGTCGCTGGGAACAATGAGGGAAACGGTTTTTCCATCAAAGAGGAGTTACGTTTCCGAGAGAAGCGGAAAAGGTTCAAGTTCAAAGGAAGGATTAAGTGGAGAATCCTAGTAACAGAGCTGGAAACCTTCTCTAGACGAAAGTAAGTCCTGCTTTAAAGAGAACCAATCACATCTTTTAGATAAAAAAAAAAAAAAAAAAAAAAAAAGAAAAAAAAATGAAAAAAAAAAAAAGAAAGAAGACCGAAACGATCATTCTGTTTTCCCGAAAAACTTTTTTCTCCTAGTTTCTCTTATTGAAAAAAATAAAACTTTGTAACCACTCTTATCCTTTCTCTCTTTATTTAATATAAGGAAAGGAGTTTTTCTTGGTTTCTGTGAAGAGGATTAAGCTGTTTAATGCATGGTTCCCCGCCGGGAGGGAAAATTTTTCTTTTTATTCCACATTCAAATAATTTTTTTTTTTTTTTTTTTGCTCTGGAAAACTAGAACTATACTCGAGATCAAGTTTTATATGCATAGTCCAGATATCCTCAGCCGGAATTTCGCGCTAAAACATGTTGCAGTAACATGTTACATGTTGCTCAGCATGTTGCAGCGTTAGAAACATGTTGGCGAAATGTTGCGCAACATTCACAAATTTTTTTTTTCAGTGTTGAACAACTTGTTTTCACACATAAACATGTTGAGCAATATGTTTTCAAGCTTAAACGTGTTGAGCAACATGTTTTCAAGCTTAAACATGTTGAACAACATGTTTTCAAGCTTAAACATGTTGAGAAACATGTTCTTACGCATCAAAATGTTAAGAAACGTGTTTTCAAGATGTTGAGAAACATGTTTTCACGCAACAACATGTTGAGCAACATGTTTTCAAGCTTAAACATGTTGAGAAACATCTTTTTATGCATCAAAATGTTAAGAATTATGTTTTCAAAATGTTGAGAAACATGTTTTAACGCATCAACATGTTGAGAAACATGTTCTGACGCTTCAACATGTTGAGAAACGTGTTTTCAAACTTAAACATGTTGAGCAACATGTTTTCAAGCTTAAACACGTTGAGAAACATCTTTTTACGCATCAAAATGTTAAGAAACATGTTTTCAAGATGTTGAGAAACAGGGTTCCCGCATCAACATGTTGAGCAACATGTTTTCAAGCTTAAACATGATGAGAAGCAGGTATTTACGCATCAAAATGTTAAGCAATATGTTTCCAAGGTTAAACATGATGAGAAACATGTTTTCAACATGTTGAGAAACATGTTTTCAAGCTTAAACATGTTGAACAACATGTTTTCAAGCTTAAACATGTTGAGCAACTTGTTTTCAAGCTTAAACATGATGAGAAACATGTTTTTACGCATCAAGATGTTAAGAAACATGTTTTCAAGATGTTGAGAAACATATTTTCACGCATCAACATGTTGAGCAACATGTTTTCCAGCTTAAACACGATGAGAAACATCTTTTTACGCATCAACATGTTGAGCAACGTGTTTTCAAGCTTAAACATGTTGAGCAACATAATTTCACACTTCAATATGTTGAGTAACTAACTTTTTTTTTCTATTCATTACCACAAGTGAAAATGAAAAAAATTCTTAAATTAAAAAAAAAAAAAAAAAAAAAAAAAAAAAACACGATTTATAGGAATATTTTTACTGTTTTTCTTATTTAAAAAAAAATCGTTTTAATTTTTTGTCTTGCAACAGTGAAGGCGCCTTTTTTTCTTTTCAAAAAGGCGCACCAGGAAAATCTTGGCAGCTCGGGGTGCCAATCCGTTTCTGGATGATTTGGTGTATCCATCTCTGATTTTGATATGGTGTCAATGAAAAACACAAAACTTTTTAAAGGAAACACGCAAGTGGAACTCGAAACAAAAGCGTCGCCGCACAAAGAAATACTCCCACAATTATTTTTCTTTTGCCTGATGCAGATCCCTGACTTTAAAAGAAGACATTTATCATTAAAAATAACAATCTCGTCGGGGAAAAGTAAAAAAAAATGGAGCAATTAAATCTTCATCTCAACACTAGTTTCAAAAAGTTTTTCCTTAAGACCAGTCAATAACTTTTATTTTATAACAGTCAGCACTTTTTTAATCCCAGTTTTCTCGCTTTCCTTTTTTGAGATCATGGCTTAAAAGTAAAAAGCAGAAAGTTTCTTAATTTAAATAAATTTAGTTATTTTTAGAAAATTGCGATTCGATTTTTACCTTACTTTCCCGAAAAATGTCCCGTGGTGTTTCTGTTTCTTTCTTTTTTTTTTTTTCTTCCCTCTTCACAACTTTTTACATTTTAATCAAGTAAATAGGTATTACAGTTTAAAGACGCCATGCTTCTTCAGTTTCCTTCTTTATTTTTTCCTCTTTCACGATTCCAATCAAAAACCAGTCCGAAAACAACATTTTTACGGAGGGAATGTCACCGGGACAATCATACAAAGAAATTTTGGAAGTTCTTTTTTTTTTTTTTTTAAATCAAAAGGACTTCATTAATTTTAAAATTTTCACTGTCAGGATCAATGTCAGTTATTCCGGGACTAATAAATGAGGTTAGAATTGTTTGTCGTTGGAAGAAAAACCAGTCTGAAAAAAAAAAAAAAAAAAAAAAAAAAAAACTGAAACAAGGTAGCCATTGTCCATACTTATGCTTTATTATCATGTTAATTTTTAAGGAAAAAAAAAAAAAAAAAAAAAAAAAAAACCAAACTACTTATAAAATTATAAAATAAATATAAATTCGGCCTGTTTCCACGGAGGTATATGCCAAAGTCAGGTTGACAATCGACCTACCTTATGATATCCAACCGGGAGACTTGTCGACAAAGCTCTTAATAATTTATGTGATTCCAGCACGGAATTTAGAATCCGTTTCATAATTTATAAATAGCCGAAATAAATAAATCCTCCGATTCCATGATTATTTTTTTTTTTTACAATTTTTTTTTTTTTTAGAAGAATCTTTGAGGGGATTGATCCTTGACCTTTTGTTTTAAGAATAAAATAGCCATTCTTTAATTAACAAGGTTTTGGTATTCATCGTTTAAAAAAAAAATTTAGATAAGCGAATATCAATTGATGCCTGTAATTAATCGATATAATCGCGGCCATTAATATATTTTAACGATTGCCGATGTATCGGATACTTATAAATAATTCGGGGTAACGGTTATAACAAGAGATACTCGCGTTATAATAAAAGCTCAGTCACGGCCTTGTAAGTATACCGAATACCAACTCAGCAGTTTTTTTTTTCCCTTTACTTTAATGGTTCATCCTAATTTTCATATGTAAATTGATACATGAAACACTCCTTAATAAAAGTATTTATTTTTTAAAAAAATGATTGTCAGTTAAAAAAAAAAAAATGTTTCCTTTTCCCGAGAAAAAGGGTAAGAAGCGACAACAGGAAAACTCGGCTAAAACCAACTACTGTGCAAAAAGGTTTATTTTGTCCTAGGGTTATGCTTTTGTTCGATAAATTTTCAAATTAACTGCATGATTTTTGTAGTGATTTCATGGTGCGTGGTTTTTTATGAGTACACGTCTGTCGGTTAATGCAGAAGAATTCTAAAAGAGGAAAAATTTTTTAAGGTAAAAAAAAGAAAGGTCCGGAATTTTTTTGCAATTCATAACCTTTTTCTTTGTCATGAATTTTTGTTCCCCCAATTCACAAGCCTGTCTTTTTTTTTTTTTTTTTTTAAGGTTATGCACGTTTTACCAGCTGAAAACAAGTATGAGGTGTGCTCGAGAGGTTACTCACTCCCCGAAAAATTGTTCATAGTAATTCCGAGTAATTAAAAATAATTCAATAATAAATTCAGTTAATTCATGAGTAATTTAAAGAATTTCGAAAGCAATGTTTACGGTGTTTGAAGAGTGAGCAACTGAGCATCCCCTATCCCATATCCCATGTCCCTATTGTCCATATCAGGCCGAAATTTCACGCTAAAACATGTAGCAGTAACATGTTGCCAACAAGTTACTCAACATGTTGAAGCGAAAAAACATGTTGCGCAACACTGAAAAATGAAGAATAAAAATTTTTAAATGTTGAGCAACATGTCGGCAACATGTTCCTAGCGCTGAAACTTTTTGAGCACCATATTACTGCAACATCACGACCATAGAACCAAAGAGTGCTATCACTTTTTGACTTTTCGTAAGCTAAACATCGAAATTTTTTTCAGATAGCGCCCTTTGGTTCTAACGTAGCGACATGTTACTGCAACATGTTTTCGCGTGGAATTGTGACCTCAGACTTTTTGATACCATAATTCCGGCGCTGGAGTCAATTGACGTATCTCTATCATATATATCTCTATCTATTTATATGTGTCTCCAATCATATTTATTATGTAGATACGTCATTTTACTTCTGGCGCACGGCAACAAATTTATTTTGAAATCCTGGAGTGACCTTGAATAAGTTCACCAGCTCACTATCAAAGCAGAATTTCGATCTGGCTCCCGACATATGGCACTTAGTGGCAAAAAAAAAAAAAAAAAAAAACCTATCTGCTTGTGATGCAATCTTAGGCAATAGTCGTCTGATAAGGCCGCAATTTCAAGATGAAACATGTTGCAGTAACTTGTTGCAGGATATAAAAAAGTTGCCAACGTTGGAAAATTAAAAATAAAAATGCTGCCGACACGTTTCTATGCTACAACATGTTGCCAACAAGTCGTTCAAAATTGCTTCTAAGCTGCAACATGTTGTTCAACATTGCTTCTATCCTGCAATATGTTGTTCAACATTACTTCTATGTGGCAATAATTTGCTCAACATTGCTTCTATGCTGCAATGTGTTGTTCAACATTGCTTCTATGCTGCAATATGTTGTTCAACATTGCTTCTAAGCTGCAATATGTTGTTCAACATTGCTTCTATGCTGCAATATGTTGTTCAACATTGCTTCTATGCTGCAATATGTTGTTCAACATTGCTTCTATGCTGCAATATGTTGTTCAACATTGTTTCTAAGCTGCGCCGTGTTGTTCAAAATTGCTTCTAAGCTGCAACATGTTGTTCAACATTGCTTCTAAGCTGCACCATGTTGTTCAATATGGCTTCTATGCTGCAATGTGTTGCTCAACATGGCTTCTAAGCTGCACCATGTTGTTTAACATGACTTCTAAGCTGCAATATGTTGTTCAACATTGCTTCTAAGCTGCACCATGTTGTTCAATATGGCTTCTATGCTGCAATGTGTTGCTCAACATTGTTTCTAAGCTGCACCATGTTGTTCAATATGGCTTCTAAGCTGCACCATGTTGTTCAACATTGCTTCTAAGCTGCAACATATTGCCGCAACAAGCTACTTTTAAGTTCTTTTAAGTTCCGCAAAAAAATTTATATAAACCCCGCAGCATGTCTCAGATTTTGCGAAAATTTTCAAGGCCGAGGAAAATACATTGCTAAAATACGCAGATCATTTCCGCCATTCTTTACTTATTTTAATTGTACTGTACATCACTGTATTACCCTTTTTAATCTACCTCTTTCTTCACCTTTTTTACACCTCCCCTTATTTCCTCGCATTTCTAATTCAATCGCAGCTTTAGTCAAGCATAAAAACGCGTACCAACTCAATGATTTTTACATCTGAAACTATAAAAGGGTTAAATATGCCATTGAACGATGTTTTATACTTAAAAGTCCCCACAAAATAACAAACCATATCATTTTAACAAAAATCTGGTTAATCCCATTAAGGAAACAACGAAAAAAAATTATATTTTTTTTTGGAAAAAAAAAAACCAACTTCCTCTTCCAAAACACTGATCAGAAAATTAAAGGAAGAAGAGTATTATAGTATCGGACAGCTGCAAGGCTTGTTGTATAAAACTGTAGCCGACATGGAGTCGCTCCCTGAGCCGATTTCTTCCGTTAGTTACAAACATTATTTACTACTTTTATAAAATATTAAACGTTCTCGCATGTCGGAATCAAGGAAACACGACACGTTCAATTATTACTGTGAGAAACTGACCATTCATCTTACCAAATAAAGTACTTTTTATCCCGGATTTTACCTCTTTATTTTTTACTTTTTTTTTCTCTTTTTTTTTTTTTTAAACTTAATTTTTTTTTCTGTTTGTTTTGTGTTGTGCTTTCATAAAGTTAGAAATTTAGAGCCGAAACTATAAGCCGATTTTGCATTATTCCCACCTCATCGCCTTCAAAAGCATATACGATTTTAATATGTTTCCATGTAATCACGAGATTATTACACCGCCGTAACCGTTTATTAACTCTATTTTAGGAAGGCGAAAGTTTGAGACTTAAAATATGGAGGGAACGAAAATCTCCTCTTTGAGATAAAGAAAAGGATTTATAATTTAATCGACACGAGCCAAAAAAAAAAAGAAATTCGCCGGAAGCAAATCGGATTTAACAATAATTAAATTTAAAAAAAAATTGTTTGTAAGCGAAGGGCTTATAAAATCACGAAAATTTTCACGCGAGTTTCAAAATATTTGGAAAAAGTCAGAGACTTATCCCAACGTAGGACTCTTTATGGGCCTTTTATGCATAAAAACCTTTTTTTAGGCAGCAGAAAAAAAAAAAAAAAAAAAAAACCTCAAAAAGAATTTTTGATTTAGTAATTGACGCACGAGTTATTTATAAAAAAAAAGATGCGTCGCATAACAAGGAGAAACACTGGAAGAAGGGAAAAAGTCGCTTCGTACATGTTGTCAAGAATGCGAAGTAAAAATATGATATGATATAAAATAAAATAAAAATAAATAAAGCTCCTGGAATTCCTAGCATATAAAGATATCAAACAAAAGAAGTAGTTGGTGAAAATATTTTTTTTTTTTTTTTGGAAGTCTCAGGAATCTGAGAGGCAGGAAAAAGAGAAAGAAAAAAAAAAGAAAATAGAAAGATCTGTTTTCAAACGATAATTTTCTCGCTCTCAAATTTCAAGTTTTCCCTATTTTTATTATATTTATTTTATTTAGCTATTGACGGATCCGAACAAAAATTTTTCGGCTTATAGACTGTTCCCAAAAAATAATTCTGAACGAGCACTTCTTCCTTTATAATTTTCGCCGTCAGTTCAGTGAAATACTGGCTGTTTAACATAACTACCTTTCATAACTACCTGAATCCATCATCGAAAATATCGAGTTCCAGATTTTTTTCTGGCGAAGTTTTCATTGAGAATTCTAGCTGAAACCTCAACTGATGGAAACGCTACACATGGAATTGGTCAGCAAGCTCATCCTCGACTCGTTCTTTAATAATTCGCCAGAACTAGTCATTATTTTTTTTTTTTTTTAAACATGTAAAATTAAAATGTCCACAAATTTTAGAGTCACGTCTTAAAGACATTTTTCGAACATGTCGACAATACTTCTTTAACACTTGGAAACCGAGATAATAAATATAATGATTCAAAAAAACCATGAAATCAATAAAAACTATACGGGGGATAAAAATCATATTGTACAAAATCCATAACGAACTTAATCCTATCTGTGGAGTTCATCCTTCGTAATGCCGTTTACACCGATCACGTTGATTCGAATTATTTGAATGAATTTTTTGTTAAAAAGGTTTACTTTTTTTTAAACGAGTGGCTGTAAGAGTCATTTATTTCACAATGGTGCAAATTTACTACCGAACATGTTAAGCAAGTACGACGAACATTTTCTTGAATGGACACTTCTACCACCATGTTGAAAAAAATGTCCGTCCAACATATTGATTGAACATGTTCATCATGTGCAACAAAAATTTTTCTATGTACGATCAAGTGCATTAAAACTTCGGTGAATAAAAAGCATAAAAATGTTCCGTGAACATGTTTACCCAGGAAACATTTTTACCGAACATGATTGAAAAAGCCTCATTGCTTATGGCGAGCGTCACTTCCATATCAAGAAAAAATTTGGGTGAAAACGTTCGTTCAACATGTTCACTAAAGATGTTTGAAGTTTTAATCCAGTTCGCCGAAAATGCTGGTTGAGCTTTTGAACATGATTGTTCAGCAGTTGAACATATGATTAGGTACATGTTCAAACATGATTCGCTATGTTTAGGTACACGTTCAAACATGATTCGATATGTTTGGGTACATGTTCAAACATGATTAGATATGTAGATAAGTTTAGGTACCTGTTCAAATATAATTCGGTATGTTTAGGTACCTGTTCAAACATGATTAGATATGTTTAAACATGGTTCGCTGTATTTAGGCACACGTTTAAACATGATTCGATATGTTTGTGTACATGTTCAAACATGATTAGATATGTTTAGGTACCTGTTCAAACATGATTCGATATGTTTAGGTACATGTTTAAACATGATTCGATATGGTTAGGTATATAAATTCAAGCGTGCTTAAGTACTTGATTTGTATTTACATGGTACTTCCGCCACCCCCAAAGTCAATTTACTTCCATCAGTTAAACATGAAGGACATCTAATAACTAGAGTGCCCCGCTCCGAGCAGGGCAGGAGGAACGGGGGGGGGGGGGTCAAAATGGCGAAAAAACGGCGTTAGGTTTGAAGAATCTTTAAAAATTAAAGATTCTTACAAAAAAAAGTATGCATTTTTTTTTTTTGCTAAACTAAAGTGACTAATGTTTGTCACTTTGATTTACATTGAATATGCTTGGCGAACAAGTTGGTCTTTAAAAAAAAATGGAGGACATGTTCGGTGAACATGTCGAACAAACATTTTCACCCAACATTTTCCTTAATATGTAGGGGACGATCTATATAAGCAATGAGGCTTTTAGGAACATGTTCGGTGTAAATGTTTATAACATGTTGGGTGAACACGTTATGTTCGGTGAACTTGTCATTTCGTCATTTTCATCCAACTCTAACATATTCACCCAACATGTTCGGCGTGAAATTGCGCCCTTTTTTGTAAACATTATAGAGAGACATTTTGTACCAGACATTTTGTTAAAAAAGGAATCTCAGAAAAAAAAATTTATTTAAGTCGAATTTCAAGTCAAAGTTACAAGGTCACCTATATATTATGTAAGCATAATTTTGGAAATTTTAGATTCCCCCTCCCCACCCCCTTTATTCCGTAAGATTTCAGTCCCAAACCCCCCTTCAAAATCGACATTTTGTTCTTACGTAAGATTTTGCAAGCCCCCTTCCCACTTACTGGTAAGCAATAGTAAGATTTTTCCAGATCTCCCCCCCCCCCCCGTAATATGTCGACGACCCTATTACCGCTTATAAGATATTTATTTCATACCTTTTCGACGGTGAGGCGAATAAGATTCATCGCTTTAAAAAAACGACGGAAATGTGACTTAGCAATTTTTAACGCGAAGCCTTATAAAACCGTCTCGGTGTAAACGACGTTTAAAAAAAAAAAAGCGACATTGGGAATTAGATAAGAGCATTACGGAGCGTGGAAGATAAAGAGAAGTAATGTTCTCTTATGGTCCACGAATGTACCGAAGGTACCTCCGTGTGTGGTCACAACAGGATAGGTGTTATTCTGATTGATTGCCACAACATGTTTATTGACTTTGTCTATTATCTTCTCTTTTTTTTAAAATTTAATCCCATTCAAAAAAGGGGGAAATTAAAAGAAAAAATTTAAAAAAACAAAAATTTATCTGTCGCTAACGCGGAATTTCCTCTTTTTCGGAAAAATTAAATTCGGACCACCCCGTACCCATTTAGCAAGGATGTACGTGTCATATATATCCTAGCAGATAAAAATATTCGAAAAAAAAAGACATGGTTCACCGATGTGGGCTGTACCTACTTTGTCATTACTCGGATAATAGATCAATCGACGTACGTTCCGCACGGACCTGGTTCTCGGTACCTCAAACTGTGCCTTTCACGAGTTACGTTATTTTCAACTGGACCACATGTACCAAGGATACATGACTAATTTTAACCATGGATAATTTCTCGTTTTGTCCTTTAAATCGATTTTTTTTTCAATTGGGTCCGAAAAACTCACTAGGAGGAAAACGGGACGCGAAGGAAGACAAAAAAAAAACAGTCCACCCTTTTCCTAGACTCCCATTCGTCTCCTCTCCCAAAGGGGGAAAAAAAACTGAATCGGGAGGAAAAACATTACGTTCACAAACAAGAATCCGAAAGAAAAGAAAACAAAACGACTGTGAAAGGAAAATAATTCTCACACTTGGACAAAAAGTGAAAATGAAAATAATAAAAGGATAAAAAAAAAAAAAAAAAAAAAAGTTCAATTTCCCCTTAAAGAGATTATGTCTGCTTTTAATTTGTTCATGTGACTTCCTCGCGCGGTCTAATTTGAAAAAATATTAGACGCCACATTGAATTTCGAATCATCGAAAATAATAAAAAGAGAATTTATTTGTTTTATTTGTTGTATGGTCCGCTGTTATGGATATCCCTCATCCCGAATAAAATCCAATCATAAAATCTAATAGGAAACAAAAAAAAAAAAAAAAAAAATTTTTTTTTTGTTTGTTTTTGCTATTTTAATTTAATTTTGTGTTTTTTTTTTTTTCCAGCAGATTTTTATTCGATTTAGTGTTTGATAGTGACAGACTCAGGCTCTCATCCGTTGTTTTTCCTAATATTTTTTTTTTTTCGACGTCATTACAGGAATGGAGCTGACGGTTTCCGAGAATTATGTGGAGATAATTATTATTTTAACGAGGAATTTTGGATTTGACTTTTTGGAAGGGAAAACTGAGGTGGGAAGGAAATGAAGGGAAGATATTTATAACGTATTTTTGAAATCGGTAGCTTCTTGCTCGTGATCCTTTTCCATGAAACGTGGTGGAATTTCAGTTCGCACCATCCGATCGTGAAAACAAGCACAGTAAAGATACATAATTTTCTCTTTGGGAGCGTTCAAATATTACGTAAGATTGAAAGGGGGGAGGGGGTACTCGAAATTCTTGCGATTTCTTAGTTGGAGGAGGGGGGGGGGGGAAGGAGTTTCGAAAATCTTACGTAAGAATTCCCATTACAACTTATTGTTCAGAATTTTTTTTAATTTCAAAAAATTAAGTTGCTTTCATTTTCTTTCGTATGTCTAAAGTAGAAAAATTGAAAATTTTTTTTCAAAAAATTTTAAGGGTGTAAATTCACTACGGAATGTTGGTCCAACGTGATGGTACAACAAGTTGGACCAACATGTTGTACCAACTTGTTGGACCAACATTCCACACTAATTTTGGCGTAGGAGTAAATTCAGCAATAGTCGACTCGTTCGCTTGTTGTCAAAAGCTTGTTGGTACCACAAGTTCGTCCAACATTCCAACAAATTGGTATAACATGTTTGTCCAACGTGTTGTACCAATATGTTGGTACATCAAGTTGGACAAACATGTAGTACCAACTTGTCGTACCAACATGTTTGACAATCGAACGAATTTACTCCTATGCCGAAATTAGTACGGAAAGTTGGTCCAACAAGTTGGTCCAACAAGTTGGTACAACAAGCTGGTACAACATGTTGGTCCAACATTGCATAGTGACAAAAGAACGAATCGACTATTGCAAAATTTACTCCTACGCCGAAATTAAGTGAGGAATGTTGGTCCAACAAGTTGGCGCAACATGTTGGTACAACAAGTTCGACAAACATATTATACCAACTTGTTGGAATGTTGGACAAACTTGTTGTACCAACATGTTTGACAAGTGAACGAATCGACTATTGCAGAATTTACTCGTACGTCAAAATTAGTGTGAAATGTTGGTCCAAAAAGTTGGTACAACAAGTTGGTACAACATGTTAATCCAACTTGTTGTACCAACATGTTGGTTCAACATTCCATAGTGAATTTGCACCCCAAGGAAGCCGTCCATAAATTACGTTAGCATTATTTTGGCCACTTTTGACCCCCTTCCCCCCTTGTCAGCAAAGGTTAGAATTTCGAGACCATCTCTAAAATTACGCTAAATTTTGGTTACCCCCGAAAATTAAAAAAAAAAATTTTTTAATTAATATTAATCATTAAAAAATCTGAAATTCTTTGGAACTTAAATTTTGCAAAAAAAGAAAAAAAAAAGGTTTATTTTTTTTTTTTTAATTTAGAGCAAATGCGCGGGTAAAATTGAAATCGTTTCTTTTCTTCTTTTAAGTGAGTTAGGTTATATAGTTTAAAAAATTCTCATAAAATAGTAAAATAGTAATAATCAGGAATTTCTTCAAATAGTATATTCAGGAACGTTAATTTCTTCAGAATTATTTCGATTGGTCAAAATCTTTTACTCTTACAAAACCATTCAGAAGCTTCTTCATGGAATCAATTTTTTTCTCTTTCAAAGTCTACTTCACTCACAATTTAAGTAAATTTTTAAAGTCTCCAGATTTTTCTTTTTAACAACCCTTTCTCTAATTAATTAATTTTTTTTTTAAAAATACGGTATAAAAAAAAACTCTTTATGCTTTCAGTACAGAATAGCAATTTTTACAGGTCACGATTCTCTTCTTAGCAACAGCCCCAACCCCCGAATCCTTATTATTCAAAAAAAAAAAAAAAAAAAAAAAAAAAAAAAAAACTCACAACAACTACTCTTGTAATAATTAAAAATGCACGAGCGAAATAAATTAACGACAAAACCAAGATGGCTGACTCGTATGCATTTTCCTGATTGGTTCTTTTTCACCCCCTTGTCTTACATACTTGTTTCGTACTTCTTGTTAAAGACAAAAAAAAAAAAAAAAAAAAAAAAAAAAAAACCATTCATTATTCCTCTGCATAACATATGCTAAGCATGTTCGCTTATTTTTTTTTCGCACGTCTTTTTTTTTTTTTTTTTCTAAGCTCTTTTCATTTACTCTCGTTGAAAGGTTTAATAATTAAGTCGCTTATACCCTTATTTTACCAACGTATGAAACGTGTCAAGCTTTTTTCTTTACGAGGGAAAAAACAAAAGAAATTTTTTTTTTTTTGTTGGATGAATTTTTTTTTCGCCATCTTGTTTTTTTTCCTCTCGTGATTTATTTTTAAAAAAATTTTATGGATTTTCGGTCCGTGCCTTTTTTTTTTTTTTTTTTTTTTAGTGCGTTTGTGTGATTTGTATGAAAGTTGTAACAAGCAAAGCCGTTTTGAGGTTTGAAATACCGCGTATATTTTTAAAAACGCGGGGAAACGTTTCCCTCTCCCGAAAAACCAGTGAAGGAATTCCCCCAACTGAGACTGGCAAAATGGCTCCCCAAAGTCCCACAAATTTTTATTTTCTAAACAAGAATTACAAGTTTGAAAATTTCCATACATTCAACCATTTAAAAACAAGTCGTGTCGTTATTACGCAACACACATATACAAAGCAACTTTTTTTTGAACGTTTTTTTTATTTTTTTTTTTTTATTTTCGCAGGGAAAATCTTTTCGGTTTATTTTTAATAAATTTTTATTTTTTAATGAAAAAAAAAAAAAAAGGGAAGAAAACTCAGCAGCCTTGTTAATAATGATCCTTTTCTTTTTCTTTTCTAGGAAGATTAGTCTCTGCATGGTTCCATCCTTGTCACACTCAAACACTTTTTTTTTTTTTTTTCTTAAACAGATTTTAAACGCTCCAGACCAAAAAAATCATTCTACGTGAATTCATTCAAATTTTATAACCATGTCTTGGGTTATTGTTTGATGCGGCGTCGAATTCGAAGAAGCGACAGAAAAAGTTTTATAATTTTCGTAAATTGTATAAATTAAAATTTTAAAACGTTTTTCGCCATGCTAAAAGGGAGAACAGCACGAGATTATTCAAACGATGAGGTCTCAGAATGCGGGGCAGAACTTTTAATCTTTTTTTTTGTAAATGAGAAATGACACCTGCATTAAAGGTGATCAGGTGAATTCATATATTTTATATTTTTTTTGTATGCAACTTTAAGAAGAAAAAGAAATGTTTACCTTTCCCAAAAATCCTATATTTTGTGTCAAATCTATAAGTCACCTTTCGTCTATGTATAAGACCTGGTTAAAATGACGATCCATTGACTTCTAGATTTGAAACAAACTAGAGGCGTATTGACACCCGGGGGCGGAATTTTTTCGCACCCGCCGCCACCCCCCCCCCATTTCCCCCCTCTCAAAGCTTTTTTTAAATTAGTTACTTCGATTATCAGGTTTTTTACTATATTTGAATGTGAACGTTATTACAAAACTCATTTTACATTAAAATACAATTAAATACAATAATTTTAAATCGAATGAATATGTCGAAGATTTCATTATTTTGAATTTTAAATACAAATTGTAGGGACGATATTATTGGAAAGAGCTTACCTAGAAATGAGTCCTACGTTTCCACTCATTTTGACTTTTCTTTTTCAGCTGTTACTTTACATTTTTTTTTCCCCCAACCAACTTGACTCCCATTTTCTGTTGACGTCGCTGTATTCGTATTTGCCTTTGTTGCTGCCTCTTTCGTTTTCGCAATATTTTTAAAATCACTAAATTAATCACGACTTTAAAAAAACTAAAAACTTACTAAACCGTCATTACTCGATGACTACCGCGATAAAAGCGGTTGTCTTTAAGCAATAAAATGACAAGGGAGCAGGAAAAACCGAAGATCAGGTACTTGAAAATTTGAACCAAGAAATTTTGAGAAACATGAGGTATAATAATACCCTGGGACGTTCACTCTTTTTCAATTCAAAAAGTATTAACTTTTTTTTTTTTTCTTTTCTGAATAAAAATGTAATTTTAAGAAAAAATTTTTTTTTTTGGAATTCTGCAAAACATTTTTAAAATTGGGGGTAAAGAAAAAAAGGGGGACCAGAGAAAATCTTACGTAAGTCAAAGGGGGGTCAAAATATTCCTACTAAATCTTACGACAAGGGAGGGGGGAGAGGGTCGAAAACCCCGTTACGTATTACTGGAATGCTCCCTTATATGGGCTTTTCAAAAACGTGAACATCCACATGAAAATCCCCCACTAGGGAAATGGATGGAATTTGGAACGTTTTGTTTGTAAACAAAGTGTTTCTTTAAGACTTTAATTTGCACAACCTTCTAAGTACCTATTCCCAAGTGGGAGATTTTAACATGGACGGCCAAAAAACTCAAGGTCATTGCGCGACCTCAAGATGACCTTCTGATGAAAATCTGAAATAAAAATTAAGGTTTGTGGTGTTGCTAAAAGGCACCCATTCCATTCAGCGGTTTTCATATTCCGAAATTCGTGTTTTTCTGCCCACCCTAGCGCACATCATTGTATGGCTACAGGGAGAGTAGGGTGCCCCTTCCCAGGGGCCCTAAAATATTTTTGAGACGATGTCACCCCCTCACCTTTATAATTTTGGTGGTTTTTACGATTAGTCGATTCTTCAAAGAAAGAAAAAAAAATAAAACAAGGAGAATGGTAATGGGGGTGCATACGCACCCCATTAAACTTTCTCGCGGCTTTATTGGTGGGAAAAAGAAGTGGAAATAAAGAAAAAATGTAAAAAATCAAGTTTAGGTTTTCAAAGGGTATTAATTAAACCCGAGGTACACGATTCCCGCTGTACCCACATAGTGAATCCCAATTTTGGAAAAATAATTTCATATTCGGATTCCTCTACCCCGAAAATATTTTCAAAAATCCGGTTAGTTTTTTGATCCGAGGTCCGCGAAATCCGCTGTACCCACAAAAAAAATCCGAATTATGGATTGTTCCTGGAACTCGAGATATCGATATGACTTAATCGATATATCGATATGACTTAATCGATATATCGATATGACTTATTACGTAATTCGAGATATCGATTTTTAGGCCTAATTTACACGTAGCCTAATCCTCATAATTTGTGAACCAATCATCCGAATTCAACCAAATTTTGATGGTATGATACTTTGACCAATATCTACTACAGTACGAAAATTGGTGATGATTTGTAGCCGGGTTCGAGATTTATCGTCGCAAGAAAAAAACCAAATTTAAAAGTTCAAATATTTGCCGTTTACGTAATTTTTTAAATTTTTAAAAAATAAGAAAAGACCCCCTCTTATTTTTCGACGAAAAATATGTGTGCAAAATTTCCTTTTGATCCGATGCGTAATAGCGGAGAAAAAACTCCGGGCGTACGAGGCGGACAACCGGGAACTCAGAATTTTATTCTAAGTATAACTATATAAGTTTCATGTAGAAACTGGCAGGATTAACGATTTTCCCTTTTCCGACCACGGCCATACTTTCTTCGCGCCCGCTTCGCGGCCACTCGAAAGTAAAATAAAAAAAATAATTGCAAATAAAATTTAATCTCATCCTTTTTTTTCGCCCATTAGAAGAAAACTAAATAATATTATTTTTTTTTTTTTTAGGCTGGGCGTTAGAAAACCGGGGATGGATATGCACACTGTAGGATATCGGATACGATAAGAGCTTACCGTATTTAGATTTATGTGTGTTACGTGAGTTCGAATGTAATCGCATTCTATAAATTCAATTAACATCCAAGTGTAAAAAAATTAATTTGGGTTTAAAACGTGAGATTCGTATTGAGGAATTCCACAAACGGACAGGCATGCCCATTTCGAATATCTTATTCCCCAACCCGATAAAAAAAAAAAAAAAAAAAATTGCCTATTTAAAAAAAAGACTGAAAACTTCACACCTGAGGGGGAAAAAAATGTATTCATCAAGTGGCTTTTTCTCGGGAGCAGAGAGAGAGAGAGAGAAGGAAGAGGTGAAATGGGGAGGGAGGAATACTCATAAACCATTCTCCCACTTTTGTGGAAAAAAAAAAGTTTTGACAACGCGAAAACAAATTACCGAGAATGGATTCATAAGATAAGGAAAGAAAAGAAAAGTTCTGCTTTAAAAAAGGAAAAAAAAAAGATGAGCTAATAATTAAAAAAAAAAAAAAAAAAAAAAAAAAAAAGGAAGTAAGAAATAATTTTTGAGTAGCTAAAATCAATTTTCTCATTTACAGCTAATTATGGTAAACTCGAAGAATGGTACCCGCAGAGTTTTAAACGCATAAGTCAGGTTTTCAAGATGAAAAAAATATGATAACTTAATGTTTTATTAAAACGCATTACTTTTAATTTATATGGATTTTTTTTAAAAAGACATGTCTTTTTCGAATGGTATTTAAATTTTTTTTCCTTAATTTTTGAATATAATTAGGCCTAGTCTTTTTTTTTTTTTTTCATGAAATCTCGTGACTTTTAATCGATCATCCCTTTATTTAAAAAAAAAAAAAAATATTTTTTTAAAAAAAACACAGAGGAATGCGAGTTTCTCACGGTGATTTGTAACGATTTTTCGGACACCCCGACGGCCCGCTGGGTATTCGAACGGTACCGATTCGTTACGATATTAAAATGTTACCACCTGATGTTTAGGGTGGCCGATCTGATTCATTTAAAAAAAAAAAAAATGCCAATTTATTTATATATTTTTTTTTAGCTAATATTAAAATTTTTTAAAAACCGATCGACATTGAACCACCAAAAAAAAATTTTCTTACGTCTCAATAAGTTTTAAATCATTTTTTTTTTACGCGGTGCATTTCTCCGATTCTTATGCCAAAGATATTTTTTTAATGATTTATTGTCAAAAGGCGTTTTCCACTATTTTAAAGTAATCGTAAAAAAAAAAAAGAAAAAAGATAAGTGTGCTTTTGTATTTATATTGGAGGAGTGGGGATAGAATGGCAAGCGCCACGTTTTTAATGGTAAAATAAAATCCAATTCCCTGGGGGTACTCAACGTAGCTCTCGCTAATTCAAAATTAATACCTTTGCCAGACTCAATCTGCACCATGCTTGTTATCCTTTCAGTTTTATTACCATCACTGAAAATTTAACATGGTTTTGGTTAAACAATAATTTCCGAGTCGGCACGATTTATAAAAATAATAAAATAAAAAAATAATCGGGATTCTTTTTTTCACTAATTTTAACTTTTTTTTTTTTTTTTTTTTTTTTTTTTAATATTTCAAAAATTTGACAAAAAAAGTTGATGCGTCTCAATTTTTTCCGGCTACTTTTTTTTTTCTTGTCTGATTCATAACGGATAATAAATTTTAAACTTTTTTTTTTTTTTTTTTTTTTTTTTTTAAAGATTCGTGTAATTTATTAGATTAACAGTCTGTCATTTTTTTTTTCAACTTCTCCTCTCCTCGGTGATGAATTATATCCTTGTTTAATAGTAAACTGTAGGTTAAAAGATAATTTTAATTGATCATTCGCAATAATAAAAAAATTTAAACTGTTATTTTATTACCGTCTTTATATCAGGATATGGTATCTATCGTTACGCAAAAATTTATATTTTTCCCTTTCGTTTCATTAAAAGCGGGAAAAGCACAAAAGGAGGCATATCGATGTCGATCTAGTTAACTTTTTCCGGTTTGACACACTGGTTTTTGACGACTTTTTTCGTCGCTGGATTTCATTCTGGTTTCTGGTTCAAATTTCAAACTATTCAATCCAAAGTTTTTTCAAGGTCGGCCAGATTTCCGGTCAGAAAAAAAGCAGACAGAATTTGATAGCAGGTGATAAAAACTGAGGTGGAGAATGATACATGAAGGCGGAAAGCGTTTTTTAGATCCCTAAATAAAAAGAGGAGAAGAAAAGCACAGAGGATAAGAGAGGAGAAAATTTTAAGGACCATTACCTGAGGTGAGGCATTGGTAAAAAAAAAATTCCAAAATCGTTATTATTGGTTGCAAAAAGCTAAAGATTGACCTACTTTTGGATTGTATTTTGGACTGCTGATTCTGAAGTCAGAAGTTAAACAAATTTAATATCCGAAATGGCAGAGCGTTCCCGACCATTTTTCCTAAAAAAATAAAGTCAATGTGGTCCATTTTTCTTAAAAATTTT
Source organism: Liposcelis bostrychophila (assembly GCA_037577465.1). Lineage (NCBI taxonomy): Eukaryota > Metazoa > Arthropoda > Insecta > Psocodea > Liposcelididae > Liposcelis > Liposcelis bostrychophila. The sequence continues at coordinate 19,740,616 of CM075207.1, forward strand.
GGTTCCTAAAATTTTTTTCCTTAATTTTCAATTTTTCGAAAATTTTTGGATTTCTGAAATAAAATTTCCTAAAATAAATATTTTTCCTAATTTTTTAAACCCATAAAGGGATTTTAGGAAATTTAATTTTAGGGATTTTAAGAAATTTTATGTTAGGAATCAAAAAATTTTAGGAAAATTAAAAATTGGAAAAAGAAAATAGTTAGGGAAAATGGGATTAGGAGTTAATTTTTTTTTAGGAAAAATGCATTAGGAATGACTTTTGTTAAGGACAAATGGATTTGTCTGTATTATGCTGTATTTCTACTTTAAAATGTGCCTGTAAGCACTTAGATTTTTCCATTTAAAATACATGGGGATTTTTCGGTTTTTACAGAATTTTTTTTTCTGCGAAAAGGACAGGGGGTCGTCTATAAGCCACGTTAGCACGTTACGAGGGAAAGGGGGTATTCAAAATGCTAAAGTTTGCTAACAAGAGGGGGGAGGGGTTTTACATACCTAAGTCAGCATATTATGTGTCATGTAATACACGTGAAGAAATAAAAATAATTTAGTAACTTAACTCAATTGAAAAAAAAAAAATTAATTTAATTTTTTCGGCATTTGTTTTAAGTGAAAAAAAAAAAACCTTTTCTTTGCAAAATTTAAGTTTTGAAGAATTTCAGGTTTTTTTAATGTTTAATATTAATTTTAAAAAAACATTTTAAGGGGGGGGGGTCCCGAAATGCTAACGTTTGATGACGAGGGGGGAGGGGGCCAAAATTGCCAAAATAATGCTTACGTGATTTATGGACGACCCCCAGATAAAAATTTGATCACTTGGTCCAGCTACTACTTACATATGAAGTAATCGATAAAAATTTCAAAAACTTAAATCAGACCATTTTCCAGTGTTCTGAGCCTGCTTAAAAATCGTGTTATTAGCGGGTTTTAGGCATATTTTCAAATTCTCACGCAAAATTGAAAATGGCCAAACTGAAGTTTTTGACATTTTTATCGATTACTATATATATAAGTAGTAACTGGGCCAAGTGATCAAATTTTCATCTGCCCATTTGGCAGAAAAAAAAATATGCTGTAAAAATCGAAAAGTTCCCATGTATTTTAAATGGAAAAATCGGAGTGCTTACAGGCATGTGTTAGAATAGAGATACAGAGCTCAGGTTTTGCACACAATATTTTTGATTTTTTGGAGACTTTTGAAAGGGAGCCCCAACAAAAATATTTTACACCCCCTCATAACGGGCACCCTACTATAAAGTGCGTGTATTAGTTTTCGGCTGTAGCAATAGTTACAGTTAAAAAAAAAAAAGTGGCACAAGAGCAAATGGGCAGGATGAACCGAAGAGCAAGTTCTCCTTAGTTGCTGACGTGTGTTTCAGTATTTTCCGTGGTACAAATCAAAATTACGAAACCCCCTCTCCCTCCCCTATTCTTCCTTTCAATCGGGGACGAACAGAGACAAGCATAGAAAGAAGGGAAATAAAGAAATAAAAGGGTAGTCTGAGAGGGAAAGAGGGCGAGATAAATAAGAGATACACAGAACGAAGAGAGCAAAGAAACGCATTATTTACAAATACTTTAAAAAAAAAAATCTGGAATACGAACTGAAGATAAGCTTCAGCATAAAAACCCCTTCTTAACCCAACTTTGATTGTCCCGGTTTTAACCAGACTCCTCCAATTAGCAAGTTCCTTTTTTAATATAAAAAAAAAAGTCGTCAAACAAAAGAGAAGAAAATCCTTTTTGGGCTTTCCCTCTCAACTGCTGCTGCCACGGGAAAGCAAACAAGAAAACTGCATTTAAGGATAAAACGCTCCTTCTGATCCCCGTGTTTTATTTACTTTACAACGAAAATGCTAAGATAATTATAACGTTTAATAAACATTTACAAATTACCCGGATATTATTACCCCGAGTTTCTAATTATGGGAATGAAGAAAATCTTATTTTTATAGGTTGACAAATGGCTCTGCCTTGAAATTCAACACCCTGTAGGTAACCTTTAAAAGAAAGAAGAAAGAAAAAAAAAAGAAAGGAGGAAAAATATTAATGACTTCAAAATATGTAGCGTATAAGTATTAATTTTCGAAGAGCGATTAACCGAAAAATTTTTCGGGGGTAATAATTGATTGGGTGTCATTATAGTTTTAATGAGGAAACGGACTCGGGTTTTTGTTACTGACTTTTTTTTTTTTCTTCTTTAAGGTGTTAAAGAATATAGAAGTGAAGAGAAAGAGAGAGAGAGAAGCGCGCAGCTCAAGTGCCGAGTGTTAATAGATAATATATGATGTGTCGGTATGCAATTAACACGTAAGACAAATCGCTTTATACAACAAGATAATGGGCTCTATTAAAATGAGCAACGTGGGACTCGTAATTTTCGGAAGCTGTTGCCAAACGGGGCGAATGCCCTCATCTTCCCCTCCCCCCTCTCTTTTTTAAACGCGGGGAATTATGATTTTTTCCGAAGTAGATCATGAACCTCGTTATTAATAACCTACGAAATTAGACGTCAACATAAGATCGAATTTGAACTATAAAAACGACTCGTTGTTATTGATTAACCGATAAGGAACAATAATTGGTTTCTTTTTTTTTTTTTTTTAAACTACTTCACAATAATGATTTTTTTTTTTTAAACTTTCTCGGAACTCAGGAAAATGGCAATAATTATTCGGAGGTAGCAATTTCACGTGTGGCACTCGAATAAAAAAAAAAAAATTACGTATGAATCAAGGCAGGAAAAAAAAAAAAATAATAATCGTATAAATCTTGTTAAACGATTGGCCTGATGGGGAGGAGTCCTCATTCCGACACCTTCGGCCGAAATGCCTGGCCGACAAAAAAGCGAACCCGTTCAACATAAAACCCAAACCCGAACGAACTCCTGTTATTTAATATTTAAAATAAAGTTACCCGAAAGTTCCGACAAAAATTATATCGGTTTGCAACATCGAAGGTCCAGAAATAATTTAAGTTAATTATTTTTTTTAACATAACAGAAAATTCGAAAAGGTGCTCCGGTTAGCTCCTTCGAAAATACTTATCCACTAACCTTCGCTCATAATAATACTCGAAAACATGGTTTTAAATAAATTGAAAAATTTATTGAGTCTGGCTTAACGGGTCATCATCATCATCATCATCATCATCATCTGGGTTTCACCATGAGGTATAGGATGTTACCAATTAAATCTACACGGTTTTTTTATTTTTGAATCACTCATGCGAGAGATTTTTTTTTTTTTTTTCTCCTCCTCGGTGACTGGCTGGTTGGTTTGGCTCCCCCCGCGATGACGGGAATCGGATGCAATTAAGTTGACAAAATTAATTGGTTATTGGGTGTATTTAATTTTAAAAGCATTATTAAACAGCGAGGACAGGAATACCGCTTGTTAGTCGGCTCGGTTATATCATTTAAATTAAATAAGTTTTTTTTTTTTTTTTTTTTTTTTAAAGAAGGGAAATCTTGACATCTTTATTTCCTGATGGTGAAATGCAATAAATTAGTTGAGTAATGCTTTTTCCTTTGGATTTTGCGCAAGGATTTAAATTTTTGAAAAGAGATTAAATGCCAAAAAATAGCTACGGGGGACGCCATTTTGTTTGTTTACGCAGAATCGTTATGGAAATTTTTTTTTTTTTTTTTTTTTTTTAATATTTGGGTGACGTAAAAAAAATATCAGATTTTGCTTAGACGCGAATGATGAGACCAATCACGTTCAGGTAACTGGGCTTTGAAAATCTGCAGTGAACAAAATAATTATTTGTTCAGGAGTGAATTTTCTGCAAGTTGCGAAAGGTTATGGCTTAAAGCGAAAAATATTTCAAGGTGGAAAAGAGTGTTGTTTAAATTACACGTTCTTTGTTTGCTAACGCCTAAGTTAAACATCCCTTTCAAAAGGGATGGGAAAGTTGAGGAGCTTTTTAATGCGTTTGTTTTTCATAAAAATTAGGTCTTATTCTCGATCGGTGCCAATTTTTTTCCTATAGCCCGAAATGTAAAAACGCCACTTTGGATCATTTGTTTCTTATGAAAATGGCCGAAAACATCAACAAAACGAAAAATTTTTAAAGGAGGTTCTACAGGTGAATTCGAGATTCTTAGCTGATCGTTCTCCTGCAACTTAAACATAGGCGAAACTTTGTTTATTTTTGAAGAATGGTTTTTCCGCCTAAAAAAATTTAATTGCAATCGAATAATTTTGTTAAAGTCTTGCGAATAATTTTTAAAAAATTATTCGATTATTCGAATTATAAAATTATTCAATTTTTTTAAAATTATTCGGATATGATGGCGGAAAGTGTTTCCATTTCGGCCAACTGACCCTATTCCTTGTGATTTTTCACCGAGTAACAACTAGCCCAAAAAATGGTTCTCACGGTTGTTAAATGGCAACTATATAAATGGGACAGTAAGAAATATGGGTAGGGCAGTTTCTTTTCCCATAGTCAATTTAAATATGGGGCAGTTTTTTAAATAAATTGGCAGTTAATTAGTTTCTTTCGGGGCAATAAATTTTTATATTTTCGGGAAGTTGCAGAGTGGCAGTAACTAATAATCGAAGGGCAGTATTTTTTTATAAAGCTAATTTATACGTTTCTATTTGTCTGCACAAATATTTTTTAAAGAACGCAGGGCATTATTCACCTGCAGAACATGGTTGGGCGAACATGTTGTACCAACATGTTTGGCAAGCGAACGAATCGACAATTGCAGAATTTACTCCTACGCCGAAATTCAATTCTTGGCCAACAATTTGGACCAACATTCCACACTAATTTCGGCGTAGGAGTAAATTCTGCAATAGTCGATTCGTTCGTTTGTCAAACATGTTTGTCCAACTTGTGGCACCGACATGTTTGAAAAGGCCTGAAATGAATTTGCACCTGTCGGGTGCAAATGTGGAATGATAAACCAACTTCGGTCACTGTGGAATGTTAAACTAACATGTTAGTACAACAAGTTGGGCCAACATGCTGTACCAACTTGTTGTACCAACTTGCTGTACCAATTTGTTGGAACAACATTTTACACTAATTTTGGCGTAAGGGTGCAAATTCACTATGGAATGTTGGACCAACATGTTGTACCAACTTGTACCAACTTGTTGGGCCAAACATTCCACACTAATTTCGGCGTAGCAGTAAATTCTGCAATTGTCGATTTCTTCGCTTGTCAAACATGTTGGTGCAGCAAGTTCGTCAAACATTCCAACAAGTTGGTATAACATGTCTGTCCAACTTGTTGTACCAACATGTTGGTCTAACATTCCATAGTGAATTTGCACCTTTACTGCCAAAATATTTTTTTTACTACCAAAATAATTTTTCTACTGCCCAAAATTGTACTGCCAATGAAAAACTGCCATATTATTAAATTTACTGTCAATCTATTAAAAAAATTGCCATTTTATGGAAAAGTACTGCCCTACTATTAATAGATTATTGCTCCATTAAGTAGACGCCTTGTTAAATCGTTAGATAAAGAGTTGGGAAAAGCAGTCCCTTCCTCACCTCCTCCCAACTGATTTTTTCCATAAATTGAAGAAAAATTTCAGAATTAATCCTCCCTCCTCTCCTTTTTCTTGCCATTGTTCTTTTGTGTAAGTAACAACTCCAAGACTGCTTAATATGGTCCTGATTCAGTTTTTTCATCAAGACAAACAAAACGTAAAAATCGAAATTTTTAGCATGAAATTATTAATAAGCATGAAATTAACGCCATGAAATTATTAATAAGTTCTAAGTATGTACCTAAGATCGGCTTTTTTTTTAATAACAAAAAATTAAGAATATTAATTTGAATTCAAGAACAAAATTCCTAGGATTCATTAAAAAATATAAAAAAAATAAAAAACCTAAGTAAACTGGGGGAAAAATGTTATGCGACAAAAACATTTCCAGTCGACGATGGAGATACCATCGAATGATTAAGATAGCTGAACGAACGAAAATAAATTAACTTTGAAATTCTCTCGTATATGCAACATTATAAAAAAAATAAAAACTGCATTCTTCTTTTTCAGATTCTTTAATTTTTAAACTTTCTATGCTCCAAACGCCTAAACTTCTTTACCCTAAAATACATAGAAAAAAAAAAAGAACATTCAGGAAGATTTCGAAAAAGGAAAGTATAAAGCGCAGAACTTCCGTATTAATAAAAAAAAAAGACCAAAAAAAAGATGAAAATGAAAATGAAAAAAAAAAAAAAAAAAAAAAAGTGAATTTATCACCACATAAAATTATCTCTGACGATTCAAAACACAATAAAATCTCAAGATCCTTAAACTGAACCAAGAAGTTTTCAAATAAAACTTTTTTTTTTCTTTTTCTTTAAGTGTCTTCCTAAATCAGTGCGCATAGGTTTATTCAATTTTTTTCCCCCCTGAGTTTGCGTGCTGCCGCAATGTTCCCTTTGGATCATTTTTATCTTTTAATCCAAATTATAACAAGTTTTTGGATGATGAACTTTAGTTTCGGAAAATGATTATACTAAAAATATCCGATTTGTTAAGATCCGTGAAATTTCCTTTTATCCGTGTATTTTTCCTTTGAAATCGGACTCCCTTTCCTTTATTCTACTTATCGAATTTCCTGAAACCCCAATTTCCTGTACTTTTGCTTTTCCCGCGTAACTTTTTAACTAGCGCAATAATGAAAAATTAAATGAGACCTTCCCCCTTCTTCTTCTTCTTCTTCTTCTTGTTACCGAGAAGGAGGAAATACTTTAACGAGGAAAAATGAAGGATTTCCGACAATGGGTAACATCCCATTGACTTTTTATCTTTTTTACTTTTTAAGGTGCTATTCACAGAAAGGCGTATCATAAAAGCTTAGATTTCAATGTGAGTTTCCGTATAAAATGAATGATTGCCAGTTAAATGATTTATGAGATGATCGGAGTGAAATTCCTTCCAATAATACGGTTCAGGGGAATATTCCCTCGGGATCGTCAATACCAAGCAAGTTATATATTTTTTTTTTTTTTACAAAATGTCTTAGAATATTGATAATTTTGAATCGAAGAAAAAAAAAAGCTTTCACTTACATTTTTTTCGAAGACGATCTTGCTTTCCAGTGTCATTTTTTTGTGACATTTGACACAGAGATTGCCCAAGGAAGTTAATATACAAAAGAAAGAAAAGACAAAGTCGATAAAAAAAAAAACGGTTTAGTTCCTGAAAATCAGTGGCGACGTCAGAGAAAAGTGAAAAGGGACAACAAAGACTGGAGAAATTGGAACGGGGGCATGAGAAGCTAAAAGTGCTCCAGTTCTTGCATTACGTTAATTATGGGGGGAAGGGGGGAGGCGGGGGGAACCTCCTAAAATACATTTCATTGTGCATTAATACTTAGGGCGATCTATGCAGGATATGAAATCGCTACCTCAGGAAAAAAGGCTTGTATCTCGTTTTTCGAATTGATGCTTCTTAGGCGTATTTAGCTTATAGTGAGACGAATTCAATTCGAAAAACGAGATACAAGCCTTTTATCCCGAGCTAGCGAAATATCAACCGCAAACTAAATTCGCTAGGTAGCTGTCGGCTGCTATCGTGGAAAAATGACTTCCACCGTTGAATTGGTCTATAAACGACTTAGAATAAGAAGGGAGTATTTGACAACCGATTCGAAGCCGGCTGCGTTTCACCAGGACACCCACTACAGCCTAACGAAGCCCTTAAGATTCAACTGCTGAGTCCCAACTGCTGAGTGTCAAGTTCCCCAAAGGTTGGGAAAGGCGCAAAAGATCCATTGGGCAAGATGCAAAAGATTGGGCAAGATGCAAAAGATCCATTGAGCAAGATGCAAAAGATTGGGCAAGATGCAAAAGATCCATTGAGCAAGATGCAAAAGATTGGGTAGGATGCAAAAGATCCATTGGGCAAGATGCAAAAGATTGGGCAAGATGCAAAAGATCCATTGAGCAAGATGCAAAAGATTGGGCAAGATGCAAAAGATCCATTGGGCAAGATGCAAAAGATTGGGCAAGATGCAAAAGATCCATTGGGCAAGATGCAAAAGATTGGGCAAGATGCAAAAGATTGGGTAGGATGCAAAAGATCCATTGGGCAAGATGCAAAAGATCCATTGGGCAAGATGCAAAAGATTGGGCAAGATGCAAAAGATTGGGTAAGATGCAAAAGATCCATTGGGCAAGATGCAAAAGATTGGGCAAGATGCAAAAGATCCATTGGGCAAGATGCAAAAGATTGGGCAAGATGCAAAAGATCCATTGGGCAAGATGCAAAAGATTGGGCAAGATGCAAAAGATCCATTGGGCAAGATGCAAAAGATTGGGCAAGATGCAAAAGATTGGGCAAGATGCAAAAGATTGGATAGGATGCAAAAGATCCATTGGGGAAGATGCAAAAGATTGGGCAAGATGCAAAAGATTGGGTAAGATGCAAAAGATCCATTGGGTAAGATGCAAAAGATCCATTGGGCAAGATGCAAAAGATTGGGCAAGATGCAAAAGATTGGGTAAGATGCATAAGATCCATTGGGCAAGATGCAAAAGATTGGGTAAGATGCAAAAGATTTGGTAAGATGCAAAAGATTCATTGTGAAAGATGCAAAATGTCCGTTGGGCAATGGTGTTGTCAATTAATGTTTATAACAAACATAATTTAATCGGTATTTGGAGAAAATATATACTTGACACTCGACAGTCGACACTCAGCAGTCGACTTTTCACGGCTTCCGTAATTGCCGATTCGATCCGACAGCTCACTACCTACTACGATTCCTCTAAAAATCTTCATCCAATTACATTTGGCAGTTACATTTGGCCAGTTTGAACCCTATTTATGGAGGCACTGACTGCCCATACAGGCGAAATAACTTAACTCAATTTTGTAAACAGCTGGTATAGAACCACTGTCAAGAAAAGCTAAATATCGAAAAGTAACTTTTGTTTACCAGAGGGAGATAAATTACTTTCGCTTACAAGAGCAGATGAAGTGTGGCGACTGTCAAGTTCGAACCTGACAAATTCAAGTTAAAACTTAACGGTCGGCACAAAACAACAAACCATGAACCTAATCAGGCCTTCGTCGGCTATTAGAGTTGATTTCAACGTTTATTAGAAATCGATTCTGATCTAGAATGATCGCTTTTCGCCACCCCCTCCTCCTCCTTTACCCACAATGCCGATGCAACACTTTTAAAATGGGAAATGCTAGATACCGGTACATAAAATCATATTATTTTTAATAGCGTATTATTTACATGTTTTGCTGTCGAGAAGCCATCAAGGCCACAAAAAAAGAAGACCGAACCTATAAAATTTTTTTTTTTTCGTTTCGATTCCCGATAAAAACTTACTGATAATTATAATAAATAAGTGACATCAACATATCAAAATAATAATTACATAATAAATTACAGGGTGACTTGTGAAAAATGTCTTTTTAACGTCATCCATTACAAAGTCGATTCCTTTATGACTCCATAGGCTATATCGCTTTTTAACTTCATAAATCCATATATTAGATTTCAAAAAGTGATTAACGAACTTAATTAATCAGTCAATCGGAGCCAGGTACCGATATTTTCGATTCAAATCGACGACAATGAACCGATTTTCCGTTATTAAAAAAAAAAGTAAGAAAAGATCAACAGGGGGGCTGAGGAGATATTTTTAAATTCATTAAAAGGAACGTTCTTGTATTTGTCTTTTTTTTTATTTAATTTTGCAAAAAAAAGGAAAAAGAATCTGAAAGAATTAACGATTTCTCTCTTCCGTCACGGATTTCCCCCCGATTTTTTATAGTCCGTTTAACGGCAAATTTTTGTCCCCGTATATTGACTTGGGTGTTAAGTGCCCGGAACCCGGTAATTTTCGATTGATTCAAACCAACGAAAATCACAGATTTTTTTATTGTCCATTAGATTTTAGACAATCCATACTAATTAATCAAACTTTTTATCACTCGCGTTTTTTTTTATTTATAATAATATGCAATAAACGAGAAGTGAATTGGCATATGCGCTAATTGTTTATAAAAACCGTATATGAATGGTCATCGAACGATTATGTATGGTTTTTTTTTTATTTTTTTATGATTGTTTAATACTTGGAATTAGTAATGGGATTGATTTGTTAGTTTTTTAATGGCTTTGAGGCGTACTTTTTTTTACAGGCGGGCACTTTGCAAAATATAAAAGATGGTTTTTCGAAAGAGGAAAATATATTTGTAACTCTATGTAATAAAAACGAAGGGACAAAGACGTTTGCTCGTAAAAAAAAAAATCAAATTAACATTTTTTTCAATTCCCCGTAAAGAGTTAATCTGCTGTTTTGGATAAACATACCGTTGACAAATCAGCAACCGAGACGGTAACCTAATTTGGTTTTGGGCAAAGGAAATCGTCGTTAAAAAATATTACCGACGTGAGTTTTTTTACAATATAAAGAATGCAGAAAAAAAGTCGGCTTTTAAAAAATAACTGAACATACCATGTTCTTGTTATAAACGGTAGCCGTACGAAAAAGTGATGCAAAAAGTACGAAAAAAGAAATCCCGAAGTCTTTACTTACGTATAAATTGGTAGATGCTTTAAAATTTTTTAAAGGACACAATTTGAACTTACCTAGAAAAAAAAAAAAAAAACATAATTAGTGTTTGAAATTTTTCATTTCACAATAATGCATCTCCAGTAGTGAGTTCATAAATCAGCATACGTCCCGGACGTTTCAAATCCCAATTTTGAAGTTTCGACATTTACTGCTAGTCGAAATTTAGTTCCTGTCGACCTTTTCAGATGTTGAGATTTTTAAAGTCGGGATTTCAATTTGTCAGGATTTCGGACTTTGGGATTTTGATTTTGCGATCCCAAATGTACCGAAGCCCTGAAGGATCAAAACTATTTGCCAGTTGTGTCGTTGTTTGTTCCGGAACTAACGATTTTAACACTGTTATTTCCAGAACTGACAGTGCTTGTTCTGGAACTAACAATGACTGTTCCAGAACTGACAATTTTATCCCTGTCAGCTCCGGAACAGGCGGTGCTCCAGTTTCAGAACCAGAACCAGTTCCAGAACAAGCACTGCCAGTTCCAGAACAAGCACTGCCAGTTCCAGAACAAGCACTGCCAGATCCAGAACAAGCACTGCCAGTTCCAGAACAAGCACTGCCAGTTCTGGAAAAAGCACAGTCTGTTCCGAAACAAGCAGAGTCAAATCCGGAACAAGCAATGTCAGTTCCGGAACAAGCACAGTCTGCTCCGAAGCAAGCAGTCAAATCCGAAACAAGCACTGTCAGTTCCGAAACAGCACTACCAGTTCCGGAACAACACTGCCAGTTCTGGAACAAGCACTGTCAGTTCCAGAACAACACTGCCAGTTCTGGAACAAGCACAGTCAGTTCCGGAATTAACAGGGATAAGATCGTCAGTTCCGGAACATACATTGTTAGTTCCAGAACAAGGACTATTACTTCCGGAACTAACAGCGTTAAATTGTTACTTCCGGAACAAACAAATGTCAATTCCTGAACAAACAACGGCACAACTGGCAAATCGTTTTGATCCTTCAGGGCTTCCGTACAAATGTCGGGGTTCTGTACCAGGCCTGTCTATAAAAGCTACAGCTTTACTCTACTGATATTTCCATAAATTAGCCAAATAGCCAGTACAAAAGCACGGGCACCCATCGTTATATCCGGCTGGTCTTCAGTTTCGAGACCACATTTATTCATACAAACATTCATTCATTCCATCAACTCGATTCCTTTATTCGTGTCTGCCTATCCCATGCCAGGCCAGGGAAACAGATCCCAACTTGAGATTAAACAGGATGGTATCTTAATAAGCCGTTTCATACGATTATTCGCGGGGGGAAGAAGGCACCGGCAATAATAATAATACAAAAAAAGAACCAGCTGACAGCGTCTCTGAAATACCAGCATGACATATTTTAAGGAAGAAGAAAAAAAAAATTATAAAAAAGATGAGTGAATTGAATTGAAGCTCACGATGCCTCGGCTGATAAAGATCATCGAAGAAACGAATTGTTTGCATACGTCGCACGAAATCATTGTATTACCTGTTCCTGTGCCTTGGATTATAACAAAGACATCAGTTTCGAAAAATATTCGATAAGTCATGAGTAGACGTTTTTATTGAGATTTTTTTTTTTTTCTTGTTTTTTTTCTCTTTTTGTTCACCATCTTTTTTTTTTATCGATAAAAATTTGGAGTCTGCGCTTTTTGACGGTGATTTTTTTTTTATATATTATTTTCTTCTCTCTAATGGTCGAAGAAAGGTAAATGTCATATTAAAAAAAAAAAGAAAAAAGTTTTGATGAAGATTTTGAGGTCAGGTTTGAAGAATGCAAAGTTCGTCATATATACCCACACAAATGGATAAAGATCGTTCAATTAGTTCTCGGAACCCGACCGTGTCTGAAGTAATTTTTATTTTTTAACCGTTGGCAGCATTGCAAAAGAGACAGGGCGTGAAGAAGGGAGGTGGAAGGTGTCGATCGATTCTCAATGATGGACTTATGCGATTATTTCGTTTGATAAATAAAAGAAACAGAAAAGGTATAAAAAAAATATATATAAAAAAAAAATTCGTTTGATCAAATTTTTTAATCAATTTTCCGTTTCCAAAAGCTCTTTTTTTTAGGGAATTCGTGACTGGGATTACCTGTTTCTATTTTTTCGGGATCCAAATGGAATTTTTTACGAAAATAACATACGATTTCCTTTGGAGAAAAGAAGATCTGAAATCTTATAATTTATTAAACAATTTTAAATGGCAATGGTATTTCAGGCTCTTGTTACGGTATTTAATCAATCAATGATCTAAAACTGCTAAATTCTTGTGTCTGCGAGTTCGGGGTCTTTTCTTCTTGTGAAGTTAAATACTTAACTTGGAAATCGATTTAATTTTGACTATTTAATCCGTAAACTACAAAGTTGGAAAAGGAAAAGCGGGAGTTTAAAGTCGTGTTCAAATTTTAAAGAGATATAGGTTGGGAGGGAAATGAAAAGACGCACGAGCAGCGACAGAATAGTAATATTACAACCGGGTCCCTATTATTATAAATGTGTTAACCTTATGTGTGGTGCATATTTCAAATTACCGATGAAAATGGGGAAAGAAAATCGAAAATCGAAAACCAGGCTATGGATTTAACTGGATTTCGTTATCTTTATTCGTAATAACTTAAAAACTTTAATGTTCTAATCAGATTGAAGCGTTCGTTATTGAAGGAGTTCAATAGCTTTGGTAGAGGATAATGCATAATTTTGGAATAATAGACGTTTCCTATTAAAATCCTGCAAATTTTGCAAAACATTATGAAAAAACACAGCTGGGAATGAACCCTAAGAGACAAAGTAGGCTTTTTGCTGGCTATTAGACATCTTATTATAAGCCATATGAAAATTTAAAAGGCTAATAGTCGTCTAAGCAATGTTAAATATTGACTATTAATAAGCAGTTTTAGTTATATTTTCAAAAATGTCACTTTTTTTAGCTGTCTATTACACAGCTAACTTTAACTTGCTTTTAGCCTGGTTCATCGGGGGAAAAAAAAATTGTGATCCGACACGGTATCGAACTCAATATCTATTGTCCTTCCTTTTTGAACTTTTAAATCGTTCACCGTAAAACCACTCGGCCACTTCTAAAGTTATCTTATCAAGTTAAAAATGGGGTATTTTTGTCTGCGGTTATTGTCGGGAACTTAGAATTTTTTCAAACGTAAGCTAATTCAACATACAATTCTGTGACTCAGTGCAGAACTTCACAAAGTCCATCCAAGGACTGCAACATCTTATTTCAAACCCGACTTTACAAAAGGTATACAGGCTCAAAGGTTGGCAGTGCTGATTTTATCCCTTCTGGTAGCAAGTTTATTTTGTTCACAGCAGAAAAGTTAACTCGCAGAAGACATTAATTTGAGTTGGCAACGCTTGCATATGCTTTGTAAAGTCAGGTTTTAAATAAGAAGTTGCAATTCTTGAATGGACTTGGTGCAGTTCTGCACTGAGGTACAGAATTACATTGTATTTTCTCTTTTTCCTACCATCTTCCTTCTTTTTATTTCGTTTTTACTTTCGAGTGGCCGCGAAGCGGGCGCGAAGAAAGTATTGCCGTGGTCGGAAAAGGGAAAATCGTTAATCCTGCGAGTTTCTACATGAAACTTATATAGTTATACTTAGAATAAAATTCTGAGTTCCCGGTTGTCCGCCTCGTACGCCGCGTACGCCCGGAGCTTTTTCTCCGCTATTACGCATCGGATCAAAAGGAAATTTTGCACACGTATTTTTCGTCGAAAAATAAGAGGGGGTCTTTTCTTATTTTTTAAAAATTTCAAAAATTACGTAAACGGCAAATATTTGAACTTTTAAATTTGGTTTTCTTCTTGCGACGATAAATCTCGAACCCGGCTACAAATCATCACCAATTTTCGTACTGTAGTAGATATTGGTCAAAGTATCATACCATCAAAATTTGGTTGAATTCGGATGATTGGTTCACAAATTATGAGGATTAGGCTACGTGTAAATTAGGCCTAAAAATCGATATCTCGAATGACGTAATAAGTCATATCGATATATCGATTAAGTCATTTCGATATATCGATATGACTTATTACGTCATATCGATATCTCGAGTTACAGGAACAACCCATAATTCGGATTTTTTTTGTGGGTACAGCGGATTTCGCGGACCTCGGATCAAAAAACTAACCGGATTTTTGAAAATATTTTCGGGGTAGAGCAATCCGAATATGAAATTATTTTTCCAAAATTGGGATTCTTATGTGGGTACAGCGGGAATCGTGTACCTCGGATCAAAAATCTAACCGGATTTTTGAAAATATTTTCGGGGTAGAGGAATCCGAATATGGAATTATTTTTTCAAAATTGGGATTCTTTATGTGGGTACAGCGGGATTCGTGTACCTCGGATCAAAAAACTAACCGGATTTTTGAAAATATTTTCGGGGTAGAGCAATCCGAATATGAAATTATTTTTCCAAAATTGGGATTCTTTATGTGGGTACAGCGGGAATCGTGTACCTCGGATCAAAAATCTAACCGGATTTTTGAAAATATTTTCGGGGTAGAGGAATCCGAATATGGAATTATTTTTTCAAAATTGGGATTCTTTATGTGGGTACAGCGGGATTCGTGTACCTCGGATCAAAAAACTAACCGGATTTTTGAAAATATTTTCGGGGTAGAGGAATCCGAATATGGAATTATTTTTCAGAAATTGGGATTCATTATGCGGGTACAGCGGGATTCGTGTACCTCGGATCAAAAAACTAACCGCATTTTTGAAAATATTTTCGGGGTAGAGGAATCCGAATATGGAATTATTTTTCAGAAATTGGGATTCATTATGTGGGTACAGCGGGATTCGTGTACCTCGGATCAAAAATCGAACCGGATTTTTGAAAATATTTTCGGGGTAGAGGAATCCGAATATGAAATTATTTTTCCAAAATTGGGATTCTTTATGTGGGTACAGCGGGAATCGTGTACCTCGGGTTTAATTAATACCCTTTGAAAACCTAAACTTGATTTTTTACATTTTTTCTTTATTTCAACTTCTTTTTTCCACCAATAAAGCCGCGAGAAAGTTTAATGGGGTGCGTATGCACCCCCATTACCGTTCTCCTTGTTTATTTTTTACCTGTTCTTTCTTCTTCTCTCTTCCTCCTTTTCTTCTTCTTTCTTCCTCCTCTTCCTTCTTCTATCTTTCTCCTCTTCCTTCTTCTTTCTTCCTTCTTCTTTCTTCCTTCCTCTTTTTCCCATTTCCTTCTTCCTTCTTCTTTCTTTCTTCCCTTTTCTTCTTCTTCTTCCTCCTTTTCTTCTTCTTTCTTTCTTCCCTTTTCTTCTTCTTCCTTGCCTCTCTTTCTTTCTTCTATCTTCCTCTTCTTTCCTTCTTCTTTCTTCCCTCTCTTTCCTATTTCTTTATTCCTTCTCTTTCCTTCCGCTTTCTTCCTCCTCGTTCCTTCCTTCTCTTTCCTTCTTCCTTCTTCTTTCTTCCTCCTCTTTCCTTCTTCTATCTTTCTCCTCTTTCCTTCTTCTTTCTTCCTTCCTCTTTTTCCTATTTCTTTCTTCCTTCTTCTTTTCTTTCCTCCTCGTTCCTTCCTTCTCTTTCCTTCTTCTTTCTTCCTCCTCTTTCCTTCTTCTATCTTTCTCCTTTTTCTTTCTTCTATCTTTCTCCTCTTTCCTTCTTCTATCTTTCTCCTCTTTCCTTCTTCTTTTTTCCTTCCTCTTTTTCCTATTCCTTTCTTCCTTCTTCTTTCTTCCCTTTCTTTCCATCTTCTTTCTTCCTCCTCGTTCCTCGTTCCTTCTTCTTTCTTCCTCCTCTTGCCTTCTTCTATCTCCCTCCTCTTTCCTTCTTCTATCTCCCTCCTCTTTCCTTCTTCTATCTTCCTCCTCTTTCCTTCTTCTTTCTTCCTTCCTCTTTTTCCCATTTCCTTCTTCCTTCTTCATGTTTCATATATTTCTCTTTATTTCTAGAAATTAAGGAATTATTTAGAAACTATTTTAATTATCTAGAAACTATTTAACTTTTTTTTTTTTTTTTTTTTTTTTCTCTCTCTTTATTTAATTTTTTCTTTCTGTGATAATTAAATATTTGTAGGAACTGTAATTGAATCTGTAATGGGCCGCTCAGGCTGTTGATATCAATCAATATAAATAAATAAATAAATAAATAAATAAATAAATAAATAAATAAATATAAATTCTATAGACCGGCTAACAGACTTCTAAAGTAATATTTTCCTTCTCTCCACTTCATGTCTATTTTTAATTGCTAATATCCTTGAGCTAGAAATCCCTGACATCGGCTTCTAGAATGGGCTAGAAATCTAGCCGGCTAGGAATGTCTGTTAGGAAAATGACTTTAGAGAAGTGACAGGCCAATTTTGACCGCAAAGACTCAAATATTGTTATAGGCCCTATTTGGGCTATAATTTTTGTCAATCATCATCATCACGGGGCGTAGTACGCGACTACCACAGCTGAAGCCGTATACCCGACTTCCTTACAATATAAGGTATAGAAGCGAGGATGTACAATGTGAGGATATTTGCTAGGCCTTAAACCTGTAAATGTGTCAAATGGTCAGTTTGACGACAGGTTCACTCTTGCTGGCGTTTGCTTGCACACTGAGTGGGACCTCCTTTATTTAGCCACAGAATCCGAACCTTGTGGGAACTTACATCTATTATTCACTTGTATATTTATGGTGTTAAGGGGTGAACAGCAGTGAAAAAATTCGAGCCATATCCTAGATTTGAACCCAGACCGACTCTTTGATCATTCGGTTCGAAGCCCCCTTATTGCATTCTGATTTTCTAATTGTCCTGCCGCATTCTTTCTCCCTTTTTGATGTCTGCTTCTCTGACATCTTGCTTTGTGCGAGAGAGCATTCACCTTTTTAGTTCCGGCATTAAACTGTAACCTTTTTTTGTTTCGTACCTGACTTCCGTTGTCCCTTTTTACATGACGTTGTTTCATCCCTTTTTTTTCCTCTTACTTCTGACCTTCGTCCACCTTTTTTTCGCTCTCCCGACGCTATTTGTTTCTGTTTTCATCTCTTCGTCCCCATCCTTCATTTTCGCTCGATGTTCCTCGCCTTTTTCCTGTCGACCTCTTTCCATTCTTTACCTTTTCCCGGAATTTTCAACAATATAAATCACTCTCGAATTTTTTTTTTTTTTTAAAAACCTGAAAACAAAAAAACGTCTTTTTCACATTTCCTAGGGATTCTCCGCTTTGAACCAAAAACTATATTCTGTATTATTGGTTTTTGAACTGTGGGGGGCATCCAACAGAGCATAAGGTTGAAATGGAAGTTTTCCCGAGCTATAAATCTTCAATATTGAAAATATAGTCCACTACAGGGTCTTTTTTTTCGCATGAGGTTTGCTTTTCCTTTCCTTTCCTTTTAAATATTCTTCTTTTTTTCTTTTTTTAACTTTTCATAAATGCTGAATAAAACCGGCATGTTGTATCCGTGAGTAGGGGGAGGAGGAGATTCGATTTTTCGGTCAAGCATCCATCATTTCCCACCGAAAATCCCAGAGATTTGTTTTAAAGAGCCCAATAACTCAAAATCTCGATTTCCTTTATTGAATCTTTGAGCATTACAACTTCTTGAAAGTTCCGAAAGTTGCCCATAAATTAGTTTTCTCCAAATCAGGGACAAGTTATGAATTTATGAAACTGGATTTTCTTTACCTTTAACAACAATTTTTTTTTTTTTTTTTTTTAAATCATTCATCAAATCGATCGTTAATGAACGTTCGAATCACAATAACCGAATGATTGCACTTGTTTAAAGTTAAAATGATGACTAATAACCCACGTCTTTAGACATAATCCGTGATTACCCATTCTTATAACATAGTATGCGCTAATAGAATCTGACCTCGTTTTTCCTCCCCATCATCTTTTTTTTCTTTTCTCGAAAAAGCCTTCCCCTGGCATCTGCATCTGCCGTTTCCGGTTACCTTTAGGACGCTCAATTAATTTCTGTCAATCTCAATAATTAGATTGAACTTTGAAAAAAAAAAAAAAAAAAAAAAAAAAAAAATACGGGATCAAAAAAACAGAGAAGGAAAAAATAAAAGAGGGACAAGTAGCACGAAGCACGGTGTAGGAGAATGACTTGCAGAATGAATGACTTGCACTTGACTGTGGCAAGGACCTCTTTCTTTACAATCCACTCTAGTCTTCCCAGTCTGGTCAAACAATAATTAAGAATTATGTTAATTCTAATCCTTCTATCGGGGCTCGGGGTCTACCTAATCAACTTCTATTTTCGATTATAAGCCATCTTGCGTTTCCCCTTAACAGTTAAAAAAAAAAAAAAAAAAAAAAATTGTCATTCGTCATTACGGTTCGATTATCGCAAAACGAACCTGACCTGACCGAAAGAAGGAAAATATACGAAAGGAAAGAAAAAAATTGACAGGAACTTTTTATTTTTAGAAAATGTGGAGAATCCACGGAACACTTTTGTGAGTAAAGTCCCTTGTTGTTAAAGGTTTTTGGTATGCCTTTTATATGAAACTTTTTTTTTTTCATTTCTCTAGATTTTCTTTTTTCATATCCCTTTAATCCTTTTCCTTCTAAAATTCCTCTTCATTTACTTTTTTTTTTTTTTTTTTTTTTTTTTTTGATGTCTTATATTATCTTAAAAGCTCACCTCGCTCTCTCTCCTACAATTTTTTTTTAACCCCGTAATCTCATCTTTTAATAATATTATCGTCTAACCTTTCAACGAGGCGCTAAAAACCGCGGCGTTTTCGTGTTACCATTCGTTAAATTAAGCAAATGGAAGGGTGGGATATCGGGGAATAAACGGGAATGACTTAAGCAATGGTAATTCTCAATTGTTATTGTTACACTTACTTATTATCTCTTTTGATGGACTTTTAACAGTTTAGTTGAAAAGTTGGAGAAAAGCACATGGCTAAGGGTCAGCGGTACAATAAAAAGCTCAAATCATAAAAACTATGCCAGGATTTTGAGCTTTTTTTGAGCTTTCAGGAAAACCAAATTTTAGAATTTGAGCTTTTAAAGCAAAAACGTTATCTGCATTATCAATATCTACTGCTAACCTTCCGGGCGGTACAATAAAAAGCTCGAATTATAAAAACTGTACAGGATTTTGAGCTTTTTTTGAGCTTTCAGGAAAACCAAATTTCAGAATTTGAGCTTTTAAAACAAAAACGTTATCTGCATTATCAACTATCTATTGTTAACCTTCCGGGAGGTACAATAAAAAGCTCAAATTATAAAAACTGTACAGGATTTTGAGCTTTTAACCCAATTTCAGAATTTGAGCTTTTAAAACAAAAACGTTGTCTGCATTATCAACTTTCTACTGCTAACTTTTCGGGCGATACAATGAAAAGCTCAAATTTTAAACTAAATACCGTTCTGTACCCCTAAATTTGAGCTTTCAAAAAATCATGTTTCCAAATTTTTGACTAAAATACCAGAAAAAAGCAGCGAGTTATATTAATTACCAAAGTTATTTATACGGCACGAAAATTGACCACAGTCAGGTTCGCATCTATTATTTTTCAAACTTGTAACTGGAATCGGATTTTATGTTATTCTACTGAATTTGAGCTTTCCGAAAACACAACTTTGGGAATATGAGCTTTCTTCTGTGAAATTTGAAAATAATATATTAATATGGAGCACTGCCCTCAAATTGTTCCCCAAAAATTTGAGCTTTTTGAAGATATAACATTCACAATTTAAGCTTTTTTCCCTTTGGTATATATATATATATATATATATATATATATATATAAAAAAAAAAAAAAAAAAAAAACGAATGAGTGCTTTTCCCTTTCACTGAGTGCTGCCATATTCATATGCGATCCTTTCGAAGCTCGAAATCTAAAACTGATACTACCTTATTCTACCAAAATTGAGTTTTCTGAAAGTGTAACGTACATCATATTTCTAGAAACAGGTTCAATATTGATCCCTAACTCATTTTTCTGAAAATCAAAAATTTTTGATTTTCGGAACGGGAATTTTCTAACATTCGGGAATCTCTAGCACCAACGAAGAGCTTAAAATTCTGATTTTTTTTCCCCTAAAGATCGAGCAGTAATCAAAACAGCCGTTTTATTTGGTGTTCACTCAATTTTACTACAGTTTTTGAAGCTGTCCAAATATTTTTGAAGAGGTTTTCAAAATGCTTATTTTTTGCTGATAAAAGACTACCGAGTTCACCAACCAAACCATTTTTCTCTTATTAATTTGCATAAAGATATTTTAATTTTATTTTCTTTTTATTTTCATCTTCAAAAAAATTATTGTTAAAATTCCTTCTTCACTTCCTGAAATAAAATTAAGCATCAAAGAAAGAACAGTGAAATTTATTTTTAAAAAAGTTAAGGGCAGTCTCCACTTGATAACGTTCACCGCATTCGCGTTATCCGCCTTCTAGATGAACGTATTCGCACCGGAAGTTTTGTGGATCTTTTACCACGATTTTTTTGATCATCTTCTGCTTTTTTTTATTTACAAACATTAAAAATGGCGGTTTGAAATATGTTTTTACGGATTTAAAAAGAAAAATCTTAATTCGGGCATAGGGCAGGTAATAAATCTGTTCCAAAACAAATTTTGGGTAAGCCAATTTTGTATACTTAATGAAATATACGGTACTCTTTTTATGCCACAAACGTTTACGAGAGTAAAACCTGCAAAGTACTTCCGGTGCGAATACGTTAATCGCGAAGACGGACAACGAGAGTGCCGTGAACGTTATCAAGTGGAGACTGCCCTTTAATGAATCAGTAAAATAATTTCAAAAATTAATTAATAAAATAAAATTAAAAATGAATTTAAAGGAATCATAAAATGAAATTGTGAACTAATGGGACAATTTTTACACTAAATAAAGCAGCAAATATTTTTTAATGGCAAATTTGTGAAATTTCAAATCTTACATAAGACATGGAATACCCCCCCCCCCCTCCCTTGTTAATGCTTACGTAATATTTGTATGATCTCTAAGCGATGTGAATGAAACGAAATGAATGGAAAATGAAATGAATAAACGATTTTCCTATCCCGCTCCTCTGCTTTCTATACTTTCAGATGCTACATTTACTGCCCTCGTACGTTCATTGGATTAATGATTTTCGCACCGATTTTAATGTAAAACACAAGCCAAATTTAACATCCACCGCATGATGTTACTGTTGTCCCCAGGCCTGAGAAAACGAGAAAGCCAAGCCCCACCAGACCTCTCATCACTTGCAGCACTCAACAGAGAAATAACACGTCACCCAAAACGCTTGATCAACGAAAACCATTTAATTTCCCAATAGTAAAACGGGGAAGGATTTTATTCATTTTACCATAAACTTCCAATTTCTCGTATCACGTTGACGTGAGAGCGTAATCAAAATTCAAAATAATGCCTCTCATCAATATAATTATAAAACACAGCCAGAAGATATTAGGATTGCTAATAGATTATAGGAAGTGTAACAATTACCCATGTTAATTATCTAGACTTTTCATTACGATTATCAAAACCGGGAAGTTACAGAGGGGAAAAAAAATTAAAAAAAAAAAAAAAAAAAAAAAAAAAAAAAAAAAAAAAAAAAAAGAAGAAAAGACTTACATCATCCAAAATAAATCGATAAGAATAACAAATGAAACAATACAATAAAATAAAAGAAGCGAATAATCACGATAATTTTTGTTCGCCGTTTAACAAAAAAGAACAAAGTTATCTTTTTCATTACTTAACCGTATTTGTATAACGATCGTTTGATTTTTTCTTTTTTTTAAAGCCGCTTTTGGAAGGAAGGAAAAAAAATGAATATGTCGCTTTGCGTATCGTTGAAGCTTTGTCCTGTCAGCAAGTTCATCAAGTTACACGACAATCCATTCCTGGTTGCGTATGTTCGTATGTTCCCCGTCCTAATTAAATATTTCACTTTTTTTTTTTTCAGTCGTTAAGTTTTTATGTTAATCGCTTTCGTTTTATTTACTCCGATCCTTCTTTTTGATACCTCGTTTATTTATTGTTTCTTAACATTTGGTTTTTTTTTTTTTTTACTTTATCCGACAATTTTTCTTACCAACTTTTTTTTTTTTTTTTTTTTTTTTTTTTTTACGTCTTTGAACGATATTTATCGCAGAATAATTATTTATTTCCAGTTTGATTTTCGCGTTTCGTATCGGGGCAGATAAATAAAAAAAACGGCATTGGCCGATCGCTCCACTACGACGGTTTTTTTTGACGAGAGGTAAATCATTTGCCGTAAAAGTGTACACCGCAATACACCAGTTGTTTGCATCTCATGTTTTCGATGAGAAACAACCAAAATCAGAAGCAAGCAGCTGTGGAAAGGATTTAGCTTGGCTTTTCATTTAGTGGTGAAAATTAGTAGCGCCAACCTGTGCAGTTGAATGGGTCGAACTTGACGAATTTAATATAAAAATATTTTCCGGCCTCTTGCAATAATTAAAAAAATTTTTCGGCCTCCTATAATATTTTTAAAAAATTTTTTTGGCCTCCTAAAATAATTAAAAAAATTTTTCGGCCTTCTACAATATTTAAAAAAATATTTTTCGGCCTTCTATAATATTTTTCAAGATATTATTCGGCCTCCGATAATATTTTTAAAAATGTTTTTCGCCCTCCTATAATATTTTTAAAAATATTTTTAGGCCTTCTACAATATTTTTAAAAATATTTTTCGGCCTCCTATAACATTTTTAAAAATATTTTTCGGCCTCCTATATATTTTAGACAAGTTGAAACTTGCACTAAAACTAATATTCTTCTAAAACTAATATTATACTAACTTTCCTTTTCTTAAAAGTCTCTACGTCAGATTTAATTTTCCTATGTGTTTCAACATTTAATTGACCTTGACTTATAATCACAGGCCAACTTCCACCGGAAACTGCTACTTTCGTTTTTTAAATTCCTCGAACACCCCGATGATTTAAACTGTTTAACTTTTTTTTTAAAAAAAGAAGAAGAAGAAGAATAAAAAAACGCCCAGTAACGTTGTTGTATTTTAATGGCATCTGGGAGTTGAAACAATGTCTCGGAGGAGTTAGAATCCTATTACAATATATGTCTTATCAAAAAGTGACGAAGGTTCAAAAGGATTATTAATCTATTATTTGGGAACAGCATCACTCCCAGCTCATAATTATCGGTTGATATCGATCTAGGGACCCCCTGGGGCGCAGCCTCTCATACCTTATACCTTTATGTGCCATGAGTAGGATGATTTCTTGTCAAAAAGTATTGTACTTTTAATTGCATTCAGTATCGCAGTCGATCTACTAGAAATCAATAAATCGATATATCGAATCCCAAGCTACTATCATCATCATCATCATCATCATCATGTGATTGTCTCATATAAGTGGTCCATTGTCATGGGGTCGGTAACATTTGAACCCGACTAAAGGTTCGGATCCGTTTGAAAAAAAAAAAAAAATGAAAAATTCACAACCACCACGAGGACGATTTTTTTTCCCCTCTTCATCCGCCGTAATGCTATTTAATTAATAAACGCATGACCGAGGGTATTAAAAACTAATTTATCGCGGTAATCGTTCCGTATGCAGGTTTTGTCATGATTATTTTCCGATATATAACCAGGGTGTTTTCTCCCTACTGATCTCCACGTAAAAAAAAAAAAAAAAAGATTAGGATAATTCCCATTCAAAATAATAAAAAGGAATCTCCGATGATGAAATATATAAGGAAAAAAAAAACGAGAACAAAGACCGAACAACACGAAGATTGATCTAATTGTGGGAGGCTTGAGCAGTACACATTATCCATTCAAGTCGAAGATGTGTTCATTTGACAAGAAACATGGAGGTCGACAATCGACGCATTTCTTTTTCGAAACAATCACGCCTCACGAATTCGGCCAATATCATCGAAAACTATCGATTCTCATCTAATATTCTTAATATGAAATCAGTATTGTTAATCTCACGTATTAATAAACAATAACAAAAAAAATGTAGTAATAATAATAATAATCATAGTAATATTTAATCCCATCATGACTCTCGTGTTCTTTTTTTTTTTTTTGTTTTACGTTCGTTTTCCGGGTAAAAAATAAAAAAAAATTAAGTTGGCACTTTAGAAAAAAAAAAATGATATCACGTCTTATGAATATGTATAAATAACAAGTAGCGTTGTGGTATTTGTCTTGGGTTTAAGAGGTTCCCTTTCAGCCACCCACTGATTACAATACTTTTATTTATTCTCATTTAATAAATGTAGTGTTCCGCCATTAACATAATCAAGTGATCCGGAGTTTACAGAATTTTTTTTTACAGAAAAATCCCACAAAGTTATTTCGATGAGGTCAAAAAATTATGTTACTTTTCCTTTGTTTGAATGAGAGGGTTAAGAATGAGTCGGCGTTGGAATTTTAAAATCATAAGATGGAATGCGACAATAAAAAATGAACAAAAAAAAAAAAAAAAAAAAAAAAGGATTAGGAAGATGAAGATCAATATTTATATGAGAACTGGTAAGAAAGAAGTGTAGCAACAAACAGGGAAACTGAGAGACTCTAAAAAGAGGCAAGAAGATGGCACGGTCGGAAGAAATAAATAATCAAAAAAAAAAATATACATATATTGATAATAAGAAAAAAGCAATATTGCAAAGAGAGGAAAGGAAAACATATAACGAAAAAAAGGAAATAGATAGAAATTCAAAGATATTAAAGAATATAAAGCAAAAAAGAAAGAAAACAGTTGTGCAAGAATTACGTAAGCATAATTTTTTATTTTTTGGATCACCCCTCCCCTTTTGTAAAGGGGGATTTTTATTACATAAGATTTTAGTCCCAAACCTCCCCTCGAAATCGATTATTTTCAGCTTACGTAAGAATTTATTAATCCTCTCCCTCTAAGCAATAGTAAGCATTTTGCCAGCCCTTTCCCCCCATTTGTGCTCACATAATGCTTGAATGACCTAAAAGTAAAAAGGTAAGGAGGTAAAGACAGAAGGGAGAAAGTAAAGAAGAAAGGAAACAAGTAAAGAAGGAAGGGAAGAAGTAAAAAAGGAAGCAAAGAAGAAAGGGAAAAAGTAAAGAACGAAGAAAGCAAAGGAGGAAGAAAGTAAAGAAGGAAAAAAATAAAGAAATGGAAAAAATAAAGAAAAAATCAGAGAAGAAAGTAAACAAGGAAGTATAAGTAAACAAGAAGGTAAAGAAGGAAGGGAGAAAGTAAACATGAAAGTAAAGAAGGAAGAAAGTAAAGAAGGAAAAAAAAAGGAAGGGAAAAAGTAAAGAACGGAGAAAGTACAGAAGAAATTAGAGAAGAAAGTAAAGAAGGAAGGAAGGGAGAAAGTAAACTAGAAAGTAAAGAAGGAAAAAAAACTGAGTGAGTCTAGCTACGCAAACTCACTGAAGAAGGGAAGTGAAACTTCTACACTCCGCTAATAATAGACAAAATAAAAAAATTTTAAGGCATTTTTTTGCTCGTTTTAGGTCAAAAAATTTAAATATTTTAATAAAAATAAAACTTTTTTTCCTGCCAAGAAAAAACTTCAAACATGTGCAATTTTCGGCCTTAAATTGTGGCCCAAAAAATTTACTCTCCGCGATTCTAAAGAAGTTGCCCAAAATCTTCACTTTCTGGTCTAACATTGTGCCCCTAAATTGTTGCGCACTTTCTGGCCTAACACTGTGCTCCAAAAAATTTACTCTCAACGATTCTAAAGAAGTTTCACTTCAAAAATAAAGAAGTGGAAAAAATAAAGAAGAAATCAGAGAAGAAAGTAAACAAGGAAGGGTAAGTAAACAAGAAGGTAAAGAAGGAAGGGAGAAAGTAAACATGAAAGTAAAGAAGGAAGAAAACAAAAGGAAGGGAAAAAGTAAAGAACGGAGAAAGTACAGAAGAAATTAGAGAAGAAAGTAAAGAAGGAAGGAAGGGAGAAAGTAAACTAGAAAGTAAAGAAGGAAGGAAGGGAGAAAGTAAACTAGAAAGTAAAGAAGGAAGGAAGGGAGAAAGTAAACTAGAAAGTAAAGAAGGAAGGAAGGGAGAAAGTAAACTAGAAAGTAAAGAAGGAAGGAAGGGAGAAAGTAAACTAGAAAGTAGAGAAGGAAGGAAGGGAGAAAGTAAAAAGAAAGTAAAGAAGGAAGGAAGGGAGAAAGTAAATAAGAAAGTAAAGAAGGGAGAAAGTAAAAAGAAAGTAAAGAAGGAAGGGAGAAAGTAAACAAGAAAGTAAAGAAGGAAGGGAGAAAATAAACAAGAAAGTAAAGAATGAAGGAAGGAAGGGAGAAAGTAAACTAGAAAGTAAAGAAGGAAGGAAGGGAGAAAGTAAACTAGAAAGTAAAGAAGGAAGGAAGGGAGAAAGTAAACTAGAAAGTAGAGAAGGAAGGAGGGAGAAAGTAAAAAGAAAGTAAAGAAGGAAGGAAGGGAGAAAGTAAATAAGAAAGTAAAGAAGGGAGAAAGTAAAAAGAAAGTAAAGAAGGAAGGGAGAAAGTAAACAAGAAAGTAAAGAAGGAAGGGAGAAAGTAAACAAGAAAGTAAAGAAGGAAGGAAGGAGAAAGTAAAGAAGGAACAATTTAAGAAAGAAGAAAATAAAGAAAGAGGGAAGTAACAGGAGGAGTAAGTAGAGGCTTTTACTCTTTTTTTACGGTTTTTGCTTTATCGACCGCAGGGAGAATAAAGCATTGCTTTTTTTAGCACAAATTTCAGATTTTCAGTTTTCGATATATTTACACATTTTAAGGTCCCCTGGTCGTGCTGATTGGCGGGTTGCTCGTGGGGGCTAACTAAAAACTAACCGAATTTTCGAGAATATTATCGGGGTAGAGGATTCTGAATTTCAAATTATTTTTCTGAAATTCGGATTCTTTATCCCCGTACTGCGGATTTGATAGATCTCTGATCGAAAAACTAACCATATTTTTGAGAATTATTTAAATAGTCGATAAAGCACTTTGATCCGTTTACCGATCTAATTTTTTTAAAGTGAAACTTTTTATCGCGGAGGGGAGTGAATTGGTCGCGGAACGCGTTATATGGCTAAAACATTTTTAAAGGTTTAAATTTTTTAAAATTTATTTGTTATGGAGATAATTTTTAAACATTGTTTGGCCGCGTAGCCGCGTTCAGAGCTACGCGTTAGGAGGGTAAAAAAATTTTTCAACAAAGGAACCACAAAATGTTTGAAAGACTAAAAAAATTTTTAAAGGTTTAAACTTTTCAAAATTTATTTGTTTACGCAGATAATTTTTAAACATTGTTCGGCCGCGTAACGCGTCGCTAAATGCGGCTTAAATTATTTTCTAAAAACTAGCGGCTTCGCGGTTAACGCGCCTCGGTACTTCCCGGGTGTGCGTACTTCCGGAAATAAAAGTTGTCCAAGAAGGTTCACTTCATCGCGATGCGAGTCTGACTCGCACATCTTTTTTTGGGGGGAAGAAGGGGAGCTTTTTATCTATGGTCGCAAAATTTCATTCTAATCGAGAGTATGAAGATGCCGATTATTTTTAAAATATCTTTAAAGTTTAATTTTTAATGTCCCGAGCAAAAATGAAAGCATCCATAAAATAAATTTAGACTGCGGAAGATAAATTATCATAAAGTTTAAGAAAGCCTCCATGCTCTACCGCGTTTTAATACGCTCAAAATGATTCCGAAACCTTAGGGTAAGAGACATAATAGCGAAACTCCCATTACAAAACAATTAGCCTTAAATTTGCGGTCAAGTTTATATTTTAATTATCTGTTTTCCTCATCGAGAAAGGGCGTAGGTTGCCTCTCTATCTCGAGAAAAGGTTTTAAACTTAAAGCTTGTTATTTATTTCCTTTTTACGAGCGAAACCGTAAAAGGTTTTTTCTTAAAAAAAAAAAAAAATTAAGCTTGGGAGATCCGATAAATTGTTTCAAAAATCGATCATTAGGGAAGGCTACAGACTGTGACGGAAGAGGCGACCGCGCTTTTCCACCTCCCCCCCACCCCGGTTCCCACTCCTCCCTTTTTCGCTCTCTCCTCATCCCCCCGATTTTCTTTACGGATATCAAAACAAGTCAACATTTTCCGGAAAACAGATTAATAAAAAAAAAAACGCGAAGAAAATGAAATTTTAATATTTTTTTCCCAGTTTTGTTATAATCGAATTTTAATGGGAGCCGATATCATTCATCTCCCCGCTTTCGCTTTTTTGTTAATGATTTTTTTTTTATTATTGCTGACCGATGGACCGAACGGATCGTCTTTCACAGAGAAAGGATCGATTTTATATTAAAAAAAAAAATTAAATTAAATTAAATAAAAGCCGGACACGTTGAAAAGTATGGACTTGTAGACCCTGCTGAGTTTGTCAGGCGGAACCTACTTGATCGTACAGCCCATAACTAATACTAAATACTAAATTTATGGCAGTTAGCCCTCCGTTAACATTTCCTTTGCATCCGTTTATCGATTTTTTAGAAATGAAAATATTAACCAGCTGCCTCTCTTTTTATTTTTTATTTTGTTCCAAAACAAAAAAAAGTGTTTTTGAAAATTCCAAATGCGACTCACGAAAGCGTCCCTATACACACAGCCTACAGGTGGAATCCTCATTCAATAAGAATGGGAATTAAGTACGTTTTACGGGTGCGTAATTTATTCCCTTCCAAGGAAAAACTCTTACCTGGTACAACATATTTTCTAATTTCCCCTTGAGATCTAGACTTATCAAGTGTTCATGTCGCAGAAACTAATACGTATACTTCGTTTTTTTTTCCTCTTCTTCTTCTTTTTCTGTTTTTTTTTTTTTTTCCTTCTTCGGTATTTCTGATTTCATTTTCCTCTTATACGTTTTTTTCATGTTTATTTAGAGGGAGGATTTTCTTTTTTCTTTTTTCGAGAAAAAAAATCGGTTTAATTTATTTGTTCGGTTTATTTATTTTTTTTATTGCAAGTACTGATTGGTGTCATATGTATACGGCTTTTAAAAAAATAAACTTACGAATTGTTCATTCATTCCCGGTTCTTTTTTGAAACGAAACCGGAAAATTCCGCTCTGAATTTATAATCATAAAAGTGTTTCGTCTGTTTCAATGTTATTTCCTTTGTTAATTCACCCGTGCTGATTAATTTTCTTGGAAAGTATTCGATAAAGAAGGCGTGCTTCTCGTGAATCGCATTCTCACTTTCCCCAGCAAAATATTCTGATTAGGAAAATATTTATCCTCGATAAAGTTCAATGAATGAACCCATATCTGCCTCCATTATATGAACGGTTTGCTCCAAATTGTGCTTTTATAGCTTTCGATGCTGCACTCCAAACTGCTCGTGGAAACTGTCAATAACAAATAAATTCCAACTTTACTTCTTGAAATTCCAATTTAACTTTATAACATTGCCATCCGTTCTTAATTGGTAAGCATACACCTTCAAAATAAAAACGTTTTGACGTAAAATTAATAATTTTTGAAATTGTTAATAAGATAGGAAAAGTTTCTTCAGGATTTTTTTAGTTGTGAACGCCACACTGAAAATAAGGCGAGAAAACATGAAGTAGGAAAAAGGTAAGGGGTTTTTGAGACCGTTAAGGAAAACCTGAGTTACTTAAAAGCTGAGCTAGTCCTACTCGAAATTCGACATGTAGAATTCGAATGTGACTTTCGAAATCAGGTACGGTTGCGAGGAAAATGTCGATATCTCCAAAAATTAGAATCAGAATCAGAATCAGAATCAGAATTATATATGATCTCTAAATTAAATACAAAATTTTTTAGGCTAGTCACAAGCATGCAAAAACAAAATCAAATTAAATTAAATTAAAGATTCATCATTTAAAATTTAAAGGATGAGGGTCAATAAGGCCGTTTTTTGGGCTAAATTTTTTTTTTCGTGAAATTTGATCCTTTAGTCCTGGTAAATGATTCCCCAAAAGAATTTTCGATTTCGGTCGTCGGAACCTTAATATTCGCCTAAAACCATGATATTTTATTAAAGCAAATTTTAAGGATCAGCATAGGAATTAAAAATTTTATTGCGGCAGGGAATACTCCTACCTAAGATCTTTTAAGGGTATTTTTCACGTTCCGAAAAATGTGTAGAACCCCCTTAAAAGCGGCAATTTTAGGTGTTTTTATTTTTTTAAACACCGTTCTTCCAAGGATTTCTGAAAACTGCATACAATATATTATAGCTTGCCCTAAGATAAACCTCACGTAATTTTTCCCGTTTGCGAATCCAATGGAATCCATTTAAAAAATGCATAAGACGCGGTTTTTACGGCCTATTTGAGCTCCCTGGTAGTTAGATCTGAATTTTTTTTAAAAAACATCATTTAGGAGTGACAATTAATCGATTCCAGCCATTATCCCGTTCCATCCATGATCAAGTTATCTTAAAAAAAACTTTAAAAAATTATTACATTTAAAAAAAAATCACTTTGCATTTGATGTGTTCCATAACAAGTTTTTGAAAATGAAATGTGAAAAATATAAACAAATATGTATTTCTTCTATTTTTTGTATTAAAATGTTATTTTAGATGCAAGACATTATTTCTGAAGGGTAAATTATAATACCAACTAACTTAATACGAAAAAGAAGGAAATATACAGATTATTTATAATTTTAATATTCCATTTTCGAAAACTTGTTATGGAACACATCAAATGCAAAGTGATTTTTTTTAAAATGTTAATAATTTTTTAAAGTTTTTTTTAAGATAACTTGATCATGGATGGAACGGGATAATGGCTGGAATCGATTAATTGTCACTCCTAAATGATGTTTTTTAAAAAAAATTCAGATCTAACTACCAGGGAGCTCAAATAGGCCGTAAAAACCGCGTCTTATGCATTTTTTAAATGGATTCCATTGGATTCGCAAACGGGAAAAATTACGTGAGGTTTATCTTAGGGCAAGCTATAATATATTGTATGCAGTTTTCAGAAATCCTTGGAAGAACGGTGTTTAAAAAAATAAAAACACCTAAAATTGCCGCTTTTAAGGGGGTTCTACACATTTTTCGGAACGTGAAAAAATACCCTTAAAAGATCTTAGGTAGGAGTATTTCCCTGCCGCAATAAAATTTTTTAATTCCTATGCTGATCCTTAAAATTTGCTTTAATAAAATATCATGGTTTTAGGCGAATATTAAGGGTTCCGACGACCGAAATCGAAAATTCTTTTGGGGAATCATTTACCAGGACTAAAGGATCAAATTTCACGAAAAAAAAAATTTAGCCCAAAAAACGGCCTTATTGACCCTCATCCTTTAAGAGAAATATTCAAAATAAATTTTAAAATTTAAGAAAAATATTAAATTTAAGATTTCATATTAGAAATATAAAATCTTTTTTAAGCAACATTTTCCGCCTTAGAGATATCGACAATTTCTGAATTTGAACCCTCAGTTGTTTCCCAGCGGTCTCAAACCCCAACCTTGTGTATAAACCCTTTTGTTTGACCTTGTGTAAGAGTACTATATAAAATTTTTCAAAAAGAACGAAAGGTCTTATTTTCTATCTCCCCATCCACACTGTTTTTCTAAAGGCTTAACGGCACTTAAAAAAAGAAAAAAAAATTACCCAAACTTCCGACTTTTGGTTATTTTAGGCCACTAGTTTGAGCCAATTTCTATCTTTTTTTCTCCAACGGAAAAATATGTTTCTAGGCTTTTTTTGACGTACTTTCACGTGGTGATAGCGAAATTTTGGTCCAGTCGGGTCTTATCAGTGAAAAGTTTTTCTTGTGATTTTTATAATTTTGGCCATTAAATTTGGCCAATTTCGCCCTTCGGGTTCCACGGCGAAATACATGCTTTTGGGTCAATCTTTTGCGTACTTTCACATAGCGAAGGCGAAATTTGGGTCGAGCGTGGTCTTCGTGGCGACCCAAATCTTTTTAGATTGTGGCCAATTTATGGCTACTTTGGCCTTCGGGAAAAAAAAACCAAAAAAATACGTATCTAGACCAGTTTTTTGCGTACTCTCACGTGGTCATGGGAAAAGGAAACTTTTTAACTTTTGGCCATTTTTTTGGCCACTTTCTTGTTGAAAGAAAAATTTAGAAGCACATGTGCTTAGCTCCATTTTTGACGTACTTAATGGCTGTCATAGCGAAGTTTTGGTCCGGCGACACTAACATGAAGAAAATAATTTTTTTTCTCTTTAAACGGACATTTTGGCCGCTGGACCATTTAAAAAAAATAACAATTAGGCCCTTAGATAGCCCTTTGAAACAAAGCCTTTTTTACAAAGCCTTTTTTTTTCTTCTTAAGTTCAGTGACCATTTTCGATGTCTTCGAAATATCTCCAATAATCTATTTAAATCGTACGGACATTTTCAAAAAAAAAAAAAAAATTGGTTGAAAAATAAAAAAATATTAAAACATCGAAAACCGGTCAAATAAGCGAACGACACTTCAGTGTCAACTCTATAATCGAATAAGTAACGTGACACCGTCTTAGCAAGAAAAAGTGCAAGTGACATCCACAGAAAAAAAAAAAAAAAAAGAATGATGTGCGACAAAAAAAAAAAAAAAAAAAAAAAAAAAATCATCGAATTACCGTACGACGCTCACCACACGATTACATCACACTTTTCAACTTCCTGTCCTTTCATGCCTTTTTTTTTCAAGGAATTAATACTAACACCGAAAAAAAAAAATTCGAATCCTCCGAAAAAGAATAAAGGGTTTAAAAAGAAAGAAAAACCTAAAATCTAGAGCTTCCATTCATCATTTCCCCCTCGGTTTTCCAACTCCTGGATGAAATCCAAATTTGAAATTGAACTTATAAACTGTTCGCTTAAATTGATTTATGTTATCCACAATTATTAGGTATGCTTC
Organism: Liposcelis bostrychophila; assembly: GCA_037577465.1. Classification (NCBI taxonomy): domain Eukaryota; kingdom Metazoa; phylum Arthropoda; class Insecta; order Psocodea; family Liposcelididae; genus Liposcelis; species Liposcelis bostrychophila. The sequence goes on from CM075207.1 coordinate 19,773,951, forward strand.
ATTTTTTTTTCTCTCTATACTCCCGTCCCCCAGCTTGTTAAAACATGAAAAAATATCACGTAGTCACGCCAATTTCGCTAATTTTTTTTTTTTTTTTTTTTTTTTTTTTGTTCTAAAAAGTAATTAAATATATTAATTTCGGAGGTTGTAAAAAATATAAGATCGCAGGGAAAAAAAAAAATTTCCGGTGGCCAATCCGATTCTGCTTTTCCGAAATCAAGCATGTAATCTTTTTTTTTTTTTTTTTTTTTTTTTTTTTCTGATTGAAATTCGAGGCGAGCCATCTCTAGATTGCTTCTGTCATTCGATACAGATGACATAATTAGTTTTTCTTTCTGTTATATTCACCGCGGAAAATATCAAATGACATCATTTTGATTTGGTTAACCAACGTGCTGAGCTTTTCCAGGTAGTGAGGTAAAAAAATATATAAAAAAAAATATATGTAATCAAAATGAAATAATAACTTTCAGCTAAAATAAAAAAAATTATTGCTATATTTTTAGACTGAAGTAGGCGTATAATGTTTCCAAAGCTTTTGATCTGAAACAGGAAAACAATTCCTTTTTTTTTTTTTCAAAACCATAAATTAGGGATTTCCTTCCTTACAATAAGCAATCGGTAAATATATGCGTAGGTAGCTTTAGGATACGTCAGCTTTCAACGCTGACGCAAAGCAAAAACAAAACCGTAAGCAACGACTAAAGTCAACAAAGCAGTCCAGAAAGTTTATGGATTTTTCGCATTTGATGGAAAATTCATTACGTTTTGATTGAATGACACCACGTTTTTTTTTGAAAAGAAAATATTAACTGTTTAGCTTTGTAATGATTACCGTAATCGAAATGGTTTGTTTGCGTAAGCTCCCTTTTTTGTGCTTTTAAGTATGTAATTTTACCTACTTAAAAAGGTTGTTAAGGTTTCTTTTAATTCGCTCGAAGAAAGGAATCAAAAGCTCCGTCATTAGAGTCTTCCAAAAAATTTCTTTACTACTACAGTATTTTCGTTGATTGATGCTTAAAAAATTTTTCCGATGAACCGATGGAGCTAAAGAAAAGGACTAATATTTTTTTAACTTTTGGCCTTTTTTAATAGTAAAATAAAACACGACCAAGGACTTAAAAAATTTCTTGTAAATTTTTATTTTTATTTTTATTTTTTTTTAAATTTATTTTTTTATTTTTTATTTTTTTATTAAAGGGGCCCTTAGCATTCAAGGCTATTCGGCCCCATATCGATGTTGACCTTTTTGGTCATTTTGTCCCTCATAAAAACTTCGACATTAATGGTGGGAAGGAGTAGAGGGCCTTCTTACTGACTAGACAATTATTTCTTGTGAATTTTATTTAACTTATTTTAAAATTTTCGCAGTTTTAAGAAAAAATTTACAAGAAATTTAAAGTTAAAATTTCACTTTAAAATTAAACGACATGAACAAAAGCATGGACTTAAAAAATTTCTTGCAAATTTTACTTTCAAAAAAGCTAAATTTTAATTAATTTTTTGACCATTTTTTTTAAAACTTTTGGCCTTTTTTAATACTAAAATTAGACGACATGAACGAAAGCAACGACTTATAAAATTTCTTATAAATTTTCAAGAAACTTAACTTTTACAAGAAACTTAAAGTTGCTAAAGCAAGGACTTAAAAAATTTCTTGAAATTTTATGTAGCTTTTTTTTTAAATTTTCGCTTTTTTTTTAAAAATATATATTTTTTTAAATATTAATATTAAATTAGACTACATGAACAAAAAACAAGAGCTTAAAAATTTGAAATAAAAAAGAAAGATTGGATTTTTTCAAAAATAAACAGATAGGCCAAAATATTTTTTCCTAACGGCGCAAAGGACCGGACATGGGCGGAATCAGCCAATTCGTTTAGAAAGAGGGTCTCGGTACGTAACTTAACCCCTTTCCACTTAACATTTTTATTTTTTTTAACTAAATCAAAACTTTACAAATTCTGGGGGAGCCCTTTGCCTCCCATTTTATCCCATAAAGCAGTAGGGTGTCTCTTCCGCAGCCAATGACGGAATTCAAATGGTGTCGCCCCTAATATATTCCCAAGATTCAAAAATAACGTGTGCAAAATTTTTAGGCCTCCATCTAAACGCGAAGTGGCGCGCCTGTAGTCACGTCATTTTTCCCATTTAAAATACATGGGAAATTTTCTTATTTTACTTTTTATTTTTTTTCTCAGTAAATAGCTAGTCGAAAAATCGGCCGTTGGTCCAAATGATTACTTATATATGTGCCTTTGAATCTAGGTGCAGAAAACCCGTTCAACTTTTTTTACGTTCATAGGGGGGGCCTTCAAAATTGATGTAAAATTCAAAATAGTGCTATACCCCCCTTATGGAGGAAAAAGAGTTAAACGGACTTTTTGTACCTAGATTCAAAGGCAAATATGTAGGTAATGATTTGGACCAACGGCCGATTTTTCGACTAGCTATTTACTGAGAAAAAAAATAAAAAGTAAAATAAGAAAATTTCCCACGTATTTTAAATGGGAAAAATGACGTTGCTACATGCACCACTTCGCGTTTAGGTGGAGGCCTTAAACTTTGCACACGTTATTTTTGAATTATTTGGGAATATTTTAGGGGGCGGCACCATTAGAATTCCGTCATTGGCTGCGGAAGAGACACCCTATTAAGCAGCACAGTCAAGTAAAACAGATCTTTTATTTTCCTTACGAAAAGTCCGGAGGTGAATTGACTGAACTATATTTTCCTTCTAGAATACCTCACAACACGACAAGCCTTTCCCAGTGTGACATTACTGGGAAATTTAATTTTCCCCCAACGAACTCAGCAAGAAATTTTCTCGTAATTTTCTTCTTTTTTTTTTAAACCGAATAATAATGCATAGTGTGCTCACTCAGAAACTGTTTTAAGATTGCCTTCTTTACATCAAAGCTTCGATATAACACTTCGTGGATCCGTTACCAGGGCTCTGGTATTCGCCCATACAAAAGATAAACCATGCAGAACACACATAAAAGACGTAGAAAGACGTTACGTTGGCAAAAAATGATTTTCTACTAAAAACATTAAATGTTTTCCCCCGCCGCCCCCAGTTACGGTAAAAATTTCGATAACGAATTTCTTCCCGAAAGTTCGTTTGGCATTGCATCTGGGGATCTTTTTACATGTTAAAAATTTGAAAATTTAAATCTCCCCTCGGTGCATGCATTTTATTCATCCCTTCAGGAGAAATTACAGATAAAAAGCGGGGGAGAAAATAAACGAGTGCGAAATCAGCAACCAGAGCATGAAAGCGTTATGTTTTTCGTTTCTGGTTCCGGTTCCGTTTCTTAGATTTTAAAATCTTCGTTTCCGTTTCCGTTTTCTCGCCTCCTAATTTTCCAAAACTAAAAAAAGTATAAAAATAAAAACCTTTTGAAGAGAAAACAAAGATAAGGCTCATTAACATTTAGTTACAGTATCATTTAAAGCAAACCTGATTTTTTTTTTTTTTTTTTTTTTTTTTATCATCCCGAAAAAATGTATTATTGAGATTTTTATTCACCGTTTTACTTTCGTGGTTTTTTTAGAGAAAAAAAAAAAAAAAAAGAAAGAAATCTAGAAAAAAAAAAGTTCTGAGAATTCAAATAAATGATTTTTTTTTAATCTTTTCTATGAATAATGGATATCAGCAAACGTAAAGCTCTAGCATGCGTTGATTTATTATACTTTCTGTTCTCGATTATGCTAGAGCTATAATTTGTCTTATCCAAAAGCTTTTCGGTTCGGGTTTTCTTCTTTTTTTCCCCCTTCCCCTCCCCCTGTCCCCCTCTTCGCTCTTCTTGGGGTTGGTTCGATTTAACGGTAAACAAGCGTCAAGAGGAAAACAGAAAAACACGTGGGGCTAAATGTATTCGATCTGGAACGGAAACAGACTTTCTCCTATGGACGAGGGGGAGGGAAGCAAAAAGCGTGCTGAAGCATGACTACCGCTTGGGTCCTGAGCAGTAGGGTGTTTAAAAAAAAAAGCGAATTTTCAAATTCAAATTTGGTCAACCCCCTCCCCCCCCCCCCCCCGAATTTGTTCCTTTCAGTGCACCTAAACACCCAGAATTTCAAATTTTTAAAATGGAGGGAAAGCGTGCCGCCGTGGGCTTAAAGGTCGGAAAATTCCCGTAAGAAAAAACAAATCGATCATTCCAAATTTCCGCATTTTGGTTACTTTAGGCCATTAGTTTGGGCCGATTTCTACCTTACATTCTTCAACGGAAAAATATGTTTTTAGGCTATTTTTTGACGTACTCGTGGTGATAGCGAATTTTTTTACTCGTATATCGTGGTGATAGCGAAATTTTGGTCCAGCCGGGTCTTATCAGTGAAAAAAATGTTTTGTGATTTTAGTGATTTTGGCCATTAATTTTGGCCACATTCGCCCTTAGGGTACCACGGCGAAACACATGCTTTTGGACCAATTTTTTGCGTACTTTCACGTGGTGAAGGCGAAATTTGGGTCAAGCGTGGCCTTCGTTGCGAAACAATTTTTTTTAGATTTTGGCCATTTTATGGCCACTTTGACTTTTGGGGGAAAAAATCAAAAAATACGTATCTAGACCAGTTTTTTGCGTACTCTCACGTGGTGGTAGTGAAATTTTGGTCCAGCCGGGTCTTATAAGTAAAAAAAAATGTTTCGTGATTTTCATGATTTTGACCATTAAATTTGGCCGATTTCGGGCCTTAGGGTTCCAAGGCGAAACACATGATTTCGGGCCAAAATTTTTGCGTCTTTTCACATGTTGATGGCGAAATTGGAGTCCAGCAAGGTCTTTGTGGCGAAATAATTTTTTTTTTATTTTGGGCATTTTATGGTCACTTTGGCCTTTGGGAAAAAAAACCGAAGAAATACGTATCTAGGCCAGTTTTTTGCGTACTCTCACGTAGTGATAGCGAAATTTGTGTGCAGCGTCGTCTTCGCAGCAAAAAAAATATTTCATAACTTTTGGCCATTTTTTTGGCCACTTTCTTGTTGAAAGAAAAATTTAGAAGCACATGTACTTAGGCCAATTTTTGACGTACTTTTTGGCTGTCATAGCGAAATTTTTGCCCGGTGACGCTAACATGAAGAAAATCATTTTTGTCTCTTTAAATGGCCATTTTTTAAAAAAATAACAATTATGCCCTTAGATAGCCCTTTAAAAGAGCTTTATTTTGGTTTTTTGGATTCTTCAATCGGACATCCCATTCTCTGCCAAAAAAATAGAAACTGAATTAGCACTCCCATTCCCCGTCTCAAAAACGGCTTTCATTTCGAACCTAATATTTGGCCGTCTCACTAGGTCCTATCGATGGGTGAAAATCCGAAGAAAATTAAATTATGGGGCATAAACCTTATGGTAACCGGGTGGCAGCATTTGAATTCGAAAATTTGCTTTTTTTGCAATGCTCCCCAAGAAAAAGTGTGTTATAAAATTGAATTATTTAAAACTTAAATTTTGTTATAAAATTTTATAGTCCGCCAAAAAAGACATCTATTTATAATTCGTTATAAAATTTGATAACAAAAATTATTTTCAGTTATTTTCTTCTAGAGACCCTTAATTAAAAGAGACTGGCCAGAAAAAATGGGCGCGAAAAAGCGGTGTCAACTGGACATGCGCATTGTGTTTTATTTCATAAAGCAAACTGTCATCTGCAGACCTCAGCAAACAAAAATGGCGATTGTTTATTTTTTAAAATCAAAGTGATCAATAAATAAACGAATTTTCAGTGTTTCAAATAAAATGAGTGGAAATAATCAAAGGTCGTGAAAATAAAACTTAAAAAATGTTGACATTGAAATATTTGGTAAATGTTGATTTTCTCCAAAATACGCAATCGCCATTTTCTTTTGCTCGGGTTTGCAAATGACTGGCTGTTTTAAAAAATTAAACTCAAAGCGCATGTCCCATTGACATCGCTTTTTCGCGCCCATTTTTTCTGGCCAGTCTCTTTTAATTAAGGGTCTCTATTTTCTTCTAACGCTTCCCCAATTTTTCTATGTCTGTTTTTCTTTATTTCTGAGCCTTTGTCAAATTAAAAATACAAGAAATAAACCGAAAATTCGGAAAAATCTGGAAAATATTGTCAACTTAAGAAAATAAAAATTGTCGACTTAAAAAAGTCAAAATAATTGGCAACTTAAGAACCATATCGCCGTTTTTAGTTAAAAAGTGGTGTAGTGGACAAAGGAGGCTGGTAAGTCGACCACAAGGCTCGGATTCTATTCCAAAAAACTTTAATTTTTTTTTTCCTTTTTCTTCTCATGAAAAATGTTTAAAAAAAGAGCCTACAAAGTCCCCATATGCTAAATATAAAGCAATTTAAGCATAAAATTAATATATTGCACAGTTAAAAATTTTAATTATAAAAATTTATAAATAGTTATACAATTTTATAATCGGCCAAAACATTATAGAGTTATAAAATTTTATAGCGCACTTTTTCTTGGGTCTACCGGGCAGCCCTCTCCCAAAAAATTAGCACCCCCACAGTACTCCATTTCATTGCTAATTTTTTTTTTTTAGTTCAAAGGAAAGAAGAGAAGGAGCTGAACTAAGGGGATCGTTTGGCACCCACCGCCTTTTGCCTGAATCCGCCAACGACAACGGGTTTGTTTAATCGTCTTTTATGTTCTTTAATGAACTCGGAAAATATATAAAAGCAAAAGGGAGAAAATAATTTTTCAAATTCATAAAATCTCTTTTTTGACCTTTTGGGTGAAAAGGGGAAATGAGAAGAAGGGAAGGGGGAAGAGGGGAATTCACTTTTTGACTTCAGGTAGGAAAACATTTTTCAATTAATTGACCGCTTAACTGAAAAGGATCACGAATCATTATTAAACAGTTTTAATCTAATCCGTGAATTTATTGGCTTTTTCCGGTGATTTATGGAATTCGAATTTTGATCGGGGAAAGCAAAAGAAAACGCATAGGAGAAAAAAAAATGAGGAATCGGTTTCTGATTTTTCGGAAGGGAAAACATTTTTAATTTCGTGGAAGTTTTTTTTTTTTTACTTCTTTTTTTTTTTATTATTTCAGAAAAAACAAGGGACCGTAATTCACGTCGACCCTGTATTGGAATATGCAATGAACACAGCAGGAATGAAAACTATTATCGCGACTCGTTGAAAACATGAATCGGATACGGGAAACGATATTTCATTCTCTTTTTTTTGCAGAAATGGAAGGGGCATGGGAAAAGGACTTTTTTTTCAAATCATCCCCTTAAATTGCAAAAAATATGAAATGCAGGATTTTAATAATAATAAAAAAAAGAGAATAGAAGGAGGTGGTAAAATTACACGGTTTTAAAAAAAAAAAAAATTCGGTGAAAATATTTGGTTTATTATCGATCTTTAGACGGGACGGGTAAGGGGGGAAAAGGGGGGGGGGGTTGAAAACAAAAAAAGCACTGAGGAGGGAGACAGTCCCTTTTTTCCAAAACCGGAACCTGATGATTGTTGAATAATGAAGATATTAAAAGGTTATTATAAAATGGATACATAGCATTTTGGACTGGTGCCTGCTGTTTTGGCAAAATCCCATCGGAATGGGAAATGTCTGGCCCTCCAACCCATCTTTTTTTTTTCTTTCATTTCATCTTGTACCTCCTTTTCAAAAAAACTTTTTATTCTCAATGACTCATCCGTTTTTGAGTTTTACTTACGGAAATTCTGGGCAGAGAAAAAAAAAATCGTAAACAGATTCATCGTTTACACTGCCCTGGTCCCCCTTCTCCCCCCCCCCCGCTCCCTATTATAATCCCACGATAATAATAAAAAAAAACCGGACACGGGTTCGAGGCAAAGTAAATAAAAAGTAAAAAATGAGTTTCTGGAGAAGAGTGACCCTTGGAAGATAAGAAATGACGTCACGTTTTGATTGATGGAGGTGCGGCAGTGAATGATCACTTTCCTGAATTATCAGACGTTCGAGATCTGCTGTGGGATGTTATTCTAATCGTTTTCCTTTCGTCCCCTTTTTAAAAAAATTTCCAGAAAATTTGTTTTTTTTTTCAGCGGATTTGCTCTTATTTCCTGCGGATTAGAAAGATTTCCCCGAGTCCCCATTTACGAAAAAGTGGAAAATAAATTGGATTTACTAAATATGCTGGTAACCTGGTTTCGCTCCTCTTTTTCGAAAATCCCCCATTTCGGGGTGGAGGACAGCAGATGGTCAAAGGGGTTGGAATTGCTCTATCAAATCTGTTTCTAACCCCTGTACATTCTACAGGTTTTCACTGGATATTTTACATTCAGTTTGGGTCTCCCGTTTCGCTTAATCTTTAAATAATTGACTTGTATAGTCGAAGTTGTGAAAACGAGGAGGAATAAATCGGTGAAAATATTTTTTTTTTTAATTTTGGATTTATCATTGTACCGGTTCATTGTGTTTGTTTTTCTCAGTTCGCTTTTTCTGTTTGTTTGTCTGCCTTTTTGTTGTGCCTCATATATAAATTTAAAAAAGTTGATAAAAATTTATATTTTTCCTAGATAATTTAATTCACACAGAATAATGGCAAGCATGCTGATGCACGTCGCTGCTTACTACCTAGCTACAAAACCACCTTATCTCTTCCCTTGAATTTTTTCTCAAAAAATTATCAATTTGTCTTCTAGCAATGCGCCTCTTTATGCCTTTTATAGTCCACGGAAAATCGAATCATAAAACTCATAATTAGTATTAAAATGAAGAATCTACATGTTTAGCTTATGCAGTTCCTGAATTTTAAAAATTGGCTCAGAGAAAATGAAATATTTGCGTTTTCCCAGAATATAGCTGCCAAGCAAAAAAACTTAAGTTTTATTGCTTGAACCCTTTTCAAATGCCTGTTTAAACATGTAGAGTTTATTCATACTGACATTTCAGATTTAGAAGGCTTTGCAAAAGGAGAGACCTTGAAATGGCATGAAATAGTACAAAAAATACGACCTATAAGTTAAACATAGCGGCCGTGCTTGTTAGAATCACAGATTTTTAAGATTTAATCCCCTCCCATAATGCTTTGCGCTTTGTCTGCTTCTAAAAATTCTATTCCAAATTGATTATTTCCAATTTTTACTTACGAATTTTATGAGACTTCAAACGCGTGAAACGGGAATATCAGTCAACTTACCTGAAAAAAAATATAAAAAATTAATAAATAAATTAGTAAATAATTAATTAACTAAGTATTTCAATAAATTAATTAATAGTAAGAAATAATAACATAAGTAAAATCAGTAATTTTTATTTGAAATTAGCACTAAATTAATCCTTCAGAAGCGCTGCTGATACCATATCATAGTGTAAAAAAAACCGATAGTGTGCCAAAAAGAGATTCCTTCCGGGAATTTCCGGGACGAAAATTCCCGAGATTTTTTTTCCTGAAAAACTTCCCGGGAAATTTTTTCCTTAACTAGTCGGGAATCCCGTTTCCCAAAGAAATTTTTCTCGTTTCCAAGAATTCCAGAATCCCAGGATCGACAAGTTTTTTTCAGGGAACGGGAATAATATCAATTTTAATAATTTATCCCATAAAATTTCCAATATTTAAAAAAAAAGTTATAAAAATTAGGCATTTTTCTTTTCATAATTTGCCTCGTGCCCCTTAAACAACATAAAATTTCTTTTTTTCAACATGGCTCCGCTTATTTCCGAAATTACTTCCCGAAATACGTAAATCAGGGTTATTTCCTTTTCTTTTCGCCTTCAAAATAAATTCTCGACTTTCCCGGGATTCCCGGGAATTTAAGTGTGTCAATTTCTCTATTCACGAGAAATAATAGGCTAACAAAAACGGGAATTCTCGTTCCCGGGATTAATATTTTTTTTTTCAAAAACGGGAATTCCAGATTCCCGGGAATGAAAAAACGTCGGGAATTTGGAGTCTCTAGTGCCAACGCGTGGATTTGATCACGTGGCATTGAAGTGCCCTGACGTAATTTACGTCATCACGTGACTTTTAAACGCCCTTGAAGGGAATCGACCAATGAGATTCACGGATTTTTTCCCCACAAGCTTACGTCATTGTTGCATGGTAACATTTTTAGCCAATCACAGCTCATGCGCTGAAGCGAACGAAATAATATTTCGTCCCATGTTACTTTGCATGTAAAAACGTGCACGTCCCAACAAGACGAAAAAAGCCCTAACCAGTCCCTGAAACTGAAGTATGAAACCGAAATTCGAGTAATTTTTTGAAAGATCCTGGAAATTCCTCTTCAGGCAGAAACCATAAAGTCGGTTCAAAAAATTGGGAGTATAAGTCCCTCCCTAAAAAAAATCGAATTCGGTATTATTTTCCTACAAAAATCTTTAACCGGCTATCCCAGGATATCGCTTCAGCGATTGTAATGGATAAAAATTAGGTCAATCGAAACCCTTTCTTGATCAACACATTTAATTAAACTGAAAAGCTGGCATTGATGGATTAATGATCCGCATCTTTTTTTTTTTCCCCCGGTTATACTTCAGGTCCTTTTCATTTCATTTCATTTCATTTTATTTTTATTTTCGATCTCCAGTTCCCACATGTCCCATGTTCCCACATGTTTTTTTTTTTTTTTTTTTTTTTTTTTTTTTTTTTTTTTTTTTTTTTTTTTTGCGACAAAGATGGCGGCAGTTGTGTTGAGTAGTATTGTGGTCTAGATTTGACAATCGTTTTTTCCGCGTTTGTTTCCGCATTTTTTTCCGCGTTTATGTGTCATTAGATGATTGAACTATTGAGTTTTCGGATGAGTGTGTTTTTAGTGAAGGGGACCTGGCGATATTTCGGTTATTTTTAACTTTTTGTTGAATGCTTCTAACCTTACTTGGTCAAGTCATCTTGTCAATAATCATATTCATTTGTTTGCCGCATTGTGTCGCCTTTCCACCGGTCTTCTTGTGTCGTCTTTTCATCTCGAACTGACCCGCACTAATCCCGAGCTCAGCAGAATACCAAAAATCTATCATAAACTAAATATCAGCGGTTTTTCCATATTTAGCTTATCTCAGAGTGAATAACTAAATATAAAGGATTGCAAATAATGCTATAATATTCCTAGAACTTACGAGTGTATAAGCTAAGCATACGGAAGTTACAAGTGAATTTTACGTAAAAAAAAAAAAAAAAATGTTCGTCTTAGTTAATCATTTCACCGATGGATTGAACCTGTTTTCGGTTTTTCTTATTCAATAAGGTGTCAACTAAAATAATTACATTTTTTTTTCTTCTTTTTTAACAACAATTACCGCTTTTATTTAATATGTCAATAAAAAAACTGACTCGTTCCTCAAAGGTGGACATCCCTAATGAGGATGATAATGACGTGGAATTTTATCAACCAGTCCGTAACAAAAAATCGCCAAATGGTAGCTTCGATCGCCGCAGCGGCTCATCCTCTTCTTGCGGAAGTTTTGATGCGACAGTCAAAGCAGTTCCTCCAAAATTTTTACCAAACGGATGGAAGAGCATAGAGATTACGGTAACAAACCAAAGGACATCAAAAAGCACGCAAAAAATAGTCATCGAGGAGCCCAACGGTAAAAGATTCAAAACTCCTAGATCATTGGCGACGTTTATCGAGAAAAACAAACTGCCGTATAACCTTACCGATTTTGTCTGGTCGCGACAACCCTGGACGGTCAAAGAGGACCTGTCGTCTGCCAACAGCAATGCACAACTACCTGCAACCGACAACCCTTACGTCTCAAAAACACCCTGCAATGGTAAGGCTAAACCTATTCATCCTTCCTCTTCGACAGAAGACATCTTTAGTTCACTGGACAAATCAGATCATCTGTTGTCTAGTCTCGCACAGAAAGTTGATAATAGCTGTCAGGCGAATTTAGATGAAACAGCAGTAGATGCTTTAACACTCGCCCTTGAAAGAGCTAACAATGAATTGCAGCAGTCCCAACTTACCATAGGAAAAATGCAAGACGATTTAACCCAGCTCCAGAGAGACAACTTAAGTCTTAAAACTATATGCAAGGACTACGCGGATGAAATACAGCATTTAAAATCTCTAGTACCTGCATTTCCTCCAATTATTCATCAAAGTGCCGCAACTAATTTATCGGTAGTTGAATCTCCCACGCCATCGTTAGAACATACGACGGAAGTGCTGCTTGGTCCATTGGCTGCGATTGGGGACCGTCTCTCCAAAATTGAGGCCCGTCTTCAAGAAACTGCAGGAATCCGCTCACCGCGTCCCCCGAAAATGCATAGACGGAAAAGACATCGCCGGAAACGAAATTATCCGCCACACTCCGCCGACACATTGCTTCTCTCGAACAGCTCTTCCGCTTTTGAACCCGTTGAACCCTATGCTTCCCGGACAAATTTTCCTTTGTGCGAGGAAAACGGGGAGGGGGAGCGTGTTATTCTAGGCGATTCTTTAACCCGCGATATTGGTAAGTGGTTTCCAGCCGACAGCATTCAAGTATCTTGCCACCCAGGACTTAATACAGACAAGTTTGAGCAACTAATCTCCAGCTCGAAAGGCTTCCCTACAGTTAGAGAGCTGTTAGTGCATCTTGGAACCAACGATGTAAAAAAAACTCGAAACCCTGATTTTTTTATCGGTAATTTATGGACATCGTTTCTTGAATTGAAAAATAAATTTCCAAATGCAGTCATTACTATTTCTGCAATACTTAGAAGAAAGGACATTAGTTTTAAATTTATTCGCGTTTTAAATGATAATTTGCGTTGGATGGCTACGTGTTTTAATTTTAATTTCATTGACGCTAACGAAGTTATATCTAATTGTCATATTTCGAGAGACGGGTTACATTTAAACAATTATGGGAAAAAAGTATTCGGTTCGTTTCTTAAAGCTTCATTATCAAAAAACGTCTGTATCGATTTAACTCTAAAGTAGCTACGCTCTCTGTATTAACTTCAAAAAGCTTGGGGAATGCTTACAATAATAATTTAGATAGTAGTATTGATTTGTTACACGGGCAGTCTGAGTGCTTGGAGTCGGCTAAACTTGATTTGGAAATCCGTCAAATCCCTGTTCTAATAACTACTCGCCAACAGCGACAAGCATCCTATCGTCGACCTCCTACATTAGCTTATATTAAGCCAAACCAAAATTTGTCATCGCACTTGCAACTTTATTATCAAAATGTTCGTGGCTTAAGAACTAAAACCCACTCCTTACTAACAGCGATCTCGGCCACAGATTATCCAATTATCTCCTTCACTGAAACTTGGTTGACCGATGGAATCTTCGACAATGAGTTTATTGACGACAGGTACGATGTTTTTCGCTGTGATCGTGACATCGATGCTCTTCAAGTAACTCGGGGGGGAGGTGTCCTTGTTGCCATCAAGAGGGAGCTTAAAGCGTGTCTCGTTTCTCGTAGTGCAGATCCCTATATCGATTACGTTTGGGTCTTACTTAAGCTTAAAAATCAAAATTTGTTTCTTTGTGTTGTCTATATCACCTGCAACACCTGTCTCGCCAAGTACAATCATTTCTTTGACTCCATCCATGAAATCCATAACAAACTCAAGTCAAATGATATCATTCTAATTGTTGGGGATTTCAATATCTCTGATTTTTTTGACAGTTCCTTTTCAACCAATGACAAAGTTCCAACCGGTGACAATTCCGTTTCAACCAGCGACAAAGTTTCTGCATTGCGCTCCTGCATGTCTGTCTGCTCATTGCAATCCTTCAATAAAATTCCAAACAAGAATAGCCGTACACTAGATCTTGTCCTTTGCAATGCAACAACCACGTCTGTAATCAATGAAGTTCCTCTATTACCTCCTGATTCACATCATCCAGTCCTTGGTGTTACCATCGCTTTAGCATCTCATTTTAAGAGCACTCAACCTGAGGCTCCGAAACCTACTTACAACTTTCGCAAAGCGGACTTTTTTGGCTTATATAAACACCTACAGGCTGTTGATTGGAGTTCATTAATAACACTAACTGATGTGAACGAGTGCTTAGAAAGTTTTTACGAGACCTTCCATAACTCACTTTCAGAATTTGTCCCCAAAACGTCAAGAAAACCCAGCAAATTCCCACCTTGGTTTAATAATGAACTTATTAATTTAAAAAAGGAAAGACGTAAGCTAGAAAAAAAAAGATACTACAGCTCCGAGAATAACTCTTCTTATATTGCATTTAGATCAGCATTGCACCTTAAAATTAAGCAGCACTATGTTAATTTTTTCAAAAACCTTGAATTTCAATTGGAGGCAGATCCTAAGTCCTTTTTTAGATTCTTAAACTCAAAAAAACAGCATCATTCAAGCTTGTCCTGTAACGGAAATGTCTCTCCTTCAAACCAGGGCACAGCCGATAAACTTGCCGAGCATTTCCAAAACGCATATTCTGGAGAACTAAGTTCGTACGATCTCCACCTCGCCTGCAGTGGTCCTGTTTCCGAGAAAGTCCAGTCACCTCTCGTTATCGACAGTCTTGATGAAGAAGATCTTATCCTTGCCGTCCAGAAACTTAAAGCGACTCGAGGCGCAGGGCCAGATGAAATCCCACCATATCTTTTAAAGGGCCTCTATGAAACGATAAAGCAGCCGCTCTTGCACATTTTTAACCTGGCGCTGCAGTCATCAGAGTTCCCCTCTCTTTGGAAGCTGGCTCTTGTAATTCCTATCCCTAAATCGCCCGGTTCGTCTGAAATTGAACAGCAGAGACCCATTTCGCTACTAAATGGATTTAGCAAGTTGTTCGAGATCGCTATTCACATGAAGATCCAAAACCATCTAATTCCTTTACTGTCTGTCCACCAGCATGGCTTCACTCCTAAAAGATCTACGATTACTAATCTGGCGGGATTCACACATGATATTTTTTCTGCACTCGACCAGGGGCATGAGATGCATTGCATTTACACCGACTTCGCTAAAGCCTTTGACCGTGTAAACCACGATATCCTCCTCCGTAAACTGTGGTTCCTTGGGTTCTCTCCTTCCCTAGTGGCGTTTTTCTCCTCTTTTCTTCGAAACAGATCTTTCAGGGTATCGTACCGAGGTGCACTCTCGAATGCGGTTCCTGCTTCGTCTGGGGTTCCTCAGGGCGGCAATGTGGGGCCGGATCTTTTCCTGTACTTCATAAATGACTTGCCAGAAGTCTTAATCTATTCAAACTGTAAGCTTTTCGCGGATGATTTTAAACTTTACAAAATGATCTCCAATAAGTCTGACTGCGACCTTCTTCAATCGGACTTAAATAGGGCAGTGCGTTGGTCGGTACAAAATAAGTTATTTTTGAATGACAGAAAGTGTAAAGTCATCAACTTTCACCGGAAAAAGTGTCCTACTGAGTTTAATTATAAAATCGCAGATAAATCCGTCGATCAAGTTGAAGAGTTTCGGGATCTTGGTATTCTGTTTGACCAGCGAGTTGAGTTTAAAGACCATATGGTAGATATTGTAAACAGAACTTATAAATCTGTAGGCTTCTTGAAACGAAATTCCAGATCTTTTACGTATAATTCAATTAAAATTCTTTACAACTTGCTGATCAGGCCGAAACTGGAGTACGGAGCATTAATATGGGCTCCTTCACAGGCTAACTATATCCAAATGCTTGAATCCCTCCAGCGTACTGTCCTTAAGTACCTATATTTTAAAAAATATAAAAGATCCGCGCCTGTTGACATAACAACCACTTGCCTCCTTGGGGAGTTCCAGATGGAAAGGCTCGAGATTCGGCGTAATTTTATTCGGCTCGGCTTTCTTAACGATCTTATTGGTGGCAACATAGACGATCCCGCTTTGCTTTCCTTGCTGCCATTCCGAGTACCTTTTAACCGCACGAGGTCGACGAACAACGAGCCTGGTTTTTTGTTACCTCGCTCAGGAATCATGCAACAGTCTCCTATGTACTCGGCAATGGCGGCATGGAATTCGCATCGTGGTCTCCTCCCAGAACTTGATTTTACAACTAAAAAAAAATACTTGAAGAAGCTCTTGTTTAAACCGACTCCAGACGCGTAGATTTGTCGTTTATTACTTTTATCTTTTTTTTTTTTTTTTTTTTTTTTTTTTTAATATTTTGTTTTGCTTTATATTGTTTTGTTTTATTTTATTTCATTTTATTCTGTTTTGTCAACCGGTTTTTTTTTTTTTTTTTTTTTTTTTTTCCTTTTTTCCTATTGTAGCTGTTGTAATAAGAAAGAACAGTATTAAATAAATAAATAAATAAATAAATAAATAAATAAATGTCTCGGTTCAAGACCATTAAAAAAGACAAGTGATATTTTTTGATAAACGAAAAGAAGTATTAAAAAAAAAAGATGCAATTTTTTTTTTCGCTTCAAAAATTATTTCTTTTATTTTTTATCGCGCTCAATCCGACTGGGGAGTCATAAAAATAAGGTAATTTTGTGTAAATCGCCGACCTTTAACCTTTTCTTCACATTTGGACGTGGGTTAAGTCTTAGGCTTTCGAATTGTTTGATCGACACCGGTGTCTATCGAATATGGATTTTTTAAGGAGCAGACGCTCAAGGAAATAAAAAAAAATCGGTTCTGGAGCTGAGCGCAAAATCAGAGTCTTCTCAGCTTTTTGAATGTCTACGAAGGTGTACCCAACCCGATTCCTGGAAATATTTTCTCAAAAATGTTACACAGAACTAGGAGGTGACCCATCTTGTGTCAAAACTCCAATCTCTTAAGCTCTTAAGCTTTGATGCTTATCCCGACAACGGACTCTTAGGAGGCAAGGTGACCAGCCCTTGAGTGGAGGCCCCTCAAATCCACAGTAACATTTTTAAGCCAGGGGCTGAGAAAAGCCATCACCCTTATCCTTAGTATACGCTTACCTGCAATCCACCGGGAAGATTTTTAAAAAGTAAGCCGAGATAAAAATAGAAACTTGCGGAAAAAAAAAGGTTCTGAGGTAGTGATGAAAGAAAAATTAATAAATAAAAATAAAAAAAAAATCTGGAAGCTTTTTCCAAAGCTCTTGAAACGTCGGCACATAATACGAAATGAGAAAAAAGAATTTCTCCGATGTGGAATCACGTTTCCTGGCCGGCAAAACGTGTCGTAGAAAAATCTGGATATCGGATTTCAAAACTATTTTAATGCTTCTCGGAAAACTTTTTTTTTCATTCCCTTCCTTTTTTCGGGCAAACGGTTTTTTTTTTTAGTTTCTGAACTGTTTTCTCAACTTGTTGAACTTTTTGCACGATTCGGTTTTATTTTATTCTCTTTTAACATCTTTATTATCTGTACCATTTCTCTCATTCCCCCACTCCCCCCTTTCACCTTCCCCCGAAAAATAATTTTCTTATTTTATTTTCTTCGTTTTCTTTCCCACGAATTATGAAAAGAAAAAAAAAAAGTGACGGGGTCCTTGCTGCGATTGATTAAAACTCAAACTTCGAACTCTCCTGATTGTATTTGAATGATGACTGTAAATGAATCATTGAAGGAATCATCTTTCGTTTCATTCCGGTTGTCATAAAGGAAATATACGGGTTATTTTTTTTTTTTTTTTTTTTTACTTTAAAAAGAATAATGATAATAAAAAATTTTAAAAAAATCCGCCGTGACTCATCCCCGGTTTTCATGTCATTTTCGGGGCAAAAAGGTTGGGGAACACGTAGATGATTTTTTTTATTTATTTCTTTTAAATGTTAAACTATCGAGGTTGAAGGTGCCTACCTAATCAATGTTGACAGTCTATGTCACAGTCTGATAGGCTTATTACTCTATGGATTTGTCTAGATTAAAGATGGCGTTCATTTTAATACGTCTTTATTATTTCGTATATTTATATCCTTCACATTTCAACACGTTATATGGCCTTGTTAAATTTTTTTTTTTTTTTTTTTTTTTTTTTTTTTTACAATTCACAAGCGAGTAATTTAAAAATTCAAGATTTATTTATTTATTTATTTATTTTGTGTGAAAAATATTAACATTTTTTAATTGAAATATACTCCGTCAACCATGCCGTCATGTTTTCCGCTATATAATGGAGGGCCCACGGTTCAAGATAATAAAATTAAAAACGATCGAAGATTACGCTGACTGGAAAAAAAGAAATAAATACTTTTATTTATTTTGAAGTTTTCAATCAGGCCGCACCAACGGTAGATGACGTGAACATAAAAATGCACATATGGCCGGTGTGAGCCGGTGTGCACATGCACTCAGGAAAGAAAACGACTTATGCGAAAGCAAAAGCAAAAATATCTTCTGACAAAACATTTTCTAAAAAATCACGCGAAACCGAAGAAATTTCTTGCACTCAAAGAAAGCGGAAATGTCTTAAACAAGTTTTGACTTGCAACAAAACAGGACTGATTTGGAGCAAAACAAAAATGCTTCATGACAACGCTCAGGTTGTTTCTTGACAAGATATTTTTGTCGCAAGACAAAGTTTTTTGTCTTGTCCCAAGACAAGGTTTCATATCTTGTCACAAGACGAAATTTCATGGCTTGTCACAAGACGAAATTACATGCCTTGTCACAAGACAAAATTTTATGTCTTGTGACAAAACATAAAATGATGGGAAAAACGGACAGGTTCTCCTTTACAAGATATTTTTGTCACAAGACAACATTTTATGCCTTGTCACAAGACAAAATCTTATGCCTTGTCACGAGACAAAATCTTATGCCTTGTCACGAGACAAAATCTTATGCTTTGTCACAAGACAAATTTTTATGTCTTATGACAATACATAAAATGACGGAAAAAAACGGACAAGTTGTTTCTTGACAAGATATTTTTGTCACAAGACATTTTTGCTTTCGCATAGACCATTTTATTTTCTGAGCATGTTAAGAAACGACTTGTGTGATGTCAAAAAGCCCTTTTGCTTTATTACGAAACATCGTTGTTTTGTCGCAAGTCAGAACTTGCTCAAAACATGCTCAATTTCTGTGTGTGTGTATATATCGGATGAAAATAAATAGAAATTCGTCTACAAACCGAAAACAAGCTTATTTTTTGAAACATCTCATCAGCCCGCAGCGTCAGAATGATACGGAATGTAATGTTTGGAATATTTTCCTTAAATACTTGCTCGCATTTGGGAATCTACATTTTTAATGAATAGAGAAAGTGTTTCGCATAAGGGGCAGGGGCAAAGTTTCAGCGAGTAAAAAGCAAAAAGGGGTTCGTTCCGATGATTACGAACAAAAGGCAAGATTTATTGGAAAACGCCAAGACCATTAACGGAGTGATGAATGCCCTTGCGGTCATAAGAGGCATAAACCGACGGGGGCAGTTCGAAAATTGAAAATTCCCCGAACCTCCGTTAATGCTTAAAAAAAAAAAAAAAAGAAATCTTTTTTCCTTTTTCCCAAAACGTTTTGTAGTAACGATTTCGGCTCCAAAAAGAAAATTAATAAAAAAAAATAATAAAGTGGCAGCATCCTGTATACAAAATACTTCGGGGCAACCGAGCTGGTATAACACGAAATCGGAATTAAAGTTTTAATTTACATGAAAATAAAGTTGAAAAACGTCGAGAATTTTCCGGGAAAGATTAAAGGCATTTGTAAAATTTACATGTTGATAGCACGTTTGCACGATTTTCCGAAAAAAAAGGGAAAGAGAGAGATTTGATGAAGGTTCGGACCTCGTTCAAAAAACCCCATTTTCGACCATTTCAATATAAAAATATTAGACAATTTTAAAATGTATTATTAAAAAATTTGAAATTTTAATGACTTTTTTTTTTCTCCTTCCTTTTTTTTTCTCTTCCCCAAAATGCTTTAAAACATGCCTCCTTTTCCTTTTCGCTGGGAGGAGACCCGAAAATGTCCTTAATGGCTGAAACACAGCAAAAGGAACAATCTTGAAAGAATGAATTTCTAATGATAATGAACTTATGCTGAAGCAAAGCTTCCGTTGAAAATGAAGAACACAAGTTCTTCTTTCCCTCTTTCTCTCCCTTGGCCCCTGTTGCCGTCGCCACTTCTTCCCTTTTCTTCGAGAAATCTAATGTATTATTCAATCAGTTTAAGAGATGAACATTTTGCAAAAAGCATAAGGAAGAAAAGTTTTCTAAGACACGAATCCAGGTTTACGGATCGAAAATTATTTTACTTTTCGTGAAAGGAAAACGTTACTATGTGCACAAGCAGATAAGTTTCTCAGGAAATGTTAAAATGAAAAATAAACAAGGGTACGGTCGTGATGAATGACATTTTTTCCTCCTGTAGCTAATTAGAATGGACCTGGAGTATTTGAGCACCGACGTCTTATGCATAAATATCCCGTTTATTTTTTTTTCTGTTCCTAAGTGTAAATCAAATTATTATTAACATCTATGAATATTAATGTTCTTTTGTTTTGTTTCATTTTTTTTTCCCTTTTACTGTTCAGTAATTTTTAGCTCGTTTGCTTTTCATAAGCTAAATCTGAGTTTGTTATTTTTTTGTTCCTGTCAGCGTTGCGGATGAAACATTGAAATATTGCAACTTTGTAATCGAGGCAAATATTAATATTAAAATGGATTCGTGAAGAGGGCTTTTGATATGAAATATGGTCATTAGTTTTATACGAAATATTTTCTTGTTGCGTTCAAGAATGAAAAGTTCTTATTCAAAGAAAATCAAGTCACAAAAAAATGGGTTCGAAATTTTTTTTAAAAAATTGTAAAAAAAAAAAAAAATGTAAGCTAGTCAGTCACAGAAGCAAGTAAAACATACCTCGGGCGCTGGTAAGATATCGCGTCGGCCTATAATTGGCTATTTTTGACCTCTCTTTTCCCTTGCAAAATTATGTAAGATTATAATCACCCCCCCCCCTTTCCCCGTCCCGCAATTTTTAAAATATATGTATAATACGTAAAAAAAATATTAACCCGTACGAAAAAGGGATGCATAAAACTTGTATTATTTATACAAAAATTATACATAAAATATACAAAAAATTGGACATGCATAAAAAATGCATAAATTATGTATAAAGAACTTATATTTTTTTATCCTACAATATGATTATACATAAATTATGTATAAAAAACTTTAACTTTTTTAACAAATTTTTTTTTTTATCCTCGGGGATGATTATGCATAAACTATGTATAAGAAACTAAGAAACATAAACTTTTTCAACGAAAAATTATACATATAATTATATATAAATTATACATAAATTATACATAAATTATATATATGATTATACATAAATTATACATAAATTATATATAAATTATGTAGGTCCAAATTTTTGTATAAATTATACAAAATTAATATATATTTTTTGTATTTATTTTGCAAAAAATTTACATATTTTATGCATCTCTTTTTTGTACGGGAAATTACCAATGCAAGATGGAAGCCGTAAATTTTTCGACTAACTAATTTGAACCTGGCATCGTCACGTTCAAACTTAATATGGTCCAATTGATTCCATACAATTTTTCCAAAAAATATAAATTCCTAATCCACTTTTCTTAAAAAAAATAAATTCCTAATCCATTTTTCCTAAAAAAATAAACTCCTAATCCAATTTTCCTAAAAAAAATAAATTCCTGATCCACTTTTCCTAAAAAAAAAAAAAAATTTTTAATCCATTTTTCCTAAAAAAATAAATTCCTAATCCATTTTTCCTAAAAAAAATAAATTCCTAATCCACTTTTCCTAAAAAAAATAAATTCCTAATCCACTTTTCCTAAAAAAAATAAATTCCTAATCCACTTTTCCTAAAAAAAATAAATTCCTAATCCACTTTTCCTAAAAAAAATAAATTCCTAATCCATTTTTCCTAAAAAAATAAATTCCTAATCCATTTTTCCTAAAAAAAAAATTCCTAATCCATTTTTTCTAAAATTTTGGTTCCTAAAATTGTTTTCCTAACTATTTTTTTTCCTAATTTTCAATTTACCTAAAATTTTTTGATTGCTAAAAAATAAAATTTCCTAAAATTCTTTTAGGAAATCAAAAAAAAATTGGAAAAACATTTATTTTAGGAAATTTTATTTTAGGAGTTCAACAATTTTAGGAAAAAAGAAAATTAGTAAAAAAATTTTGGAAACCAAAGTTTTTAGGAAAAATGGATTAGAAATTCATGTTTTTTAAGGAAAAAATGGATTAGGAAAAATGACCGGGAACGCGCCTCAAACCTAACACTGCCAATTTTAAAGTTAATAATAAATACTTGCGAGTTTGAACCCGACCCTGTAAAGTTCCAACTTAGCATTGTCAAGTTGCAACCCGTCAGGATTGATTGTGTAGTTTAAAAGTGACAATGTCAAGTTTGAAATTTCCAATACCAGGTTGGAACTTTAGCTTTAAACTCGACAATGTTAAGTTTAATCTTGGCATTGTCGGCTTCAAACTTGACAGTCGAGTCAACAAATTAGCTTACAAAACGTCCCTGTGCATTGCTAATTTTTAACGCTTCGCTTGCCGAAAAAGCGCGCTTCAAATTTTAAAAAAAATCTTGTTCCGATTTTAGTCGGTTCTAACATCATGAACCTATTGCAGTCCTCAACTGGACCTGTCATCGTCACTTTCAAACTCAACATGGTCTAGTTTGAAACTAAACAATGTCAAGTTCTAACCTAGAACTGTTAGGTAATAAAAAATACTGGCGAGTTTAAACTTAACATTGTCATGTTGCAACTTGCAAGCGTTTATTGCGTAGTTTGAACCTGACAATGCTTATTGCTTATGTTAAAATTCCCACTGACAGGTTGGAACTTGATAATGTCAGCTTTAAATTCGCCAATGTTAAGATTAAACTTGGCATTGTTAGCATCAAATTTAACAGTCTTAAATTTATCGACAGAGCTTATTTACATTTTCGCCAGGAGTTTAGATCCGAACCTTCAATTTTTCCCATCCCTTGCACATTGAAGACATAATCAAGTGGGAGTTATTAGTTTCCGAACATTCTTTTGAAACGTTTGGGAAGGGGTTAACACCCATCCTCATAAAATGTCAACAGAATATATTACCATTCGTTGCAAAAAAAAAAAAAAAAAAAAAAAAGGCGAATGATTGTGCGGGTTTATGACTCCTATTCATAATGAAATGCCATTTCCTGTCACTCTTCATATACATTATACGGCTTCGCAAAAGGAGAAGAAAAAAATAAAAGCCATTGCATCTAATTTTGACCTAAAATACAGTATATAAGCGAACATTCCGTGCTAATGCCATCGACGTTATTCAATAAGCCTTTCGAATCCCCTTTAAAGTCCTTAGAAGGAGAGCATATCCCGAAATCAATAGGAGTTTTCAATAGGGAATTAATAAGCAGCTTACACTTTCCCTGAATATGTTACTCGACGCGGCAGTCAAGTGGAAATGACAAATTAGTGCCGTTATCTTGTGTTACGAACCGCGAACTTTGATTCAAAACCCCGTCAAACTTTAGGCATGTTTCCTACCAGGCCAATTTTTTTTTTTTTTTTTTTTATTTTTAAAACATATTTGACCGGGGCGTTGAAAGTGAGTATAGCTCCTGGCGCGAAATCCACTTTATGGTGGTCTGTTAGTTTGATTGAACGGAACGGACGCGAGAAAGATGTAATCGCAAGTATAGAGGGCACAAATCACAAAATATACAATGTTACGAAATTGTTACAAATGAGTCGACTTTACAGATAACCCATCTGGACAACTGTATACCTGTCAGTAAAAATCGAGTTCAGGTTTGTTTTTCGCGTTTTGCATATACTACTTGTTGCCGAATCCAATTAATTACGATTTTTTTCCGGTGGAGGACGGAAGATGAGAGATAATGAAGAAGAAAAAAAAAAAAATCCCGTCGACTTTGACACCCGAAATAAATTCAAATTCTTGAAATTTTTTTATTTATTTTTATTTTTCGGTTAATAATACTTGTTTCAGCAAGAAACAAGAAAAAAAATATATATTCATACTTGTTATTCGAAATTAGAAACCGAAATGAGAATGTTTGGAAACGAAGTAGTAGCATACTCCAGTTTTGATATTAGGATTGTTTTCTTCCGAGGAAATTTCTCTTTTGAGTTAGTAAAGCGAAAATTCATACATAAAGCATCATTGAACTGGAAACTGATATGACAAGGAAAATTATTTTAAAATGGAATTTAAGACTAAACAAAATACGATGTGGAAAAACAAATGCATTAGTTTGGATGGTTTAAGTTAGACTATAGAAAGCAAGGGACTGCTGAGCGCCAGCGGGTCGAACGGGTTAGGAACCAAAGAACGGGTCTGGTTTCGTGACTGTTTAGACTCTCCATGATTTTTCAAGTTCATCTTTTTTGCTTTATGCTTTAAAAATTAGATGTTTGTTTCGTTAGTTTGTCAGTTCCTTTGTCGCTGGGTTTATATTAAAAGTTTCAAAGTTTCTTCTGCAAGTCGGTTTTTTTCCTGCTACTTATATGGGGTCATACAAGTATTAAGTAAGCACTGAACAGGGGAGGGGGGTTTCCATGTCTTACGTAAGATTTAAAATTTTAAAAATTTGCTATTAAAAATATTTGCTGAATTATTCAGTGTAAAAACGGTCTTATAAGTTCATAATTTCATTTTATGATTTATTAAAATTCATTTTTGATTTTATTTTATTAAGTAATTTTTGATTTTGTTCGTTGATTTTCGATATTATTTTACTGATTCATTAACTTTTTTTAAAATAAATTTCATTGCTCTCTTTTTGATGATTAATTTTATTTTAGAAAAAGAAGAAGGAATTGTAACAATAATTTTTTTGAAGATGAAAATAAAAAGAAAATAAAGTTAAAATCAATTTTCTGCAAATTAATAAGAAAATAAAAAAAATCTTACGTGGGGGGGGGGGGGGGGAAGGGGGGTCGATCATTTCTTACGGTTGCTTACATCCAGAAAAAGGGGGGGTACAAAGTAGGCAAAACAATGCTTAAGTAATACTTGTATGGTCCCCTTGACTTTTTCTTGTATTTCCGGTGCAAGTTTCAACTTGTTCCAAATAAATACGAACCATGGAAACAAAATTAAAGTTCTTCGATCTTTTTTTTTTTTTTTTTTTTTTTTTTTTTTTTTTTTTTTTTAAATTGTGAAGTAAATAATACAAAAGTGTCAGTTTTATTGTCAGTAAAAAACTTAATTTTCGTCAGTTTCTTATTTTGAAACGGCAAGTATTTTTATTAAAATGTAAATAAAAAATGATCTTTTTGTCAGTATAAAAATCACTTTCGATCAGTAAAAAATCGCAATTTTGAAAGTAAAAATTGTAAAAGTGCCAGTAAAAAATTGTTTACTTATCTCTAATCAACAAAGGAGTGCTTTCGTGGCTTCTTCGGCTTGCCCCTCTTTTTTTTTACCCAACGAAATATTTTTGGGGTTTTGCGTATCCACGACATGTTTGCATAATAGTATATTGTTAACCTAGGGTGGAAAATGGATTTTCCCGTTGAGGTTTTCATTAAACCCCTCACTTCGCTCGAGTTTTAATGGAAACCGAGAGGGGAAGATTTATATGACAGCCTAGAATAAGGAGATACTTTTCATAACGAATAAAAATAATTTTTATAAGTGATTTTTCTTGGAAAAAAAAAAACCTCATTTCTTTGTTTACAAACACCGAGAACATGGCAAAAAAAAATTTTTTTTTTTCTTATTTAGGTGTCACGAAAAAAAAAAAATACTTTGATTTTTTTCCTCACATTGGAAAAGTGACGGAAAATTTTTTACTTGCCCCCAATTTTTATTTATTACTGACACTTGTATTTTTTTACTGACAATTTAAATATCTTACTGACGAAATGATTTCTTTTACTGACAATTTTTACTGACCTTTCAAAACTGACCATACAAAATATTAACTGACAGTTTATTTAAACAAGGAGAACGGTAATGGGGGTGCATACGCACCCCATTAAACTTTCTCGCGGCTTTATTGGTGGAAAAAAGAAGTTGAAATAAAGAAAAAATGTAAAAAATCAAGTTTAGGTTTTCAAAGTGTATTAATTAAACTGAATTTTGGAAAACTGATTTTGGATTCGGAACCCTCGACCTCAAAAATATTTTCAAAAATACGATTAGTTTTTACTTTTGAGCGACCGTGACCGCGAAGCGGGAGCGGATACTGAGAAAGTATTGCACTCGTCTCAAAACCCCAAAAAATCCCGAAATCGAAAATCGTTAATTATGCGAGTTTTTAAAGTAAATGTTTGAATTTTAATCGCCTCGTACGAGGCGTACGAGGCGGACAACCGGGAACTCAGAATTTTATTCTAAGTATAACTATATAAGTTTCATGTAGAAACTCGCAGGATTAACGATTTTCCCTTTTCCGACCACGGCAATACTTTCTTCGCGCCCGCTTCGCGGCGCTCGAAAGTAAAAACTTGCAGTTTAATATTAAAAACTGACAAAATGTGAATAATTTACTTTTACCCTAAAAATGCAAGCCATTTTTTTTAAAAATTATTTTCTCGCCCCTCATACATTTCAGACAAGTTGAAACCTGCACTAAAAATGCCAGGATACACTAGAATCCTGGCATTTTCGTTCGTACCTGAATTTCTTCCCTAGATAAAAAAATTTCGTTAGGTACACGGTAAAAAATTATCTGTAAAATCAACATATTTTGTCTGTTCAAAACGGTCCACCAATTTTTATATGTCAATTTAACATACTGCAGTTCTGTAAAAATTTTTTTCAGAAATGAATATTCTGAATTTGCCGAAAAATTCAATGGCATAAAAAACAAAATGACATATTTGAAATCTGTTAAATTGACATATGAATCTGTTAAAAATTTAACAGATTACCGTTAACATACAAAATTGGTGGACCGTTTTTAACATATTAACAGATAATTTTTTACCGTGTACCTGAATTTTTTCCCTAGATAAAAAAATGCCATTCCTTTCGCTATCCGTAAAGCCTCTTCTTAAAACTCAGAAATCTCCAGCATTCTTCAAAACAAAAAAATTTGATCGCATTCACAGTTTCATTCATAGGTTTTTAAAGCGCAGACCTGACCCTATTTACTCGAACATCAAACACCAGTCCTGACAAGTGAATCATGGAAATCCTGGTCTCGATCATTATTCACGGATATCATGGTCCCAATTCAAAATATTTGACCTCATCATACAGAAAAGACAGCTAATTACAATTGCCAACAAAAATTCTTTGCATGTTAAATGACTTATAAAAAAAATTCAACGAATAAGTTAAGCAAAGGCTAAAAAGCCATGGAAAAACTAAACTTCACAGCTGATTTGATGATTGACATTATCAAATCGTTTACCTGTGAAAAATGGGATCTAAAAACCTTGTTTAATTTTGAATTTTCTATTATTAATTTTGTATCCTCAATCGTTTGCGAAGCGATATACATATACCGCTGCTGTGGTATATACGTTTTTCCACTTTTTTTTTTAAAGCGTACTAAAATAAATTTTTTACTTCGTATAATTCCGTTGGGGGAGGATAAAAAAAACCCGGTCCCATTACGCACATTAAAAAAAAGGAAGCGATATGAACGATGTTCATACATCGTTTACAAACGTTCTAAAACTCATAATTTTCGAGGGAAAGCGTCCGAACGAACTCATTCGAATTCGAGTTAAAATCTAGTTAAAAGGGTGAAGCTTAAACGGTCATAAAAATGACTTTGATCGTCGGCTAGAGCAATTTGACAGATGAATGCTGATGTTTATGATCTCTTTTATGGGGACTTCAAGCCTGTATGCAGATGAGGCGGAGGGGGTTGAAATTTTCAAAACGCTTATCTCTTTTCCTCTACTCTCCACCTCTTTTGCTTACCTTCGAAAAAAAAAAAAAAAAAAAGTAAGAGGCTTTTAAAATTATTAAAACTTTTCACAAATGAGCCGCTTTCCCCCTTTTTCATGGAATTATATTATTAAATCTAAATCCAAAAGGTCGAAAAAGGAAGAAAGTCAGTATTAAAACGAAAGGACCCGAAAAGCTCAACGAGACAGAGGCTGAACCACAACACCATTCAACAGAGTAATTATATAATTAGAGGAGAAAACGTAGACCTGCTAACCTCTTCATTCCTAAAACTAATTTTACAACCATTTCTCTAACGTATCTTGTACCGCTTTATCATTTACGCAAACAATATTCTCATTTTTGTTTTAAGCGCCTCTTTATATGGGTGATTATTTGTACAGCGAATAATCTTTGAGTCTGTTTGTTTTAACGGCTTTGGAATATTAAGTTTTGTTACCTTTTGGGAACACGGGAGGTTCTTTTTCTTTTTTTTTTTTTTTTTTTCTCTCCGCTGAGTTAAGCTCCATGTTTACTTTTTTGTAACCTTTTTAAAGGTCGCAATTACAAGAAGGCAACGATATATCCGAATTCTGCGAAAATCGTAACAATGCAGAATGCTAAAAAAATAAAGGAGAGTCAATTACGTGAAGATTTTTCGAGTGGAGAAAAAAATAATTTATGGAGTAATAGCGAAGCCGGCGAAACGGGTTTACAAACTAATTAACTTCGTAAGCGATTCGAACCATCAAACTCCAGTGCTTCCAAGCAAATATCATAGCTGATGATGCTGAAATGAATGCTAGGAGTGACTCTGCTGAAACCCTGGTGAAAGTGGATGTGTGGAGAATCGTGTTGTGATAGTGAGATAACGGTGTGATCAGTGATCACGCGTGATCACGCGTCATAGTGCGTCTTATGACGCTTTGGAAGTGTTTTTAAGGCAGAAGGAAGAAGTAGTGAGGCGGCACCGCGATGTTGTCCGATTGAAGAACCAAACGTTAGTGAATCTGAACAGCAGGATAGGCGAATGGAAAAGTCGGCTAGGGAGAAGAAAGGGGCCTCGGCAAAAAAGGGGAGAACCTACACATTAGAAAAGGGTCAAATTTTTTCACGGGGAAAGCATTTTAAATAGAGATTGTGATTTCCCGGGAAATTTAAAATTTCGGGATTCGGGATTTCCCATTTTTGGAAAATTAAAATTCCCGGGATTCGGGATTCCCGATTTTTATTGATTTTTAAAATCCCGGGATCCGGGAATCCCGAAAAATTCCAAAAAAAATTCCCGGGACTAAATTTCGGGAATTTTTTTTCCGGGATCCCGGGAATTTCCGGGACGGGAATTCTCGGGCACAATCTCTAACCGTTTGTCAAACGGCGTTTGACAACTGAAAGGTAGATCAGAAGATCCATTTTAGGATCAAGGTCATTTATTCTATTATTCGTTAATTTTAAAGTAAAAAAATTTAAGTTAATGTAACAAATATTACGGTTTTATAAATTACTTATTTGAAGGAGCAAGTCCCGAGATTTATAAAATTTTCCGGGATTCGGGAATCTCGAAAAAGTAAGAAAAATTATTTCCCGGATCCGGGAATCCCGAAAATTCCAAAAAAAATTCCCGGGACTAAATTCGGGAATTTTTTTTCCGGGATCCCGGGAATTTCCGGGACGGGAATTCCCGGGCACAATCTCTAATTTTAAATTTAGAAAACTGCGTTATAAATTTATAAAGTTGGGACGAGAATTTGAAAAGGAAAAGATTTATCAGCTGAAAATATAGACGAGATTTTGACCATACGGTAGAGGTCTGTTCGCGTCGGCTTTCGGGCTTTCGGGTTGACTCGAGAATTTGTTGCATGCGCCGAACCCGACCCGAACCCGAAAAGATCTCCCTTCCGTCGATCCGAACCCGACCAGACACTTTTCGGGTCGGGTCGTTCGGGTTCGACCCGAGTTGGACATCGTAATATTTTCTGTCCTTACGGAAAGAAAAAAAAACCTGCACATTTAATTTTAAAGTTGAATATTAGTCCAAATAGCAAGTTGTTTGGACTAATATTAAATTTTAAAATTAAATAATCAGTCTATCGTCCCCAACATAGGATTAACCTGCACATTGTTTTCTGTATTACTAAATTAAAATATATAAACTGGAAAAGTAGGGGGAAAAGTCGAAGCATATTTAAATATAAAATAGGAAAAAAAAAAAAAAATTTAACCCGAACAACCGACCCGAACACATATAAGCACCCTATCCGAAAGCAAACCCATATCGAAGGCAAAATATCCAGGGATCCGAATCCGATGCTGGTGCCAGCCGCGGCCAGCTGAAATCTCGGATCGATGCCGATGCCGATTCGATATTATTTATTTAATTCCCGATTCCAATCCCATTTCCAGCACTGACAACCGATGCCGAAGCCGACGCCACCAAGCATCGGTCATATCCGAGGCCGTCTCTGATTCCGATTTTAGTTAAAAAAAATCATAGAACCATTCTAAATGATTTTTAAAATTAGGAGTCGACGCCAATAAAATCAGGATTTCGATGCCGATGCCAGCACTAACAATTTCGTAGTGCCGAACCCGAACACCCGAACCTAATTTTTTCAGGGATCCGATGTTTGAAAATTTTTACCGATGCCAAAATTAGCATCGGCATCGGCCAAAAGTTTCAAGCTTCGGACCCCTGAAAAAATTAGGTTCGGGTGTTCGAGTTCGGCCCGACCCGAGCAGACTATGGCCATATTAACCATACAAAGATTTTAATATAGAAGGTTTTGCAATTCTACTAGATTAAAATTCTACCTCCCCCCCCCATGCACCGCCCCAAAAATGACCCTAAATTTTTGCCCATTGAAGCAAATCATATGAAAGCCCGTTGTAGTGAGGGCTCTTAGTTTCAAAATCATTAAGAATTGTGAAAAATGTAAAACTGAAAAGTTACCCCATGGATATTGTAGGTATTATCGCAAAATTTAATTTCCGATGTAAACCCCATAAATTCAGGGCCCCATTCTCCCGTTTTATGGCTTCATGCGGCCAAAATCGGGGGGAAACAATTCCTACGACAGTTTGGCTGACTTAAATAAGTTGAAACTGACTTCCATACACTTCTCAAAACCGTGTAACGATTTAAATTTTTTGAGCCTAAAATTTTTTTTTTTAAACCCCGAATATTTTCCATTTTTCCCTTATTTTTTTTTTTTTTTTTTTTTTTTTCTGTCATGTCCTTCTTTGAAATCTACACCTAAAAAATTATTTGGTTTGAATATTCCGAGAAATGACGAATCGGCATGTTTGAGTTATATTCACTTTGTGATTACCAGCTCAAACATGTCGAGACTTGAAAATTCTGAGAAGCCCCGCAAACACCTGCACCCAAGCCTGAGAAAACGCGGCTGCCTTACAGCTGCTCTTTTCAAGTATGGAAGTATTTGTTTTCTGGGCCCAATCTTTGGAGCCTAGAAAAGACCAAAATTTGCATACGGTACTTGTTTCAAGACTTTTTAGACCAACAAAATGCCCAAGGATTTTATCATCAAAACTCCCATCTGCCGATTTCTTCAGCGTTTGAAACCCAAAATTTACATAAGAGTTTCCACTAAAGAACTAAAAATATCTTCCGAGATTTTTTATCTCCAAAAAGAAAAAATTTTTTTCATAGGATACTGATGTAAGGTGCACATCACCGTTAAGCTTCCAATTTTATTTACTTATTTATATATATATATTTTCTTCCCCCTTCATCCTTTCCACCTCCCTTTAAAAAACAAGGAAAAGCCATAGATTCCGAAATCGTTTTCAAGTGTAAATCCTGTAAACAAATTTATGTCATCTAGAAAGGCAAAGACCGTATTATTGCATCAAAGCGGCTCAGCAATCCCATTCTTTCCTTGGATTCCATTCGCGTGCCTCCCCGTATTTATTTGACCAAGGATAAGAAACTCTCCCGGAATTAGACTTAAAGTTTTAGTTCTAGTTGCGAGCCCCAGAGGTCTTAAGCTATTGTTGTTCTTCCCTTTTCTATTTGTCATATTCGTCCTATTTTCCGAAAACTTTTCATTTTCAAATAATGCTTCCCTGCGGTTTTCTTCTTCTTTTTTTATATTAAAATCTTAAAGCTTGTTATTAATTTTTTTTTTTTAATTTTTGAAAAATAAGACGTTTTTGAAGTGGCATTCAAATTTTTTTTTCCTTGGTTAAAAAAAAAAAGTTTTCTTACTTAACAGAGTCGAGCAGTTAAAAGAGGAAAAAAAAGAAGAAAACATAATTAAAATTTAAAAACGATAAGAAAAAGTCTGTTTCGAATTCGAAAAGCTTCAAGTACAAGCACTTTTGTCAATTGTCACTTTATCAATAGTTTATTTTATTTTACAAGGATTTTCTTTTAAAGTGAGAGAGAGAGAGAGAGAGAGAGAGAGAGAGAGCTCCTATTTACTGTATTTTATGGGCTCAAATCAGAGAGTATTTTGAACCTTACCGGCTCATAAAACTTTACGGGTGAGCTCGTAATGTTTTGTTGCACTTTTTGACCTCATGACACGAATTATCAAGACTTTCAGAGCTCAAATAAAATCGGGGAAAAAATTGCTATCGATTAACCTAATTTTTGTAAATAAATTATTTGTCTATATTGTTTAAAAGACCAAAATCAAAAACGGATCAATATCGCATCAGGGTCGGATCAAGTGAGTTTAAAAGGTTGCATAAAAACAACAGCGGCTAAATTTGGCGCCAAAGTGAGCCAATAAAAGCTAAAAAAATTCCCAAATTAAGTCGTGGCTATAGTAGCAGATAAGCTGTGACCTTGCATAATCTTCATTATTTGAAAACAATATAATAATTATAAATGATTTCATTTTAAAATTAAAATTATATTATATCACTAAGTATT
This sequence comes from Liposcelis bostrychophila, assembly GCA_037577465.1. Lineage (NCBI taxonomy): Eukaryota > Metazoa > Arthropoda > Insecta > Psocodea > Liposcelididae > Liposcelis > Liposcelis bostrychophila. The sequence goes on from CM075207.1 coordinate 19,806,491, forward strand.
ATTCAATCCATTAATAATTATTTTTTGTCCGACAGCAAGTTGAATTTATTGAAATGAAATACTCGTTTTTAGGAATTCTTATTTTGCAAAAAATAATTTCATACAAGTTAAGAGTTTGTAGCTTCTTTAAAAAAAGCTGTTTGAACCTTTAAATCCGCGAAGAGTTGACATGGTAAGTTTTCCCGCTATTTTGTCGTTGAACGCGCAAGGGTCTGGAAATTTCTATCGTGAGCCAAGAAAGTACAAATAACTGACGAGCCCTGAAAACCCGTATTTATCTCCCAACTCCCGATGAGAACGGAAGGGTCTGGAAATTTCCATCTTGAGCCAAGAAAGTACAAATAACTGACGAGCCCTGAAAACCCGTATTTATCTCCCAACTCCCGATGAGAACGGAAGCTTCTTTTTTATTTAATTTCGAACTCTTTTCCAACATTAAATTCGAAATCAAGATTTTAAATACTATGTTTACACGATAAAGAAAACCAGCGTATTATGCAGAAAGCAGTTTCAACGGTTTCTTTTCATTTTTTTAAAACGTCCTCGTTAAGCCCATATTACCCGAAAAATTCCCGACTAGAGCCGAGAAGGGTTTGCTCATAAACGTGAGTTGGTAATGTCAAGCATTCTTTTTTATTGAGCCGACATAGATCAACTCTCAAACGTGAGTCCATAAAGTCCAGAATTTCTCCTTCAAGCTCGCATGGTACTGTTTTTTCCCTAGCACGAGGGAGAGAGAGCTTCTTTATTATTTAATTTCTTAGGGTTTTCCACTCATAAATACGAAATTCACATTCAATAATGCTTATGCGATGAAGTAATATTCATCTGAAACCCAGCATTTCCTTTTAAATAAAGTTTAAACGGTTTAGTATATTTTTCTAACGTTTGCCAACGGGCTGGGTCAAGCCATGTACAACATAACTTGATTTTATACAGAAGTTTTGAAGTACTCACAAACTATTTCAATCGATTATAGTGCCTTCCCTTAGGCCTCAGGCGATAGATTTTGACCGTCCTAAACGGTATTTTGGAGGTCGCTACATTCTGCAACCGATAAACGCTTTAAAAAATTAAAATGAATGAGGCTGAGTTTTGCGTCGAGAAAAAAAAGAACTTTATGCGCTCAAGGTAGTCACTTTTCAGGATTTTATTACCTCACAAAGAATTTCAGTACTGGTAAAGCAGCTGAGCTCCTGGCAGATGTAATTTAATTTTTCTTTTTTGAAATCCGATAAGTATCGTTAACATAAATGATCAACGTACAATTAATCATTTTATTCCGAATTAAAAAATTGTCCGTGAGCCGGTAAAGCTTGGAAAAATTACTACGATGAGCGCATAAAGTTCCTTTTTTTCTCGACGCAAAACTCAGCCTCATTCATTTTAATTTTTTAAAGCGTTTACCGGTTGTAGAATGTAGCGACCTCCAAAATACCGTTTAGGACGGTCAAAATCTATCGCCTGAGACCTAAAAGAATGCACTATAATCGATTGAAAATAGTTTGTGAGTACTTCAAAACTTCTGTATAAAATCAAGTTATGTTGTACATGCCTTGACCCAGCCCGTTTGCAATAAACGTTAGAAAAATATACTAAACCGTTTAAAAACTATTTAAAAGGAAATGCTGGGTTTCAGATGAATATTACTTCATCGCATAAGCAATATTGAAAGTGAATTTCATATTTAAGGGTCGAAAACCCTAAGAAATTAAATAATAAAGAAGCTCTCTTTCCCTCTCATAGGAGGAAAAAACTTACCTTGCGAGCTTCAAGGAGGAATTCTGGACTTTATGGACTCACGTTTGTGAATCAACCTGGCTACATAGGAAAATTTTTCGGGTGTTACGGGCTCACGGGGAAAAATATTATGGATTTTTTGTGGGCGCGAAATTTGAAAATAGGTTATTTATTTTATAAAGACACCACTGAGGGTTAAAAATTGATATGATGTAAATAAGTACTAAGCAGCACGTGTTGAGCGAGAATCTCAAATATTTTTGGTGTATTTTAAATTTAGTGATAAACGGGAGTGAGTGAAAGTAAGTAAGTCTTATTATTTTGTCTGTATATTATTTATTATTTATTGTTAATACAAAAAATTTATTATTTAATAAAAAATTAAAGAATTTATTATTGAAAATTTAGTACTAAAAATGGATACCAAAACATTTTGTGAAAAATCGCAAAAAAAAAAAAAAAAAAAAAAAGAAAAAAAGAAAAATAATAATAATAATAATAAAAATAAAAATTGAACTAGTATTTTTTATTTAAAAAAAAAAAAATACATTTTTTGCTTTTTCTTTCTTTATCTTAATAAAGAAGCTCTCTCTCTCCTTATAGGAGGGGAAAAAAAGTAGCATGCAATTTATGATTTTATATTCATGTTATGATTTTCACACGACGAAATATAACGATGGAATTTTGTTAAAAATTTTACAATAAAAGAAATATATTGATCGAAATTTCATTTGCAAGTCGCTGCAAATCTTATAACATCAAACGAGTCTTTTGAATCGATTTTTGCTGACAACAAATTCTTGTTACTACATATCTGCGAGCCCATAATGTAACTGGATCATCTTTGATAAAATTCCACAGAGGAAGTGTTTTTAATTTTATTTATATCATTTCGGTGTGAAATTTTTTACCGTGAAGACGTTAACACATCTTGAATTTAAAATTTTTGATTGTCAAGAAAATGGGTAAGTTTTTTTCTTTTTTTTTTTCACTAGTGTTTTATTGCTTCCATAAAAAAAGGAAATGATGGAATATATTTTTTACTGAGTTCATAAGGTCAACTAAAAAAACCATAGGTGATCTTGTAACAGTCATTTTAGAGTAAAGGCGGAAAAAAATTATAAAATTGCAAATAACCAAGCACTGAACCAAAGTCATTTTATTAAACTTTTGAGAGCCCAGAACATTTGTTTCTGAACTTCATAAAATTGTTACGTTAAGTTGGCACGTTTAATTTATGAATGTATGATTTTTTATTTTCTTAAAAGAACTTTATCTTCTCTTATAATGGGTTTCTTGATGAACCCTAATTCCTACTCTAATCATGTCTGCTTATTTTTTAGTGGTTTTAACCTTCGTGAAGGCTGCCTCGCGGAAAAAAGCAATTACTGCAGATCTAAACGAAATCCGAACCAATGAAGAAGGTTTTCTTCATTACGAAGGGGAGGCAGTAAGAATCACCAGAAAAGAGGAAGAAGAAAAAAAATTGTCGTGTAAGTAATATTAACGATTAGGGTTAATTGATGTAAAAATAAGCCAATTTTTGAAATTTACGGAAAACAGGAATTAATCTCTCTGGAAATTTTTTTTCCAGTTTTAATAGAATTTATGGAGGACAAGGTCAGACAACGATGCCTTTTCAAAGATATGAAAACGGACGATAAAGGAAGACTCAAAGCAAAATGGAACGGGAATAGTAAATTTTATCCCTGCCGCATAGTACAAGGTAAGAAGAATTTTTACTGTTGGTTTACCCTTTACTGTATTGCAAACTTATATTTACTGTTGTACTGTTGAGTTTAGAGAAAACAGAAAGAGCAGCAGTTTAAATTAGTAGTTGTTTAGCAGGGTGGCTCATTTTGAAGGTCTATTTTTTAATTTTCGCTCCCTGGGCAAAAAATCATTCATTTGTATGTAAAAATAAGCCTGAATTTTTTTTAGGTCGAAAAAAAAAATTTTTGGCCCAGGCCCAGTGGTTTGAAGTTTTTAGGGCCGAAATGGTACTTAATTTGGACGAATTTCAAAAATTCGCCCTTGTAATTATAAAATGGATTGATTTATTTTAGAAATAAACGAATCTTCGATAAGTGAACTTTCAGACATAAACGAGGCGCTGTCAGTGAAAACTCCGGAAGTTGTAGCAGGGATTACGGTCATGGAAGCACAAACTGAACCAACAGCACTAGCAGGGGTGCAACAATCATTTCAAGGTAATAAGAAAATTTATTTTAATCGCAAAAGAAGAGTTAGTAAAAAAGTCAGTTTGGTTCTGAATTGCGTTGCTTTATAATACCAGGTTCGCTATTGCTACCCCCTTTTTATCGAGCATTTATTTATTTATTTATTTATTTATTTATTTGATTTCCTTTTTTTTTTTTTCTTTTCAGGCGTCCTATTATCAGACCCACCGAATGAATCTCTGCAAGAACAAATCAGCAAAGTTAGCAACCAGAAGGATGACGAAGCAGAAATCGACAAGGATGAACCAGCTCCGGTTTCAAGCCCGAAAATTCCTGAATTATCGAATAGGGAATTCGAAAATGACAATGAAACGGAATTTCAGAATGCACAGGAAAATGAAAATAATATTGATCCAAAGTTGCCAGGTAGAACATTTTTCACGATTTTTACAATTTTTCCTGCATTTCTAGAAATCCAGAATTTTTCGGAATCCTGGGGAATTTTCTTGGAGCCTTACACATTTATTCCGAGGTACTACATTACTTTTTGGGGAGTTTTGACTTTTTTCCCTTCAAATTTAAGGATTTTTTCAAGTTTGTAGGCTAATTGCAGGACGGCTAATAGCGGGAAGGTTGGGGCAATCTCCAGGAAAGGTGGGTGGGGTTAAGTTCCTCTTTTTCACTTTCTGGCTACCAGTCTATTCTCTTCTCATACTTCTTTTTTTTTTCTTTCGTTTTAAATCAAAGGAAATAAAAAAAAACCTTTTTTTTAAACTTTTTTTCAGAAGTAATTGCTGACAATTTCAACCATAATCCACAAATGATATCGATGGACACGCCTTTGGCATTACCTATATTGGAGAATCTTCCTTACAGGACAGGTAAACCTAAGCAAAATTTACGAGATTTAACATAACATAAAAGCTGATTACAAACTTTTCTTTTAGAACCCGATGGATCTAAGGTGTACATATTGGAAATAGAGCCCGTGGCACAGCTTGTAACGAGGCAAAATATCGGAAACTCAAATCCGATTCTTCAGTTACCAAAATTTCATACTATCCCCCAACTTAGTTCTCCACTGGAATTATATCAGGATATGCAAGAATTAAATGGAATACCTGGGTCCTCAAATATAACACCCATATTAAGTGATGCATCAAATTCGGCAGAGGGCACGGATGGTTTAAGAAAGACAGACGTCACTGCTGGACCTTCAAAGTTAAATCAGGCCAAAACAAAAAGTAATGTATACTATTTTATAATCTTTTGAGAATTAATAGTATTTAATTATAGTAATTTTATAGTAATTAATAGTAATTAATAATAGAAATTTTGAATTTTATAATCTTTTTTTTTATTTTTATTTTCAGAAAATGAATATAATGTATTTTGTCCGATTTGCCTTGAAGAAAACATCATGGATCCGGTTGACCGTCTCTCCAACCACTTCCGGACACAACATTTAACCCACCCAACCGTTATACGAATTCATATGATGGAAGCAGGGCCTGAAAAGAACGCTCTTTATAGGCAGCTAACCAAGGAGGGACGCTTTAGTTACTTCGAACGAACATCATTACTGGGTTGTCCGAAAAAGGTTCCGATGAGAAGACCACTAAAAAACAAACAATTTAGAACTTGCGTGAAATGCTTCGGACAATATTCGAGCACACTAGTCGTCCGCCACATGAAAAATTGCAAAGGGGACCGAATCAAGGTTACCAACATGAAAAAAGCTATTCAAAAAAGCAAACTGTTAGAAGCTATCGTCATCACGAAGGCTTCGGAAGACGACGATGCTTTTTTAAAAAGAGTCATAAGTCACATAAACGACGATCGAAGAAGCGTGGCTTTAGAGGACGAATATATAATGAAAGTGGGCAGATTTATGTATAAAGAAGAACAAAAAAGATTAGACAGAATTGTTCAGTGGTATATCCGATTGTTGGCGGACATAAAAGTTCATTTACTGTCTGTAAACGAGGCCAACAAAGGCAAGAATTTTAAGGAAATCTTGTCCGTTGAAAATTTCGAAATAATCGAGACCTTTTGTAAGGAAACAGCCAAACAAGGGAAAAAGAAACTAAATGTAAAAAAAGGTTCTCCTAGCACAACATTAAAGTACGGCAGGCTATTTGATGTCATGATTAAAATAATTGAATGCGAGGCTGCCGCAATGGTGGCTGACGATGACAAAGATATTAAAGAACAGGGCCATAGGCTAACGGAGAAGATGAATGCCATACGTGTAAGGTATAATCTTTACTGGAAAGAAAAAGTCAACAAACCAGCTCGGTTAATTTCGAAGCTGCAGAAAAATCTATACGAGGACAATTTTATTCATCCGGATGATATAACGATTTTTAACAGGGCTTTGACGGACTTGATGAATCAAGCCGGAAAGAACTTCCAGAAGGAACCAAATCCAGACACCTTCCAAACACTCGCCGAATATTTACTGGCGAAGTTAACTGCTTTTAATGCTCGCAGGCCTTTAGAGCCGGGATTGGTCACTTTAGAAGATATCAAAAAGATAAAAAACGGGGACAACATAGAAGCAGAAATGGTGCATATGTTAACACCATCTGAAAAGCTTTTATCGAAAACCATGTATTGTTGTAAGGTTTTGGGAAAAAATCACAGGCCCGTTCCCGTTCTAATGACAGAAGAAATACTACGCAACGTACAAATCCTTATCGATGGTCGCGAAAGGGCCAAGGTCGACAAAGCAAATTCTTATATCTTTCCTTTGGGGGAAGAAGATCCTATGCATGCGTCGACCGTATTTTCTAAGATCATGAAGAGATTGCTAAAGAACAATCAGTACGGATTCAAAAGACCTGATCTAATAACCGCCAAAAAGTACAGGACCGTTTTGTCTTCTACACTTCAATTTTTAAATTTAAGCGACTCTGAAATTGAAAATGTATGCGACCATCTAGGCCATAACTATGATGTTCACTTCCGCTACTATAGACTTAGTAGCGATGCAGCAGAACTATCAAAAGTGGCAAAAATTCTGCTTCTTCTGGATTCCGGGGACATCCGGAAATACTCCGGAAAGTCCCTGGATGAAATCGATATCAAAGGTAAATACATTTTCAATTAAAATTTTTGCATTTATTTCGATTTTATTATCCACCAACTGCTTTCTTTTAATTTTTTTATTTTTATTTCTTGCAGATTTAAAGCTGCCGAGTAAGGAAAAAAACCCAGAAAAAGAAGACTCACAGAATGAATCTGAAGATGACAGTGAAGATGGAGATATTGCTCTAAAAGATAATATTAACACTGGATCTGAGAAACCTGTTCCACTTGAAAAGAATTATATCGACGATACCGACATGAATGAAGCTGGTCCTTCTAATACATATAATACAGTGGAGAGCGATGACGAACTCTCTGCCACACCTAAAAAATCTACCAAGTCAAAACCGAAAGGTAACTGCTACCTCATCCTATTAATTATTATAATTTCTTAACAAATTCCTGTACTTTCAGATGGAGGAAAAACAAAAAATTGGACACCTCAATCCAAAAAAGAGGTAGTCGATTACATGAGCACAATTACAGACGGGGAATTTTATAGGCCCCTCAACACGCAAGAAATTAGACATTTGCAAACAACAACTAAAAACCAAAAAATTCCAGAAATGACTACCAAAAGAATATATGATTTATCAAAAACGTTTGTGCCTAAAAAATTCAAAAAATTGAAAATTTAGTAGTCCTAAAGTAAAATTCTCCTGTAAAATTCCCCGTCTGTAATATTGCTCCCCAATAAAAAAGTGACCAAACCAGGAAAAAGAAAGAAAAAGCAAAAAATGTATTTTTTTTTTTTAAATAAAAAATACTAGTTCAATTTTTATTATTATTATTATTATTATTATTTTTTTTTTTTTTTTTTTTTTTTTTTTTTTTTTTTTTTGCGATTTTTCACAAAATGTTTTGGTATCCATTTTTAGTACTAAATTTTCAATAATAAATTCTTTAATTTTTTTATTAAATAATAAATTTTTTGTATTAACAATAAATAATAAATAATATACAGACAAAATAATAAGACTTACTTACTTTCACTCACTCCCGTTTATCACTAAATTTAAAATACACCAAAAATATTTGAGATTCTCGCTCAACACGTGCTGCTTAGTACTTATTTACATCATATCAATTTTTAACCCTCAGTGGTGTCTTTATAAAATAAATAACCTATTTTCAAATTTCGCGCCCACAAAAAATCCATAATATTTTTCCCCGTGAGCCCGTAACACCCGAAAAATTTTCCTATGTAGCCAGGTTGATTCACAAACGTGAGTCCATAAAGTCCAGAATTCCTCCTTGAAGCTCGCAAGGTAAGTTTTTTCCTCCTATGAGAGGGAAAGAGAGCTTCTTTATTATTTATTTCTTAGGGTTTTCGACCCTTAAATATGAAATTCACTTTCAATATTGCTTATGCGATGAAGTAATATTCATCTGAAACCCAGCATTTCCTTTTAAATAGTTTTTAAACGGTTTAGTATATTTTTCTAACGTTATTGCAAACGGGCTGGGTCAAGGCATGTACAACATAACTTGATTTTATACAGAAGTTTTGAAGTACTCACAAACTATTTTCAATCGATTATAGTGCATTCTTTTAGGTCTCAGGCGATAGATTTTGACCGTCCTAAACGGTATTTGGAGGTCGCTACATTCTACAACCGGTAAACGCTTTAAAAAATTAAAATGAATGAGGCTGAGTTTTGCGTCGAGAAAAAAGGAACTTTATGCGCTCATCGTAGTAATTTTTCCAAGCTTTACCGGCTCACGGACAATTTTTTAATTCGGAATAAAATGATTAATTGTACGTTGATCATTTATGTTAACGATACTTATCGGATTTCAAAAAAGAAAAATTAAATTACATCTGCCAGGAGCTCAGCTGCTTTACCAGTACTGAATTCTTTGTGAGGTAATAAAATCCTGAAAAGTGACTACCTTGAGCGCATAAAGTTCTTTTTTTTCTCGACGCAAAACTCAGCCTCATTCATTTTAATTTTTTAAAGCGTTTATCGGTTGCAGAATGTAGCGACCTCCAAAATACCGTTTAGGACGGTCAAAATCTATCGCCTGAGGCCTAAGGGAAGGCACTATAATCGATTGAAATAGTTTGTGAGTACTTCAAAACTTCTGTATAAAATCAAGTTATGTTGTACATGGCTTGACCCAGCCCGTTGGCAAACGTTAGAAAAATATACTAAACCGTTTAAACTTTATTTAAAAGGAAATGCTGGGTTTCAGATGAATATTACTTCATCGCATAAGCATTATTGAATGTGAATTTCGTATTTATGAGTGGAAAACCCTAAGAAATTAAATAATAAAGAAGCTCTCTCTCCCTCGTGCTAGGGAAAAAACAGTACCATGCGAGCTTGAAGGAGAAATTCTGGACTTTATGGACTCACGTTTGAGAGTTGATCTATGTCGGCTCAATAAAAAAGAATGCTTGACATTACCAACTCACGTTTATGAGCAAACCCTTCTCGGCTCTAGTCGGGAATTTTTCGGGTAATATGGGCTTAACGAGGACGTTTTAAAAAAATGAAAAGAAACCGTTGAAACTGCTTTCTGCATAATACGCTGGTTTTCTTTATCGTGTAAACATAGTATTTAAAATCTTGATTTCGAATTTAATGTTGGAAAAGAGTTCGAAATTAAATAAAAAAGAAGCTTCCGTTCTCATCGGGAGTTGGGAGATAAATACGGGTTTTCAGGGCTCGTCAGTTATTTGTACTTTCTTGGCTCAAGATGGAAATTTCCAGACCCTTCCGTTCTCATCGGGAGTTGGGAGATAAATACGGGTTTTCAGGGCTCGTCAGTTATTTGTACTTTCTTGGCTCACGATAGAAATTTCCAGACCCTTGCGCGTTCAACGACAAAATAGCGGGAAAACTTACCATGTCAACTCTTCGCGGATTTAAAGGTTCAAACAGCTTTTTTTAAAGAAGCTACAAACTCTTAACTTGTATGAAATTATTTTTTGCAAAATAAGAATTCCTAAAAACGAGTATTTCATTTCAATAAATTCAATTTGCTGCCAAAGAAAAAGTAATCGCTATTCCGAGGCCTACAACAAATATGAGCCAATAAGGCTCAGAATTTTTTCTCTTGAGCTCGAAATCTTTCTCTGTCCACGACTTTTTTTTTTAAAAACCACGTCAGATCGGGGTCGAATTAAGGGAATGTAACTTGTTTCGGTTTTTTCTGATTTAATAATATTATGCTGATTTAACTATATCAATTACAATTGTTTATTCTATTACAATAATTTTACGCTGTCTACAGGTCGTTGATATGCAAATATTCAGCATTAATAAGCCTGTTTTACGATTTTTCTAATCTGAGCTCGTATAGTTCAAAAATTTTTTAGAGCCGGCATGGTCCGTAAAACACGAAAGAGAGAGAGAGAGAGAGAGAGAGAGAGAGAGTAAAAGTAGGAAGGGGGGGGGGGGGAAGGATTGCCTTTTTTTCTTCCGTTTCGTTTAAATCCATAAAATTACGTTAGATAATATTTTAATAAAGATTTATTATTCCTTTTAATTCAACATAATAAAATTTAATGTGTTATAACTAAATTAATGAAATGTAAAACGGAATTGTAAGGCATACTGACTGAATTTCCCGACCATTTATTTAATGAAGACGTTATTTTCTATTCCAAAAAAAAAAAAAAAAAAAATGAGGCACGTAGGACTTACGACTAGAATTTTCGGTTGGGGTTAAATAATAGTTCAAGTTAATGATAAGTTTGAGTTAAATTACATTAAGACTACGTGGGGTCCTCTTTTTCAATAAAATTTTATCAAAAATCATCAAAATCTTCGTTTCAGAAAATACTGATGACCTTTTTCACAAAACATTGTAAAAAAGTCAAAATTTTTAATAAAAAATTAAAGTTTTAAATAAAATTCAAAAAATGTTTTTTTAATAAATTTTAAAATACCGTAGATTGGGGTGAAGTTGAAAGCTGGGGTGAAGTTGAAGGGCCTAAAAAATGCTATTAAGCATAGCCTGCTTATCTCTAAATGCAATGAAGTGAACTAGAAATGTTCTCTACTTTTCCGCTGCATAGTCATAATGCTAAAATTTGTGCTGATAATGACTTTTTCAGGCCTTTCAACTTCACCCCACCTTTTCAACTTCACCCCAATCTACGGTAAATTAAAAATTTAAAATTTAAACTTTAAATTTAAAATTGAACGTTGTTTATTCTTAATTTAATTTTTTTTTACTATACTTCTTGTCCTGTAATTGGGTTAAGGAAAAAAAAACCTGTTGTATGAGAAATAAATAATAAATAAATAAATAAATAAATTTTTTCGATAATCAAAAATTATCGAAATGTTCGTTTCAAGAAATGTTAATGAACCTCCTAAATCCTCCAAGCCCTAATATTAGTCCACGTGGTCCCCTTTTTCAATAAAATTTTATCAAAAATAATCAAAATCTAAAAAATTTTCTAAAGAATTTTCCTATTTTCTAAGGGTGCAAATTCACTATGGAACGCTGGGCCAACATGTTGATATAACATTCCCTTTGACAAGTTGTACCGACCGACATGTTGTACTAACTTGTTGGACCAACATTCCCCACTAATTTCGGCGTAGGAGCAAATTCTGCAATAGTAGCATTCCTTCGCTTGTCAAACATGTTGGTACAACAAGTTGGACAAACATGTTACACCAACTTGTTGGAATTTTATACGAACTTGTTGTACCAACATGTGTGACAAACGAACGAATCGACTACTGCAGAATTTACTCCTACGCCAAAATTAATGTAAAATGTTGAGCCAACAAGTTGGTACAATATGTTGGTCCAACATTCCATAGCGAATTTGCACCTAAAAAATTAGTTAAAAATTTACAATATTTTGTAAGGGTGCAAATTCACTATGGAATGTTGAACCAACTTGTTGGACCAGCATTTTACACTAATTTTGGCGTAGGAGTAAATTCTGCAATAGTCAGTTCCTTCGCTTGTCAAACATGTTGGTACAACAAGTTCGTCCAACGTTCCAACAAGTTGGTATAACATGTTTCTCCAACTTATTGTACCAACATGTTTGACAAGCAATATCGCAGACTATTAATATAATATACTAAATCTACTATTAATATAATATAATAAATCTGCAACTATTGCAGAATTTACGTCAAAATTAGTGTAAAATGCTGGTCCAACATGTTGGTCCAACATGTACCAACTTGTTGGACAAACATTCCACATTAATTATGAAATGTTGGACCAACATGTTGGTACCACAAGTTCGACAAACATGTTGTACCAACTTGTTGTACCAACATGTTTGACAAACGAACGAATCAACTATTGCAGAATTTACTCCTACGCCGAAATTAGTGTGGAATGTTGGTCCAACAAGTTAGCACAACAAGTTGGTACAACATGTTTGTCCAACTTGTTGCACCAACATGTTGGTCCAACATTCCATAGTGAGTTTGCACCCTAAAAAATTTTATTATAAATTTCATTGAAAATATTTTTACATTTTAAAGGATCATCAAGGGTTTTTGATTTCTGAAATATTCGCTTATTTTTAATGTTTGGTGTCCAAAACACCAATACAACCGGACAACCGGACACGACAAAACCATCATGATGCGCCCTAAAACGTAGTCCTACGTCAAAAAAAAAAAAAATGCTCACGACTAAAAATTTAAGAAAACATCTATAAACGTCGATTTAACCATTTTTTTTCGCAGGTGTCCAGGAAAAAAAAAGTGGAAAAATAAAATAAAATTCAAGCAAAAAGAGGACGGGGAAAAAAAAAGACGACTTGGATTAGCTTTAACGCATCGCTTCACATTTAAAAGCGAAATCCCGCTTTTACTTTCCGCATTTCTGGACTGAACAAAGCCGATATTTTTTGTCAAATCGCCTTTCAGAAAAGAAAAAAAAAAAAAAAAGTGTTAAAATCGAAGAAATGACCTAACCCAATGCGGCCGGTACAGTAAAAATGAACTTTACAAATTAAATTTTCGTGAGAAAAAAAAAGGGAGGAGGGTTTTTTTTTATGCTGTTGTAACATTTAGAAACGGTCAGTAAGGGGTCGAGGAATGACCTTATTTGAAACGAGTCCCAAGGGGGTAACTAACCAAAATACCAGTGAAAATAATTCTATTTTTTTTTTCCTGGACGCTAACCCACAATAAACTTTCTTAAAGCCTGATTTAAATTCGAATGCCTTTTTTTTTAAACGTCTAATATAATAAGGCTTTATCCCTTGGGATAAAGGAAAGGAGAGGGAAATCGATTTTTGAAAGAATTTCATTTCCATTTGGGGGAAAAAAATATATATATAATTCCCTTTTCTCGGAAACAATTTTTGTAGTAAGTGTTAATCTTTAAAAGAAGCACGATAATTTCAGCATTTTTTTAAGTAAATAAGTAAACAATCATGATTCCTTTCGTTTTTTTTTTTCTCATTTCGACTTTCATAGCAAATTAGCGATTATTTTAATTCTCGCGATTTCTTTTGTTTCCATCGCTTTTTAAATATTTTCGAAACCCCTGAAAGCAGTGCTGTGTTAGCCGTCCGTCAAAATCACGTTCCTAATCAATTGTTAAAATCCGACGCTTGTAACCGAAAAGGGGTTTTGTAATTATTAAATAACAGAGATTTCGTGACATTCGGCACTTCTCCGTAAAACAATACAACAAGCTCAATCTACCAAGGGAATTAGCAAACTCGTTTTGATAATTTCCAACTCCCTCTTCCGTCGTAACATCGAACTCACTTCCGAATCAGGTACGATAACTCAACGGCATCTAGCGACTTTTTTTTACAACTGAACGGTAGTTTGTCACTTTATTCACCGCAACCGCCATAACTCGCCGTCGCAGACCTTTTTTTTTTTTTTTTCCTGCCACGTCCTCCGCTTTCCGTGAAATTTTAATTCATCAAAGTGGGTGGACATATTTTTCATCGTGACGGTTGAAAAGGGTGAAAATGTCCCCCCTCGTTCCACGCAAAAACGATTCGTACTCCTCCCCCCCCCCCACCTTCTTTCCGAGAAGGAGAAGATTAATAATTAAAGTTGTGAATACCTTCAAATGAAAATGACGTAACAAGAAGCTCAAATTTCACGTGAGGCAAATGAGTGAAATTTGAATGGAAACGAAAATAGAGGTCGAAGTAAAAGGGAAAAGAGGAACCTGCAAGTTGGAGATGAAAAACGGGGGCAAATTGAAAACTGTAGTTTATGAAATTAACAAAATGAGCAACAAAAGCCTCTTCTTGAATGCTTTACATTTCAGTTTCCCGAAATTCCCGGTAATACATAATTTATTTCCTAAACCGAGAAAACGCATCCCCTCCCAAATATTTTTTTTTCTTCCACAAAAAGTAAAAACTTAAAAAAAATGTACCGAATAATTTTTTTAATAAATTTTTTGTCCATCACAAAATATGGACAAGTAACGTTTTGGAATAAATAGGAAAAGTAAAAATCCATTCCTGGAAATATTTTCAAGATAAAAATTTTCATTTTTTTTTTCTTCTTGTTCCTCGAAAAGATTTTTCATGCTAGTATATATGAGAGAGCTATTTTCCGGATTCAGAGAGAGTTTGAGATGAAGAGTAAGATATTTTTCTATAACTTAAAAAGAAAGAAAAGTAAATAATAATAAAAAGAAAAGGAAGAAAAAAAAGTTCCTTTTTCTCGTTTTATACCGGACAAAGACAAAAAAAAAAAATCTTTTTCACTCTAATTACAGTCTGTAAGTTATTTTTCGGAAATCTACCTTTGCGAAATGGATGGATAAATTTCCTGAAAAGGTAATTAGCACAAAAGAAGGCTTATTTTTAAAATTAAAAAGAAAAATTTTGTTAAGATTCCTTTCTTGGGGAAAAAAAAATATACAGTAATACAGGAGCCTGAAACTGCTGTTAAAGCATGGAAAATTTTTTGTTTTAACGGTTGTCAGAAGGGAAAAATTAAATGTAAATACTGAAAATCGCTCTACCGCCTCCGCTGATCAGATCGAAGGAGAAAGGGAGGAAATAATATATCAAGCAAGATAGATGCATTGGGAGAGTGGGATAGCACCGGACGATGTCTAAAAAAATGGTTCTACCCGAAGGAGAGAAAGATGAGAAGACAAAGAGAAAATTATAGTAGCCAAAGTAGACAGAGAGTGAGCAACAGAAGCAGGCAAAAACCAAGAAACAGACAGTAAAAAAAATCTAATACAGACAAAGATAGGGCTGTATTGGACTAAACTGTCTGGTCTCATTCCGAATGCCCGTCGGTCACACACACAAAAAAAAGTTTTAAAAAAAATGAAAACGTTAAAATTATTCATATTTTTGGTGTAAAAATTACAATTTGACTAAGTACACAGTAAAAAATTTTATGTTAAAATTGACACAAACTGTATGTCAAAATCGGTCTACATAAATATTTTGTTAAGAAAAATAACACAATTGTTTTGTTTAATGTTCTGCGTCCATTAACGATTGTCATTTTTTTGCTGTTTACATACAAGTTTTGTTAGGTTAGGTTAGGTTGATTTTTTAACATAATAACTTAACATAGACTTTATGTAGACCGTTTTTAACATATCTACCTATATAATAAAACCCCTCCGTTTGTCCGCGTTTGTCCGCAGACAAGCTAATTTTAACGAATTTGGCGAAAAAATACACAAAGTTTTAGTTGCCTAAAAAATGTAGCATTTTTGTCGACAGACAAAAAAGAAAAAAAAAAATAGTTAGGATCATCAGATCAGACAAAAAAAAGTTTGACGAATTTGACGAAAAAATTGATAAAAAGTTTTAGTTGCCTAACAAATGTACCATTTTTTGCTGCTTCTCCATTATGGTCCTAAATTAATTTTACAAAATTAATTTTCTAAAATTACCGGAAATTATGCTCTTTTTCTTTCTTTTTCATAACATATTTATTTTTTACAGATTTCTTATTCTTTTTTAAGTCATCCTCATGTTCGATTAGTAAAATAAAAGCATTATTCCCAATAATTTTATAAAATTAATTTTGTAAAATTAATTTTGAGCCATAATGGAGAAGCAGCATTTGTCCACAGACAAAAAAAAAAAAAAAAATAGTCGCATTAGACAAAAAAAATTGTGACGAATAAAAGGGGAAGTTTCCCTGTCTGTACGCAGGAATTTTTTTTCTATATTTTTTTTCTATTCCAAAACCCGTTTGGTAATATTCCAAAAAAAAAATTGTTAAAATTCCAAAAAAAAGTGGTCAAATTTAAAAAATTATTTATGGTAATATTTCGAAAAAAAGTTAGTAAAATCCGAAAAAAGAGGTGGTAAAATTCCAAAAATTATTTGGTAAGATTTTGAAAAAAATAATTGGTAAAATTGCAAAAAAATATTACCAAGGGCCGACGGGAAAAACAGTCGACATAGAAAAGAGTCGAAAAAGTCTCTGGACCCTTTTCCATTTCGGACCTTTTCATAAACCCCGAGACAAAACGTAAACAGTGAATAACTTCTGACATTGGGTGATCCAAACGGAATCAGGGCTGCGGTGCCGTTTAGATTTTAAACGGAATCAGAATCACTATCGGAATCGATCGCTTCAAAAGTTAAATGGAATCGGAATCGGAATCCTAAATATTTTTCAAGCTGTCGGAATCGGAATCGGAATCGAAGTCGGAATCTGGCTCAAAAACTGGCCGGAATCGGAATCTTAATCGGAATCGGAATCGGCATCGAAAAATAATTTTGATTCATATTGAGCTAAAAAGTATTAATAAAAGCTTTTTACGATTAGTAAATTTCTGGAAATATCGGAATCAGAATCGGCATCGGCACCACTAAAATTTTCTAATTGGAATCAGAATCGGAACTTCAATTTTTCTTCTCGAGTCGGAATCGGAATCGGAATCAGAATCGGCCCGAAAAATATTGAAGAATCTTGGGAATCGGAAACGGAACCGCAGCCCTGAACGGAATGCGTATCTAAGTTTCGAGTAACTTCTCTAACTTTTTAAAACGTTTTTCGAAATGAACCACCCTAATGGTGTACACAGTCACATATATTCGCATTCTTAAAATGCAAAAGAAATAAAAATGCGGGATCTAAAAAACAGACGGTAAAAATTTTAAAAAAGTTAAACTTTTTTTTTGGGCGGAAAAAAATGAAGTATTTATGGTTTTTGCGTTTTTCTACACCACTTTAGGCTAGACGCGAAGGGGCCGCGAAGCGGCCCCGAAGCGGCTAGTTTACATAATATTTTTTACTGTGTAGGAAAAATATTTCAAATGGTTGAAACTTTAATCATCAATAATTTGAAGAAGGTTGAAAATTTTTCATATTTTGCTAACCGAAAATTTTTACGAAAAATGATGGCCAATCTTTAGAAAATTCATTTTCAAAAAAGTCATGAGATTTTGAAATTTTTATAGCCCCGTGGATGGAAAATAAAAATTTTCATGAAAAATTTTCCAAATCTGAAAAAAATTGATAAAGGTTGAAATTTCCGGTGAAAATCATGAAAATTTTTATCGTCTCGTGAAGAAAATAAAAATGAAAACGAAAATAAAAACTTAGAAAAATGAAAATTTTCACGAAAAATTTTGGGTGATTTTAAAAATTTTACTTAATATAATAGGGGGCGTCAAAGAAGTCTTACTCATTCTTACGAAGGGGGGGGGGGGGGGGGGGGGGGAGGGAGTCCTAAAACCCGAAAAAAATCTTACGTAATACTTGAACGTTCCCTATGCACTTTTTGTAGTTTTAATTTTTTCGAAAGTTTTGCTACAATTCCAGTTATCATTCCTCATCCTAAAGTCAAATTTCGTGTTGCAACAATCAAAATCCCAAAGTTACTAAAAAAAAAAAATAATAAAATAAAAAATAAATAAAATAAAATAAAATAAAAACAATAAATATTAAATAAGTTCTACTGCCATGAAAGTGTATCTTCGGATGATTTTTCACCCATTTATTTTCCGTGGATTTGAATTAACTTATAAAAAATTTTTCTAATTGTCATGAAGTTTTCATAAACTTTCCAAATTCATAGCCGTGTAAAATAAATCTGAATTAGCATACTATTATTTACCGTCTGCGATATCTCTATTATTCTAAAAGTCTGGGTTATTTGTTTGTTTGCTTGTTTGTTCGGGTCGCAAAATTTTAACCTTATTCCCTCTCTGCAAAAGCATAGAGATGGGGTGAAATTTACAATGAGTTAGGAGCCACGGTAAACTTATAGAAACACGGGGAGGTAAAATCAAGATCCTAAAATTCCAAGAATGAAAGATGAATACGAAAAAAAGTTCGACGAACACATTCTTTTTTTTTTCCTTTTTGGAGGGCGTTTTCATTTTTAAAATTCCGGACAAAGTGTAATATTCATTTCCTAAAAAAAAAAAAAAAAAAAAAAAAAAAAAAAAAGAGAAAAGAAACACGGATCGCCTTGCCTTCAATCATAAAACGATCTTTCCTATTTTTGGCAGAAATCGGAAACTTTTCTTTTTAAAAAAGGAAAGTTGAATCGAAGGGCTTTTCTTTAATTTCCCGCCATTTTCATTTCCCCCGTCGAGAGAGAAATAAAAAAAGGAAGGAGGGAAGAAAAAAAAAAATTGATGATATCTCGCAAACGAAGAAAGCGATCTTCGCATCTAGATCATTGATCAACTACAAACGAATCCTTTAGAATGAATACAATCAGAAAAAAAGAAAAAAAAAAAAAAAAAGGTACAAATAAAAAAGAAAAGATATAAAAAGAAATATATGAAAAGGACTAAAAAGATCCTCAAAAGGCAAAACATTTCATTCACGGACAGTTGAATGTTGGTATGTAAAAAAGGCTAAAAAAAAAGCTAGGATAATTCCCATTTTTTCCCCGAAAATCTCGCTATTTTTATGCGCCATATTTAAAATCGTACGCAGGAAATTTCAAAGCACGAAAGTAAACCGGAGTCTAATCAAAATTCAAAAGGCGGACGTATCGAATCTTCGTATCGAAAAACTATTTAGAAAAACGAAAACTATCTGGGTCGAATTCTATCAAAACAAATCGGAAGAAAAAAAAAAAAAAATTAAAAACAATTTGAAATTGTGCAGTTAGGAAAAGACATCTCCCGAAACTGGTTCTCATCTTAATTTCCTGTTTAAAACCTTCTGTTGTCCAGAATCCAGAAAAGGATCGAGATTCGATTACGTCATTTATTAACATTTTCATGGAAATGTCCTTCTCCAGGTAATTCAATCTGCTAAACACCTTACTCAAGATCCAGCTTTTGCTAAATAGATTAGTTTCCTCGTCTGTTTATCAGCTTTCATTTAATTATTTCATATTTATCTTGGACCGCCTGTTTTCAACGAGAAAGGCTTTGGGAAGGGGCAAAAGATAAAAAAAAAAAAAACGGTTTTATTCACTTGTTGATATTTAAAATTTACAAAAGAAAAAAAAAAACGGTTTTAACTTGTTAAATTATTTCGGGTCAGCCATTTTGAATTTTCGCATATACATTACATATACGCACACATCCTTAATGCTCGAAACTGTTTATCTTTGATAATAATCCTGAGGGAGGGAGAAATGTGATGTTGTCTCAAGCAGACGACACGTGTTATATTTTATGCGTTACCATTCCCTGTCAAAAATGCCGACGACTTTTCGCTTGTAAAGAAAACTTCATTTATTTTACGGTAAAACGTAAGTTAAATTTCCGTCTTAGAAAATTTTAAATTAAAAAAATTTTTTCTTTTGTAAAATTTTACTCGTTACAGTCACATCCTTCCTTCACCTTAAAAAAAAAAAAAAAAAAATTCATTATGAGCTTTTTGATCGTTAAAAAACAAATTCGAACCGTTGTTTGTTTTTTCCTTTCTGTTGTTTCAAATCTCATCCCATTTTCGTCCACTTGACGACCGACCCTTTATATTCGGAATTGATTAAAAAACGGGAAATAATTGAAAATAATTGCGATTTTTTCGAAAAAAAAAAATTAATGAAAGAGAAGTGGTTCTATTGATGAGAGAAAAAAAACGAGAAAAGGTTATTATTCTTTACGTTATTGATTGCAGAAAAGTAAAGCAATGAACTTCTGACTGAACATAGGACTATCACAAGTTAGATTTAAGTGAAAAAATCTATATGGAGGCTCTATAGGTTTAATAAACTTTCGGAAGATATCAAAAATTTCTGATTCCCCATCATTTTTCTTAATCCATTTTTTCTAAAAAAAATTCCTAATCCATTTTTTCTAAAAAAAATTCCTAATCCATTTTTTCTAAAAAAAATTCCTAATCCATTTTTTCTAAAAAAAATTCCTAATCGATTTTTTCTAAAAAAAATTCCTAATCCATTTTTTCTAAAAAAAATTCCTAATCCATTTTTTCTAAAAAAAAATAAATTTTCAATCCATTTTTTTTAAAATATTTTGGCTCCTAAAATTGTTTTCCTAACTATTTTTTTTTCTAACTTTCAATTTTCCTGAAATTTTTTGATCCCTGAAATAAAATTTCTTAAGGTTCTAGTTCCTTTACATAACCGGCCGGTCAGCCGGGCGGTGAAAATTTTTTAACAATAAAAAAAGTTTAATTTTTTTTTTTTCGATTCGTTATTTTACACATAAAAATGAGATCGGATCGCACCGAAACCGTGCCAAAACGTTTTTTTAGGTTTAAAAGGTAAAGATTCGTTATTGAAACGTATGAAAAAGGCATTGTGGTGCCTACATTTGATAATTTTTTTTTAATGTTTTCGAAATAAAAAAATAAGACGCCATTTCTCTTTTTGTTGTTAAAATAGTTCGCGGTTTCCCCGCTAGAGCGCTGCACTAGTCTCTCGGAAATAAACAATTTTTTTTTTTTTTGCGAAAACAATTAAATATTATCAAATATAAGAACTATTAACTGTTCTTCGTGCATTTAATATCATGGAAAT
The DNA here is from genome assembly GCA_037577465.1 of Liposcelis bostrychophila. Classification (NCBI taxonomy): domain Eukaryota; kingdom Metazoa; phylum Arthropoda; class Insecta; order Psocodea; family Liposcelididae; genus Liposcelis; species Liposcelis bostrychophila. The sequence goes on from CM075207.1 coordinate 19,827,355, forward strand.
TTATCTCTGAACATAACGAAACGTTTTGGGTAAGGTTTCGGTGCAGTTAGACCCCGTTTTCATGTATAAAATATTGGATTTAAAAAAAAATTTTTAACATATTTTTTTATCGTTAAAATGTGTACACCGCCCGGCTAGCCGGCCGGTTATGTAAACGAACTAGAACCTTTAAAATCCCTTAAATAAAATTTCCTAATATACCTTTAGGGATTTAAAAAAATAAGAAAATTATTCATTTCAGGAAATTTTTTATGAATCAAAAATTTTAGAAAATTGAAAACTAGGAAAAAAATGTTAGAAAAAAAAAGGTTAGGAAGCAAAATTTTTAGGAAAAATAGATTAGGAATTTATTTTTTTAGGAAAAATGGTCGGGAACGAAAGTACTTGGAAAAAATCCGAGAAGAAATAAGGTAAGTGAACCTATTATCGGCATGTACCTATTACCGGCATCAGGTAAGCTAAAAATGCATTCCATTTAAGGAAAACATGTTTAGCTTACCTGGTGCCGGTAATAGATACATACCGATAATAGGTACACTTACCTTATTATTGCGAATAACATGTTCTGACTTTTAACATTAAAAAATTGAGCTAAATTTAGCCGAAAAAGAGTTGAAAAAAAAAAACTGAGGAGCTTCATTGAATACCGGAAGGAATGGCTGTTGTGTCTAATACTCTATTTACGAAGGAAAAATTCTAATTTTAGATATCTACCGAACTCCTTTGGTGTATCCTGGAGTTTTCAGTGCAAGTTTCAACTTGTCTAAAATTTATGTGCAGCCGGAAAATAATTTAAAAAATTTTTGCGGTCGAAAAACATTTATTTCGTTTTCTATAAGTTCCTATTACTGTTTGGGACAAGTTGAAACTTGTCCCAAAAATATAATAAACAAGTCAAGGCAATTCGTTAGATTCCTAAAATTTGAATTTTTTATCTTTAAATGAAAAATTAGACAAAGCAGCCATTCCGTTCTGTTTCTGAAGCTTTCTCTGAAAAACTAGTACTGTACTTCAGAAATAGGGAATAGAGGGGAGTGGGGCATACTCAAAAACTTTCTAAATTTTTAGGCAGGATGAGGCCCACGTAAGCACACATAATTTCGTTTTTGCGTCATAGAGTCCACAAATAAAATTTAAAAAAAAAAGGCAAAACAACTCAGTAGGGTGCGTCGAAAAAAATCAAGTGTCTGGGATTTTTGCTCCCCGGTTAAAATAGGATTATTTGGCTATTGAAACACCTCCCTAATTTTTTTCAGCTCGAAAAAAAATTTTTTTGATAGGGCCCACGATTTTTTAAGTTTTTTCGCCCAAAAAAGGGCTTCTTTTCTTTTATTTCGCAAAGTTATAAAAATTTGTGCAGGGCTTAAACTTTGTTATAAAAAATTGAAATTTTGAGCATAGGTTTCAGGTATATAGAGGTACCTAAAAAAATTACGCAGTCGTCAAAAAAGCAGTTGCGTCGTTTTGGCAGGGGGGCCATAGTGAAAACATATTTTTGCGAGGGGCCTTCGAGCGGGGAGGGATCCGAAAATTTCAAAATAGCCAAAATGCGTCTAAAATATGTGGGAATGATGTGGCACTTGAACCGTTGCGGGCCTAATATATATACGCTCTGTAGGGGGCCAAAATAGGGCAAAATTTTAAAAAATTTTAGACTTTGTTTTCGAAACACATTTTATTCGATAGATCTCGCAAAAAGAAAGCTTTTTTATATGGGACACTTTTCGTTCCCATTATTAGTTACGGAGATGGGCTAAAGGGGTTTATGCAAAAAAGCCGATTTTGTGACCGCCCAGAAAAAGTCGGCCCTTTTCAAATCTGAGAAACTACTTTATGGTTTTTGACCCGTAGAATCCGAAAATGACCATAAAAATGACGTACGGCTGTGGGAAAAAGCCGATATCTCCAATTATTTAGATTAAAAGTCGATTTATCGAACAGGCAACCAGTTCTGGGGACATCGCTGGTTAAAAAACCGGGGGAGAAAAATTCAGAAAACACTTTTCTGGCTATATCAAAGCCCAAATGAGTTAACTTGTTTCGGGGGTTCGCGGAAAAAATTCCTGGGGGCGCAGGGGAGGCTCAATCTTTCAAAATTCCCCATTGAGCTGGGCCTAGAATTGTAAAACTGATGGAAAAAAAATTCCGGGAACGCACTTTTCTCCTGACTGATTCCCATACGTAATTACACCCGTAGCATTCGAAAATGACCATAAAGATGGCGCGAGGTTGCGAGAAAAACCCGATATCTCCAATAATTATGAGAGAAACGGCATTTTTCGAATACGCAAACGATTTTGAGGACTCCACTGGTTAAAAATTCGGGGGAAAAAATTCGGGAAAGACTTTTTCGGGTACTTTATAGTCAAAATGAGTTGACATGTTCGGGGTTTCGCGGAAAAAAATTCCGGGAGGGCAGGCGAAGCTCAATCTTTAAAAATTCCACCTTGAACTGGAGCTAGGAGTAGAAAAAAAAAAATCCCGTAAACGGTTTTTTTTTCTGAGTGAGTACTATACGTAATTGGTCCCGTAGAATCCGAAAATGACCATAAAAATGGCGTCCGGTTGCGGGAAAAACCGAATATCTCCATTTATTTCGATAATAACGGGATTTTTCGAATACCCGAATGATTTTAAGTATCTCACGAGCTAAAAAACAAGAAAAAAAATTCGGGGAAGTCTTTTCCGGGTTCTTTATAGTCAAAATGAGTTGACATGTTTCGGGGTTTCGCGGAAAAAAATTCCGGGGGGGCAGGCGAAGCTCAATCTTTAAAATTCCACCTTGAACTGGACCTAAGAGTAAAAAAAAAATCCCGTAAACGGTTTTTTTTTCTGAGTGAGTACTATACGTAATTGGACCCGTAGAACCCAAAAATGACCATAAAAATGGCGTCCGGTTGCGGGAAAAACCGAATATCTCCATTTACATCGATAATGACGGGATTTTTCGAATAAGGGAACGATTTTAAGTATCTCACGGGCTAAAAAACAAGAAAAAAAATTCGGGGAAGTCTTTTTCGGGTACTTTATAGTCAAAATGAGTTTACATATTTCGGGGTTTCGCGGAAAAAATTCCTGGGGGGCAGGCGAAGCTGAATCTTTAAAAATTCCACCTTGAACTGGAGCCAGGAGTAGAAAAAAAAATCCCGTAAACGGTTTTTTTTTCTGAGTGAGTACTATACGTAATTGGACCCGTAGAACCCCAAAATGACCATAAAAATGGCGTCCGGTTGCGGGAAAAACCGAATATCTCCATTTACATCGATAATGACGGGATTTTTCGAATAAGGGAACGATTTTAAGTATCTCACGGGCTAAAAAACAAGAAAAAAATTCGGGGAAGTCTTTTTCGGGTACTTTATAGTCAAAATGAGTTTACATATTTCGGGGTTTCGCGGAAAAAAATTCCTGGGGGCCAGGCGAAGCTGAATCTTTAAAAATTCCACCTTGAACTGGAGCCAGGAGTAGAAAAAAAAATCCCGTAAACGGTTTTTTTTTCTGAGTGAGTACTATACGTAATTGGACCCGTAGAACCCCAAAATGACCATAAAAATGGCGTCCGGTTGCGGGAAAAACAGAATATCTCCATTTATTTCGATAATGACGGGATTTTTCGAATAAGGGACGATTTTAAGTATCTCACGGGCTAAAAAACAAGAAAAAAAATTCGGGGAAGTCTTTTTCGGGTACTTTATAGTCAAAATGAGTTTACATATTCGGGGTTCGCGGAAAAAATTCCGGGGGGGCAGGCGAAGCTCAATCTTTAAAAATCCCACCTTGAACTGGACCTAAGAGTAGAAAAAAAAATCCCGTAAACGGTTTTTTTTCTGAGTGAGTACTATACGTAATTGGACCCGTAGAACCCCAAAATGACCATAAAAATGGCGTCCGGTTGCGGGAAAAACAGAATATCTCCATTTATTTCGATAATGACGGGATTTTTCGAATAAGGGACGATTTTAAGTATCTCACGGGCTAAAAAACAAGAAAAAAATTCGGGGAAGTCTTTTCCGGGTTCTTTATAGTCAAAATGAGTTGACATGTTTCGGGGTTCCTCGGAAAAAAATTCAAGGGGGGCAGGCGAAGCTCAATCTTTAAAAATTCCACCTTGAACTGGACCTAAGAGTAGAAAAAAAAAATTCCGTAAACGGTTTTTTTTTCTGAGTGAGTACTATACGTAATTGGACCCGTAGAACCCAAAATGACCATAAATATGGCGTCCGGTTGCGGGAAAAACCGAATATCTCCATTTATATCGATAATAACGGGATTTTTCGAATACCCGAATGATTTTAAGTATCTCACGAGCTAAAAAACAAGAAAAAAAATTCGGGGAAGTCTTTTCCGGGTTCTTTATAGTCAAAATGAGTTGACATGTTTCGGGGTTCCTCGGAAAAAAATTCAAGGGGGGCAGGCGAAGCTCAATCTTTAAAAATTCCACCTTGAACTGGACCTAAGAGTAGAAAAAAAAATCCCGTAAACGGTTTTTTTTTCTGAGTGAGTACTATACGTAATTGGACCCGTAGAACCCCAAAATGACCATAAAAATGGCGTCCGGTTGCGGGAAAAACCGAATATCTCCATTTACTTCGATAATGACGGGATTTTTCGAATAAAGGAACGATTTTAAGTATCTCACGGGCTAAAAAACAAGAAAAAAAATTCGGGGAAGTCTTTTTCGGGTACTTTATAGTCAAAATGAGTTGACATGTTTCGGGGTTTCGCGGAAAAAAATTCCGGGAGGGCAGGCGAAGCTCAATCTTTAAAAATTCCACCTTGAACTGGAGCTAGGAGTAGAAAAAAAAAATCCCGTAAACGGTTTTTTTTCTGAGTGAGTACTATACGTAATTGGACCCGTAGAATCCGAAAATGACCAAAAAATGGCGTCCGGTTGCGGGAAAAACCGAATATCTCCATTTATTTCGATAATAACGGGATTTTTCGATTACCCGAATGATTTTAAGTATCTCACGAGCTAAAAAACAAGAAAAAAAATTCGGGGAAGTCTTTTCCGGGTTCTTTATAGTCAAAATGAGTTGACATGTTTCGGGGTTTCGCGGAAAAAAATTCCGGGGGGGCAGGCGAAGCTCAATCTTTAAAATTCCACCTTGAACTGGACCTAAGAGTAGAAAAAAAAAATCCCGTAAACGGTTTTTTTTTCTGAGTGAGTACTATACGTAATTGGACCCGTAGAACCCAAAAATGACCATAAAAATGGCGTCCGGTTGCGGGAAAAACCGAATATCTCCATTTACATCGATAATGACGGGATTTTTCGAATAAGGGAACGATTTTAAGTATCTCACGGGCTAAAAAACAAGAAAAAAAATTCAGGGAAGTCTTTTTCGGGTACTTTATAGTCAAAATGAGTTTACATATTTCGGGGTTTCGCGGAAAAAAATTCCTGGGGGGCAGGCGAAGCTGAATCTTTAAAAATTCCACCTTGAACTGGAGCCAGGAGTAGAAAAAAAAATCCCGTAAACGGTTTTTTTTCTGAGTGAGTACTATACGTAATTGGACCCGTAGAACCCCAAAATGACCATAAAAATGGCGTCCGGTTGCGGGAAAAACAGAATATCTCCATTTATTTCGATAATGACGGGATTTTTCGAATAAGGGAACGATTTTAAGTATCTCACGGGCTAAAAAACAAAAAAAAAAATTCGGGGAAGTCTTTTTCGGGTACTTTATAGTCAAAATGAGTTGACATATTTCGGGGTTTCGCGGAAAAAAATTCCGGGGGGGCAGGCGAAGCTCAATCTTTAAAAATCCCACCTTGAACTGGACCTAAGAGTAGAAAAAAAAATCCCGTAAACGGTTTTTTTTTCTGAGTGAGTACTATACGTAATTGGACCCGTAGAACACAAAAATGACCATAAAAATGGCGTCCGGTTGCGGGAAAAACCGAATATCTCCATTTATTTCGATAATGACGGGATTTTTCGAATAAGGGAACGATTTTAAGTATCTCACGGGCTAAAAAACAAGAAAAAAAATTCGGGGATGTCTTTTCCGGGTACTTTGTACTCAAAATGAGTTGACATGTTTCGGGGTTTTGCGGAAAAAAATTCCGGGGGAGCAGGCGAAGCTCAATCTTTAAAATTCCACCTTGAACTGGACCTAAGAGTAGAAAAAAAAAATCCCGTAAACGGTTTTTTTTTCTGAGTGAGTACTATACGTAATTGGACCCGTAGAACCCAAAATGACCATAATATGGCGTCCGGTTGCGGGAAAAACCGAATATCTCCATTTATTTCGATAATGACGGGATTTTTCGAATAAGGAACGATTTTAAGTATCTCACGGGCTAAAAAACAAGAAAAAAAATTCGGGGATGTCTTTTCCGGGTACTTTGTACTCAAAATGAGTTGACATGTTTCGGGGTTTCGCGGAAAAAAATTCCGGGGGAGCAGGCGAAGCTCAATCTTTAAAAATTCCACCTTGAACTGGACCTAAGAGTAGAAAAAAAAAATCCCGTAAACGGTTTTTTTTTCTGAGTGAGTACTATACGTAATTGGACCCGTAGAACCCCAAAATGACCATAAAAATGGCGTCCGGTTGCGGGAAAAACAGAATATCTCCATTTATTTCGATAATAACGGGATTTTTCGAATAAGGGAACGATTTTAAGTATCTCACGGGCTAAAAAACAAGAAAAAAAATTCGGGGAAGTCTTTTCCGGGTTCTTTATAGTCAAAATGAGTTGACATGTTTCGGGGTTCCTCGGAAAAAAATTCAAGGGGGGCAGGCGAAGCTCAATCTTTAAAAATTCCACCTTGAACTGGACCTAAGAGTAGAAAAAAAAATCCCGTAAACGATTTTTTTTTCTGAGTGAGTACTATACGTAATTGGACCCGTAGAACCCCAAAATGACCATAAAAATGGCGTCCGGTTGCGGGAAAAACCGAATATCTCCATTTATTTCGATAATAACAAGATTTTTTGAATAATGCAACGATTTTAAGTATCTCACGGCTAAAAAAGAAGAAAAAAATTCCGAGAAGTCTTTTCCGGGTACTATGTACTCAAAATGAGTTGACATGTTTCGGGGTTTCGCGGAAAAAATTCCGGGGGGGCAGGCGAAGCTCAATCTTTAAAATTCCACCTTGAACTGGACCTAAGAGTAGAAAAAAAAAATCCCGTAAACGGTTTTTTTTTCTGAGTGAGTACTATACGTATTGGACCCGTAGAACCCCAAAATGACCTTAAAAATGGCGTCCGGTTGCGGGAAAAACCGAATATCTCCATTTACATCGATAATGATGGGATTTTTCGAATAAAGGAACGATTTTAAGTATCTCACGGGCTAAAAAACAAGAAAAAAAATTCGGGGAAGTCTTTTTCGGGTACTTTATAGTCAAAATGAGTTGACATGTTTCGGGGTTTCGCGGAAAAAAATTCCGCGGGGCAGGCGAAGCTCAATCTTTAAAAATTCCACCTTGAACTGGAGCTAGGAGTAGAAAAAAAAAAATCCCGTAAACGGTTTTTTTTTCTGAGTGAGTACTATACGTAATTGGACCCGTAGAATCCGAAAATGACCATAAAAATGGCGTCCGGTTGCGGGAAAAACCGAATATCTCCATTTATTTCGATAATAACGGGATTTTTCGATTACCCGAATGATTTTAAGTATCTCACGAGCTAAAAAACAAGAAAAAAATTCGGGGAAGTCTTTTTCGGGTTCTTTATAGTCAAAATGAGTTGACATGTTTCGGGGTTTCGCGGAAAAAAATTCCGGGGGGGCAGGCGAAGCTCAATCTTTAAAAATTCCACCTTGAACTGGACCTAAGAGTAGAAAAAAAAAATCCCGTAAACGGTTTTTTTTCTGAGTGAGTACTATACGTAATTGGACCCGTAGAACCCAAAAATGACCATAAAAATGGCGTCCGGTTGCGGGAAAAACCGAATATCTCCATTTATATCGATAATGACGGGATTTTTCGAATAAGGGAACGATTTTAAGTATCTCACGGGCTAAAAAACAAGAAAAAAAATTCGGGGAAGTCTTTTTCGGGTACTTTATAGTCAAAATGAGTTACATATTTCGGGGTTTCGCGGAAAAAATTCCTGGGGGGCAGGCGAAGCTGAATCTTTAAAATTCCACCTTGAACTGGACCTAAGAGTAGAAAAAAAAAATCCCGTAAACGGTTTTTTTTTCTGAGTGAGTACTATACGTAATTGGACCCGTAGAACCCCAAAATGACCATAAAAATGGCGTCCGGTTGCGGGAAAAACAGAATATCTCCATTTATTTCGATAATGACGGGATTTTTCGAATAAGGGAACGATTTTAAGTATCTCACGGGCTAAAAAACAAGAAAAAAAATTCGGGGAAGTCTTTTTCGGGTACTTTATAGTCAAAATGAGTTTACATTTTCGGGGTTCGCGGAAAAAAATTCCTGGGGGGCAGGCGAAGCTAAATCTTTAAAAATTCCACCTTGAACTGGACCTAAGAGTAGAAAAAAAAATCCCGTAAACGGTTTTTTTTTCTGAGTGAGTACTATACGTAATTGGACCCGTAGAACCCAAAATGACCATAAAAATGGCGTCCGGTTGCGGGAAAAACCGAATATCTCCATTTATTTCGATAATGACGGGATTTTTCGAATAAGGAACGATTTTAAGTATCTCACGGGCTAAAAAACAAGAAAAAAAATTCGGGGATGTCTTTTCCGGGTACTTTGTACTCAAAATGAGTTGACATGTTTCGGGGTTTCGCGGAAAAAAATTCCGGGGGAGCAGGCGAAGCTCAATCTTTAAAAATTCCACCTTGAACTGGACCTAAGAGTAGAAAAAAAAAATCCCGTAAACGGTTTTTTTTTCTGAGTGAGTACTATACGTAATTGGACCCGTAGAACCCAAAAATGACCATAAAAATGGCGTCCGGTTGCGGGAAAAACCGAATATCTCCATTTACATCGATAATAACGGGATTTTTCGAATAAGGGAACGATTTTAAGTATCTCACGGGCTAAAAAAAAACAAGAAAAAAATTCGGGGAAGTCTTTTCCCGGTTCTTTATAGTCAAAATGAGTTACATATTTCGGGGTTTCGCGGAAAAAAATTCGGGGGGGGCAGGCGAAGCTCAATCTTTAAAAATTCCACCTAGAACTGGACCTAAGAGTAGAAAAAAAAAATCCCGTAAACGGTTTTTTTTCTGAGTGAGTACTATACGTAATTGGACCCGTAGAACCCAAAAATGACCATAAAAATGGCGTCCGATTGCGGGAAAAACCGAATATCTCCATTTACTTCGATAATGACGGGATTTTTCGAATAAAGGAACGATTTTAAGTATCTCACGGGCTAAAAAACAAGAAAAAAAATTCGGGGAAGTCTTTTTCGGGTACTTTATAGTCAAAATGAGTTTACATATTTCGGGGTTTCGCGGAAAAAAATTCCGGGGGGGGCAGGCGAAGCTCAATCTTTAAAAATTCCACCTTGAACTGGAGCTAGGAGTAGAAAAAAAAAATCCCGTAAACGGTTTTTTTTTCTGAGTGAGTACTATACGTAATTGGACCCGTAGAATCCGAAAATGACCCTATAAATTGCGTACGGTTCCGGGAAAAAGAGGATATCTCCACTTTTTTCGAAAAATCCGTTATTATCGCAATAAATGGAGATATTCGGTTTTTCCCGCAACCGTACGCCATTTCTATGGTCATTTTCGGGTTCTACGGGTCCAATTACGTGTAGTACTCACTCAGAAAAAAAACCGGTTACGGGATTTTTTTTTTTCTACTCCTAGGTCCAGTTCAAGGTGGAATTTTTAAAGATTGAGCTTCGCCTGCCCCCCCGGAATTTTTTTCCGCGAAACCCCGAACATGTCAACTCATTTTGAGTACATAGTACCCGGAAAAGACTTCTCGGAATTTTTTTTCTTCTTTTTTAGCCCGTGATACTTAAAATCGTTGCATTATTCAAAAATCTTGTTATTATCGAAATAAATGGAGATATTCGGTTTTTCCCGCAACCGGACGCCATTTTTATGGTCATTTTTGGGGTTCTACGGGTCCAATTAGGTATAGTACTCACTCAGAAAAAAAAATCGTTTACGGGATTTTTTTTTCTACTCTTAGGTCCAGTTCAAGGTGGAATTTTTAAAGATTGAGCTTCGCCTGCCCCCTTGAATTTTTTTCCGAGGAACCCCGAAACATGTCAACTCATTTTGACTATAAAGAACCGGAAAAGACTTCCCCGAATTTTTTTTCTTGTTTTTTAGCCCGTGAGATACTTAAAATCGTTCCCTTATTCGAAAAATCCCGTTATTATCGATATAAATGGAGATATTCGGTTTTTCCCGCAACGGACGCCATATTTATGGTCATTTTTGGGTTCTACGGGTCCAATTACGTATAGTACTCACTCAGAAAAAAAAACCGTTTACGGGATTTTTTTTTTCTACTCTTAGGTCCAGTTCAAGGTGGAATTTTTAAAGATTGAGCTTCGCCTGCTCCCCCCGGAATTTTTTTCCGCAAAACCCCGAAACATGTCAACTCATTTTGAGTACAAAGTACCCGGAAAAGACATCCCCGAATTTTTTTTCTTGTTTTTTAGCCCGTGAGATACTTAAAATCGTTCCCTTATTCGAAAAATCCCGTCATTATCGAAATAAATGGAGATATTCGGTTTTTCCCGCAACCGGACGCCATTTTTATGGTCATTTTGGGGTTCTACGGGTCCAATTACGTATAGTACTCACTCAGAAAAAAAAACCGTTTACGGGATTTTTTTTTTCTACTCTTAGGTCCAGTTCAAGGTGGGATTTTTAAAGATTGAGCTTCGCCTGCCCCCCCGGAATTTTTTTCCGCGAAACCCCGAAATATGTAAACTCATTTTGACTATAAAGTACCCGAAAAAGACTTCCCCGAATTTTTTTTCTTGTTTTTTAGCCCGTGAGATACTTAAAATCGTTCCCTTATTCGAAAAATCCCGTCATTATCGAAATAAATGGAGATATTCGGTTTTTCCGCAACCGGACGCCATTTTTATGGTCATTTTGGGGTTCTACGGGTCCAATTACGTATAGTACTCACTCAGAAAAAAAAACCGTTTACGGGATTTTTTTTTCTACTCCTGGCTCCAGTTCAAGGTGGAATTTTTAAAGATTCAGCTTCGCCTGCCCCCCAGGAATTTTTTTCCGCGAAACCCCGAAATATGTAAACTCATTTTGACTATAAAGTACCCGAAAAAGACTTCCCCGAATTTTTTTTCTTGTTTTTTAGCCCGTGAGATACTTAAAATCGTTCCCTTATTCGAAAAATCCCGTCATTATCGATGTAAATGGAGATATTCGGTTTTTCCCGCAACCGGACGCCATTTTTATGGTCATTTTTGGGTTCTACGGGTCCAATTACGTATAGTACTCACTCAGAAAAAAAAAACGTTTACGGGATTTTTTTTTTTACTCTTAGGTCCAGTTCAAGGTGGATTTTTAAAGATTGAGCTTCGCCTGCCCCCCCGGAATTTTTTTCCGCGAAACCCCGAAACATGTCAACTCATTTTGACTATAAAGAACCCGGAAAAGACTTCCCCGAATTTTTTTCTTGTTTTTTAGCTCGTGAGATACTTAAAATCATTCGGGTAATCGAAAAATCCCGTATTATCGAAATAAATGGAGATATTCGGTTTTTCCCGCAACCGGACGCCATTTTTATGGTCATTTTCGGATTCTACGGGTCCAATTACGTATAGTACTCACTCAGAAAAAAAAACCGTTTACGGGATTTTTTTTTTTCTACTCCTAGCTCCAGTTCAAGGTGGAATTTTTAAAGATTGAGCTTCGCCTGCCCTCCCGGAATTTTTTTCCGCGAAACCCCGAAACATGTCAACTCATTTTGACTATAAAGTACCCGAAAAAGACTTCCCCGAATTTTTTTTCTTGTTTTTTAGCCCGTGAGATACTTAAAATCGTTCCTTTATTCGAAAAATCCCGTCATTATCGAAGTAAATGGAGATATTCGGTTTTTCCCGCAACCGGACGCCATTTTTATGGTCATTTTGGGGTTCTACGGGTCCAATTACGTATAGTACTCACTCAGAAAAAAAAACCGTTTACGGGATTTTTTTTTTCTACTCTTAGGTCCAGTTCAAGGTGGAATTTTTAAAGATTGAGCTTCGCCTGCCCCCTTGAATTTTTTTCCGAGGAACCCCGAACATGTCAACTCATTTTGACTATAAAGAACCGGAAAAGACTTCCCCGAATTTTTTTTCTTGTTTTTTAGCTCGTGAGATACTTAAAATCATTCGGGTATTCGAAAAATCCCGTTATTATCGATATAAATGGAGATATTCGGTTTTTCCCGCAACCGGACGCCATATTTATGGTCATTTTTGGGTTCTACGGGTCCAATTACGTATAGTACTCACTCAGAAAAAAAACCGTTTACGGAATTTTTTTTTTCTACTCTTAGGTCCAGTTCAAGGTGGAATTTTTAAAGATTGAGCTTCGCCTGCCCCCTTGAATTTTTTTCCGAGGAACCCCGAAACATGTCAACTCATTTTGACTATAAAGAACCCGGAAAAGACTTCCCCGAATTTTTTTTCTTGTTTTTTAGCCCGTGAGATACTTAAAATCGTTCCCTTATTCGAAAAATCCCGTCATTATCGAAATAAATGGGATATTCTGTTTTTCCCGCAACCGGACGCCATTTTTATGGTCATTTTGGGGTTCTACGGGTCCAATTACGTATAGTACTCACTCAGAAAAAAACCGTTTACGGGATTTTTTTTTTCTACTCTTAGGTCCAGTTCAAGGTGGGATTTTTAAAGATTGAGCTTCGCCTGCCCCCCCGGAATTTTTTTCCGCGAAACCCCGAAATATGTAAACTCATTTTGACTATAAAGTACCCGAAAAAGACTTCCCCGAATTTTTTTTCTTGTTTTTTAGCCCGTGAGATACTTAAAATCGTTCCCTTATTCGAAAAATCCCGTCATTATCGATGTAAATGGAGATATTCGGTTTTTCCCGCAACCGGACGCCATTTTTATGGTCATTTTGGGGTTCTACGGGTCCAATTACGTATAGTACTCACTCAGAAAAAAAAACCGTTTACGGGATTTTTTTTTCTACTCCTGGCTCCAGTTCAAGGTGGAATTTTTAAAGATTCAGCTTCGCCTGCCCCCCAGGAATTTTTTTCCGCGAAACCCCGAAATATGTAAACTCATTTTGACTATAAAGTACCCGAAAAAGACTTCCCCGAATTTTTTTCTTGTTTTTTAGCCCGTGAGATACTTAAAATCGTTCCCTTATTCGAAAAATCCCGTCATTATCGATGTAAATGGAGATATTCGGTTTTTCCCGCAACCGGACGCCATTTTTATGGTCATTTTGGGGTCTACGGGTCCAATTACGTATAGTACTCACTCAGAAAAAAAAACCGTTTACGGGATTTTTTTTTTTCTACTCTTAGGTCCAGTTCAAGGTGGAATTTTTAAAGATTGAGCTTCGCCTGCCCCCCCGGAATTTTTTTCCGCGAAACCCCGAAACATGTCAACTCATTTTGACTATAAAGAACCCGGAAAAGACTTCCCCGAATTTTTTTTCTTGTTTTTTAGCTCGTGAGATACTAAAATCATTCGGGTATTCGAAAAATCCGTTATTATCGAAATAAATGGAGATATTCGGTTTTTCCCGCAACCGGACGCCATTTTTATGGTCATTTTCGGATTCTACGGGACCAATTACGTATAGTACTCACTCAGAAAAAAAAACCGTTTACGGGATTTTTTTTTTTCTACTCCTAGCTCCAGTTCAAGGTGGAATTTTTAAAGATTGAGCTTCGCCTGCCCTCCCGGAATTTTTTTCCGCGAAACCCCGAAACATGTCAACTCATTTTGACTATAAAGTACCCGAAAAAGTCTTTCCCGAATTTTTTCCCCCGAATTTTTAACCAGTGGAGTCCTCAAAATCGTTTGCGTATTCGAAAAATGCCGTTTCTCTCATAATTATTGGAGATATCGGGTTTTTCTCGCAACCTCGCGCCATCTTTATGGTCATTTTCGAATGCTACGGGTGTAATTACGTATGGGAATCAGTCAGGAGAAAAGTGCGTTCCCGGAATTTTTTTTTCCATCAGTTTTACAATTCTAGGCCCAGCTCAATGGGGAATTTTGAAAGATTGAGCCTCCCCTGCGCCCCCAGGATTTTTTCCCGCGAACCCCCGAAACAAGTTAACTCATTTGGGCTTTGATATAGCCAGAAAAGTGTTTTCTGAATTTTTCTCCCCCGGTTTTTTAACCAGCGATGTCCCCAGAACTGGTTGCCTGTTCGATAAATCGACTTTTAATCTAAATAATTGGAGATATCGGCTTTTTCCCACAGCCGTACGTCATTTTTATGGTCATTTTCGGATTCTACGGGTCAAAAACCATAAAGTAGTTTCTCAGATTTGAAAAGGGCCGACTTTTTCTGGGCGGTCACAAAATCGGCTTTTTTGCATAAACCCCTTTAATGTTTTTGGCTAAAAATTTAATTTTTCGGCCAAAAGCTTATATAACTCCACAGCCGTTTGATTTAGGAGAAATTTTCCATGTAATTTTTTACTCAGAACACTATAATTAAGAGAAATAATCAACTTCCAAACCGATTTTCAAAAATTTTTAATGCATTGAAATTTTTGAAAAATTTCAAAATTATAGTTAAGTCAAAATTTTTGAAAATCGGTTTGGAAGTTGATTATTTCTCTTAATTATAGTGTTCTGAGTAAAAAATTACATGGAAAATTTCTTCTAAATCAAACGGCTGTGGAGTTATATAAGCTTTTGGCCGAAAAATTAAATTTTTAGCCAAAAACATTAAATTTAGCCCATCTCCGTAACTAATAATGGGAACGAAAAGTGTCCCATATAAAAAAGCTTTCTTTTTGCGAGATCTATCGAATAAAATGTGTTTCGAAAACAAAGTCTAAAATTTTTTTAAATTTTGCCCTATTTTGGCCCCCTACAGAGCGTATATATATTAGGCCCGCAACGGTTCAAGTGCCACATCATTCCCACATATTTTAGACGCATTTTGGCTATTTTGAAATTTTCGGATCCCTCCCCGCTCGAAGGCCCCTCGAAAAAATATGTTTTCACTATGGCCCCCCTGCCAAAACGACACAACTGCTTTTTTGACGACTGCGTAATTTTTTTTAGGTACCTCTATATACCTGAAACCTATGCTCAAAATTTCAATTTTTTATAACAAAGTTTAAGCCCTGCACAAATTTTTATAACTTTGCGAAATAAAAGAAAAGAAGCCCTTTTTTTGGGCGAAAAAACTTAAAAAATCGTGGGCCCTATCAAAAAAAATTTTTTTTCGAGCTGAAAAAAATTAGGGAGGTGTTTCGATAGCCAAATAACCATATTTTAACCGGGGAGCAAAAATCCCAGACACTTGATTTTTTTCGACGTACCCTACAACTCAGGCAAAACCATGCTTTATATCTCCTTCTGGCAATAAAGCAAAAAATAAAAAAATAAAAATCTCGCGTTAAAAAATTATTTTCAATGTTTTTTTTTCCCTTGTCGTGAATTTCCTTACGTAATCCTTAAAAAAAGGAAAAAAAAATATTTCGTTCAAAAAGTACAGGATTTCTGATTGATGTCATCAAATCAAAGAATTTTTTTTTCCCCCTTCCTTTTTTCATCTCGGAAGCTCCTTTTCTCCTCTTGTAGCACAAAAACCCTCATCCAAACACCGTCCCCCTGCCTGTTTTTCATTATCTTCTTTCAAGGTATCGCCCCCCTTAAAAAACCCCATCCCATCATTATTACATTTTGTCTTATATTACTTTTTTATCAGACCAACTCAGATCTCATTATTAACGTCTTTCCTTCGTTTTTTCTTATTTAAAAAAAAAAAAAAAGAATTTGAATCAGAATTACATTTTCTCTATTTATTTCCCCTCTTTTCTTAGTTTTCGCTTCATGAACAACTGGAAAATCTTCGTTAAAAACAAAAATTTACATCAATTTTTTTCATTTTTTTAAAAAATTAAATTTTTTTTTTTTTTTTTTTTTTTTTGTATTTTCCACCCCTTTTATTCGGAATGAAAATTTTGATTAAGAGGAAGTTGCGATTGATTTTCGAGGTTGGCGTTTCTAAGGGAACCCAGAGCGCGCGGTCACTTTCGGTTCCGTATCAAATATTAAAATTCGTGAAGGGGGAAAATTCAAAGTGTCAATTATCCACTGATTCAGAAGTGGAATTCTTCATTTAAAATTTAGCTCAATTATAATTAATCACTTAGCTTTGGACGGAAGAACTTCAAGGGAAGTTAGTTATGATCACTCTACTCATTTCTGGAAAGGGTAATTTACAATCGTCAAAACCCGTACTTCCGGTCCCCGCCTCCTCGACTTTCGGAAAATTTCGTCCCGTTCGAAGACATTTTTTTTTTCTTTCGAATCCATTTATCGCTTTAGAAGAAAAAAAATCAAAAATCAACCAAATGGAATGTCAAAACGCTTTTCACAAAAAAAGAAAAAAAAAAGGAAGGAAGGAAAAGGGAAAGGGGGAAAAAGATTCTTATTTTCATTTTTGTGATTGTAGGAGCTTCTGGCAAGGTTCAATCGACTGACATAATTTTTGTAGAACAATCTTATCGAAAACTTCATCTCTATCTATATCATAAAGAACAGGAAAAAGGGTGAGAGGGAGGAAGGATAGATGAGAAAAGAGTTTTACATGGCATCGGTTTATCGCTTTTGCAGTTCATCAATGAGATCCGAATTTTCGGTCATTAGTTTATATTACCGGAAATTCTTTCCCCCCCCCTTTTTTTTGTTCCATTGTTTACAAAGTTTGGAAAGATAAAAATTTTTCTTGATTTAATTGTTTTCCAATAATTGAGGAGGAATGGAGGTAGTTCTTTTGACTTTTTTTTTATTTCGTGGGAAATGAGTGTAGTTTTTCGGATTATTGAAGCTGATGAGGAGGAAAAACAAAGAAAGGTTAGAAGGGGGCGGGAGGAATCCTAAAATATTTCTCGCAAGTGACACTCCAGCAGTATGTGTTTTACTATGGGTGTTCTCCGCAGTTGCAACTTGGTTCTTTAATTTCTTTAATTCCTAACAGGAGATACTTATGAATTCGTCAGTCTTGTACGTATTCCAAGGTACAAATTCCAAGGCGTGTTGTCACTTGATTCTTTCTCGATATGTTTTCAGCCAGCCAAGGACTGACGACATTTTTTGTGTCGTACAATTTGGACTCGTAAGTATTCCAGTATTCCATCAGAAAACTCGATAAATTTATCTTTTACTTAGTCAATTTTTTTCCTGTTATTAACAAAAATATTAATTAAATGAAGAATTAATTTTTGTCTTAATATTATCGCTGTTGGCATTTTGACCTACTGGAAATATGTCCGAATCATTTTGATCTACTAAAATATGTCCGAAAATAATGACCTATTAATAAAATGTTCGAAAATATATAAATAAATTAAAATGACCGAATAAATATCATAATGTCCGAAAATAATATTTTTATTCATAATTGACGAAGTAAAAATGCTTTTTAAAAATTAACAAGAGAACTTATGTTGCGGGGTTGATTAGACCGTTGAAATCAACATTTTAACGGTCAAATTTAAATACATTTTTCAATAAAAATCACGTCATGACTGGAGAGAAACTCGAGTCGAAGAACTCGGATTTCCGTTAGAAGAACCAGCGAGACATTTTCATGAACTGATGGCTCCAACAGATCCAGAAATTGCTCTGTTTGAACCTGTAGAGCCAAATAAAAAAGCGAGAGGAAGGTTACCGCTTCAGAGATCAGGGGAAAGGCAACGAATAGGTTGTTGTGCTCCTTCACTTGATACAGATTCGTTTCATACAATTCCTCCTTTCAACAGCGATTCATCTTCTGGAAATTATGGTTCATCGTTTGAAATCGATTTGCGTCATGACTGGAGAGAAATTCGAGTCGAAGAACTCGGATTTCCGTTCGAAAAACCGAAAAGACATTTCCATGAGCTACCCGTACAAAAAAGAGATGCATAAAATATGTAAATTTTTTGCAAAATAAATACAAAAAATATATATTAATTTTGTATAATTTATACAAAAATTTGGACCTACATAATTTATATATAATTTATGTATAATTTATGTATAATCATATATATAATTTATGTATAATTTATGTATAATTTATATATAATTATATGTATAATTTTTCGTTGAAAAAGTTTATGTTTCTTAGTTTCTTATACATAGTTTATGCATAATCATCCCCGAGGATAAAAAAAAAATTTGTTAAAAAAGTTAAAGTTTTTTATACATAATTTATGTATAATCATATTGTAGGATAAAAAAATATAAGTTCTTTATACATAATTTATGCATTTTTTATGCATGTCCAATTTTTTGTATATTTTATGTATAATTTTTGTATAAATAATACAAGTTTTATGCATCCCTTTTTCGTACGGGTAATGCCTCCAGCAGGTCCAGAAAATGCTCAGTTTGAACCTGCAATCCAAAGACAGGAAGGCCACCGCTTCAGAAATCAGGGGAAAGGAAACGAAGAGGTCGACCTCCTTTAAATAGAAAATGAAGTCAAATTAGTTCTCGTAGTTTTTGTCAAGTGATTTTTTTATTAAAAAATATATTTAAATTTAACCGTTAAAATGTTGATTTCAAGGGTCTAATCAACCCCGCAAGATAAGTTCTCTTGTTAATTTTTAAAAAGCATTTTTACTTCGTCAATTATGAATAAAAATATAATTTTCGGACAAAAATATTATTTTCGGACATTATGATATTTATTCGGACATTTTAATTAATTTATATATTTTCGAACATTTTATTAATAGGTCATTATTTTCGGACATATTTTAGTAGATCATAATTATTCGGACACAATTCAGTAGGTAATTCAGCTAATAGCCTATATTATACGTAATTTTATTTAATTTCTAAGATTGATAGTTAATCTTCTCCTAATGAACTAGCTTAAATAATTTTTATGGACGGTCATTCGGGATTATTGGTCACTAATGCTCATCAGAGGGTACAAACCCCTTTACAGATTCAAACCTAAAGAAATCATATATAAAAGAAGAAAATCCGCTAAGTCTCGATGCAGAGACGTAATATCTCGGGACCGAAGAAAGGAAAATAATCAACTATCTTTTATTTACAGTCGTATAATTTTAGGTCCTATCTTTATGAGCAAATGACGGAGTGAGGGAACAAAAAAAACTAATGGACGAAAATGAGACATAAAATACAGAGAAAACATCGAACAAATAACTCAGATGATAATAAAAAAAAAAAAATGGAGAAAAAAATAATAATAATTCCGCCGTTTCCTTAAATCTAAGCTTATAAATCGTTTCCACCGACTTACAATTTTTATACCGTTGAAAGCAATTCAATCGTGATATCTTACCATCTTTCATTTCTCTCAAATCTTTTTAAAAGCTATTACAAAATGACCTAAAGTGATTTTAATATACTTCGCCACAATCTTCGACAAAGGAAGGAAAAAAAAAAGAAAAAGAAAGAACGTTCTAAACAAAAAAAGAGAAGAAAAAAAAATTCTGAAAGGAAAAGTAATTCCGGGAAAGAAACTGGGATGAGGGATATAGGTAAAATCTTAATTCGAGAAAACGGAAGAAAGTAATGTCGCCAGAAGGGATGAAGCACATAAGCGGGGCAGGGGGTGGGAGGATTGGAAACACGTGCTGCTGTAGCTACTACTCTTGTTTCATAAGGGTAAGTTGATGAAGCGTTGATTTTCTAGACTTGTTATTCCCTGACTTGCAATCTTTCATTATTTATGGGATTCGATTTTTTTTTCTTTCTTTTGATCTTTCAATTTATGTAATGTAACATTTAAAATAAAGAGATGTCGGGAAAAAATGTTAGTTTTCACCGTGTTTATCGTGAAAAAAAAAATGCGTTTTGATACATCTGCCCCGCTGATGGAAGACAGAAACGTTTAGGCAGCCGTCAGAAATTTTTAGCCTTGGTCCAGTAAAGGCAAAATTAGGAATTTAAACTCGGACAATAAAAAAAAAAAAAAATGGTGAAAGCAAAAATGTCTTCTGACAAAACATTTTCTTAAAAGACATGCGCAAACGATAAAAATATCTTGTCAAGAAACAACCTGTCCGTCCGTTGCCATGAAGCATTTTTGTTTTGCTAAGAAACATTCCGGTTTTGTTGCAAGGGGGTCGTCCATAAATTACGTAAGCACATTTAGGGGGGGAGGGGGTCCAAATTTAACATCTTACCCATAAGCTAAGCATAGGCGAAATGGGATAAAGCGTGAAGCAATTTTCAGGTTTCGGCCTCATTTTTGGCCGTTTGCACAACTTTGAAAAAACGCGGAAAAGTACTCCTTTGGGGTAATTTTAGGCGTACTTTCACCCTAAGAAAATAAAGTTACTGCGACGCTTGGTCTTCCGGTTGAAATTCAAATTTTAAAATTTCGGCCCTTTTTTGGGTCGTTTTTTCAGCCGAAAAAAAAAAATACGGAAAAATTCGCATCTGGGGTAATTTTGGAGTACTTTCAGCCTATGAAGGCGAAATTTTGATCCGGAAAATAGATGACTGCCAAAAATCTATTATAAGATTTCGGCCCTTTTTTAGGCCAATTTCTCTCTTCGAAAAAAAAATTTGAAAATACGTATGAGACGTATTTTTCATGTACCTTTTCCCAGTGATGACCAAATTTGGATCCGGCGATCGCATCACGGAGAAAATAGTATATTGTTATACTAGTGCAGAAAATTGATTTTTCCGGATTAGTGTAGCAAGCTACTTTTTTCCACAAATCAAGAATCACTATTTAAAATTAAGATAACGAAAGAAAAATAAAAAATAAAAAAAAAAAAAAAAAGTAGCGTTCATTTTGTTTGTACGTGGCAGCAGTACAACTGTTTCCGGTAGGTTACGGCAAACGAAAAGCAGGTTAATTGTTTTTTCAGTAAGTGGCAAGCCGGTTTTCAGACCGGTTTTGATCTTATGAAAGGTGCGAGATATAGGTTATGATGAGTTTACCGGAAAAAATAAAAAAATCGGCGGATTTAGCGCGAAATAAATTGATTCCTTCGAAATCAAGTGATCGCTATAATTGTGCCTATGTGGCCTTTACGAAGTGGAGAAAAGAAAATGGCGAGGACGGTAATTATTCCGGAGGACGGAATAATTATAAATAATTAATTATTTATAATTAATTATAAATAATTATTCCGGAGGAAGTGATTTTAGCTTACGTGCAGGAGATGTCGGAAACGTTGTTGCCTACGACCATTTGGTCCATTTATTCGATGTTGAAGACTGTTTTGAAGGTTCGTGAAAATATCGATATTGGGAAATATAATAGCGTACAATCGTTTCTTAAAGCTATTTCCAAGGGTCACCAGCCAAAACAGGCCACGGTGTTTGAAGAAGACGACATAAGCAAATTTTTGGACATAGCGCCTGATTCGGAATATTTAGCGTTAAAGGTAAGAATAAATATTATATTATCATAAGGCGAGGAATAATTTTTTTTTTTTCGTTTGCTTTTAGGCGATAGCAATAGTTGGTATCCTCGGAGCGTGCAGGTGCCATGAGATTACTGATATGGGAATGCATCAACTTAAGGATTTGAATGGAGTATTCCATGTGGTAATCCCAAAAACCAAAAATGGAAAAATGCGTTCTTTTACAATTAGTGGTGACTACTATAAAGTCCTCAAAAGATACATATCTCTTCGTCCTTCTGGATTACATACAAACCGATTATTTTTATTGTTTAAAAATGGAAGATGCTTGAGGCAAGTTATTGGAAGGAATACGAATTCCGTAGGAATTTAGGAATACGTAGTTCCTAAAATAATTGCAGAATTGCAATCCTGTAGAACCTCCTTAATTTATCCGTCCTGAAGTGCTTATTAATCTGGCAATCATCATTATCCTTGGATAATCGATTCGTCAGCTTAAGCTTCTTACGTCTTCCTACCTCTCAATCTACCACATCTCCGTCCACTTTATGAGTTCCGAACGTCGTGTCGGGCATCGATTTAACTTAGTATAAAATAGGTAGTCGATCGGCATCGGAAAATTCGGAGTTCAAGTTATAAATATTGTCGCAAAATCTCTCGATATAAATTTTGTCTCAATTTCTCTTGACAAATTCCTAAGTGTCAAAACCCAGATTTCTGCATTTTGGTGCCGTTGCAATTTTCTTTATTTGTAGAAAATGCACAAAACACATATCACATATCCCTACCGACCTATTGTCTTTTTTTTTCCTTGAATACTTTTTTTACCTATACATAATTATTTTCAGCTAAATGCGATTTCAGATAAAACGAAAATTCTTTCCTGGAATTTTCATTTTTCTTTTTTTTTTTTTTTTTAGGTAAATGGCGGAAGAAGAGAAACTAGTCGACCGGAACAAAAATTCAAATTCTAGAAAATTTTGAAATATATTTCTGTAAAAAAAAAAAAAAAAAAAAAAAAAAAATAGAAAGATAAAAGATGATAGGCTACGGAAATTCCAAGCGACAAATGTTTACTGAAGCAGACTCGGGAACGCTTAAAGCGGCTGACCTAGATTTAACCATTTCCCATTTTCCAGGTGAGTTGGGAAACTTCGAAAAACGGACATCAAACCGGAAAACACAAATTTCCATTTTCCAGTATTTGATCGAAAAGGGAGAAAAAGAAGAAGAGGGAACTGAAAAAAAATATATATACTATACAGAAAGGAGTTTCGGGCATAAATCGAAGTCTTCAACGTAATCTTCAAGATTTTTATACAGTTTTTTTTTTTTTCTTAATATCCAACGTTAACTTAATTTTGTAACCGGTTTTCTTCACTGGAAGAGAAAGAAAATTTATTCGGTGAATTAATTTAGGGAAATTAATGAAACAACTGAGTAATAAAGCGTCTCATTTCTAAAGGAAAATTTCAAATAAACACGGATATTTTTTTTCCTCTTTTTTTTTTACAAGAAAAATTCAATTTTGAAAAATTAAAAGAGAAAAGAAATTATTTCGGTGATTTTGGAACAAATCTTGACGTCATTATTTTCATTAATAAGAATTTCGCTGACAATGGAGAAAGATTAAAACCAAGAAAAGAATGGGAAAATTGGTGAAAAGGAAAAAAAAGCGGGAATATCTCCGGTCTGACAGGGCCGGTTACAGCATTTCCACAACTAATATTTAATCCATTTTGATTTTTTTTTTCGCGTAGGAAAATAAAAATTCGATGCGGAACAAAAAAAAAGAGAAAATTACGTATAAATATTTTCTGCGGGGAGTTATAAACTTTGGTTCGAGTCAAGTAACTTCCATAGAAATGCTTCAAAGAACTTGGCACCCTCTCCACGCACTCATGATTTTCTATGAGATTTCTCATGCTTGGTAGCTTTCTACTTTCTCGCTTTCGTTTTCTAGTGTTTTCCTCGGTGAAATCTTTTCAACGGAATAACTTTTTCAAAAAACTGAAAACGATTCTTCATAAAAAAAAAAAGAGAAAAGAAGAGAGAGAAAAAAAGCATGTATGAAATAGGGTGGGTCGAAAAAATTTTTTTTTTTTATTTTAACTTGTAACACCGCACAAAATACTTCATTTGGCGTCAGAATAACGTATGTATGACCTCAGCCCGATCGGACAATATTTTGAGGTTCCCTAATGCATTTACATGCTAAAAACCGAAATTTTGGATATTTTCTCGGCCAAAACATTTTTCGAACATGGAAAGTAACCGAAACAGGATGTAAATCGAAGCTTGACCTTCGTAACATACGGTGCGACTGTAAAAAGAAAAGTTCCTGATGTGTTCTTTTCTACAGGTTGGTCTAAGTGCTTAAATAGCTTTGTTTTTTGTCTTGGGTCGCCTGCAAAATCCACGAAAATTTTTGTATCGAGCTGAAAATCGTAGGGGAACTACCCATAGGGTTAATTTATCAGATTTAACACGATTTTTTTAAATCCGAATTTTTCCGGCAAAATGGCGGCATTAAAACATTGATTTTAAGAGCTAAAATTTTAAAAATTTAAGTTTTTTGATGAATAATTCTGCTAAAACGGAACCAGAATTTTTTTTTCTGTTTTTTTTCTACTTCCGGCGATCAAACAAGTGTGTTTAAATGTTCTTCAAATCATTTTTTAAATATTTGTAAAATATTTCGAGGGATTAAAAAATGATTTGAAGAACATTTAAACACACTTGTTTTGATCGCCGGAAGTAGAAAAAACAGAAAAAAAAATTCTGGTTCCGTTTTAGCAGAATTATTCATCAAAAAACTTAAATTTTTAAAATTTTAGCTCTTAAAATCAATGTTTTAATGCCGCCATTTTGCCGGAAAAATTCGGATTTAAAAAAATCGTGTTAAATCTGATAAATTAACCCTATGGGTAGTTCCCCTACGATTTTCAGCTCGATACAAAAATTTTCGTGGATTTTGCAGGCGACCCAAGACAAAAACAAGCTATTTAAGCACTTAGACCAACCTGTAGAAAAGAACACATCAGGAACTTTTCTTTTTACAGTCGCACCGTATGTTACGAAGGTCAAGCTTCGATTTACATCCTGTTTCGGTTACTTTCCATGTTCGAAAAATTTTTTGGCCGAGAAAATATCCAAAATTTCGGTTTTTAGCATGTAAATGCATTAGGGAACCTCAAAATATTGTCCGATCGGGCTGAGGTCATACATACGTTATTCTGACGCCAAATGAAGTATTTTGTGCGGTGTTACAAGTTAAAATAAAAAAAAAAATTTTTTTCGACCCACCCTAGTATGAAAAGATCAAAAATTTTTTAAGGGGTTTTGTTCTTTGACAAGCTTTGAAAAAAAAAAAAAAAGGATTTTCTTTTATAACTTTTTTTCAGCGATCGATTAATAATCGGAATAAAAAAAAATCAAGCAATTAGCTTTTCCAAGTTTGCTGCCATGTTTTTCCCGTGAATTTAATCCCATTTTTTCGTGTCACCGTTTGTGAAATCTGACTCAACTTAGCTTTTTTTTTTTTTTTTTTTTTCCCTGTCAAACAACCCATTAGTTCGATTAGTTTGTGTAAATATTTAATTAAGCTTTTGTTTCTTCCTTGATGGGATCGAAGATCGGTTAAAATGACAAAAGCTTTAAACTGGAAAATCAGAGGAGGAGACCGTGAAATGATTTCCGAGAATTATTGTCAACTTGACGTTAATAACCTACTCGTTACCAGGAATTGTGTATAAATACAATTCCTGTTAATCCAACAATGAGGAAATTCTTATTATCTTCATATTTAATAAATCATTTCTTGGAAAATTTTCAATGGTGAAAATTTGTGAAAACCTTTCCATATTTAATAAAGTATGATTAAATCTGAAAAATTACTTTTGTAAATACCTTATTTTTTTTTAATTTTTCATTACTCATACGCGAGAAAGTCCCTTTTTCGGTGCTGTTCGACAACTGGCAACCCAGTTCCAATTCTCACGTGCCCTCTCCAAAGTTTAACCTCAATGTTCGACGCTTCTTTTGTTTATATTCGAATTGTGATAATACGTGAATTTAAAAAAAAAAAAATGTCAGAACCGAAAAAGACAATAGAGGAATTGGCTGCGATCGCCAATTCCAAATTAATTCCTAAAAAATCTAGATCAAGCTATTATCTTGCTTTCAATAAATTCTTAGCCTGGCAAAAAGAAAACGGAAAGGCAAACGGATTTTTAAAACATCAGCTCGGCTTGGCAACCCCGCTGTCTCCAGTTCAGAAAAGTGCCACTTGCTATCCTTGGTATAAAAAATACTATTTCATTACTCATACGCAAGAATAGTGTTTTTCTCGGCAAGAATCGAAAGCGAGAAATTTCGAGGTAGAGACCGAATTTGCTTGGCGAGCGAAGCGAGGCGGACGGTCGAGACTTCGAGAATTCGATTCGCAGCAGAGAAAAATAGCTTTCATATCAAGTGAAATAATTGGTTTCATTTTTTTTTTCTTTGCTGCGAGACAGCGCCAATTTGTCGACAGACGCCACTTTCTGTTAAGTGATCTCGAAAGTAATTTCTTTTCGGGCGCTAGCCCTGAAATGTTTACTTTCGAGGTCAGTTCGAAGAACCGAGAAATGTTCTACTTCGGAGCAGAAAACAAAGTCAAAATAGAGACTTTCAAAGCACTTGCAATGAAAAGTCCCATTTTAGGTGCTGTTCGGAGGAGGGAAAGGCATAACTTTTTGAAATAACGAAATTGGCATTACTTTTTTTTTCAACGAAAGTACCATAGAATAAGAAAACCAAAAAAAAAAAAAAACTCGTTTACCCTAAGTCATAATTTATAATGAAAAGGCCCAAAAAATAAAATTGGCAACCCTGTTCCAATTCTCACATGCTCTCTCCAAAGTTTAACCTCAATGTTCGACGTTTCTTTTGTTTGTTTTTAAAATTATGATACTGTAATACGTTCTAACCTCAATGTTTCATTCGTTATAAAAAATGTTTTATATACCAAGGACAACGAGGGGCCCTTATCTGAATTTGAAAGAACCTCGCCTTCGGCTCGCCTTGGCAACACCCCTGTCTCCAATTCAGAAAAGTGCCCCTTGCAGACCTTAGTATAAAAAATACTATTTTTTTTTTCATCTCTCTTACGTATAAGAGATGTGGTCCATAAAAGCATTTTTAAACAGTGTCGCCTGTGAAAATTTAAATTTAAAAATTTAATTTAAAAAAAATTTAATTTTACTGGATGGGGGTCATTCAGGTATTACGTAAGCATGATTTTGGACATTTTCAATTCCTTACCCCCGGTAGTGAGCAAAAATAGGCTTCCTCTTATGGAAATTTAACATTTGCGTAAAATGTTTAGAGATCAACTCCCCCCTCAACGAATACTTGAATGGTCCCATGGCCCTCAAGATGCCTTAAATCCAGTATTCCACGCAATTTCCCAAAATTGATCAGCTTAATATTTCCGCCAAACCTGCAAGTACCTCTCTTTCAAGCATTTTATTTGTCGGCTCTCCAATCAAACTTTTAGCAGTGACACGAAATCTTACCTGAAACGAAAAAAAAAAATACATAAATTAATATAATACACTGAGAAAACAGATAGGGTAAAATATCTAAAAAAACGTTAATTTAACTAATCCATAACAGTGGAAAATCGACTGACTAATAATATTCATTAAAATAACTAATTAACATTATTTTCGATTCTGAAAGGGGGGGGGGTCTAATGGTCCCAATTAATTTAATTATAAATTGAATATAAGAAACCATTTAAATCCGTTAAATTTTTGGAGGGAAAAAACCCGATTCTTAAGAAAAGCGTGTCCATGGCCTTCGTGGGTTCAAGTCCCACTCGAGGTGTGATTTTTTCTCAATATTTTATACACTTTGTTAAATTATAATCTTGGCGTAATGCAAGATTTATTTGCGATTTAACTAATTTTCGGGTTTTCTTAAGAATCGGGTTTTTTCCCTCCAAAAATTTAACTGATTTAAATGGTTTCTTATATTCAATTTATAATTAATTAACATTAGTTAAGAATAATAGTGGTTCATGTAACTAATAATTATTACAAAAGGAAAAAGAATATCCCCAAACGTTGAAAGATACGTTAAAATTATATTAAAATATTTTCTTCATCCATCTGGATAGTAATAATTATTAGTTGATTCCAATCTTTTTTTTCAACTCCGAGGAAAGCCATCATTTTTAGTAAATTTAACTAATAAATCTTAGTTACTAAAAAAGTGATTAATAGTTATTTAAATCAAATGTTTAGGTTGCTTATTTCAAGGATATGGATAATTATTCGTGGACTGACAGGGTGAGAAATACTGACGTCTTGGATCGTATGAAGAAGGAAGTAGAAGTTCTGTACGAGATCAAGCGTCGGAAGCTCGATTATTTCGGCCACGTAATGCGAAATGAAAAATATCGCCTCCTTCAGCTTGTGATGGAGGGTAAGATCGAGGGTAAGCGCGGTCAGGGTCGTAGGAAAACCTCATGGCTCAAAAATCTAAGAGACTGGTTTGGTGTCGATTCCTTGGGTCTTTTTCGAGCAGCGGTCGACAAAGTAAAAATAGTCCAGATGATAGCCAATCTTCGTCGCGGAGCTGGCACTTAAAAGAAGAAAGAATTTCAAGGATGCATTATTTTAATCGATTTTGTTCGTTGCACAAGAATACATTTGTAAAGCAATATTCCTTGAAATAAACATTTAAAGAATAAACCAACGATACATAAATTGAACTTACTACAAAACTCTTGGGAATGACACAATTGAACGATCTATTATTTTATTTACATAAAATTTTTATAAATTAAAACAAAAGTAAGCGACGCTCGACAAGAGCTCTCCTGTTTGTTATGAGAAAACTCCGTAACGGACGATTTTTAAAACTTCAAACAGCATCGTTGCATTTCGATTATTTAACAGAAAATTAACAGGTCGCCTCATTTTTTATAATTTAACCTTAATCTGATACCAAATTTTCGGGGTCATCAAGTTATAAAAAGATACTAACATCAACGTCAAACAGGAATTCTCCCTCCAAAAACAACGCTTTTCAAAATTTTACGAGGATTATAATTATTTTAACCCCATTTTTGAATTAAAACATCCCATAATTTATATCTTAAAGCCACACATTTTTTAATGCACACAAAAAAAGGGAAACTTTAGTAAATATTACCCTTATAATTTTAAAACCAACTAAAAACGACGTCTCATGAATCATCTTTTTCTCCGGTTTTCTTTAATATAACGCGACCACATGATGTGTCGTTTCAAAGATTTTACTTGAATAACAGTAATTTAAGCCCCCATAAGGTACATCCAAGGAAAGGGAGGGGGGGGGGGAGGATGATGAAGGCTTTTCCTTTTCTTTAGAAATAATTAATTATTTATGTCTGACCTGGAAAATGACGCGAATTCAGGGGTGGTAGGAGAAGAAGCCTTTCAGATAACGAAACACTATTATTCTATTCATTAACGGTGGCATCATCGCCTACGTCTTCTGAAGAAAGACTGGGAAATTGTAATCATATCTTTTCCAGTCGAAGAGTCTTTACGGAAATCCAACGGATTTTCCTCTCTACGATTAACATTTTTAAAAAAAATCGAGTATAACTTCGTTTGGTATTTTATTCGCGTGGTGGGGAAAAAAAAGGAAGAAGAGGAAAAAAATCGTATCCGTTTTCATACGAAAAAGGGATATTTAAAACGTGTAAATTGACACGTCGGAGCATCAGTCTGAAACCGGATTCGGAAACAAAATTTTGAAGATATAAAAAAAAAAAAAAAAATCAAATTTGTTTTCAAAATAAGGTCATGTATTTTCTTATTTTTTTTCTCAAAAATATACGGCATGTAAATTCGTTCGGAATTGGATCTACCGTGGGAAATTTTCTTTTTCTGAAAAGAAAAAAAATCCTCAACAGAAATATTTGGAATCAAAAGAAAAAAAAAACCGCCACCCCAGCAAAGGCTAATTTCTCAAAAAAAAAAAAAAAAACCAAATAACCTGTCGATTAATCGAATTGGTTTTTAAAAAACCGGTAACACGCTTTTTTCTTTCTTCCCTTTCATATTCCCGTCGATCGAAAAACGCGGGGAAATTTCGCATATCAAAAATTCAATCTCATTCAAAAAGGCTGTTTGACAGACGTACTCTAAGGAAAAAGGGTTTTAGACACATTTTCCACGTCCCTGTAGATTAAACATGGTTCCGCTTCGTCATGAATGTTTTTTCCATTTCATTTATCACCATCGCTTCCTTTCGTGCTTTTTTTTTACAGTGTTCAATGAGATCTTCAACGTGACATTTGTAAATAAATTTTTTTTTCTTTACTTCTTGTCTTTTCTTTTTAATTTTTTTTTTTTCGATAAAAATTTTTACCGAAACTTGTATAAAAGGAGATGTTATACAAGTTCTTCCATCATTTTCACAACTTAAGTCCCAAACCCCATATGTTGCATAATTTATTAATTAACATAATTACATCTTAAAACTTTCCCTCGACTTTCTCCGTTATTGTATTTTCTAATATCTACTTAGTCGGTGGTTTTAATCGTTCTCTTCAGAGTGATTACACCAGGAGAAAAAAAAAAAGATTCGATTAATTTTTTTCTTTCTTAATTTTTTTTTTTAAAGGGGGAATTTGGGGTCTACATCTTTTTATAAAAACATTATATACTGTAAAAACAATCTTTCGATAAAGAAAAAAGGGAAAAAAATACCCGTGAGGCCATACCGTTTCACATATCCCGTACATAACGCTGAGATCTGGAAAAAAAAAAAAAAAGGACGGGAAGAAAAAAAGAAAGCGATCGAAAAAAGGAGAGATAGACAGGTAAGTGGGAAACGAAGTAACTGTTATCTGTTTGTTGTATTCGAGACCTGAAGGGAATTCTCTCACTTTCTTTTTATCTTTACTTTCTCCTCTCTTTCCTTTTTTTTCTCCCGCAGAGGAAAAAAAAACTGTCTTCGTCGTACTGTCGTTAAACATTCTCCGGAGATTCTTTTTTCTCCGAGGGAGGCAAAGCACATTTTTACCAAAAAAAGAATCGAGCAAAGACCCCGAAAAGGCGGAAAGAAAATGGAAAAAGTAAAATAAAACTGGGTCGGAAAATAAAAAAATTTAAATTATTGTTCTTATTTATTTTTTCCACGAAAAAGCGCAAAAATAAGTCAGGGCTTTTTAAATGTTCAGGACGCTAAATGTTGCAGTTCATAAGGCAAGGGAAATGAAAAATATGGCGGGAGCGAAGTGGTTTCAGAAATCTTAACAGAAATAGAATCAGAGAAGTCGATGGGCGCATTACCTTTCAATATTTAGGGGAGGCTTCTCACCAGGGGGGTTTAAGCTAAATGGACGATTTCGTCCTGTGAAATTCCACAGGCTTTTCTCATTGGATCACATGATTCTAAAAGGCGGTGATCCCTTCCTCCGCCGGATCTCAATTTCAGCCATAATTGTTTTGGTTTGCTTTTTTCGGTATGCAATTGAAGGTGTATTTAAATTTTATTTAAATGGAGTTTTGTTGGAGTTGCTGAATTTGATTTAGCTATGTACGAGTCATGTCACATGCATTCACTGTGAATATATATTTGAAACATAATCGCGGTTTTTGGTTATGGAAAGAAAAAAGCAATGGATCCTATATGTAACTTTGTCATAGTGATTACAGTAATTATATTTGAAATGCATATATTACAATGAAGCTTCTGTTGTAGGAATAAGCGGTTTGGAGTTGTTACTTTTGATTCTGCTATGTAGAAGTTATCACATTGAATCAATGAATTTGGACATGGATGGTCTATGGATATGGATTTATGAAGATGATATGCCAACATTATTGTCGTTTTTGCATTTGGAAAAGAAGGAGAATTGCATCAAAAGGTAAAAGAAATAACTAAAATGCAGAACTATATATTTGGTGCTTTTTAGATTTAAGTAGTTTAAATGGGTTATGGTATTTCAGCAGAAGGTGAGAAATATAAGACTTTGATACTGTTGTAACAATTTTTTTTCAGTGATAACAACAAAATCGTATTTTCGTTTAATTTTTTAAGAAAAATGAATATTTATTAAAAACGCAATAAATAAATTACGGCCTACGGGTACTTAAGATTCATGTGTACTAATTCATTTCGTATCCTCTCCTTTTTTAAAAAGATTTCCAGCAACAAATGTAGGTAATCAATTGATGGCATCAGCCTTCAGTCTGATTCCAATTGAAATAATTGTTTTTCTCACAATCGGAACCCAAAAAACGAATTAGGTGTAAAAAAAAAAAAAAAAAAAAAAAGTCAAATGTACCGGATTCGCGCCAAATTCTTCGAAGGGTCGACAGTAGCGCGACCAGTGGTTGGATCACACAACTAAGGCAGACATCTTAGGCTTTTTGCAGAAATCAAACGCGACGAATTCCCAACATGGGAGTTCCGTCTCTACGTAGTTTTATATTCTCTATGCTTCTCACCATAAATGTCGAAGTTTTAAATTGGGGACCAAACGACCAAAGAGGTCTACATCAATGCGGGGCCGAATTTCCTTCAAAGCTGAGGGCCCAAAAAAAAAATTAGGGGAGGCTTCCATAAGGTCTTTCAATTCTCGTCGGCGGCGTTCGCGCCATGTTGGAGCCCAGGATTTTTTGACACTTAAAATAAAAAAAATAAAAAAACTTATTAAATTGAGCAAATAATGATTCCCAAATGCGAGCAAGTATTTAAGGAAAATATTCCAAACATAACATACCGCATCATTCTGACGCTGCGGGCTGATGAGATGTTTCAAAAAATAAGCTTGTTTTTGGTTTGTAGACGAATTCCTATTTATTTGCATCCGATATATACATACACTCAGAAATTAGACATGTTTTGAGCAAGTTCTGACTTGCTACAAAACAATATTTCGTAATAAAGCAAAAATACTTTGTGACATCGCACAAGTCGTTTCTTGACACACACTTAGAAAATAAAATCGCCTATGCGAAAACAAAAATGTCTTGTGACAAGAGATGAAATTTTGTCTTGTGACAAAAATATCTTGTCAAGAAACAACCTGTCCATTGTCATGAAGCATTTTTGTTTTGAAATATTCCGGTTTTGTTGGAAGTCAAAACTTGTTCAAGACATTTCCAGTCTCTCTGAGCGCAAGAAATTTTCCTGTTTTCGCGCGATTTTTAAGAAAGTGTTTTCTCAGAAGATATTTTTGCGTTCGCACAAGTCGTTTCTTAACACACTCAGAAAATAAAATGGTCTATGCGAAAACAAAAATGTCTTGTGACAAGACGTATAATTTTGTCTTGTAACAAGACATGAAATTTCGTCCTGTGACAAGACATGAAATTTTGCGTTGTGACAAAAATATCTTGTCAAGAAACACCTTGTCCGTTGTCATGAGACATTTTAGTTTTGCTGCGAAACATTCCGGTTTGTTTGCAAGACAAAACTTGTTCAGTGGGGCAGGCCAGCTGACATAGATCCATCATGAAAATGATTGAGCATAGTCAGAAGCTCGATTATTTCGGCCAAGTAATGCGAAATGAAAAATATCGCCTCCTTCAGCTTGTGATGGAGGGTAAGATCGAGGGTAAGCGCGGTCAGGGTCGTAGGAAAACCTCGTGGCTCAAAAATCTTAGAGACTGGTTTGGTGTCGATGCCCTGGGTCTTTTTCGAGCAGCGGTCCGGTCGATAAAGTAAAAATAGTCCAGATGATAGCCAATCTTCGTCGCGGAGCTGGCACTTAAAAGAAGAAGGGTGTCTTTATTTCTCGATTTTTCAAATTTGAATGAGTGAATCCCCCCCCGGAATCGGTCTTCTCTGTGGCATATATGAAACCTAATTTTTTTCAACTTTTTTACTCGACGAGAAACCGCCCTGACTTGCTCTTCAAGGTCAGAAAATTCCCATAAGGGGTCGTCCATAAACCACGTTAGCATTATTTTGGCCATTTTTGACCCCTTCCCCTCCGTTAGATTTCGGTTATTCCCCTTTTAACATTTAAAAAAAAAAATTAAACATAAAGAAAATCTGAAAATCTTCAGAACTTAAATTTTGCAAAGAAAAGGTTTTTTTTTTTTTACTTAGAGTATATGCGCCGGTAAAATTAATTTTCTTTTTTTTTGTAAAAAATGAGTTAGGTTACATAAATAAAAAATTTAAATTATTTTCATTCTTTCATGTTTATTACATGAGACAAATGCTAACGTAAGATACGTAAACCCCCCCCCCTTGTTAGCATTTTGAAATACCCCCTCCCCCTCCCCGAAACGTGCTAACGTGGGTTATGAACGACCCCTAAGAAAAAAAAAATCGGTAATTTTTTTTCTTAAAAAAAAAAAAAAAAAAAAAAAAAAAAACAGTCATTTCTCAATTCTTATCATTTTTGAATCGATCACGAATCCGAACTTAATTTTTTTTATCTGGTTAGGTTTTCGAGCTGGAGCCAAAAAATGAGCCTAAAATCAGTACTTATCATGTTATGTCCCTTTACGAGGACCTTTTGCTTATTTCATGGCTTTAGTTCGAAAACCGGATCAGATTTTTAAAAAAAATGAAGTTTGAATTCGTGAAAAATACAAATATTAACAATATGTTGATTTTTTATCCTCTCAAAAGAAAGCTTCCTCTCGTCAACAAAATATTATAATTCACGGTTTTTACTTTCTTTTTTTGCAACCCTTTATGCAATTTTTAATGCAAATAAGGCTATATTAGCCTAAATTATATTTAGGAAAAAAAAAAAAAAAAACCGAAACGCTTTCATTTTTCAGTGAAAAAGCCTCAAAATCATGTAAATTAATCCGTTCCAAAGACAAATTCTCCATTGTGTAAATACATAACAATTGTAAATCATAAAGCTGTGCAACGGTGAGCTCCAGGATCTGGAAAGCCAGATCCTTTTCATTCCTAAAAGATCCGACACGGCCTTAACAGACTTTGTTCTTCTAAGCTTATACTTTACTTCGACAACTCAATTTTATAACTCCCTGGAATATTTTTTTTTTTCCTAACTTTTCCCACCAACATACGAATTTTTTTTTTTTTTTTCCTAAGAATTCCCAAACTAAAAGTCAAGAGACTTTGCGGATAGGTAAAATAGATTTTGGACAAACCGATCGCTTTCCAAAAGGAAATAATCCAAGGGGAGTCATCATTCTCTGTCCACTGCTGTTCTCTGGAAGTCGCGAGTCTCCCCGGGGACTTTCCTCTTCTCCTCCTTTCCCCCTCCCTCTTTCTCGATCTTCCGTTCCAGTCTTTGCATAAACTACTTCGACCTCTCTCTCTTTATTTTCCGACCCCCTTGCTTCTTTATTTGGTTATTGATCTTCTTTTCATTCGGTTCCGCTTCACTTCCATCCCTTTTTTTCTTTTCTTTAATTTCAATATAGTGATTTTCTGCGGAAAAAGAAAAGAAAACAATTTGGGTTTTCAGGTTCAGGTTTTTTTTTTTAGTCATCCTGTGGAAGAATTTTTAAACGAGAAGAAGATTCCTCATCTTTCTACGTGTAAAAAGTTGACGTTTAACTATTTTCATGTAAATTCATAGTTGGGTCATTGAAGCATGATAAAAGCTGTTGGCAACCCTTGTCAACATGAAAAACCCCCCCTTCTCTTTTCCTTTTTTTAGAATACAATAGAAGGGATGCTACAAACGTTTTTCTTGTTATCTTCTTCTTTCGTTTGAAGAATTTCAAATCTTTTTTTTTTCTGTTACGGGAGGAATATTACAAGGTGTGACGTGTTTATAAGGGGATCGTGCTTTCGCATACATGTAAAAAGTTTTCAAATAAAAGCGATAATTGCAGGGTCGGATTAAAAATTATTTTCACTTTTAAATCGAATTTTATCGTGAAAGAAAAAAAGAAAAACAGAGAGAGAATAAAAAATATTTTAGTTACGAAACTAAAATAATGAAACAAAAACCGGAAATAAAAGAAAAATGGGTAGGATATAAATCAAAAGGAGTAATGCATCAAAACACAGGGACAAAGTTAGCAGCTTAAAGCTTTTCAAAAGTCAAAAGCCGGCCATGGTTCAGCAGTCATGATATTAAAGAAAATTTTTCAAGCCAGACATGTGCAATTCTTGGATTTTTTTTTTTCGTATTTATTCTTTTTTTTTAACATAATTGTCATTATTTTTCTTTTATTTTTACACTAAGCTATTTTTTTAAACTCTATGTGTTCCTACCATTAAAAAATACTCCACCTGTTAAGAAAATACAATATCTCACCTCACTTAATGACAGAATTATATAGTTAAGAAGATTGAAGCTTTAGCTCACTACGCGGTTCTACTTGTCATGACAGGTTGTTCGAATAAATAAATACGTGGATTGGGGTTACTCTATAATGATCTTATATAAAATTCTGTACCTCAGTGCAGAACCATTCAAGGATTGCAACTTCTTATTTCAAACCGGACATAGCAAAGCATATACAAGCATTGCCAACTCAAATTAATGTCTTCTGCGAGTTAACTTTTCTGCTTTGTTAACAAAATAAACTTTCTAGCAGAAGGAATAAAATCAGCACTGCCAACCGTTGAGCCTGTATACCTTTTGTAAAGTCGGGTTTGAAATAAGTAGTTGCAATCCTTGAATGGACTTGATTCAGTTCTGCACTGAGGTACAGAATTATTAATTACTACAATAACCTGTTATGACACGCAATGTTTCTCATTTTTAACTCCGAAATTTACTTCCTGACCTCTGCCTAGCTGGATCCTATAATTTTTAGTCCTAACCTAGTAAATGGCGCCGCTACTATAAAACTCGCGACCTCACAAACAAAATGTTCTAAATCTATGAGCACCACTGGCACCAGTTACTCGTAAGTTAAACATATGAAATTCATTTTTTTCGAAGTTGTAGATTTGGAACCTTTTGTATTTAAGGGCACGAAATAGGGTAAAAAATGGGTCCGGTGAACCGGAACATGGCTTTATCGATCTTATGTAATGGGAAAACAAATAATTATATTTGGTTTAAGTTATTTGAATTGATGTACCAAAAAAATGTGGTTCGATTTTGTAAGATTGAAAACCCGCGGAACTTTACCGATTTCGACTGCTCCGAAGAACAAGTACCTATTTTTTTTTTAGCCGTACAAAAAGTACCTATCTTTTTTTGGACAGTTGAAAAACTACCTATCTTTTTTGTGTTACTGCAAAAATGATCTATCGTATATAGCAATGACCATTTAAATAGATCGTTTATAAGTCGTCAAAAAAAAGATAGGTAGTTTTTCAACTGTCCAAAAAAAGATAGGTACTTTTTGTACTGCTAAAAAAAAAATAGGTACTTGTTCTTCGGAGCAGTCGATTTCTGAAGTTCAAATTTTTGAATGTTTACACCCCTGTTTTCTATTGTTAACTTGTTTATTTTTCTGTCTTTTGATTTTATTTCGATTATAAACATCGTTTTTTTTTATGTCTAAACATACTCTGTTAATAGATTTTCGATCAGAGGTCCATCAAAGCTGCAGTACGAGCATAAGGAATTTGAATTTATGAAAAATTATTTCAGATTCGGAATCCTCTACCCCGAAAATATTCTCAAAAATATGGTTAGATTTTTGATCAGAGTTCTACTAAAGCCGCAATACGGGCATAAGGAACTCGAATTTCGGAAAAATTATTTCAGATTCGGAATCCTCTACCCCGAAAATATTCTCAAAAATAAGGTTAGATTTTTGATCAGAGGTCCACCAAAGCCGCAGTACGGGCATAAGGAATTCGAATTTTGGAAAAATTATTTCAGATTCGGAATCCTCAACCCCGAAAATATTCTCAAAAATATGGTTAGATTTTTGATCAGAGTTCTACTAAAGCCGCAATACGGGCATAAGGAATTTGAATTTTGGAAAAATTACTTCAGATTCGGAATCCTCTACCCCGAAAATATTCTCAAAAATAAGGTTAGATTTTTGATCAGAGTTCTACTAAAGCCGCAATAGGGGCATAAGGAATTCGAATTTTGGAAAAATTATTTCATATTCGGAATCCTCTACCCCGAAAATATTCTCAAAAATACGGTTAGTTTTTCGTTAGCTCCCACGAGGAACCCGCCAATCAGCATCCAAATCGCTTTGTTGACGTACTCGATGACGTCATATCGTGACGTTTCAAAAGTTGGAGATATCGGTTTTTAGGCCTATACCCATACTTTTAGCCCTGCTCACCGTTTCTGAACCACTCAACAGAATTTAACCAAATTTCAATGGTAGCGTATTTCGATGAATATCTACTACAGTACAAAAATTTGCCTCAATCTGTAGCTGCGTTTGCAATTTACACTAAAAACGACCTAAAAATATGAACATTTATAATCGTCATTTCCGAACGGCTTGAACGATTTTGCTCAAAATTCTTCAGTCACGTCCCACTAGACCCTTGAACACTCCGGTCAAATTTCGTTTCGATCCTTGCTTCATGGGGAGTCAGAAAATATATAAAACTTGATAGGTGAAATTTTTTAGGAAAACAATGCTTTTCGCCCCTGGGTCGATAAAGCAAAAAAGACAGGCCTGGAAGCTAGCCTTATCAAAACTGTTTCGACCCCCACCTTATTCTCCCTCTAGACGTTACGCAATACATGGACGACCCCTAAGGTCAGCATGAATCCCCCTCCCCCCCTCCTTTGTAAGAAAAAATTAGGATTTTAAATATACCTCCCCTATTAAGGTGCTTAAGTTATACTTGAACGGCCCCTTTGATGTATCCTGGAATTTTAGTGCAAGTTTCAACTTGTCTGAAATGCACAGTTTGTGCCCCTGGTAGGAATGTTAAATTGGATCAAGTTTGCATCAGTCTTGATAAAACTGACTAAATTGTTACTTTTATCAAGATTGGACTTATGGCACATTTGCTGGCGTCCAAGATTGTTCAGTATTGGAATTTTTACCAAGACTGGATCAATGTTGGATCATGATAGTTTTTTCCCTATCTTGTTTTTCCTATTACAATTTCTACCAGGGGCGGTCGCAAAATAATCACAATAAAATGTAAACTAGAACAACTTTGATTTCGTTTTCTGGGTCCATATTTACTTGGAACAAGTTTAAACTTGTACTAAAAATACAAGAATAAGTCAAATCAGTTCGTTAGATTCGCCTAAAATTCGAGCTTTTTTCCCCAAAAATCGAGTATCACACAAAACAGACATTCCTTCCAGTATTCACAGAGGTTTTCTCTTGATTTTAGTTTCAAAAACAACGACAAATCCACTGCTATCATTCAAGACTTTCCAGAGCGATTAATTCCTTGTCAATGTATATGCCAGCAAGGCACTAAAGATTCCAAAAATTTCTGATGCCAAGTCTGTATGCAGATCAAGTGATCTCAACAACCAATCAGAATGCGACTTGAGTATAGATAGTTAAAATCGCTGAAGCGAATTTCGCATAGTTAAGTTAGACATCAGCTCCCAGATAATAAAACTGGGAGTTTCCTGATGACCACGGTGGTCAACTAGACAATTCTGTACTGAGCTATGTCCATCACAATCGTGAATGGAGATATATTCTTTTCAATCGTTGCAGCTCCAAACCGGTTCAGGCAGAGGTTTAAAAGAGTATATCTCCATGCACAATTGTGATGTACATAGTTCAGTTGATCTGCCTAGTACAGAATTATTAATCCACAAAAATATGGTAAAAATCCGACTTTACAGCCTCATTAGGGATCAATTAAATATCAAAAATTTCGAGCTTATGCTTAAGAAATGGTTATAGTGGTGATACTACCACTCTATCCATAAGTTAAGCATAGACTCAACACCTTATCTCGCTAGAACGAGAAGATGGTTTTAACGGATTTTCGATATTTAATTGATTCCTAGTGAGGCTGTGAAGTCACATTTTTACCACATTTTTGTGGATTAATAAATGTCAGCATCTTACAATTCTAACAGTTCATGTTCTCCTTGGTTTTTGAGACGTTATGTTATTTCGAATCGTTTGCACATATATCAGTCACGTTTTTAAAATTTAATGGATGATTTGTCATATGTCATTTACCATCATGACTGTTGCATTTATATTTAGGTTATGCCCCTGAAGAAGACAATCAACTGGGTATTAATAAAAAAATCGAATGCAATAACAGTCGCAGTTCCAATCCCGCCAATCTTACTCAAATTAATAAATGTCTAGTTGACCACCGTGTGACCGTGCCTACAACCAACTTGAACAGCTTAGCAGGGAGCTTGTTAGCATCCCAATAACCTACGAGGTAATTCTTTCCCCCTGAAAGAACTACCATTACCCCGCTAGGTACAAGTTTAATATCAACCATATCAGTATATTGGTATTCGCTTACAGGCGCTCCATTTTGTAATGGCGCATACTAAAATTGTATATAAAGCCACACAAACTTACGACCCTAATTGCTCATATTGTTTTCTTAAAAAGCCCTCTCTCACTCCCTTTGACGCCGCATTTCTTTTGTTTACCAATAACCTTCTGTTTCTGATCGTTACAAACGCCTCCACTAACTTAGAAATATCTTTTCTCGGAACTTATACATCAAGCCTTCCCCTACCGGTCGAAACACCCTTTAACATCAGAAGAGTTAAAAGCTCTTAGATTTCTAGATACGAAAGGCTTCTAGGATCTGAAAACGCGGCAGCCGCTAACAATAAGGATACAGATGCTACAGTATTCGGTTTCCGTTTGCTTCTATTGTCATTCAAAGCAGAAGAGAAGTATTTCTAATTTTCGCCTCCCCTTACGAACGTTTACCATTCTCCCTTTTCCATTTTCAGTGAAAAGTGCGTTGTGGGATGGAAGGTATTAATTTCCACAAAACATTTTCAAAACAACTAATGAGCCGTCAAGTAAATATTAGGATTATAATAACCTAAAATGAAAATTTTGTACAGAGTAGAACGTCATGCATTTTCTTTTTTTTTTTTTTTTATCTTTCCGACGTGAAAAAGAAAAGCTTTTTGCAAACTGATCGGAAATCTCGTCAAGCTTAATTAAAAACCCCTAATCCTTTGACACTTTTGTCTTCCGTCCTGATGACAAAAAAAAAGGCAGCTTCCTTTTTAAAGTAAAAAAAAGCATTTTTTTTATGGCCGCTAAGTGGAAAATTAAAAAAAAAAAAAAACCGATCGAAGAAGAGGAAAAAAAAAATCAGGCGAACCGTTTAAAGAGGCATGACATTTGTAAAACACGGAAAGCTTTAAGTTCCGGTTTGTACCCATAAAACCGGATGCAATAAATTTCGAAAGCTCTGGTAACTTACAATTATTAGGAACACCGATTGCAGTGTTGAAGAAGTTGGAAGCAATATTTTAACTTTCGACACGGTTAAGAATTATTGAGGCAATTTGACTAGAAAGCTCCAACCAACCGCTTCTTTTCTTTATCCGCTCGAAAAAAAAAAAAAAAAAAAAAAAACATCTTTTTTTTATTTTATCGATAAATGGTAAATTGTTTTCTCGAAAAAAAAATTTTAGGATTTTTTTTTTCCTAATGAAATTGTTAAAAAAGAAAATCGCTTTTCTTTTATAATGCGGGGAAAAAAATGTTAAAAATCTACGAAGTTCGACGCGGGAGATGAAAATTTTTCGCGATGCAAAACAAACGAATAAAAAAAAATGGCGAGAACAAAGGTGTAAGATGAAAATAATAAAACATAAAAATTTTTCTTTTCACTCTATTATTTTCTTTTCGATTTTTTTTTTTTTTTTAGAATTTGTAAATAATTTGCTCCGGGGAGGAAGCGAACCGAAACTTAAGAAAGGCAATCGCTCACTCGGAACACTCGAACTCCCGGAAACGCAGACATTTCTTTCCGATCCCTTACAATCGACACGCAAAAACAAAAAAAAAAAAAAAAAAAAAGAGAAAAAAATGGCCAAAGAAAATTATACCTTTTATTTTTTATCTGCGCGAAAACTTCCGTGATCGCTTTTATCCATTTATCATGTACAGGGTGGACAAGTTGGCATTTACCACGTTATTTTTTTCCCTTCAGATTTATAACGCAAAAAAAAGTGGTGAAATAATTTTTTTTTTGTTTTGTTTTTCTGAGTTTTGCTTTCAAAACACAAAGTCGGGAAAATGTTTGCAGAGATTTAAATCAGGTTAAATAAAATAATATCTATTTAAGAACTAAACGGAGGTTTTTGGGGAAAAAAGGAAAAGGCAGGTGTGCCCAGAGCCATTTTTGAGCTCTTTACGCCCTTTTGAACTTG
The DNA here is from genome assembly GCA_037577465.1 of Liposcelis bostrychophila. Taxonomy (NCBI): domain Eukaryota; kingdom Metazoa; phylum Arthropoda; class Insecta; order Psocodea; family Liposcelididae; genus Liposcelis; species Liposcelis bostrychophila. The sequence continues at coordinate 19,869,010 of CM075207.1, forward strand.
TTCGTGACTCCGATAACAAATTCAGATCTGACCAGCATACCAAATAACGTGTTTTTCCATTTTCTCTAATAACGGAAATCCCTCTCGCTTTAACATTCTTTCTTTCTTCTTTTTTTTTTTTTTAACTTCTCGGCGTCCCCGGTGAGTTCCTTTCGTCTGTCCGTATACGTTTACTTCCGTCGGTAGATCTTCGGTTCGAAAGCCGGATGCCTCTAAGCGAGGAACGGGCCCCTTTTGTTGAAACAATATTTCGACGCAGCCTCCGCGATCCCCCTCCGGGAATATAAGGGTGTTTTCAATTAGCATATTTCAGCAGAGCTCCTATCGTCGTTCATTAATATTAGCTAGCGTGACATTCTTTTCTTTGCCGCTTTTTTTCTTTTTTAAAAAATTGCATTCCGAAAAAAAAAATAAAACTCTAGCAAAAAATTTACCCCGAGCGTAATTATCAACTATAAACTCCCTTTTTTTAAAAGCATTTAATGACCGAATTTATATTCAGGCATTAAAAATATCCCAAGATTAATATTTGTAAAAAAATTTTTTTTAAATGTTTTTCATTGATATAAAATGATATAGGACGCCATGTTCTGGTCGTTAGTGTCTTCCCCTGCTTGATTTATTTATAAGGTTAAATATAACTTTTATTTAAATTTCCCTTTTTACCATTATCCTTTGGCATTGTTCTTGTTCTCCAGTTTTTTTTCCATTAAAAACGTTCTTGAAAATGTCCAACAAGAAGGGGGGAAAAAAATCGAATTTTTTACGTTTTCGATTTTTTTTTCTGGGTGCAGGTAATCCTTACAGGGAAAATTCAAAAGCCTGGAATCGGGGGTTTAAAGCAAAACCGCATGATTAATGCATCGGTTTACAGTTGAAACGTGCAAATAAGGGTTCTGGCAAATATTCACAAAATTCGATCTCGCGGATGGAAATCGAATTTATTAAACTCATTCCAACAATGCTGTCCATCAGACATAACCATTCACATTTTCGAAAAAAAATGGTGGAAATTTAGTAAATCTTCTTTTATTTTACAATGATACAGTAATTCAAAAATACTGCATGGGATGAAAAAGGAAAATTACGTTTTAACGGAAGCTCATTTATGGGTTCGACCAGATACAACTGCAACATTTTTTCGGCCAACATCCCGGCTGAGATCCTGAGACTGAATTTCAACTGAAATTGAATTTCAACTTTCATTATGATAATTTTAAAAGCAAATGATTACCTCCTTCTCTTCAGTCTCTTTACCTTGAAGCAGAAGTTACGGAAGCCCTATGGAGGGTCAAGCAACTTGTTTATTGTTCACTGCCAGTTCCGGTGTAGATATAACAATGCCAGTTCCGGAACAGGCGGTAAAGGTATATTGTCGGTTCCAGAACTGGACTTGGTCTGTGACTCTTGATCTCAATTGCTCTCTTCTCCCTTTCTCCAGGCCACTCGATCCTCTGCTAAATAGACCGCTTCAGGGGCTAAAAATCCCCTAAGAGACCAAAACTGATATGCACCCATCGGCTCGAGGACCGTTCTCTTGAGCGAAGGCCTACCACTTTTGGTTCCACTTTGTCCATATCTCCAGGAGAATCTGGCGATACGGCCAAAGAAGATCAAGCGGGCTTTATTAATAGACGAGAGAAGACTTTCCTGCGCCCGTAGTTCATCCAGTTCAGACTGGTTTGTGCGGTGTTTCGTCCATGATGGCAAGCGAAGTTGTCACACTGACGCCTAATTTAAAATTAGGTTTAGCTTATGAAAACTTGGTTGATCTTAGGAGGACGTTTTAGTGAATACCGAAAGGAATGGCTGCTTTGGAGCCTTTTAATAATCAGTGATGCCAACAATTGATTGTACTAGAATCTTCCAACAACTACTTAATACCAATGACGCTCTGACCACTGCTGACTTAGCGCTGCTGTTAAAACCTGCGACTTTGCAATTGCACTTCTTTAAGGCTACAACAGAACTTGGTAACAAACCAACCTCTTTAACTGAAACAATGCTAACAGTCTATTTTTGCGTTAGAAAAATTTGCTACTTTTCAGAAAATTAATACACCCAAAAAAATGCTGCTTTGGGTCTAAGCAAAAATGCTTTGCTACAAAGCATTTTTGCATAACTTAGGTCTAAGCAGAATAAATGTTTTGCAAAACTCGTGAGTGCTTTGTCGCAATGCACAATGTCGACAAGTCGAGCCATGTTGCTTTGCGGCAAAGCATATTTGTTTTGTCGCTAAGCAACATCGCTTATATTGCGATCGAGGTATATTCCTTTTTCTGGGTGTACAATCCGTGGCAACAAGGGCGATCGGTAGTCTATTGGTAAGAGACTCTTCTAGAAAGGCTGATGGCCCTCGATCGAATCAAGCACGCAAAAAAATGTTTCTTTGCGACAATACTTGTGGGTGCTTGTCGCAAAGCATAATGGCTCCGAGTCTAGCAATTATGCTCTGTGACAAGCAATGTTGAATCTTGGCGCAAGGCATTCCCACTGTAGAGACCTAGATTTTAAAAAAAAAGCATTGTCGCAAATCCTTTTTGCATTGACCTGAAGCGGTGCATTTTTTGGGTGAGGTCACAAGGGTCACACCTTCGATTTTTATACCATACGACATTCACCTCTGATATTTACCATGAGATCATATGAAATCATACCGTGATACCCTAAACAATTCAGAATCCATGTGTAAATATAGCAGGCTTCACTTATATACTTCCTGCGAGAGAAGGTGGTTGCTAAAAGTAGAAGAAGTTTTAAAATTTAAAAAAAAAGTGCCCAGAACCCCCGCCTGTTAAAACGGCCCCACGCCACATTTACATTTTTTACATTTACATTTTACAACCAAGTGGCATCATAAGAAATCCCCTGTTTCAGTCTTCTCAATTCCGATCGTTTTTTTTTTTTTTTAAGAAAATAATATTTTTTTCCCCAACCAACCAATCAAAATTATTTATCTTTATAAATTTATACAACCCACGATTACATTTTTCCACAGTAACCGTGACAACAACTAATGATGTATCACCGAGCGTGGAATCCGTTAAATTGAATAAAAATTCATCGATTATTGCTAATCTTGGGGGGGAGAAAAAAATGATGGGGTAACAGAAAATTCGTATTAAAAAAAATGGAAACTTCACAACATTCCTCAAACCATCCTTCCCTTCTCTTTTATTATGTCCTCCCACCACCTTTCTAGTGCTAGTGTTTAGATTTATTATTAAATTTTCGTAATGATTCAGCGAAAAAAAAAAAAAAACATTCTTGCGGTGAACTAAAATCAATCTTTTCTTCATTACTTTCATTTTTCACTTGTCAAACGCATCCCCCTTTCCCGTTCATTGAGATTCCTCCCCTGAACCTCGTTTCTCACATTTTCATTCATTATTCTTTTTATCACGCTGCAAAAAGAAAATTAAGCACGACGAATAAATAAAATTAATATTAAAAAAAAAGAAAAAAACAAGGAATAAAAATATTAATTGGAAGCTTTCCGTGTCAATAACAGAAATGACTGGCCATATATTGGGGAAAAAAATTGTTGGGAGGCAAACCGTAATGTTTATGCTAATAAGTTTCATCACTGCACGAGCATGCAACCACCTTCCGGATATAGGCCGTTCAAATTTGGCATTTTTGTAATGGCATCACAAAAATCGTGCAAATTGAGGCCCAAAAACACGTGTTATTGGTCCCCCACCCTATAATTATTAATCTAGCCTTGTTTTACGAACAAGTCGGTCTCAACAAATAAAAAATAAAAAATTATAAATTTCCTATAATCGCCCTTTAAAAAAAAAAAAAAAAAAAAAAAACATCTGCCAAATTTACTGACTTATTTAAGGACAAAACCAATCGAATTTTCAAGCGAGAAGCATGTTCCCATTCAAAAACTGATAAACTGTTTTCCAATTATTTCAGACCATGCGCATTTACAACTCGTAAAATACAAAAAAAATTTGAGTGCCAAAATGCATCAGCCCCGTTTTTTTTTATTTAATGCAGATGATTTGCTTATTATATAAACAGTATACTCAGCAGCAGACATACTCGTACATCAAACTTTGCTTGATAAATTGGTTGTCATATAGAGAGGAAAGTATATTTTGAAAAAAAAAAAACAGCGAATGATTGATTGCCCGGGTTCGGGAAGAATGCCTCATTGATTTTCTTTTTTATACATAATTCTTCATGTTGCTACAAATTTGTACATATTCGCCGATCGGCATACACGAGAGATAAAAAAAAAAACTTTTTTGAACTTCAAAAAAAGAAAAAAAAATTCTCACGTAAATCAGTCAAGACGCATGCGAATAGTTCTGATTACCTTCTTCTTATTCCTTCTTCTTTGCATCCATCCATCGTTTCATCCACCCTCTCTCAATTGTCGGAAAATTTTAATAAAAGAAGATCGTGACCAAGTTGAATTCTTATTGTTTCGAGGAGTCCTCGGTAATGACTATTTTACAAGAAGAGACTTCTTTATTAAATTTGTGGTTTCCCTACTTGTGACGTGAGTTTCCTATTGAGTAATATCACGACTCAAAATTAATTTTACCCAAGGCTTTTCAAACCAAACATAATTTACTACCGTGCGCGATTCCATTTCAGCACTTTCTGCATACAAAAGTTAAAAAAAAAAAAAAAAAAAAAAAAGATTCAATGACTTTAATGATTTTATCATCCATATTTTTAAAAAAAATCAGGCTTTTTCTACCCCTTAACTTTGATTTATTTACAGTGGCATTGTTTCCATCAATGAGCAAAATATTACATTTTTTTTAAATTATAAAAAAAAACTCTCATAACAAAAAATCATACATCCGATTTTCCGCAGCAGCAAAGGCCTGCTTTCCTGTTTTTTTTTTTCTTCTTCATTTTTTCATAAGCTATTCGTTATGTTTTAAAAGTAAAGTGTTTTTTTATTTACGATATTTTTTTTAATGATTATTTTTCAAGATGATGTTGGCAACGAGATTATCTACAGGTTTTTGTAAAAAAAAAAAATTTCATTATTTTTTATAATTTTCCTAAAATACTACGCCCTCTGTTCCAAAATAATCTGTGTGTTTCTAATTTTTATTTCCCATCTCGTAAACTTTTAATTTTTGCCGGAACTTGTTGTACCACTTAACCGACTCACTAGAACACTTTTTACGCCACCCCTAAATCGCCCCGGGGTCCCCCCCTTAGAAAAAAAAATGAATATCCGAAAAAAATGGCAAATTTTAGGAGTAATAAATTTCGGTCCTTTTGCAGAATCGAGGACAAAAAATTTGACTATGGTCGAAAATGAGAGTGTACAGGTCCCTAAACAGAAACCCCCGATGAGGGAGTTTCTGTTTCAACAGAACCCCTCCCCCCGAAAAAAAAAACAAGTATCGGCCGCCCAGCCAGGGGGTAAATGTTTAAAAATCTATTTGAGACCGCAAAACTGTGGTTAACAGGATTTTCGGGGTCGCTCATTTCGAATCTGATGCCAGATTTTAAAAATTCAAAATGGCGGATCCAATATGGCGGACAAAATTTGACAAAATCAAGTTATTTTGACCATAGTCTTTTAAACAGCTCAGGAAACTTACCCCCCGAAAGTGTCCGGCTTAAGTACACGAATTTTAGTTCGGTGAAGCAGGCAACAGATGGCGCAGCGATCTTTCGGGACGTACATTCAAACCGGTTATAGTTGCCTCTGTAAATAATGTTTTCAAATGACGCGTATTGTTTTTTGATGTATTACACTTTTAATGGCTTTTTAGATATACTTAAAATCGATTTTTACGCGTTTTTCTATGCTTATGCACTATATTTAACATTTAATACTGAAAAAAAAATCATCTCAGAGATTACAAACGCAATAATGTCAATCCGCCATAATTGTTTTGAAATTGCAACGACCAATGAAAAGCGTCCTGAATACAACTAGCGCTACGGGTGGTAATTGGGCGGAACTAAAATCTGTGCAGTTAAGCCGGACGCTATTTCCCATACATTTAAGATAGGAGTTTCCTGACCTGTTTAAAAGACTATGATTTTGACCAATGTTTATGTATAGAAATTTTCAGGGACGCTAATATCGAATCTGAAGTCAGATTTTAAAATTCAAAAAGGCGGATAAAATATGGAGGACAGAATTTGACAAAATCTGGTTATTTTGACCAAAGTTTGTGTATAGGGATTCTCAGAAACTCTGATTTCGAATCTAAAGTCGTATTTCAAAAATTCAAAATCGAGGGGAAAAAGCGTGGGAAAAAAAATCTAGTTTTAAAGATAGAAACGAAAATTAACAATTTTAAAATTATGAATTAAAATTTTAGTTAAAAAAAATTATAGGAAAAATTATTTTTAGAAAGAACAAAAGTAGGAAAATTTTTTTTAGGAAATTAAGGAAAAAAAATGGTCGGTAACGACCGTATATTTCGCCACATAAATTTTTTTAAACTGAGAAACGAGGATGTGGCTGATTTTAATCTCTAGCTTAGCGTGAGTCTGTTCAGTCTCTATGTCCTTTTAATTATTTTTTCCAGTTTACCTCTACGAAAACGGTCACTTACTTTTACGAACGAAAAAAATTAATCTCGGAATATTAGACTGGGCGAAATCGTCAAAAAATCGCTTGCAAGCGGCATTTCATATAACATTTTGTTAACCGGTGTTTCTAGGGTAATTCGACCCCGCTGATTACGATTTTGCCGGTTAACAGCCCGAAAAATGGACCCAACACGCAGAATCCAAGATGGCGGCTCGAAAAACACTACTTTTCCGCATTTTATTTAAATAACATCCTCCGTAGTTATTTTTTCACGTGATAATAAACTTCCACTGAGTAATTCGATCCTTCTAATTACGAATTTGCTGCTTAACAGCCCAAAAAACCCAACTCAGTGCGCAGAATCCAAGATGGCGGCTCGGAAAACTCAAAGGTTTTGCTTTTTATCGAAATAACTTCCATCGGTGTTATTTTTTTACCTGATAATCAACTTGCATTGAGTAATTTGACAATGCTAATTACGAATTTGCTCAAAAAATGTAACCAAGATGGCGAATGAATCCAAGATGGCGGCTGTATAAAACCTGCACTTCTGGATTTTTTTTCGGAATAACAAAATTAAAAAATTAAAAAATTAAATTATGCCTGGAATTCAAGATGTTAGTCTGTAAATACTCGGATTTTTTACATCTTCTTGTGATAATATTCTTTTTATTACCTTAGAACATTACTACAATAAATTCTAGAATTGTGCAGTCCTTTCTGATGCCACATCGATATTATTAGTGGAGTAAGTGGACTTGGAAGGTCAGAATTAAAAGAAGTATATTAGTGATCAATTATACGAATTATAATTTTGCTTAACAATTTTTTGTAAAATATGGGATTACATGATTTTGGTCAACTGAAATGTACTTTAGTTTCTTCATCTAACTAAATAAGAATTTAAGACAAAATTAAATCATGAGTTGTTTTAACTTACGAAAAAAAATTTGTTGCTTTTTAATTTTCCAAAATCGAATTAGATCAGTAAAGTCACTCTTGTTAAGTGTAACTATTATCTTTTAAAATTGTTTTAAATGATTAGTATTCGTGAAAGGCATGAGAAGAAATGGCTTAACTTAAAACTTTTTCTCCTACTAACATAAATTCCTACATGGTTTTAGTTTAGATGAAGGAACCAAAGCACATTTCAGCTGGCAAAAATCCTGTAATCTTTTACATATTTTACAAAAAATTGTCGCGCAAAATTATTATTCATGTAATTAATCACTAGTATCCTTCTTTTATTTCTAACCTTCCAAGCCCACTTATTTCATCATTAATATCGATGTGACATCAGAAAGAACTGCACAATTATAGAATTTGTTGTAGTTACGTTGTCCCTACGAAAAATATGACCAGGTCAAAAGTTCTCAAATATGTACCCCTTAATGGTCAAATATGGCTAAATAAAATTAGGAGCAACTAAAAATGGCCAAAAATAATCATGCAAAAAAAATTTTTTTTTCCTTTAACCAAAAATGATCAAGAATAATCATTCGTAATCATTTCTGGTTATTTTCAATTTCAATCAATCGGAATTTTTTTTTTTTTTGCGTGAACATTTTTTGTCGTTTAATTTTTTCTAGTTTTATTCCGTCGTATTTGATCATTAAGGGGTTATCTTAATATTTGACGACTTTCCACCTGGCCACATTTTTTTGAAGGGGTGAAGTACCGAAAAGCATGTTATCACAAGAAGGTGTAAAAAATCCGAGTATTTACAGACTAACATCTTGAATTCCAGGCATAATTTAATTTTTTAATTTTTTAATTTTGTTATTCCGAAAAAAAATCCAGAAGTGCAGGTTTTATACAGCCGCCATCTTGGATTCATTCGCCATCTTGGTTACATTTTTTGAGCAAATTCGTAATTAGCATTGTCAAATTACTCAATGCAAGTTGATTATCAGGTAAAAAAATAACACCGATGGAAGTTATTTCGATAAAAAGCAAAAACTTTGAGTTTTCCGAGCCGCCATCTTGGATTCTGCGCACTGAGTTGGGTTTTTTGGGCTGTTAAGCAGCAAATTCGTAATTAGAAGGATCGAATTACTCAGTGGAAGTTTATTATCACGTGAAAAAATAACTACGGAGGATGTTATTTAAATAAAATGCGGAAAAGTAGTGTTTTTCGAGCCGCCATCTTGGATTCTGCGTGTTGGGTCCATTTTTCGGGCTGTTAACCGGCAAAATCGTAATCAGCGGGGTCGAATTACCCTAGAAACACCGGTTAACAAAATGTTATATGAAATGCCGCTTGCAAGCGATTTTTTGACGATTTCGCCCAGTCTATATTTAAATAACCGGATAAATTCCTCTAATTCCCTAATGTTCATAAATTTCAAGGGAGGAAAAAAAGGAAGAAAAAAAAAAATGTTAACTTTTTAAATCATTGAAAATAAAATAAAAAATATCTCACGCAGAAATAAAATTAATATCCCCTCGCGCAATAAATAAGCTCTTCAGTTTCGTATGTAGAGCTTAAAATGTAATTATTTTCTCATTCGTTTCTCTAATTTAAACTTCTCTATGCTCTTGTCATTCTACAACGGTGGAAACAAGATTCTCGGGCAACGGGTTTTGGATTTCGAATAAAATTTACTGCGCATTGGGGAGTTGAACTGTTGAAAAATGTCTCAAAATACAAAGCGGTAACCCTTAAAGTAATTTTCTAAAAAAATAAATAAATAAGCCACATCATTTTTTTAATAAAAAAACAACTTGATGTTTTGAACCGAAATCAGGGTCGGATTTAATATTTCTCCTAAGGGTCCCAACATTATTATTAAAATTTTTCTTTTTTTCGTCTTTCCCCTCGAAGGTCTTTGCAGGCGCGATTTTAATCATTAATCATCTCCATCAATTCCAGGGATCATCGATGATCTCCCCCACGACTAACACATGGATTAAGATCATTAATATGATTAATTATTTCGGTTTTAATGAATAGCATTAGATCCTGCTTACCCTTGTCACGTTCGCTTTTATAATTTCGAAATTAAAAGAAGGAAAAAAAAGAAAAAAAAACAAGAATCCTATATCAATTTGTTATTTATCGAAATAAACTTTTCGAAGGAAGTAATAACGAAACAATCGAGAGAAAAAAAAATAATAATAACGAGAGGGGTTGAAAATCCGACGTTGCCCGTGGTTACCGAAGCTCAAGTGCCCAACAGGTAAGGACAGATTTAATACAGCATCCGTTATTTTCTTCTTCATCCTCCCCTCCTCCTATATCGCATCGCTAAATTTATGCCTAAAGGGAAAACCCGGAAAGCGAAGTGTAGAGCCTAATAAACTTCTCACAAAGTTATTTTAGTCAATTTATATCCCGAAGCATTCGCGGGGCAGGAGAAAAAGAAAAAAAAAATTCCCCGTGAATATATTTCGAAAGACAGAAAAATTGAAATTAAATGTTACGACTCTGGTGAATAACATAAGCTGAAAAAAAAAGAGACATCCATTTAAAGGTTTGTAATCCGTTATGACTATTTCATTTTTTGTTAAATTCTTTTTAAAAATTTTCTCGTGATTCCTTATTTGATCTGCTATTAAGCTATTTATTATGTTTAGTGCAGGCGTTGCTGAAAAATATAAATTTTTTATGAATGGTTTAAATGCAAACCGGTTGGAGGGTCTGAAAAAATTGGCAGTTTCTAAACTGTCAGCATGTTGTTAACCGTTGAAAAGAAATTTTCCCTCCAGAAAAACCTCCAGAATTTTTTCTTAAAAATGTCACTAAAAATAAAAGAGTCAGAACGGATAACAAATCTTTAAACAGGTACCTTTTTTTCAGATTATGTTATTCACCATTTCTCTTACCTTGATTTAGCACCCTTTACGATCTTAAAGTCACAATTTAGCATTTCGCCCCCTTTGGAGCTGTAAAATGTTTCACTGCTCAAGTCCTCCAAAATTATAATTACGAAACTTACCTGAAAGAAAAAATTATATAAAATAAAGTTACTATTACTGCAATCAGTTAGAAATTTCAAAAGACGGAACTAAAGTAAATGACGCCATTTTTTTTGAGGGGGGGAAGGGGGACGTTTATTCGGTATTTTTTTGTCAAAATAAGAGGCTCAGGTTTGGGTCTTCACAAAAATAAAAAAATGAGAACAAACATTACTCTTCCATATCCGACATACGATGTGGCTTTGTTTGTGGATGCAATCTAAAATTTCCAGAGTAAAAAAAATTTACCAGATCAGTGCGAGTTGGAACCTGGTCGCTCATCTAATTATTAAATTTTTAGTCTTAGAACAAAACTAAGTTGTCTAGCAACATACAATTATCCCGTCTACGGCTTACCTTGTTATTAAATTATTAAAATTAAAATGGGCCGTTAATTAGGAGTAGGCTTCAGTGAATACAGGAAAGAATGCCTGTTCTGTCTAACACTCGATTTACGGGGAAAAAATCGAAATTTTAGGTACCTGATGAACTCTTTTGGTGTATCCTGAAATTTTTGACGTAGGACTACGTCATAGAGCTCGGTCCTAAGGAAATCTGTCTGTCCGGGTGGTGCCGGTCTATTAGCACCAAAAATTAAAATTTTAAATTTGAAAATTTTAAATAATATTTTGGCTATTATTTTTTTTTTTACTTTTGGCCTTTTTTAATAGTAAAATTAGACGACATGAACGACAGCAAGGACTTAGAAATATTAAATAAAATGTTCACTACATTTTTTAATTTTGTTCTTTTTTCTTCAGCAAAGAATATGAGCTGTAGCAATGTTTTAATATTAAAATTTTAACTTTGATGACTTTAATTAAAATTTTGGCTAATTTTTTTAAAATTTTTGACCTTTTTTATCAAAAATTTCAAGTTTTTTTCGTGCCAGGAAAAAAAATTATATTTTTATCAAAAAATTCGAATTTTCTGACCAAAAACGAGCAAAAAAAAAAAATGCCTTAAAATTTTTAAATCGTTTCATAGTTTAAATTCAGCAACATTAGGGCAGTATCCCAAAGACGTAGACCTATGTAGGGATATGCCCCATATCCCAGTCTGATTTTTAATACAAGTTTCAACTGGTTTCAAGCAAGCACGAACTTGAATAACAAAATCTAAGCCTTTTGATACAAATTTTATTGAAATTATTTTTCGGTTGCATTTAAAATTCAGATAAGTTGAAACTTGTACCAAAAATACCAGAAAAAGTTAGAGGTTTGTCAGATACCTGAAATTTCGATTTTTTCCCCGTAAATGGGATATTAGACAAAACAACCATTCCTTCCTGTATTCACTGAAAAGTATTTTTGGATCTTACCACGTTGTATTATCCTAATTGGAATTAAAAAAAAAAAAAAAAAAAAAAAAATTGAAGGGTACGTGCGTAAGCGTCACAGAAACCTGGCAACATTGTCAAAATAACTTTGTTCATTTTAGTTCGATTCGTAAAGATGCTTTTAACTAAATTATTTTCTCATTACGTCATCGCCAGTATAAAATTTATAATGCAGGGACCCTTTTATACGGGGAACACCGCATTTTCAATTTACATCAAAATTTTAATTAAAGTCGCATTATTCGATACTTTTTCCAAAGTCAGCTTAAAAAAAAAAAAAAAAAAAAGGATGGAAAATTATCGAAATGATTTCCCGCATCGACTTCAATTTTTTTTTTTTTTTTTTTAATAATATTAATAATAATAAAAAAAATAAATCTTAAAAATTTTTTTCCTGGGATCGATCATTAACTGAGGAAAAAACGGATAAAACCCAACTCGGATTTTATTAAAGGAAAAATAATAGGCTATTAATTACGAGGGAAGGATATTAAAATTTCAAAAAAGAAAAAACAAATAATACCCTCAAGTTATTTTTCAATATTAAATTATCAGTTACATATGATAAGGATGCGGCATAAATAGGTAATAATAATAACAATAAGCAAAGAGGCTTTCCGCTCTTTTGTTGATGTTTTCTCTCAGTATCAGATTGCAATTATACCGGGGGTACGTTATTCAGGGAAGTGAGTCCTCGCTCATAAACAGTTTCGGAATGGATTTCCGTGCAATTAAATCTAAAACCCATTTCTCCGTTTTCCATTAGTTTTTTCTCGTATCATGATTCATTTTTCTTTCCCGGGCGTTCCTTTGATTCCGTTTCGAATTGACGTCGAAGATCTACTATCGTAAAAAGACCGGTAATAGATTTAAAAAAAAAAAAAATTACGTTCAATACGATGCTGATCCCTCTAGTTCGTATCTACTCGCACTAATTAATCCCGTCAAGGGAGTCAATGCTGGTAGGGGGAAGAGGAGAGAGGGGAAAAGGGTGATTTGCCGCCTCCTGAGGCGACTCGACGCCGAGATGGGAATGGGGAACAGCAGAGAAGAAGCCACAAGAAGGTCCCCCGTACTCCTTTTCTTTCCGCTCCCCGACTATTCGCAGTCACGCAAGTATAGACCTAACCCCTCAAGTCTCCCCACGTCCCCGCAACCTGCGACTCCCCTTTTTACTTCATTCGACATTTTATTTAATTTTTATATTAGTTTCCTGAAATCGGAATCTGTATAAGTGGAAATGTATTTATAGGTGTGATTTTGATTAAGTTTTTAAATGAAAGAATACGGGTTTTATTACTTGCCAGTGGCGTAGCGATGGCTCATTTGTAAATTTTTCTAGTTTTCGGCTAAAACGCAGAATTTTGCTAGGGCTGCAAAACATTTTTGTTGCGCCTATGTTGAGTGTACTGAACCGAATCGAATCTTCCATAAGCTAAACATAGGAACCGGTACGGGGAACCTTTTCCGGTTCACAGCCCAGGAATTTTCTATCATACTTTATTTGAATGGGTTCGTCTCCAGAATCTTCGGCACAAAACATTAAAAAAAATTCAGGCTTGGCAGAAAGAGGCCGTCCTTAAATTCCGTTAGCACGTTAGGGGGGGGGGGGGGGAGGGAGGGGGTAAATAAAATGCTAATTTTGGTAATAAGAAAAACCTAAAGCATTCTAGCCTTGGTAGAGTAGGCCGTGTCTCTCCTAATTCCTTCAGTGTTTCTTCCATAAATAGTTATTTCATATCATCCAATTTTTTCGAATATGATTTTGGGGACGGTTAAGACGTAATACTTTCACTATAATTTTCGCGTTATTAAAAAACTAAAAGATTTGTTAGCTGACCGCTATACGACGGTCAAGAAAATTTTAAATTTAATGATCAACTTAGGTTGTAGAAAGCGAGAATTTCACTTCAGATAAAGTGAAAATGTAACTTTTTGGTAACTCGCAACTTCACTTTCAATAACTCGAAAGTTTTATTTATGGTAACGCGAAAATGTTGAAAGAAATTGGGAATCATGCTCACAGACTGCTGCCTACTATTTATTATCAAAACTCTGAAAAGGGACCCATATTGAATTACCACAAAAAAGAGACAGGATCGCAAAGCACATCATGGGTCGTCAACTAGTCAGCACTAGGGCGTCCTTCATGTTTCGAATTTCCGAATTTCATACGTCTAACCCCCTCAAAGTTTTCTTTTTGAAGTATTAATAAACGCTGAATTTTTCCAGATTTTTAAAATGACGGGAAAGTGTGCCTCACGGGCCTTCAATTTTGAAAAATTCCCATAAAAACCAAATAATCAATTTTTTTCTTTGTAAAAAAACACTTGTTTCTTATCGGAAATTTTGCGTAGATCACGAATCTAGAGTCAGATTTTTTATATCTGCCTAAGTTATTGCGTTAGAAATAATAATAGGGCAAAAAAATAGCGTAAAATGACAATGTCCTTAATTTTGCTGGTAATATTTTGACCTCTAGCTTAAAAACGTAGGCAGATGTAAGAAATTTGACTTCAGATCTGCGCAAAATCTCTGATAAAAAACAAATGTTATTTCACAAAAAAAAAAATCGATATTTTGGTTCTTATGGGAATTTTTCAAAACTGAAGGTTCATGAGGCACACTTTTCCGTAATTTTAAAAACCTGAAAAAAAATTCATCGTTTATTAACACTGCAAAAAGAAAACTTTGAGGGCTTAGACAAATGAAATTCGAAAATTCGAAAAATAAGGGACACCCTAGTCAGCACCTGGAATACCATCCCCAATAAGCAGTCAGGATCAAATTTATCGGTCGCTTCCGCATGCAAATATTAAATCTTTTCTGAATTCATGACAAAAAGTGTAGACTAAAAATTTATGAAGGCAGCTTTTCGACCGAATTTTCGTTCCTGATGAAAAAAAAACGTTAAAACGAATTAATTTTATACAAAAAAGCAAAGTGAAAATCGCTCGGATAACCGCATTGAAATCAATGTAATCGTTTTCCTAATCCTCGTATTTTCTTCCCTTCTTTTTTTTTTCCAACAAAGAGATTAATTTTTTTTTTCGATTCGAAAAATAAACTTTCTTCCTGAAGAGTTAGTCGCACGGGCGATTAATGCTGTATAATAAAAATTTCCCGTGATGACAAACGTCAGCAACGAGCCACCCCTTCGATTTGCAGAAATAAAATAAAAAAAACACCCCCTTGACCTATTTTGTCAGTGTAAGCATAAAAAAAAAAAAGTCGGGCCGGGGAAAGAGGGGGTGGAATAAAAAAACGAGAATTTAAAAAAGAGGAAAACGCAGGAGAAATTCCAACCGGAGAGAAAAAAATTCGGGATATTTTAGGAAACGAACGGTTGAAAAAAAAATTTCTCCTCCTCCTTTTTTTTTCCGTTCCCCTCGTGCTCCCCTCCTGGATTTTGAATCGGGAGCCGCCACTGGTAAAATCTAATGGGATACGGTTATAAACCGAAGAAAAGAAGCATGGAATCAAAAGTTAAAAGGAGTTTTAAAGGAAAAAGGGGAGAGAAGAAGAGCATAAATTTCTGATTGAGTGCAAACTTTTACAGGGAAGTTTACACTTCCATTGTTTAAGATTTTACCCTTCCATTGTTTTCATGACCCTTTTTTTGTCTTTTCACACTTTCACGTCATTAAAGACCCATCGCTTGATTATTCAATATGTTTTCCGAAGATACATCAACTTGGAGGAGAAAAGAAAGAAAGAAAAAAAAATATATATATAAAAAAATTTTACAAGGAAAAAAATGATTAACAGCTCCACCTCAAACTTGTTCTGGAGTATTCTTTCCGGTTTTCCGGAACACTGTATTTTTTTTCCCTCCCGAAGTTGAGAAATGTCTTTTTAATGACGCAGGAAGAAAAAAAAAAGGGAAAAATCGAATTACCTAACTTCCTTTCTCTCAAAAAAATTTTACAGTTAAAAAAGAAAAAAAAATAGAAAATCGTGCGGGGGAGAAAGAGGGGTAAAGGGATAGGGGATAGGGATAATTTTTTTTTCTTTTTCGGAAAAATTGTGAATATTCAAATATTTCAATAATCCAAGTTCTGAAACCTCATCCAACTTAATAATCAAAAGATCAGCATTAAAAAGCGAAGCATAAAAAACAGCTGAGTTATTATTTTTGTTTCTGCAGTTCCAACAATATTGATTCCTTTGAAAATATCCGTGAATTACTTTTAGTCTTTCCAGAAAAAAAATTCTAAATTATCGAAAACCAATTTTTCCTTCGATCCTCCTTTTCCGATTTCAAGAAAAAAGATTACTTTGAACAAAGAAGAAATTGTGTTTCTGCCGTTATGTTTGTGGCTCAGCATAATTTAATCGAATTAAATATATTTTTTTTTATTCTTGCTTGAAATTTTTTAAAAATGATATATATATATATAATTTCTCGATTTTTGAAAATTTTTCTAATTTCGGTTTTGGGGGAACGACCATAAATATTTAATAAGCGAATGGTTTGACGGATTTGAAGTGGCTACGGGCAAACAGGAAAAAGGGAAAGACGAGAGTTGAAAGCAATAGTCACGTTGCTTCGCTCTTATCCCTCTCTTCTCCAGGCGTGGTCCCCTTCTCAAGTCTTAAGAATTTCGTTTGAAAACCCTCAACTCAAGTAATTTGTGGCTAACAATTTCACTTGTATGACTTTAATGGATCTGCGGACTTTTATGTCCACTAGTCTTCAAACTTCCTTAAACGGCACAGAGATATAAAACTTTAAGTCTCAAATTTTTTATAAAGGGAGTTTTTTTTTTCTTTTGAAAGAAAAGACGTCAACTTAAACCTGAATCTACAAAAAATAATCCATCTTGCAACAACTGTATTATTTACTTGTAAGAATTATAATTCACTTATAACATAGAAAAAAAAAAAAAAGACTAATGGGAAAGCAAAAATCCTTGAGACAAAACACACGGAAAAAAAAGTACTGTAATTTTTACATTTTTATATGTAACTATGGAACTACATATAGCTATGTGTAATTTGTACATATAACTATGTGTAATTTTTACATATAATATGTGTAATTTTTACATATAATAAATGTAAAAATTACACATAGTTATTAGTAGTTCCATAGTTACATATAAAAATGTAAAAATTACAGTACTTTTTTTTCCGTGCATTTTCTTCAAAATCGAGCGAAAACAGTAAAAATATCTGGTTGTGAATCAACTTGTGCGTTGTCCGAATTTTTTATTGCAAGTCAGAACTTGTTCCAAACACTTCCTCTTTCTGAATGACGAAGCTACAGGAGAAGCGTGAAAAGTGCAACAGAGGAGACTCCAAATGGCCCTTTTCAGAACGAAATTGATACGAAATCATCCGAATGATGAGCGTGTTCGATCGTGTTCGAACTTGATTCGTAGTCAGAATTCTTTTTTCATCGACTCAAAATTTATTACACTCGGAAAAAGAAAATGTCTTGAACAAATTTTGTCTTGCAACAAAACCTGATTGTTCATAGCAAAACCAAAAAATCCAAGACATTCGATATGTGATAAAGGAGGTGGTAGGGGTTTCGAAGGACTTCGGGGATATTCGTTTAACTTCGTCTTTTCCCAGGCTTTGGATGCAGGTGTTTTCGGGATTTCTTAGAATTTTCAAGACTCGACAAGTTATGCAGATAATAATAAAATAAATAAAAATACAAACATGCCGATTCGACATTTCTCGGAAGATAAATTTTAAAACGCAAAATTATTTTCGGGACGGGTGTGACATAAAAAAAAGAAAAAAAATGTATACGAGAAATAATAATTTTAAAAAAATTGGGGAATTATTGGGATTTAAAAAAAAATATAGGCTCAAAAATTTGAAACGCTACAATATTTTATCAATAACTTCGATATATCTGTCGTAGGCTTTTAGTATAATCAGTCATTTAGTAAAATGCCTAGGCATATAGTAAAAGCCTGGGCAAATAGTAAAATGGTTTAAAAATATGATCATTTGATTAAATGCCTAGTCATTTCTTAAAACGCCCGTCATTTTATAAAACGCCCGACACTTTTTTTTCGTTTTGTAAAATGACTGATCTGAATACTTCAAATCAGGCAATTAGTGAAATGATACATATGGAAAAGAAAAATAAAAAAGCAATATTAATAACTCGTATTAATTAATTTTTAATAATTTAATCCTTTGAAACTTTCAAAAATTTAATTAATTTCATTAATTTTTTTAAGGGACCTCAATTTACTTTTGGAGCTTAGACCGCCATATTGAAGGTGAAAAATCCGTCCGGAGCTCAAAAGAACACCAGAAAAAATTGTTCAAGCTTTTGCTTAAAAGTTTTGTGAAATGGCTATGGGTTTGTCAGTGGTGATAAGTGGTGGTCTAAAAGTAGATGGAGGTCCAGGGACGATGCGAGCGGGCCACTATTTGCCTTACTACATAATTTTTTGACGATTTTGCCAATTTACCGACTGGAACTGCCGGGGAGACATGAGGCCCTCCTACCAGTAGTTGCAGTCGGCGAAGTGGCCAAAGCTTTAAACAGAAACTTGTTATAGACTTATGTTGGAAATATTTTTTATAAAAAACTTAACATAATTTTGGTTCATATTTAGCAGAGTAGACTGGTCTAGCTTCTAAGAATAACATACCTAGATCTATACGCTATAGTAGCTGCCAGCTACTAAAAAAAAAGGTCTAATTATCAGACTTTTTTTTTTTAGTCGGCAGAATTTGGTTTGTCGCCCCCCCCCCCCCCCCCCCTCCGACTATTTATCGCTACGTCCCTGTGAGGTCCCTTAAAAAATTAATGAAATTAAATAAATTTTTGAAAGTTTTAAAGGATTAAATTATTAAAAATTAATTGATGTTGCTTTTTTATTTTTCTTTTCCATATGTATCATTTCACTAATTGCCTGATTTGAAGTAATCAGATCAGTCATTTTACAAAACGAAAAAAAAGTGTCGGGCGTTTTATAAAATGACGGGCGTTTTAAGAAATGACTAGGCATTTAATCAAATGATCATATTTTTAAACCATTTTACTATTTGCCCAGGCTTTTACTATATGCCTAGGCATTTTACTAAATGACTGATTATACTAAAAGCCTACGACATATCGATAAATCGACGCAAAAATATTATCAATATTTTTGGTTCGGTAATTTGTACGATATTTCGGGAATTTCGCATAACAGAAGTTATATAGAAAAAAGTAGTTACTAACAAACTTTTTAATTATTTTTGCCCAACAATCTTTTTTTCTTTTGTTTGTTTTTCTGAAAATATCGGTTCAATTTATCGATAATTCACTTATCGATAGCTTTTCAATCGATATATCGATAGGTCGATATTTTTTTTATACAAATATCCATGTGCTAATATATTGATAACTTTTTTCGATTTATCGGCAACACTAAAGTCCCCTTTAGCCCTCCTTCCCTAAGTCTAAAAACGGACAAGAGAGATGAAGCTATGTCTGCAAACAAATAGAATCGATCTAGACTTCGATATCTGAAAATGGGCGCGGGCATAACAAACTAGATGCCCCAAATTTTTAAAAGCTTTACAATTTCGTCGCTTATCACAGAAAAAATCTACAAAAGAATGCATTACACTATATAAAGAAGACCCAAGTTGATATTAAGGAAAAAAAGAGCTTTCTTTTTTTGTTGCAGAAACGAACAACAAAACATCTAGCACGGTTTTAAAATTAAAATGGCACTCACGGCTTCAAAATTTTTCCATCATTTAACACCATTCCTCTCGCCTCTGACTTAAAAAAAAAAAAACGTAAAACTTTACGTGTTGCATTAATTATGAAAAAAAAAAAAACCGTGGGAAGGAATGATTTCTTATAAACGGCTAAAATACTCCAAGGTTTTTATAAGAGAGAAGGAGTTAAAAAAAGGTTATCAAACGAAAAAAGTAAAATGGATTAGAAAGGAAAACTGAGCGATTTCGGAAAAAGTACAAGACGAGATAGAAAAATATTTATTTTGCATTTCTCTCCTTCCTAAAACTCGAAAATCATCCATTTGATCCCGGACCTTTTTTTTTTTTCTTCCTCTTGTATTAAAATCGATAGAGTAAACTTTTTTTATGTAGGAATAAGAGCTTTTATTTTCATTTTTTTTTTTTTTTTTTTTTTTTTTTTTTTTTTTTATTCACTCAAACAATTACTTTAAAATCTTTTAATGTAATTTTTTTGTTGCTTTTAGTGTAACATGAGATAAGTAATTATAAAAGACTAACAAGAAATAAGGAACGTCAAAAAGGAATCGCGCACATTAATCTCTTTTCTCCTTCTCCCTTATTCCTTTTTCCTCCTCTCCCTTTTCTGCCAAAAACACATAACCTTTCACAATGCGGTCGTTAAACATCTTTACAAGTATCTATTCAATCTATTTCAAGCAATAATCGATTTCAAAACAATATTTCCTGCTCCCCCATGAGGAAATAAATCAAATAGCTTGTTCATATAAGTCAGCAAGTATGGTTATCCCTCTTTTTAGGCTGGAAAATATTTTGGGTATGGGGGGGAATTTTCTTTTTTTTTTTTATAGGGAAATTCCTTTTTCATTTATGGCGAGAGTTATCTTGGTGTTTTTTTTCTCTTCTTTTAAGAGTAGCCAACTTTTTTTAAAGAATAAAGTGGATGCATGTTTAGCTTATATGAGGAAGATTGAGTGGTTTTAGCTGCAATTAATCATTTCACTCTTTGTTTTCTCGCGTTTTGAAATTTATTACAGCGAAAGTAACACTTTAAAAAAATTCTAGGTCTTTTCAATGAGCCAAAATCCGATTTTCATCCGTACAAAAGTTAAATGTGGAAATAATATTGGTGCAACTTTTGAACTTTGATTTTGTAGCGCAGATTTTGACTAAAATAAACTGGCTATCAATTTTTAAATTTTCTCGGTATACAAAATACACAGACTTTTACAATTTTAAAAGCTTGGAATTTTCTAAACACCACAGACCTTTCTTTTATTTCAGCTTTTAACTTTAAAAAAAAGTCCACTCTTCGAGTGCCTTTGGTGTATTCTTTTACTGAACATCTTCCCGGTTCTCCTCTTTGATCCCAATACCGCAAATCCCAACCGAGAGAATTACACCCCCCTGTCTAAAAACAGTATTTAGGTTTGTTGGAAAATTAAATATAATTTAAAAAAAATGTAAAAAAAAAAAAAAAAAAAAAAAAAACAAACAGATTACGGTCGGGAGACTCCTAAAAAAAATTTTTAAAGGGGTCCCAATGGCTGCGATAGCCTTTTCATAAGTTATCGATAGGAAGAGCCACTTTCCATCGATGTAAACCGTGAGGGAAGGCCTGATTCCTGTCATGGAGCTGGCCATGTTCTTAGGTTTTCATTATCGACCACCTTAACACCCCGACGGGAAAATTTATTTTTCACCCTAGGTTAACAATATACAATTCATTCCTTGGACTGAAAAGTAGACCGTAAAATGTGTTGTCCTCGGAATAAAAAATATTTTTCTTTGCAGGTAATGAAGGTAAATTTCAAGACTCGACCAATTACGGCCTGAGGCGCAAAATTTAAGTTCCGAAGAATTTCAGATTTTTAAAAATTTTTAATATTAATTTTTAAAAATAAATTTTTTAAGGGGGTGAGGGGGTCAAAAATGGCACAAATAACGCTAACGTAATTTATGGACGCCCCTAATGTGGTAAATAGAATTTTTTTCCCAAATTATTTTTTGCCGGAAAACTCGATACTTTCTATCTCGCCTTTATTACTTTTTATTACCTTTACTTGGGCCTTATTTTTTTAGAAATAAAAATTAGAATTTAAAAATTTCGATTTTATCGACCATGGGGAATGTAAAAAATAATTTTTTAATTTTTCCAACAAACCAAAAACTGCTTTTAAGGCAGGGGGGGGTGTAATTGTCTCAGTTGGGGTTATCGGTATATGGATCATAAAGAGGGAACCGGGAAGGAAAGGAAGGGAGGGAACCGTAAAAAATAATATTCAGGAGGTAAAAACGAATATCTTTAAATTACGGTTTCCAAAAATGATTTATTTTAATCAATTCTGAGCTACGGTACATTTTTTAGAACTTGGAAAAATTTTGCAACTACTACTAACACTTGGCGGAATACTTTGAAATTTTCACTCGGGAAATGCCCAAAAACAAAATCCAGAAAGTTTTTAAATCGTAGGAAATTTTAATTCGTTCCTATATCGGTGACTTATTGCATTAACGTTTTAGTTATAATAATAATAATAATAAAAAAAAAAAAAAAAAAAAAATGAAAAACTTGATCGCAAATTTTGATGACATTTCCATATTTTTTTAATTCGATAAACGATCGCTGTTGAGAGGAATGCAAATATGCGAGGGCAACATTGAACAAAGGTTACGGGACTTCCGTTTACTCGTCTGCCATCCTGCTACATCGCTTTTTATTCGTTACGGTAGAATTGTGTTTATTGCCTGGTTTTGTCCAATATTTTTTTTTCCCCCTTTCATATCTTTTTTTTTTATTTATTTCGTGATTTCGATGAAGTCGACTAAATAATAATAATAATAATATCGTTTCGAATTTCCAAAGATTGAAAACACACGAATGGGGAATGATACTGATACACAACGCCAATTATGCAAGCTTATATTTACCAAGAAACACCGGTTTCACTTTCATTAGTGAGAATTCATCCCGATAAATCATTTAAGATTCTGCATAATTCCGCCTGTGGGAGGGGGTTAGAGTAAATGGATTTTCCATCCTTTATAAGCTAATTCTCAGAAAAACTGAAAACAAAACCACGATTTATCTTTTCAGGAATCCCCATATCGCTTCCGAAAAACCGATGAAAGCTACGATCGGCTTTTTTCCCGTCCGTATTTACGCCCATATCCGTTCTCTCATATCAGAGTTATATTAAATAAATATCTCAGATATTTTCCCGGGAAAAAAATTTTCCGAAAAGGAAAAAAAAAAAAGTTGCCATACGAGTTTTTTTTTATTTTCAAGCTGTTAATTGGGAAAACAATATTTTACCTCCTTGAAAGGAAACATTTTTTTCAAGGGGCTCTTCTTTTTTTTTTATTAAAAATCCTAATCGAAAAAAAAAAGTGCAGATGAGAAAAGAAAAAAAAAAAGCTTATAACTTTTATGAAAAAGAGAAAAGAAAATGAATAAAAATCTGTGTTATGACATAATAAAAGCTTTAAACCAAAGTTTTCTGGGTAGCAAAAAATGAAAAGCTCCGAACTACGGTAATAAAATTTAAGTATACCGAGCACCTCTGGAGAGTTTTTTATTTCATGAGATCGCAAATAATTTTCACGACTTCTTGTCAAAAACAATTTTTTTCCCCGGTATTCCTAATTATTAAAAAAAAAGAAAAAATATGGAAGAAATAAAGAAAAAAAAAGAAGAATCTTATTCCTTTCCCCGGTAAAAATAAAAAATAAACAAAATCAAAGAAGCGGCAAATTCGAAAAAAAAAATCCCGGAAAGAAATAAATTCCTTGCTAGCCTTTTGCAAATCCATGCAACTGGTTTTAGTTAATAAATCACATGGTGCTCTTTGTGTGTTCCTTCCGTGTTTGGCTTTTCCGATTTCACCACTTTTCTCCATTTTCGCGATTCCTCCGTGTTTTCATTTTCGAAACTTTTTTTTCTCTTTTTTTCAACTCAAAAAAAAAAAAAAAAGATCGTGCAATCCCCTCCCGTTTCTGTTTGTTTATTTTTGCATTTTTTTTTTTTTTTGTTTCGTTTGTTTGATTTTAAACACCTAGACGTGTTTTGTTAATCGTGTAAAATGCAAATTTGCACCCTTTGGGGTATGAAAAAAAAAAATTGTCGATTTCGAGATTTATATCCTTCAATGAATTTTCGAAACGAGATTTTCTTTAATTACGATTTTTTTTTTCCCGTGCATCCAATAATATTTTTTTAATTTTTTTTTCCCTTCCCCGCAAGAGGTTACATTAAAAACTTTAACCGCAAAACAAAAAAAAAGCTTTCTTCGCCATAAAGCTTTCTTGCTTTAGCTCTTATCCAAGTTTTCATCGTTCCTTTTTTTATTGTCGATTTTTTTTTTCTCACGAAAAATGAACGCAAAACGTTTCGTAACACCGACCTTGTACTATCATTATTGCCGTTTACATCCTTTTGCTTTTTTTTTTGTCTGAAATATCCCATGAGTTTACTTCCTTTATTTATTTTATTTCTTTTAAACAACGGATTTTATCTGACATCCCAGCAGACATTGCACAGTCGAGGCGCCAAAAATTTATACCTGAATATTTTACTTTATCTTTTCGCCGTCGTATTTTCTCCATGCGAATGCGTTTATTTTGATTTCTGCATCATTCGAACGACGAGAATTGTGAAGCGAAAAGGAAAAAAACAAAACGAGAAAAAAAAAAAAAAAAAAAACGTAGCCATCTTGATATCGTCAAAAGGTTTTTTCCTCTAAAGTCCGCATCGGTTTTTTTTTTCCTCCAGTTTCTCTTTATCGGTTTTCGAGAATCATTCCTGTTTTGTTTTGATTTCAAATCGCTGTTCAGCGTCTCTCGTACGGCATCTCCGATTACAGTTTCGACCTTTTTTTCTCTCAAATTATTTTCTTTTTTTTTCGCCCCCCTTTTTTTTCTGTCGTCGTCATCTTGATCTTTTTTTTTATTCTGAGTGAAAAATTTCCCCTCACAGCTTTTATTTTTTTATTTCGTAATTTTGTCGTAATTAGTGCAATTAAGTTTTTGTTCTTCTTCTCCGTCCCGATTGTTTTTTTTTTTTTTTTTTTTTTAAATGCTTTTTTGATCGATTTTATACAAGTTTGTTTTTGCTTGTCATCAAAAAATCAATTAGGTACAGAAAATGAAGAGTCGAGTCATTTGTTTTGATAACTACCCATTCCAATGGTGGATAAGAACCGGAGCAACGTAAAATTAACCGATAATTTTGGGAATCTCTTATTTTCGGAATTTTCGAATTTGTAATTTCTCATTTCCCTCCCGGGATCTTATTCATAGACGAACTGTAATTTCAAATGTTTTTCTGTAAAGCGTGCCGATTCAAGCCTCAAAGTCCGAGAATCCTATAAGAGAAATAAAAAAACTTGGCTTCTTTTTTTAAAAGAAGGTTTTTTTTTATCGTAAAAGAACTTGGCAAATAAGACGCTTTTTTTGGTCATGTGCACTAGGGCGTCCCTTATTTTGCGAATTTTCGAATTTGATGTCGGGCCGGGTGGAATCTCGTTCTCTATGGGGCCCTAATAAACCCTGAATTTTTTCAGATTTTTTACTGAACGGGAAGTCGGCACGACTTGAGCTTTAAGTTCAAAAATTCTCATAAGAGAAAAAAAGTCGATAATTTTTTTTTCGCAGAAAAACGTCGTTTCCTATCGGTAATTTTGCGTAGATCACGAATCTGAAGTCCGTTTTTTTATATCTGGTTTGGCTTTTGAGTTAAAGGAGAAAATGTGGCAAGAAAATCTGGTTAAGTGACAAAACGACCTAAGTCCTAAGTTTTGCTCATATTTTGGCCTCTAACTCAAAAGCCAAACCAGATATAAAAAAACGAACTTCTGATTCGCGATCTACGCAAAATTCCCGATAGGAAACGACGTCTTTCCGCGAAAAAAAAATTGTCGACTTTTTTTCTCTTATGGGAATTTTCGGAACTTAAAGCTCAAGTCGGCACGACTTCCCGTTCAGTAAAAAATCTAAAAAAATTCAAGGTTTATTAAAGCCCCATAGAGAACGAGATTCCACCCGGCCCGACATCAAATTCGAAAATTCGCAAAATAAGGGACTTGTATGAATACTAATACTTGATGAATATCAGCTTTTAAGTTCCATTGTGTCCGGACTTCTGTGTCTATTTTCCATTATTTTCCGGAGGCAACAAAAAAAGAATTTATCCATTTTTTACTTTATCAATAAACAAAAATGCTCCGTACCTTCTATTCAAGAGCAACTATAGAATCGAACCAATATTTGCAAATAGGGGTAGAATAAAACAAAAGCATCTGCGGAAATTGAATTTCGCCGAGGAAAACCGGAAGTTTCGATTTCAAAAAGCTTTTGTCGCCGGAGCGACCAAAATTATAACTTGCCAGCCGATGGACTCAGGGTGGTAGCTAGGGGGCGGGAAGGGCAAGGGACCGGGATTTGGGGGGAGAAAAACTGGGAGGAGAAACTGGAGGGAGGAGGAGGAGGGGGGGAGTGAGCAAGGCCGCAGAAAGCTGAATCAGATACATTATTCTCACGGGATGATTTCCATTCGGCTGGCCAAACCCCAACTTGATTCGATTAATAAGGACTAATTAATCAATTCATCGAACTAATTATCCATGCTAAGTGCTCTTCGGTATAATTACGGCATTCGAAGCTTTTTTTTTTCTCATAATTTTTTATTCTCTTTTTTTTTCTTTTTTATTCAATCTTTTCGACGGGGAAAAAAAAAAGTTTTCTAACCTATTCATTGATTTTGCCTCCCTCTTTTTTTTTTAACCTGAATCCGTATCCATGTTGAATACTGTACATAGAAGAGAAAAAAGAGAACTTGGTATCTGAAATTAATTTTCCACGAAAAAATGAAAAGAAAAAAAATGCTGGAGAAAAAAAAAAAAAAAAAAAAAAAAAAGGAAAAACAAGAAGCACCACAAGATTGTGTTGAAAGTCTTGTCGTCTGTAAAAATTGTTCTATGTAGGTCCACTTGGGATTTGATCTGCAGTGGAAAATCAGTCGCTTGCGTGAAATGTTTTCTTCCAATTCATTTTGTATGGGCTCGCTCTTTTCCCCTTTGTCCCGTCCCAAAGGAAACGTTCTTTTTTTTTCAGGTTTGTTGTCGCTTAAGCAAAAATAAAAAAGAAGAGGGAAACCTGAAAAGCATAGCCCCCTTATTTTTTCAAAAAATCAGATTGGGATATGGGGGCATATCCCTACGGAGGACTATGGCTTTGTATGTCGAAAAATTCGGATTTTCTGATAAAAATATAACTTTTTTTTTCCTGGCAGAAAAAAACTTAAGATTTTTGATAAAAAAGGTCAGAAGTTAAAAAAATTAGTCAAAATTTTAATTAAAGTCTTCAAAGTTGAAATTTTAATATTAAAACATTGCTTTAGCTCATATTCTAGGCTAAAGGAAAATGGACAAAATAAAAAAATGTAGTAAAAATTTTATTTAAAATTTCTAAGTTCTTCTTTTTGTTCATGTAGTCTAATTTTAATATTTAAAAAGAACGACGAAAATTTAAGAAAAAGTTAAATAAAATTTCAAGAAATTTTTAAGTGCTTGCTTTAGCAACTTAAAGTTTCTTGTAAAAGTTTACTTTCTTGAAAATTTTGCAAGAATTTTGTAAGTCCTTGCTTCGTCTCGTCTAATTTAACTTTTTAAAAAGGCCAAAAGTTAAAAAAAAAAATAGTCAAATTATTAGCTAAAATTGAGAGTCGGAGTGGTGACCTGTTCAGAATAGTGGCAACATGATCAATGAAGTAAAGCAGCATTGATTACGGCCAGCTACTGGATGGGTGACCGCCGAAACTTCTCCCCTCTGGCGGGGATCATGGAAATTACGAATACAATCATCTTAACCTCGTTGTACAAGTAGTTCCTGCGTGCCAAAGTGTAATACTGGGAAAATAAGTTAAAAACTGGGAAAAAAGTAATAACTGGGGCACACCAAACGATGGAAAAAATAATAGTTACCGAAAGGTAGCCTTACAATCAAACTTAAAAAAAAAAAAATATTATAAAATTTAACTTTTTTAAGAGTAAAATTTACAGGACATTTTCTGAGTCCATGCTTCCGTTCATGCCGTCAAATTTTAAAATAAAATTAACTTTCAATTTCTTGTAAATTTTTTCTTGTAAATTTTGCTTAAAAAAACAGCGAAAATTTAGAAAAAAGTTAAATAAAATTTACAAGTAATTTTCTAAGTCCTTGCTTTCGTTCATGTCGTCTAATTTTGTTATTAAAAAAGGCGAAAAGTTAAAAAAAATACTCAAAAAATTATATAAAATTTTAATATTAAAATAATTTAATATTAATTTTTAGCGCGACACCACCCGGACAAACAGATTTCCCCAGGATCGAGCCCCATAACGTAGTCCTACGTAAAAAAAAAAGTAACAAAAACAGGAAAAATATTTATTCAAAATATTCTCCCTTTAAGAAATTTTTGTATGCAAAGCATACTACGATCTCTCTTTAAAAATTCATATTTAAAGGTCTAAAGCTTTATATTAAAAAAAAAATATTAAATTAGTTTGATGAATTTGTTATTAAAAAAGATTATTTTTCATCATTTTGAAAAGTAAGGATCATTTTTTTTTTTTCGTAAATTTTAATAACCTTTTTTTTTCTCTCTTACCGATTAATTAAGCACAGCGAAAGACAAGACAGGAAAATTCTGTTTCGGAAAATTTTCGTCAAGCTTTTGAAAATCAATGAACATCGGAACAGCTGAGCTTTAGGGCGGGAAACACAGTTGTAGTTTTAGGATTAGAGCCCGGGATCAGTTTACTTAAAGCTTTATTGTTAGCACTTTGCAGACATCTTGTATGTAGATGGGATCTCTAAAGATCTTTTGAGATTCGCTATCCGGCCTTACGGAGCACATTATACAGTTTACATCTCATGCGAACTGTAAACTGAACCGGTCTGAATGAATACAACCAAAGGAATCTATCTATTTCCCTGACTTTTTAATGCTTGAAATGGAATAAGAAAAAAAAAAAAAACCAACAAAGTTTTTAAGCGAATTGTCGATGAAGAAAATGAGAACTTTCTTATACGAGTTTCCCCCCACTCCCTCTTTTCTCGTCCTCCCTCCAAAAAAAAACTCATCCCTCTCGCGGGACCTCATTTCATTCCTTTTCTTCGAAAACAAACAAAAATGACAGCGGCGTCGTTGTTTTTGATGTACGACTGACTTTTCATACGTCCTTCGGTTCGATAATGTAAAGCTTAATGTAACATCCCGCTTTTACCCCCTTCTTTTTTTTTCCTATGGATTTAAATAGGGAAGAACCGAGGAGATCCTGTCAGTAAAAACTGACAGTTGTTATCTTCGCTGACATCTTTATTTTTTTTAAAGAGCTCGTTAAAAAGTGGGCGTGGTGTACGGGAAAATTTACCTGAGGATTAATTAATTAGGCGATTGGGAAAAAAGGCAAAATCATTTTTTTTTTCGAAAAAGCTCGAAGGGAGTGAAATCGAATTAAAATTATTAAGACACTTTATATTTTATTTTAAATGTATGTTATTACCCCCGGAAAAAAAAGAATCACGAAAATCAATCGTGGCTTTTTTTAGAAAAAAAAAAAAAAAAAAAAAAGAATGTTAAAAAAAATGAGTACAAGGGAGTCAATTGGAATTTGCGGTTCCTGCGCTGACGCCATCCTCGAGCACAAAAGCTCTTTTTTTTTTTTAAAAATGAGGTCGCGTGATTCCCGTTGTTTTCAATCCCCGTTCAAAGTAATTAGCCTTTTTTATTGCTTAAGTGAAAGCTTTATTCGCAAATCATTCTGTAAAAAAAAAGTTAAAGTTGATCAAGTTCATAATATGGCCTATGGATATTATGAAGGTGTTTTATGACGTGTAATTTTAATGTTTTTTTCAGTGGCATGTGTCTGAAAAACTGAAAAAATAAAGAAAAGATTTTTTTTATGGTTCAGTTTCATGGATATTTATGCTGATCGTTTCGTTAGATACGTCAAGGTAGACGCCAAAGCCGCTCTACACGATATACGACTAAAATGATCAAGTTTGATCAAATGTTAGTCGTTCAAAAAATTCAATGACAGATTTTCAGTTTGCCTAATCTATTCAATTGCGATCCTTATTTAATAACCGTCTAGAGCAACGACCTCCGAAGAATAACACCAGCAATATTTATCAAATAATACAATATTGCGTCAAGTTCTGTAATCGATCAAGTTAGCTAATCCAACGGATGAAAACAATTAATCAATTCACTATTTTAAATGCATTTCGTAATTGATTATTAAATAGATTACAAAATCATTTTATAATATTTTCCAGTTTAGGTTTCCGTCGTTTAAATAAGCGGAAATGTTAAAACCGTTCATCGGAAACTAGAATCCCAAGTTTTCACATGAAATGTAGTGTCGTCAGACATTGAACAAATTGTCTTTATGTGTCTTATAGTTAAAGAACGATTACGGCTAGTGCAGTGCATTGCCATCTTGAGTCGTTGCAAAGATGTTCCTTATTTCAGTATGGTTAATAAACGAAGGAAGGCGGTACAATTCTTCGGTCGTCCCTTTTAAAGCTAATGGGCAAAAGCTCACCTTTAGTTTCCTGACGAATAGATGAAAAAAATATAAGAGTATAGTTTTCTTAAGGTTGTGCTATCAAAGTTAAGTCGAACAATCACATGGAAAATTACGGTAGGTGTCTATCCACACTATCCACCTCAAAGAATGGAGTTTTGTTGTAAACAACGTACAAAAAAAAACTGAAAACTGCAACTGAAATTTTTTTGGACGAATCAGCTAAGTGTTCTGAAATGCGCCCGTCCCACAGTTTAATTAATTTAAGTCCAGGATGAATCCAGTGACACATAGAACTTATTGAGACTCAAATTCTCTATTCGCCCAACGACTACAGGGTCGTGGTCGACGTGCAGTGGCAACTACGGGGGACAGACGGTCTAAATACTCTATTAGACTGCGGATCGTGGCACACGATCTGTACCTCAGTGCAAAATTAGACCAAGTCCATTCAATGATTGCAACTTCTTATTTCAAATCCGAATTTACAAAATGGTATACAGGCTCGACGGATGGCAGTGCTGATTTTATGCCTTCTGCCAGCAAGTTTATTTTGTTAACAAAGCAACGTTGGCTTGCAGAGGACATTAATTTCTTACTAACAACTAGTTAGCACCAACACTTCCTAGTGCTTTAAACACTTCCTAGAGACGATTACGGTCAGAAGAAGCTAGTGCAAAGAATCTTGTTTATGAGTTACAACCGGTTACTAAGTGTAATAGAACGGTTTTTAGGGGTTTGATTTTCTCACTTTCCTAAAAATACTTTAACTTTTCCATTCGCAGAATTCAAACATTTAAGTTGGTACCAAATTCGATTTTATCAAAAAACAAGTTGAAGTTTAAATTTTCTTTTTATTGCGCAAGTCAAAAATAAACAAATGAAACAAAGGGAATAAAAAGGCTTGCGAGAGCATGAAATAGGCATTCAAAATTTGTATTTGGATCAAAAAACATCTAAATAAAATAAGGAATTAAATTTCTCAACCTTTTATTATTCTTCGGTAAAAACCGACCGTTACACTAAGATTCATCGTCGGTCATATCTCCTGCCTTGGCAGATTAAAGGAATTCTCTCACTCCATCATCTTGATCGATGTGTGGTGGTAGACTCTCCTGTGTCTGGGATTTTGCTGATCACACGTCTAATCCTTTACAGACGTGAGCCTTTAGTTTGGCTGCTTATTGGCCATCTATAGGTGGCTCCGTCTCTAAAAAGTTCATATTTGTCCCAGTACTTAGCCTGGAATCAACTACGGTACTCGATTCTGTTAACTTCCTGATTACGTCAATCCACCGGATTGGGGATCTACCCTTTCCCTCTTTGTTCCCCCAACGATTTTTCCTTTAACGATTTTCCCTGTGCATCAAATTCCTTTAAGTTGCCAAGGCAGGAGATATGACCGACGATGAATTTTAGTAACCGATCGTAACTCATAAACAAGATTCTTTGCACGGTATATCTATATCTATATCTTCAATGCCCTTCGCCTAACTTCAATCGATTGGCACTGCGACGTGGAGCGTCATTATCCGAACCAGAAAGTGAAACCGATCAAAATTGCTCCGACATGCCATGGTCTGGTATTGGTAAACTAATATGATCCGATTTTTCCCCAATGGCGACTCTTCATCTTAATTTTACATCAGACATTCTCTTAAAACATCTAGAATTACCAGCGCACAAAGACAATCTGACCATCTATGTTCCCATTCACCATTTGATAGATAAACTTCAGTCTCAGGAGACGCTATACATCGCATACAAACACATCAAGATCACGGACATTTCATCCGAGTCAATGGCAATAGCATAACATCCGTTGTATTCATCAATATCATTTCCACCTTTGATATTCTTCTGACTGTAAGCGTCTCTAGGAAGTGTTCAGAGCACCTGTTGGTGCTAACTAGTTGTTGGTAAGAAAACTTGAAAATGATCGGAGATACGATATATTGACCATTCCTATTTCGGAGGCTTAACAAAGCAATTGAAAGAAAAACTCCACAATTATATTTGAAGGATCCATTCCCATCAGCAGAGATGTATACGGTCTTTTTGATCAGCCAAAAAAATTCTCCTTTCTAAAACCTGTATATGCAATGAAATAAAATGAATCCGATTAAACTTGAACCCCTCTTCACTTTGTAAAAATAACAATTTAATAGATTCCCAAACTTTTTTTTTCCTCCCACGCTTTCCATAACCGCAAATGATAAAGCTCTGCGATTAATTAAATCGAAGGAGCACCAGTTGATTAAAAATTCAAAGTTGGAGATGATTGGACGGCTACGATAAACTGAAATAAATTAGTTGCGGCGGAAGTTTAAATTGATCTTAAGTAAAAGTCAATACGTGCAATTTGTATTCGCAAGGGGATATTATGAAACGAAAACCTCAACGCAGCCTTTCACAAAGGCTATAACATTTCTTCATTCAACAACTTTATGGATTTAGGAGAAAAGCATCTTGGTGTATGGTCCATGCTGTCACAGAATCGGATTGAAAAACGTAAGCCTTTTCTTTTTTTTTTTTTTCAACTTTCCATTTTTATTTTATCTATGTAAATAATGAATCTCTAGTTGCGTTATTGTAAAATCCCTTTTAGGTTAACATTATCCCTTCTTTTAAAATTTTCATCGTGCAGGTGAGCCGCACTAAGCCTTTTGACGCGTTTCCTTCATCAATAATGAAAGAGCATAATAATCTCTCTCTCTCACTTTTATCTCCTTCGTCTCTCTCCTTTTTTGATTTTAAGATTTTACCTTCAAAGTGCCATTCCAGTCCTGAATCCATGGCAACCCTACCAATGCGAAGGGAGGCCCCACTTCATCTTCCTCAACTCGAATTAAATGGTAATGAGTTGGATCCGAGCCGGTTCATGTAAGACATGATGCCATCTCTAGTCGAGATCAGATGACCCATTATTGTAATCTCTTCAATTTTAATGTGTTTACTGCTGTTACGTTTCCTTAGGTTTCTCTTTCGGAAAGGTGGGAGGGAGGGGGGGGGGATAAGGAAGAAAAAAAATTGTCATTTTCCGGGTCGAAAAGAGGATTTTTTTTTCCTCTTCTCTTTTTTTTTGTACCTTTTCAAGAGTATTATAATGAGCATGAGTTCGTATAAAAGCTAACTAACGAGTTCTTTTTTTATTAAAACCTAATTTTTTTC
This sequence comes from Liposcelis bostrychophila, assembly GCA_037577465.1. Taxonomy (NCBI): domain Eukaryota; kingdom Metazoa; phylum Arthropoda; class Insecta; order Psocodea; family Liposcelididae; genus Liposcelis; species Liposcelis bostrychophila. The sequence continues at coordinate 19,902,263 of CM075207.1, forward strand.
AAAGCTGAGCACTCGAAAAAAAAAAAAAAAAACGGGGGAGGAAAAATCTTTGGAAACTTTTTTTTGATATATTATATTAACAAAAAACCTTTTGTGCCTGTATGATGTTGCGAAATTATTACGAAAAAAAGGACGGGAGGGGGAAAAAAAACTGTTGTGTTATAATAAGCGGAATTAATTGATCTCGTCGTTTCATATGACAGCGTCATAATCTGAGAACCATTAATAGTCCATCAAACGGAAAAGGAAAACAATATCAAACAAGAACTCCCCAGGAAAAAGGTGGGAGCACCGGGTGGAGGGAGGGAGGGTTGAATGACCAAGTCCTGGGATTACCTTGTCAAACTGTTTCCTGTTTTAGTTTCGACAGGATTTAGGCAACCGTGAAATTTTATCATAGGCAGGAGAAAATTTTCGCTTCGCTTATATTAATTATTTGTTTTGATCGCCGACAGATTAAAAACAACAACCATTTTTTTTTTTCTTCCCTCCCGTTCTCTTATAAAGCTGTATAAAAATGATAAAAATTAAATGTTGAAGAAAAAAGAAAAAAAAAAAAAAAAAAAAAAAAAAAAAGGTTGGAAGATAAGAAGGGTATGAGAAAGCGTTAAATCGGGGTGCCAAGCGATAAGGCGGTAATCAGATAATGGACTTTAATCCCTTAGCTGAAACTGTCTTTTCCGTAAAAGACCGAAGGCCGTTTCGCTATCAAAATATCCTGTTTTTCTTTTCATTTTGCTTTTAAGCGGGACGTTTAGCTACTTCAGGAAAAAAAAAACACATTTACCCGTTTTCTTGTCAGGAGAGACTTCTTTTTTTTTTTTACAATGTCTGACGAGAGAAATGATCTGCTTAGCGTCAGCCTTGACCCGCATTTCTGGATGAATTACAGGGCAGACGAAGAATGAGGAAGGAATGCATCTTCAGTCTGTTCCATTTAACATTTAAAAGAAATAAAAAGATTAGTGTTTTATTTCCCCCAAAGCAGAAAAAGACTTTCGAGCGAAAAATGCAACATTTTCAGTTTATTTTACACAATTTCGACCCGGCGTTGGGATGACTGTGTTACAATTTTACCGGTTTAAATTGTTTTCTAAGTTGAGAATAACTGTTTGGCGAAAATTTAAATCGACCTTTCTAAAATTTACAACTCCTACCCTTATAATTCGTGATAGCTGCGAGGTGGCTAAGATTCAAACTGGTGGATACTGTAGTTTCGTGTGTAATTTCAAAGGTGAGCAAGGGATCTAAAAGGTCGTCAGAGAACAGGACTTTTCCAGGTTATACATGGACTAGGTACTTTATGACGCACTCCACACATTTACGCAAGGAACGCTTGTCGCCATTTTAAGAAAAATGGGGTGGTGAAGGAATGATTTTGCCGGTATTAAATCTCCGTAAAACAAGTCCACAAGGTTTTGCGAAGATTGCATAGGGAGAGAGAAGTTTTGCAAATGGCAAAACGATGAAAGTATGAATACTTTGGTCATAAATATGAGCTTCTAAAGACGACCATTCAGGGACATATAGAAGGAAAAAAGAGAATAGGCCGGAAGAGCCTATCGTGGCTGCGTAATTTAAGAGCTTGGACCGGTTTAAGCGTCGAGGAGCTCTTCAGAATTGCCCCCGACAGAAACGAATACAAAAGTCTCATTGATGGTCGCCTACGCCTGGACACGGGTACGGCACCGAAAGAAGAAGAAGAAGAAGAAGAAGAAGAAGAAAACAAGTCGACTTTTTGACGCTGAGGAAGATGTAAAGATAAGCCAAGAATTGTCCAAATAACAGTGCAGAATATTTAAATATATTCGGCTTTTCAGGTCGAATGCAAAGAAAGCCCTGAAATTATGTACTTTTTTTCAATTCCGCAATTTTTTTTTTTTTTTTTTTTTTTTTTTTGGTAACTTTGGTTGTATCAAAGGGTTACATCTTTAAAGTCCAGAATTAGCACCAGAAAAATTTAATTCCCCAGTAATTTTAAGGATTCCCGGAAAATTAAATTTTTCCGGGAATTTAGATTTCCGGAGTTGAAAAAATGTCGGGATTTAGGAATCTCTTGTCGTTAGCTCACTAAAATATTCATTATACACAAATCTAAGCAAATCTTTACTTATCAGCAATGAGGCACAGTTCTCCAATGTTGATCAGGCCACTAGTAACTTTTTTATATTTCATAGAACCTCCTAATTTCTCAGTATTTGAAATTCCCGGAAAAGGTAATTTGCAGTTAAAAAAAAAATCATTTTAGGAAGGGGAAAATTACTTTTATTTAATTGCAAGAGAATTAGTAAATTCAAATTCTTGGGTATGGAACAAATTTTTATAAATCATTTTATTTCTGAACCCATTTTAGGGTTTTAAAAATCCAGGTAATCCATTTCCAAAAATTAAATTAAGTTTTCAAAAATTCAGGAAGTTAAGAAAAAAAAAAAAAATTCCCGAATGATTTAATTTAATTCTTGAAAAAACGTACCGTGACGGGAAAGGACAAATATTGCACTTTTGGCAATAAGAAAGGCTAAAAACAAAAAGTGATTGATTTTCTCTTAAGGAGAGGAATATCGTTCTTTCCCTTCGAAACCTCGAATCCACCACACAAAAAAAAAAAAAATTGCATCCTTAATTAATTAGAAGCTGCTAACAAAATAAAACGTAACGGGAGGACAAATCATTCACTTTTTAGACCTAACGAAAAAGGCTTAAAAATAATTTTTATTTATTTAAAAAAAAAAAGGGATACCTAACACTCTTTACCTTCTGAAGCGCAAAATCCACTGAAAAAAAAATTTTTTTCAGTGTGTATTTGATAAGATATTAAGCAATATTACCTAAAAATAAAAATGTTCGTTTTTTCAAGAACTACCCAAATAACAAAAAAACCACTATTACACTGTTTCGGGAATTTTATATTTTTCTGGAAAACTTCTTCCCGGAAATTCGAAATATACATTTTGTCAATTTTAAATTCCTGGAGCTTACTTTAACAGCCATCACACACAGCTTAAAAGTACTTCCTACACTTTACCCTTCAAAGCAATACCAAAAGCAAAGCTTTCTTCATCAAAAAGTCAAGAAACCGAAAAAAGCTCGAAATTAAACGAAAGTAGCAAACTCCCACTTTTTATGGCGATTTATTAAAAGGAGTTTCAGTTTGCTTCCATCAAAATCGATCTGGTTCGTATTTATTTTAAGACAGATTGAAACTTGCACTCAAAAAATCCCGAACATATGATCGCTAAAACCAAAATAATGAAATAAAAAAATCCACCGCAAAATAAAAGGAAGACATTAAAATTAATTGAGTAAACCGATCCCCTGTATCAACAACCAACTTTTAGCGTAACGCAATGACCGTCGATAGCAGATTCGACTCCACTGGAGTCGGATGTGAGTTTATTTTGAAACTGCAGGGATATGAACTTTAAAAAAAAAAAAACGCAGATAATGTAATTCAAATTTTTTTCCTTTTACTTTTTGATCATTTCTAAAAACGTCAAAAACTTTCACCATAAAATTTAATATAAATTTCAACCTGCTGAAAACAATAGGAAAAACATCAGAGGAAAATTTGTTTTATTTTATTTTATTTTATACTAATTCCCAAAGCAACTTGCTCGATGTCGAGATGTTGCTGTTGTCGTTTGTTGTTATCGCTTTCGGTGAGAGGTGGAAAAGCCCCCCCCCCCCCCCCCCCCGCTTTATCAATAAATAATTACATAAAGTTTTGATAAATTTTAATTTGGGTAATTAATCATCAATTATTATATGAAAATGATTAGTGTTGTGAAAAAAGGTTGAATGGCAACGCGGGATGAAACTATGAGTTAAGTAACAACAACCATAAATCATAGCATTACGACATCTAACTCTAATTAAGGGTGTAACTCATCTGTCTTTCATCTTGCAGCTTTTAGATTAACACAGCAGCAGAGCATTCCAGGGGTAGCCAGCAATTTTCACACCTCCCCCCCCCCCCTCTCCCGGAGTTTAGTTATTTATATTTTTTTGCAATCTCATTTCGTATGCGTCGACGTTTTGGAAAACAAAAACGAGGCCTTTTTATAACTTCCTTTGGAAATTATTAACGGGATAAAAATAAAAAATAACAGTACGCTAAACGAAAGAAGCGGAGAAAACGATTGTACTAAAATAAACAGTGCAATAAAAAATATGTCCTCTTTTTTTTTTTTAATAAATAATTGTTTGAAGAAAGTAAAAATAGTCGGATCTTAATTTTTTTTGTGACTTGCAGCAACTCTCATCGATTTCACTTTGTTTTTATTTTTTCTTGGTTTTGAGCTTGCATTGGTACGTTAGGTACGTTCAATTTTCTTTTTTAAATCAAAATAGAAAAATAAAAAAATTCAATTTTGATTTAAATTGATGTACAAAAGTCAGAGGAAGAAAAAACAATTTTAAAATTGTACAAAAGTCAGAGGAAAAAACAATTTTACATTTAAATCGTACAGAAGCCAGAGGAAAAAAAATTAATTTTTAAATCGTTCAAAAGTCAAGGGAAGAGAAATTAATCTTTAAATTATTACAAAAGTCAGTGGAAAACATTTAATTTTTTAATGCCGCTTCTCCATTATGGCTCAAAAGGGTCAGTATCAGAACCCCGAAGTTCAAATCCCCGAAAACGGTTTCGGGGATTTGAACTTCGGGGTTTTGCGAATCGACTTTGGACATATTTAAAATATATTTATTATTAATTTAAAATTATTTTTCAAAATCTCCAACACCCAAAACCCCGAAGTTTTCGGGGTTCTGCACTGTAAAGTTTTATTTATTTATTTATTTATTTATTTTTTTTTTTATTTTTTATTTATTTAAGCTAAAGCTAACACAACAGTGTGTAAATACCAATTACAGTATTAGCTGAAGACATAAAAACATAATTTTAGACATGATAGAGTGGTTTTAGACATAATCGGTTTGAAAAAAGAGACGACAGACGATTTAAAAGTAGCCAGCGACATAAGAACAAATCTAGGTTCATAAGTTCACAAATTGATTATATAACTGAGAAGTTTGGCAGAAGTTTAGGAAAAAGGTGTTGTCGATTCAAAAAGTTGTTTGTTTCTTGTAATTTTGACGGGAATTCGGAAATTGAACAAAGAAACGATTGAGGGACAATCAACTAAGTTGTTAAATACACGGTAAAGAAAAACAAAATCAGCCACATCACGGCGACACTCTAGTGGTATAAGGCCAAACTCTCTCAGTATGTCTGCTGACCTAACAGGATGTCGACTGTAGTGTGGATAGACACCATGTTTGCGGAAATAGACATAGCGCAAGAAACGCCTCTGAACTTTTTCAATGCTTTCAAAGTCTCCAGATTGTGTGGCTTGAGATCTATGCCAAACAACACTAGTGTATTCAAGTTTTGAGCGAACTAACCGATTATGTCTAAAACCACTCTATCATGTCTAAAATTATGTTTTTATGTCTTTCAGCTAATACTGTAATTGGTATTTACACACTGTTGTGTTAGCTTTAGCTTAAATAAATAAAAAATAAAAAAAAAAAAAAATAAATAAATAAATAAATAAAACTTTACAGTGCAGAACCCCGAAAACTTTCGGGGTTTTGGGTGTTGGAGATTTTGAAAAAAAATTTTAAAATTAATTAATAAATATATTTTTAAAATTGTCCAAAGTCGATTCGCAAAACCCCGAAGTTCAAATCCCCGAAAACGGTTTCGGGGATTTGAACTTCGGGGTTATGATATGTTCCCGCTCAAAATTAATTTTCTAGAATTAATTTTCAAAATTTCCGGAAGTACTGTGCTTTTGTTATTGTATGGATTTCTAACCCTAGATTTAAAAATGGAGTCGGCCATTTTTATTACATTGCATTTTTTGTATTTTTAATCCATGGTCGAAAATTCATAGAATAACTAAAGCACAGTACTTCCGGAAATTTTGAAAATTAATTCTAGAAAATTAATTTTGAGCCATAATGGAGAAGCAGCATAAATTCACAAAAGTCAGAGGAAAATTTTTTTTTAAATTGTACAAGCCAGTTAAAACAAAAAATTAATTTTTAAATAGTACAAAAGTCAAAGGAAAAAATTTTTACTTTTTAATTAGACAAAAGCCAGAGGAAAAAAATTTAATTTTTAAATCGTTCAAAAGTCAAGGGAAGAGAAACCTTTAAATTGTACAAAAGCCAGAGGAAAATTTTACTTTTAAATTGTACAAAAGTCAGAGGAAAAAAAAATTTTTTTAATTGTACAAAAGTCAGAAGAAAAAAATTTTTTTAAAATTTGAACAAAAGCCAGAGGAAGAAATTTAAAAATAAAAGATAGTAATTCACTTCGGTTACGATGACAAAACCGTGAAAACCATTCGATAGGGAGGCCAAATGGAAAATTAAGGTAATAAAACGTGCGAAAAAAAAGAGACCCGAAAAAAAAACAATGAAAAAAAAAAAAAAAAGAAAGAAAAGAATGCTGCGGTTGGAAAAATTTTTCCGTCGTAAAGAACCCGTTCCTTCTTGCCTAGACAGGAAGTGCTTATAACTAGACATAACGACTTTACAGGCTGCTTTCTTTCTTCCGTTCGACCGTCGCATCAGATATTCCATTTTGGTCATTCACAGAAGCGGTATTTTCTTTTCGCATAATGAGTCAGCAAAAAAAAAAAAAAAAAAAAAAAAAAAAAAAAATGCCGAAAAATTTTTTTCTTTTTTTTTTCTTTTTCCGGATTGGAACGTTACAAAGCAAAATTCCAAAAAAAAACTTGTCTGCCTTTAATTTTCCGGGCTGTTATTTTCCGGAGATTTCAATCACACACACGTAAAGGTAAAACAAGCTTTCGGTGAAGGTAAGGGAAGAGAATTGAAGATCGAGGTTGTAGAATATGTGCAAAGAAAACCACGAGTTGCTTTGTTTCGATGTCTTGTATCGAAAACACACCGCCTTCTGTCACCGCGCTAAACGTGTTTCCTGGTTAGGAAATTAAGTTTTGAAGCTGTTCCCTCGAATAATTTCCTGTTTGCGGCCGAAATAAAATGACTCTGTAACCAAACGTAAACTCTATCGGTTACAGAACTTTATGGGCCTTCTCGCCTTTTCATGAAGGGGGGGATTTTCACATCCCCCTTTTTCAATAGTTGAATTCCTTCCACACCACCACCTAATTCCGGTGTAAAATATTTGTTTTTCCTATTATTCATTTATCAAAATATTAATATTCATCAGCATTTAATTTTTTTTTTCTTCTTCTTAAAGAAAATAGGTAGCATAGAAAAAAAAAACAATCTACGGAAAAATCGAACAGAATCCCGAAAAAAGAAAAACTTTCCCTCAGGGCTGACGTTTAAAAAGCGGAAATGGAATTCGAAGTAACAGAGAGCTTCCGCTGGAAACGATTCCTATGAAACAAAATTATAGATATATATGTCGCAGTGAGTTTGATATAAAAGCGTTGTCATTTTACTTTGAGTTGTCTTTCTATTTATACATAGAAAATTGAAAAACATTTTCAATTTTGTTTATCTAAGCGTTAACTATCGTGTAGAATAAGAAAAGTGTGCGGGGGAGTACGAGGATGAGCCGCGAGGAAAATCATGTGACGTTTCCTTTAGCTACGGGAGTCCGAACGGCGGATGTTCAAGTTAAATCATTATGAGAGGATTACGGTAGTAAATTAAAATTATTAACCGGTGCATGGCTATTATACACTTCGCTGTGGCGCCGAAATGAAAAAGAGAGCCGCAAACGAACCTAAAGTTCAAACGAATCTTTTCGTTTTTTGAGGAAGCCAAAGCGTCAGACAAACATGTTATTCAAACATTACGTCAGCATGAAATTGATAAATTTTGACCCCTTCCCCTTATTGGGTAACAATTCTACCCATTTTTTAAATAAAAAATATTTCCGAAAAATTCTTTTATTTACATAACAATCAAATGGACAAAATGGCGTGTAGACTAGGGTGGATCGAAAATCAAAAATTTTGGATTTTCAAAATGCTTGATAGCGCAATCGCTGCGTTTTATCATTTTTAGACATTTTTTCCTTTTTGAAATTTTTTTAAAATGGCTTCTTGAGGTTTCGCAAGAGGGCCAAAGATTTGGAAAACTCCATAAGGGATGAAAATTCGACTTTTGGATTTTTGTGGAAAAAAGTATCGTTCTCTATCGGGTTTTTAACGGAGATTTCAAAAGTGAAATCGGTTTGCGTCTAACTATTTTTGCTCTTGAAATACAGGCCAAATATGGCCTAAAAATGGCAAAAATCTGAAATTCCAATATTTTTATGGCATTTTTTTACAATATCTCAGGAAAAAAAAATAGTTAGACGCAAACCGATTTCATTCTTGAATTTCCGTTAAAAATCCGATAGGGAACGATACTTTTTTCACAAAAATCCAAAAGTCGAATTTTCATCCCTTATGGAGTTTTCCAAATCTTTGGCCCTCTTGCAAAACCTCAAGACGCCATTTTAAAAAAATTTCAAAAAGGAAAAAATTTTTACAAATGATAAAACGCAGCGATTGCGCTATCAAGCATTTTGAAAATCCAAAATTTTTGATTTTCGACCCACCCTAGTGAAGACATTTCGGACATCTTTTTGATTTTTGACCATTTACGGAAATTTTTAAAAAAAGCATTAAAATCTTAAATTAACATCACTTAAAATGTAAGTCGGAAACATGAAATTCATTAATATGTAAGTAAATGAGTGGAATTTCAATTTTTTTTATGTGCCTTTTCTTGAAAATAAATAATCGAAAAAAATCCGCAAAATATAGTCAGTCTTCTACCAGCGTAAATCGTACGCTTATAATTTTTTTTTTTTTCAACTGAAAAATACCAGGAGCGATAGACAAAAAGAAAAAGACGAAAAAAAGAAAATGACAAAAAGAGAACCGCTAGACGTATACTTATTATTACAGAAAAAGAAAAATCGTTCAAACCGACTGAAAATGCCTCCGCAACAATGAAACTCTCTCCTCGGTGTCAAATTCTTTATTTTTAAAAAGGTAGAGTTTGTTTGATCATTTGTTAAAGGAAGTAATGTAAGTGATAGAGCTTGTGAAGGAGTCAGTCATCCCTCTCTGCAAACACTTACTACCCCGCTTCCTATTTCGCGTTTCCTTCGAGTGGTCCGCGCCAGCTGTTTAGTTTAGTTTTGCTCCCCATAAGCTAAAATTCATGGTTAACGTAGTAAACGTTCACTTTAAAGAGGAAAAAAAAAAAAAACTTTCCATCTGAGATTAAAAGTACGAAAACGCGAAAGAGGGAAAAAAATGTCTCCCACTAAAAACTTCGAGGGAGGAAAAAAAAAAAATAAAAAATAAAAACTTTTAAAATCTTTTAAAATAATTTTTAACGTGTTTTGAAAATATTTCAAATAATTTTCGCGCAAAAGAAGTCGGGGAAAACAAAGTTGGAAAATGTGATTATTTTTTCATTCGGTTTATGAATATGCTGTTGGCTGTCGGCTTGTGACACTGAGAAGTCTCTTATCTTGATGCTGTATAAATCTCCTAATACTTCTTTTCTTTCTTCTCTCCCGACTTTTTTTTTTTTTTATGTTCTTCAATCCCATGAAGAGCTTTTTATTTGATTCGATTTTAGAACTTTTCAGTCTTTCTAATGTTGTTTATCGTGCCATTTTTTTTTTTTTTTTTTAATGGCGGGGATGAATAATTTTGTTAATATGAGAGAAAAAAAAACAAGGAAAAGTTTCGATAAGAGCGGTCCTTACTTTTTTCCCTCTTTAAAAAATAAAAAAAAATAAAAACGGATTCAAGATAAGCCCCGTATTACTTTTAAAAGTGCCCCCATGTACTTTTCCTCCTATCTCTTTTTAAAACTCTAAGCACAAAAATGAGAAAAAAAAAAATTTTAAAACGCGAAATTTTCTTCCTATTTTTTTTTTTTTTTTTTTTTTTTTTTTTTTTTTTTTTTTTTTTTTTTTTTTTACAGTCGAATTATTTATTTAACAAAAATTCGTTCGGGGGTGAAAAAAAAAAAGAAAGAAAATATATATATCGATACAAAAGATAACACTCGATCATCGCCGTTTTGTCTGCGTCATTTAAAAAAAAGATATAACAGGAGCAGGAAAGCTCATTTATCTTAGCAGAAGTGACGTAAACGACAAAATCCGTCAATGCTTTCAATAAATAATCTCCCTCACACTGCGGGTCTTTCTGTTCATGACTGAAACGATCGAAAAGGAAGAAAATCGTATGTCCAAAAAAAAAAAAAAGAGGAAAAACTACGGCAACTTAGATCATGGTTTATGCAACTCCGAAAATAGACATCAATTTCATTAATTCCATGACGTGAGCCATACTAAAGTTCACTGAGCAGAAATGACAGAAAGCAGAAGACAAAAGCTTTTTTTTTTTTTTTTTTAACGTTGAAATGTATACGTCGTCGTCTTCGGATATCGGGATCAGTGCACTTTATATATATATATATTTTTCTTTTTTTCACTTTACTTTTATTTAAACAGGAAACGTAATTCCATAAATCATTTGGAATTTCATCTTCCGCAAGTTTATTATAAAGTAAAGTAAAGTTGAGGTAATATGTCCTCCGGAAGTCATTGGGAACGCTCGTGTGCTACACCTGAGAACTCGTACAACTGTCAACTAAATTGTATTAAAAGAGGGAAAGTTACACGAAAGTGCTAAATGTTCTTGATACAAATATATTCATACCCTCAAGAGAAAGCGGCGGGAATATATTCGGAATTCTGAATGTTGCTAATTTAATTCAAAATCATAATCAAAAGATTCCTTTCTTGTGCTTGTTTAACTCCAAAAAAATATTTTTTTTTCTTCCTCAAAGTAGCGAAGTTATTGCTATTGCCAGTGGGACGATGAATAATGGCGTGCATTTCATTAATTTTTAGTTAATGGTCAGGATCCGTCAAAAAAAAAAAAAAATGGTTCACTCCCTCCGGGCAAATTTTGGTTTTTTAACATCACTGAAAGAGCTTTCTAATTTTTTTTCAGATTTTTAAAAAAACTTTTGGAGGCGCTAGTGCCGCACAGTGGTCGCCAGTCAAGAGAAAAGCGGACATAATTCTCATTTCAAGCGTAGGTAAAAACTGTAAAAATGATCTGAGAGTCAAAAACTTTGGTTTCCTGTGTAGTTTAAAATCACTTGCCCATATTGAAAAATTCAAAATGGTGGATCTAATACGGCGGAGGATATTTCGAATTTTGCGTTGATTTTCTTGAAACTGTATGTCTAGGGGTTTTGGGGTAGCTGAATACAAATCTGATGCCAGTTTCTTCAAATTCAAGATGGCGTAGTTAATATGTCAATTTTTTTTCGCCCTTGCAGAAGTTTACCGATGTTCGTAAAAATTAAAATATACGGGTTTTTGAGGTGGTTGGTTTCCAACCCTTCAGCGTTGTTTTTCGAATTCCGTGCATTAGATAGATCTATTAGAACGAAACACCGCTCATAATGGCTTAAAATATTTATATTTGAAACAATATGACGGATTCCAAATCAGCGACCTCGAAAACCCCTACTTACACATTTTTATATCGGTAAACTTGACCAAGTGCGGATAAAAGACTTCTAAACAACTGATATCAGATTCGTATTCAGCTACTCCGAAAACCCCTAGATATACAGTTTTATGAAAATCAACGCAAAATTCGAAATTTCATCCGGCATACTAGATCCGCCATTTTGAATTTTTCAATACGAGAAAGAAAAAATGTCTACCTTCTTTTCTCCGACGGAAAAATATGTTCCTAGGCTATTTTTTTTGCGTACTTTCACGTGGTGATAGCGAAATTTTGGTCCAGCCGGGTCTTGTCAGTGAAAAAATGTTTTTGTGATTCTTATGATTTTGGCCATTAAATTTGGCCGCTTTCTACCTTCGGCGTCGAAAGCAAAATACATGATTTTGGGCCAATTTTTAGCTTACTTTCACATGGTGAAAACGAAATTTGGGTCGAGCGTGGTCTTCGCGGCAAAACAATTTTTTTTAGTTTTTGGCCATTTTATGTCCACTTTGGCCTTTGGGGAAAAAAACCGAAAAAATACGTATCTAGACCAGTTTTTTGAGTACTCTCCCGTGGTGATAGCGAAATTTGTGTGCAGCAAGCGTCATCTTCGCAGCGAAAAATTTTTTTTCAAACTTTTGGCCATTTTTTTGGCCACTTTCTTGTTGAATGAAAAATTTATAAACACATGTACTTAGGCCAATTGTTGACGGAATTTTCGGATGTCATAGCGGAATTTTGGTCCGGCGACACTAACATGAAGGAAATAATTTTTTTTCTCTTTAAATGGCCATTTTGGCCACTTGGCCATTTTTAAAAAAAATAACAATTATGTCCTTAAATAGCCCTTGGAAAGAGCATTTTTGGTTTTTTTTTTTTTGGTTCTTCAATCGTACAACCCATTCTCTGCCAAAAAAATAAAAACTGAATCAGTACTCCCATCCCCCGCCTCGAAAACGGCTTTTATTTCGACCCTAATATCCCAGATGGACCTTTTTATCCCGTAGATATCTAAACATAGCTAAAAAATTAGCGAAGTAATAGATATCTATCAAATGGTTAATAGATGGCTAATAAACAGACTAATTATTTTTATAATTTTTTTCAAAACCAGACTATAGACATCTAATAGTTAAGTAATTGGTTGATGTGACGCAGACGTGCAGAATTATATATAATTTATATATAAATTATATATAAATTATATATAATTTATATATAATTATATATATTTTATATATAAATTATATATAACCATGTATAATTTATATATAATTATATATAATTTATATATAATCATATCTATCTACCTATATAATAAAACCCCTCCGTTTGTCCGCGTTTGTCCGCAGACAAGCTAATTTGAACGAATTTGACGAAAAAATACATAAAGTTTAGTTGCCTAAAAAATGTAGCATTTTTGTCGACAGACAAAAAAGAAGAAAAAGAAAATAGTTAGGATCATCAGATCAGATAAAAAAAAGTTTGACGAATTTGACGAAAAAATTGATAAAAAGTTTTAGTTGCCTAAAAAATGTACCATTTTTGTCCACAGACAAAAAAAAAAAAAAAAAATAGTCGCATTAGACAAAAAAAATTGTGACGAATAAAAGGGGTAGTTTCCCTGTCTGTACGCAGGAATTTTTTTTCTATATTTTTTTTCTATTCCAAAACCCGTTTGGTAATATTCCAAAAAAAAAATTGTTAAAATTCCAAAAAAAAGTGGTCAAATTTAAAAAATTATTTATGGTAATATTTCGAAAAAAAGTTAGTAAAATCCGAAAAAAGAGGTGATAAAATTCCAAAAATTATTTGGTAAGATTTCGAAAAAAATAATTGGTAAAATTGCAAAAAAATATTACCAAGGGCCGACGGGAAAAACAGTCGACATAGAAAAGAGTCGAAAAAGTCTCTGGACCATTTTCCATTTCGGCCCTTTTCATAAACTCCGAGGAAAAACGTAAACAGCGAATAACTTTTGACATTGGGTGATCCAAACGGAATGCGTATCTAAGTTTCGAGTAACTTCTCTAACTTTTTAAAACGTTTTTCGAAATGAACCACCCTAATGGTGTACACAGTCACATATATTCGCATTCTTAAAATGCAAAAGAAATAAAAATGCGGGATCTAAAAAACAGACGGTAAAAATTTCAAAAAAATTAAACTTTTTTTTTTGGGCGGAAAAAAATGAAGTATTTAACGTTTTTGCGTTTTTCTACATTACTTTAGGCTAGACGCGAAGGGGCCGCGAAGCGGCCCCGAAGCGGCTAGTATAATTATATATAAGTAAATTTTATCTATAATTTTAAATTTTTTTGTGTTCCCAAAATTGATATGTATAATTATATATAATTATATATAATTATATATAAACTGGTCTCACAAAAGAGTTGGAATTTAATAGCGGTAACAAAAAATTATATATAAATTATATATCATTTATGTATAATTTTTCTTCGAGCTGAAAGGTATAAAGTGCAGTGCCAGGGGTCCGAAGCTTGGTAAACTTGACCGACGCCGATGAGCATCGGCGTCGGATTCTTTTTTTACAGTCGAAATGGCATCGGCGTCGGCATCGGCATCGCAAAATTGATAGTGCCAGCATCGGCGTCAGTGTCGGCATCGGCGTCGACGCCGGCATCGGTGCCGACATTGACTTTATCACCGGCATCGGCAGTGGCGTCGGCGTCGGCTTCGCACCCTTGTTATACAAACACTGATGGCTTGATGATTCATAAAAATGACATTTTAAGAAACATATAGAATAACTCTGATTTTTATCCTCAAAATCGGAATCCGATGCCGGCATCGGATGTAATCGATGCTTGGTAGCTTCGGCGCTAGCATCGGATGGCCGATGCTGGCATCGGCATCGGCACCGGGAGTTAAACAGATATAATGGCATCGGCTTCGGCGTCGGCATCGACCCGAGACTTTAGCTGGCCACGGCCGGCATCGGCGTCGGCTTCGGACCCCTGTGCAGTCCCCTTCAAAGAGCTAAATCATTTTATTTTTTAGTAAGATTTGAATTTAGCTTTACACGTTTTATGCAAAGGCCTTTTTTAAAATATTAATATTTTTAAGATCTTTTTACGCATCGCCTTTCTGAAGAAAAATTAATTTTTAGTTCATCCAAGAAAAGAATTAACATTTTTTTTAAAAAAAATGTCAGTACTTGTTCTGGAATATTATCTACTGTAGGGGCTGTACAAGTATTACGTAAGAACCTTAGGGAGGGGAGGGGATCCTTCAAATGCTTACGCCAATGTTAAACCTCCATAAGAGGAAGCCTATTTTTGCTTATTGGGGGGGGAGGGAGTCAAAAATCACCAAAATCATGCTTACGTAATACTTGTACAGCCCCTAATTTGAAATTCAAAGTCTCGGCATTGCCTTCTTTATCATTGTTTCCGAATGATTTAAAGGATTTAAAAAATGGAGAAAAACGTAGGGAAGCCCTGGAAGATCAAGTATTTTTATTGAGTGATATGCATAAAAAGTAGTAATTGCTTTTACTTGAAGTAGAACCTTTTACTTCGAAGCAAATACTTTTGCTCGGAAAGCAAATGCTTTTACTCGGAAAGCAAATGCTTCTGCTTTTACTTTTGACCATTTACTAAACACCTTTTACTGGGGATTTCCGACGCAAAATTATTCCGCTAGAGGCGCTGGATGTCTTTAACGGTTTTTAATTTTATTGCATGTCAACAATTAAAACAAAAGAAAGTTATCCAATCAATCTACGAACCGTTAAAGACATCCAGAGCCTCTAGCGGAATAATGTTGCGTCGGAAATCCCCCTTAGAAGTTTTTACTTAACACCTTTTACTTAGGAGCTTTTGCTTAGGACCTTTTACTTAGGAGATTTTGCTTAGGAGGACCTTTTACTAAGCACCTTTTACTTAGGAGCTTATTACTTAGGACCTTTTACTAAGGACCTTTTACTTAAAAACTTTTGCTTAGGACCTTTTACTAGGATACCTTTTATTAAGATATCGTTTTTCTCGTCCTATTATGGTTCTTCGCCCTTCGGGCTCATCACGATGTATTTAGGCTCTTGGCTGAATGAGACAGCGGACCCCGACGAGGAAATCCAAACTTGAATTGACCGGATAGTTTTAAAGACCGATAACATAACACATTCCATATACGCATAAATGCCGATCTGGCTATTTCAATTCAAGTTCGGATTTCCTCGTCGGGGTCCGCTGTCTCATTCAGCCAAGATCCTAAATACATCGTGATGAGCCCGAAGGCGAAGAACCATAATACGACGAGAAAAACCATATTGTAATAAAAAGTTCTTAGTAAAAGTCCTAAGCAAAAGGCTCTAAGCCAAAGGTACTTAGTAAAAGGTCCTAAGCAAAAGGTCCTAAGTGAAAGGTGCTTAATAAATGGTCCCAAGCAAAATGTCCTAAGCAAAAGGTGCAAAGCAAAAGATTCTTAGTAAAAGATCCTAAGCAAAAGTTTTTAAGTAAAAGGTGCTTAGTAAAAGGTCCTAAGTAAAAAGCTCCTAAGTAAAAGGTACTTAGTAAAAGGTCTTAAACAAAAGCTCCTAAGCAAAAGGTCCCAAGCAAAAGTTGCTAAAAAAAAGGTGCTTAGTAAAAGGTTCTAAGTAAAAAGCTCCTGAGTAAAGGGTGCTTAGTAAAATATCCTTAGTAAAATGTCCTAAGTAAAAGGTCCTTAGTAAAAGGTCTTAAGCAAAAGCTCCTAAGTAAAAGGTGTTAAGTAAAAGGTGTTTAGTAAATGGTCAAAAGTAAAAGCAGAAGCATTTGCTTTCCGAGTAAAAGCATTTGCTTTCCGAGCAAAAGTATTTGCTTCGAAGTAAAAGCTTCTACTTCAAGTAAAAGCAATTACTACTTTTTATGCATATCACTCAATAAAAATACTTGATCTTCCAGGGCTTCCCTACGTTTTTCTCCATTTTTTAAATCATTCGGAAACAATGATAAAGAAGGCAATGCCGAGACTTTTGAATTTCAAATTACAGTAGATAACATTCCAGAACAAGTACTGACTTTTTTTTTAAAAAAAGTTAATTCTTTTCCTGGATGAACTAAAAATTAATTTTTCTTCAGAAAGGCGATGCGTAAAAAGATCTTAAAAATATTAATATTTTAAAAAAGGCCGTTGCATAAAACGTGTAAAGCTAAATTCAAATCTTACTAAAAAATAAAATGATTTAGGTCTTTGAAGGGGACTGCACTTTATGCCTTTCAGCTCGAAGAAAAATTATACATAAATGATATATAATTTATATATAATTTATATATAATTTTTTGTTACCGCTATTAAATTCCAACTCTTTTGGGAGACCAGTTTATATATAATATATATAATTATACATATCAATTTTGGGAACGCAAAAAAATTTAAAATTATACATAAAATCTACTTATATATAATTATATATGATTATATATAATTATATATGATTATATATAATTATATATAATTATATATAAATTATACATGGTTATATATAATTTATATATAAAATATATATAATCATATATAAGTTATATATAATTATATATATTTTATATATAATTATATATAATTTATATATATTTATATATAATTATATAATTCTGCACGTCTGCGTCACATCAACCAAATAATTTAATTTTTTTAAAGTTCATAGTTAATTTAAAAATCGTTTATAGTGAGGTAGATATTTTATGTTTGACTGTCCTTAAGTCCATTTTACGTTTACATCCTACTGTCGGACTTTGTTCAGTTGATTTTGACATCTTAATGCGAAACCTATTTTACTTTGAGTCAATATTTTACGTTCAAATGCCTTGAAAATATAAGATCCATATATGGCTTTATGCATAAAAAATAACTTATTAACAATTACATTTCTAAAGTAAGTTTAAGATCGGAAAATAAACTAATAGTAATATCGACAAACCTGCAAATCGCAACATAAAATCAACGAACTGACTTTTATTTGCTTTAACCATACTACAGAAAACCCGAACCGACAGTCTAAAGCCGGTTTTAGTAGCAACCCACTACAAAATGGCTAATTTGAAGTCTAAAAGATAGATTTTAGATATCCATGAATTAGACGTATTGTAGTTGTCTATTAGTGCGGACATTTTCCGGATTATCTGTCTGTTAGATTTCTTCTAGTCATCTAAGAACAATTCGTAGAAGTCTATTAGATATCTAATATCAAAATTAGAAATCTTATAGACATCTCTTAGATGGGAAAGGTCCATCTGGGATTGGGCCTAATTTACCCTCTCTCTTAGGTCCTATCGATGGGTGAAAGTCCAAAAAAAATTTAATTTTGGGGCACAAAGATTTGAAGGTCAGTGAGGTGCTTAAAATTTATGTAAAAAATATAGAATTGGAACTCCGTATCACAAATTTTTCGTAATACACTTTTAGCGATTTTCCTCATAAGAGCCCTATATAAAAAACATTAAAAATGGAGGAGAAAATCAAAAGACCTAGAAGTCACAAAAGGAAACTTCTTTCATATTGGAGCCTATGTTCCCTCTAGGTTTTATTTCGGACTAGACGCAAAACAAAAGGCTTCTACCGTATAACCATATGGTATCTGCCCAAATCACCGATTTTGACGAAACTTTGGGGATATGTTAGGGTACCCTAGAGATCACTTATGGACCATCAACCGAATTTTTTTGCAAGCCCCTTATGGGGGTTTTCAATGGGAGCATTTTTTTCACTTTTTATTTTTTTACTACCGATGGAGCGGCCGATTTGAACGAACTAAAAACGAAAAAAAAGCTCTTTTTATGGCCGATGTAGGCCGTAGGTGCCGTTTTTCGGAAGTAATTTGCCGAGTCGGGGGAACCATTTTTAGAAAAAAAAATTTTTTCTCCGCAATGCGATCGCCGGATCCAAATTTGGACATCACAGGAAGAAAGTACATGAAAAAATACATCTTATACGTATTTTAAACATTTTTTTCAAAGGGAGAAATTGGGCTAAAAAAGGGCCGAAATCTTAAAATTGATTTTCGGCGCCGACCCTTAGCCCGGACCAAAATTTCACTATCATAGGCCGAAAGTACGCCCAAAAGTACCCCTGATACGTATTTTTCCGCATTTTTTTTCGACTGAGAAAAAGGCCCAAAAATGGGCCGAAATCTTGAAAATTGAATTTCGACCGGAAGACCAAGCGTCGCAGAAACGGCGTTATCATAGCATGAAAGTACGCCTAAAATTACCCCAGAAGAGTACTTTTCCGCGTTTTTTCGAGGTTGTGCAAACGGCCGAAAATGAGGCCGAAATATTAAAATTGATTTTTGGCCCCGACCCTTAGCCCGGACCAAAATTTCACTATCATAGGGTAAAAGTACGCCCAAAATTACCCCGGATACGTATTTTTCCGCATTTTTTGCTTTATCGACCGCAGGGAGAATAAAGCATTGTTTTTAGCACAAATTTCAGATTTTCAGTTTTCGATATTTTTACACGTTTTGAAGTCCCCTGATGCCGAAAAAAGCAAAATTTGGATGGTGGCCGTGTGTGTGTATGAATGTATGAATGTATGAATGTATGAATGTATGAATATATGTGCAAAAAAATTTGTCCGTCGAAAAGCAGAAAAACGGAAGAACGGATGTCGATGATTTTTGGTGGGTAGGAACTTCTAATGAAATGTAGGTGCTGATTAGTTTTTGAGCCAAATCGGTTCAGCGATTCGGAAGCAGTGAGTAAAAATGTTGAATTTTCAACTATTTCAAGATATTTTTTGACTATAAATCGTGAACGCAGATACCGATTGAGTCCGATTTTCGTACTGCAGTAGATATTCATCAAGATACGCTACCATTGAAATTTGGTTA
This sequence comes from Liposcelis bostrychophila, assembly GCA_037577465.1. Lineage (NCBI taxonomy): Eukaryota > Metazoa > Arthropoda > Insecta > Psocodea > Liposcelididae > Liposcelis > Liposcelis bostrychophila. The sequence goes on from CM075207.1 coordinate 19,921,586, forward strand.
AATTCTGTTGAGTGGTTCAGAAACGGTGAGCAGGGCTAAAAGTATGGTATAGGCCTAAAAACCGATATCTCCAACTTTTGAAACGTCACGACATGACGTCATCGATTACGTCAACAAAGCGATTTGGATGCTGATTGGCGGGTTCCTCGTGGGAGCTAACGAAAAACTAACCGTATTTTTGAGAATATTTTCGAGGTAGAGGATTCCGAATCTGAAATAATTTTTCCAAAATTCGAATTCCTTATGCCCGTACTGCGGCTTTGGTGGACCTCTGATCAAAAATCTAACCATATTTTTGAGAATATTTTCGGGGTAGAGGATTACGAATCTGAAATAATTTTTCCAAAATTCGAATTCCTTATGCCCGTATTGCGGCTTTGGTGGATTTCTGATCAAATATCTAACCATATTTTTGAGAATATTTTCGGGGTAGAGGATTACGAATTTGAAATAATTTTTCCAAAATTCGAAGTCCTTGTGCCCGTATTGTGGCTTTGGTGGACCTCTGATCAAAAATCTAACTGTATTTTTGAGAATATTTTTGGGGTAGAGGATTCCGAATCTGAAATAATTTTTCCAAAATTCGAATTCCTTACGCCTATACAGCGACTTTGGTGTCTCTAATCAAAAATCTAACCGTATTTTTGAGAATATTTTCGGGGTTGAGGATTCAAAATCCGAAATAATTTTTCAGAAATTCGCATTCCTTGTGCCCGTACTGCGGCTTTGGTGGAACTCTGATCGAAAAACTAACTATATTTTTGAGAATTATTTAAATAGTCGATAAAGCACTTTGATCGGTTCACCGATCTCATTTTTTTCGACTGAGAAAATGGCCCAAAAATGGGCCGAAATCTTCAAATTCAAATTTCGGCCGAAGGACCAAATGTCGCAGTAACGGCGTTATCATAAATTAAAAGTACTCCTAAAATAACCCCAGAACAGTACTTTTCGGCACTTATTCCGAGTTGCCATAACGGCCAAAAATAAGGCCGAAATATTACAGTAGATTTTCAGTCGCGACCCCTTAGCCCGGATCAAAATTTTATTATCATAGGGTGAAAGTACGGCCAAAATTACCCCGGATACTTATTTTCCCGCATTTTTTTTTCGACTGAGAAATAAATGGTACCAATAATGAGCCGAAATGTTAAATTTAAAATTTCGGCCGAAAGGTCAATCTGCCCCTAATGTAGGTATTGTAGGTTTTTTGGAGACGATTATATAACTTAACGCATTCTATCCTCGTATTATAGAACTAAAAAGTTTGTTTGCTTTCTGAAGCTTCCTAAACTAAATACAAAGAGATACAAAAAATCACACCGATTAACCTGCCTGCTTCCCGTTTAACACTTTTAACTTATGACCTACAAGATTTTTAAGTTTAATGTCCGAAACTGAAATATAATCCATTGGCGAATTACATCGGTGTGATATTATTCAAGATATACTGTCTATATTTAAAAGTACACGTATCAGAGTAGTTTCTCAATTCTTACTGTAATAACCCAGATATGCATTTATTGGGCGTCCATTGGATTTACCTATACCCACACTGATCCAAAAACCGTGGAATCAGTATTATATTGTTCTAGATGCACTTCCCAGGTTGACACACATTTTTCATAAGCTAAGTACAGGGGATTAGTGTCAAGCTGGAAAGTGTATCTAGAACAATATAATACTGATCCCACGAAACGTCCTTTGGACGTCATATAGACATCCCATGGATTTGGATATCTTGGGGATATCTAATGGACAATCCACAGGATGTCCAATGGATTGAAAATGTTATCTGGGAATATAAACACATTAAGATGAAATACAGAATGACACTGAACTCAAGTATGACAACCAGTCAATAATGACAATATTTCGGCCTTATTTTTGGCCGTTATCGCAACTCGGAATAAGTGCCGAAAAGTACTGTTCTGGGGTTATTTTAGGAGTACTTTTAATTTATGATAACGCCGTTACTGCGACATTTGGTCCTTCGGCCGAAATTTGAATTTGAAGATTTCGGCCCATTTTTGGGCCATTTTCTCAGTCGAAAAAAAATGCGGAAAAATACGTATCCGGGGTAATTTTGGGCGTACTTTTACCCTATGATAGTGAAATTTTGGTCCGGGCTAAGGGTCGGGGCCAAAAATCAATTTTAATATTTCGGCCTCATTTTCGGCCGTTTGCACAACCTCGAAAAAACGCGGAAAAGTACTCTTCTGGGGTAATTTTAGGCGTACTTTCATGCTATGATAACGCCGTTTCTGCGACGCTTGGTCTTCCGGTCGAAATTCAATTTTCAAGATTTCGGCCCATTTTTGGGCCTTTTTCTCAGTCGAAAAAAAATGCGGAAAAATACGTATCAGGGGTACTTTTGGGCGTACTTTCGGCCTATGATAGTGAAATTTTGGTCCGGGCTAAGGGTCGGCGCCGAAAATCAATTTTAAGATTTCGGCCCTTTTTTAGCCCAATTTTTCCCTTTGAAAAAAAATGTTTAAAATACGTATAAGATGTATTTTTTCATGTACTTTCTTCCTGTGATGTCCAAATTTGGATCCGGCGATCGCATTGCGGAGAAAAAAATTTTTTTTTCTTAAAAATGGTTCCCCCGACTCGGTAAATTACTTCCGAAAAACGGCACCTACGGCCCTACATCGGCCATAAAAAGAGCTTTTTTTTCGTTTTTAGTTCGTTCAAATCGGCCGCTCCAATCGGTAGTAAAAAAATAAAAAGTGAAAAAAATGCTCCCATTGAAAACCCCCATAAGGGGCTTGCAAAAAAATTCGGTTGATGGTCCATAAGTGATCTCTAGGGTACCCTAACATATCCCCAAAGTTTCGTCAAAATCGGTGATTTGGGCAGATACCATATGGTTATACGGTAGAAGCCTTTTAACCAAAAATGTAAATTACAAAAAAAAAAAAATTAAATTTTTTTTTTTTGTAAAGAAACAGAACTTGAGCAACAAGTTCGTTAGTGGCAATATAGTGCTACTGGTAGTGGTAGTAGCAACGGTAAAAACAAAATCCGGAAAGAACCGAAATCGAAAAAATATTAAATTTTTCTTTTTCCCAAATAACAGCTACATAATGATAGTTGTCAGGAAATAAAATCGTTCGGGGGGAAAAATTCATAAGTCCTTGGGTATAATCGCTACGTTACTTACTAAAAATACCGATTCTGGAAATTTTCTCCTCCGCTGCCTTCCAAGTTAGAAAATAACAACTTACCTGAAAAAAAGGAATAGAAAATATTGTTAAAATTAATGGAAGCTGACGGATTCAGCGACGCAAATAAAATTCGGCTTATATATTGTTGAGAAAATAGGAAAAAGGGAGCACATACATGAAAATAACCCCCCCGTAAATGCAAAAGGGATTCGTCTTGTTGCTCGGGAAAATGCACTGAACCATAACCGGTACATTTAAAGGGAACGGGTATGGGTTTGAATAAGGAAACATTCCTTCTCACTACGGTATTTCCTTGATTTTTTTTTTAATATAAACGAGAAATTCATTTACTTATTTCTTTTTCATTTTTTTTTATTTTATTTGCCTCGGGGATTAACGCTACAGTTTATTGCTGCAAAACAGTTTCCATCCACCGTAGAGAGCAGTGCGGTAAATGTTTCCCAGTCATTAATGAATTTTCGGCTCCGAAGTATATAAATCACACGTGGAACGTTTTACGCCCGCTAAATTCTAACAAATGAGTTAACTCCCGCTAAAACTTGGAACAACATTACCGATTAAGGCCCACCAGGAAATTGGATTAACAGCAGGAGCCTCGACCTCTTAAAAAGAAAATAATAAAAAAAAATAAAAACTCGGGAGTCTACAAAATTACTCCTCGTAACTTTTTATGCTGTGTATATAAGTATATAAGCATCCTATACAATTGAAAACTTTTCAATAAACGATTTCAAAACTGACCACTTATACAGGAAATAACGGTTCTTTATGTGTGCATAACAGGGAGAAGAAGCACCAGCGAAAAGGACAAGATTTGAAAAGAAGGGGGGAGAATATTGAACTTATAATTCAAAAAGTTTTCCTAATTTTGAAAATCATCAAGGGGTGAGGTTTTTATTCAATGGAGGAGGACGGAAAAATGGGCGAGGGCGTTCGGAAGATTGAAGTGGCATGTCCATATAGTATAGTTTGTTTGTGTCACTATACGAGTCAATGGAACTCAGTATGAGGGCAATATCCGTTTTTTTCCCGTTTATTATCTGTCCTGTCTGTGACAGCCTCGATTTCAATTACGAAGGAACATATTTCATCCAAAATAATAATTCGGTCTCGGAATTTATTTAATTTTTTTTTTCCCTGGACGGTCGGAATGCGATTTATCGTAGATCATGCGATCAAGGTATTCAGTATGTCCCGTCCTCTTTTTTAAAAAATAAAATCCGTATCTGAAGGCTTATAAAAACAAAAAGAAAATTCTGATTATGAGTTTTAACTCAATCAGCATTATTCGATTTTTTTTTATAGACAGTGGTCGAAAAGTATAAGACCGTGCTCATACTTTTCGGAAAAAAGTTCCTGCAGCTCGTAAACAAAAGAAAATAAATTTCTAATAAATTTTTTATTTATTTATTTATTTTTTTTAGTATTTTCTGAATTTAACATTAAATGGTCATTAGACTTATTCCCCAAACTTAAAAAAAAAAGAAATACCTTATTGCGCATTAATGCAGAGAAAACTTTTTTTTTGTGAAAAACGATCCGCATCCCCCTTGTGCAAAAAAAAAGAAAAACTACAATGTTATTTTCCGTAAGACCGTCCTTATTTTTATCCTACTTTTGAAAAAGTTCAAAACATTTTGAGATATTTCGTGGTTGTTGAAGTGACCATTAAAGATTGAGAACCACGTTCTATAATTGGACTCCTGTGACAGATAGAAGGGGAGAGTATGGGACTTTTTTGTTCCTCTCATCGCATAATAGCACGGTTCGGTATGGATTGGGCACTTTCTTATCCTCCTAAGGCATTTCGTTTGCTACACAAAACCAAACGGCGAACCAGCCAGTTAAAAAAAAAATAATTTTTTTCAAAAAAGCTAGCATCGCTTAATGGGCGAAACCTATATTAAATTGTACCGTAATTTTAGAAGAAGTCGATTATGCATGTGAAGTATGTCGGTAAGCTTAAATTACGCAAATATTCGCAAAATTTAATGTTGTTTACATAAAAAACAAAATGGCTGATGTAAAAAAACAAACAATCGACTAATTCAACACACTCTAGAGTGTATCCTGCCTAGGCACCACACACTCTAGAGTGTTTCCTGCCTACGCACCACACACTCTACTAGAGTGTATCCTGCCTAGGCACCACACACTCTAGAGTGTATCCTACCTAGGCACCACACACTCTAGAGTGTTTCCTACCTAGGCACCACACACTCTAGAGTGTTTCCTGCCTAGGCATTACACACTCTAGAGTTTATCCTGTCTAGGCACCACACACTCTACGAGAGTGTATCCTGCCTACGTACCACACACTCTACTAGAGTGTATCCTGCCTAGGCACCACACACTCTACTAGAGTGTATCCTGCCTAGGCACCACACACTCTAGAGTGTATCCTGCCTAGACACCACACACTCTAGAGTGTATCCTGCCTAGGCACCACACACTCTAGAGTGTTTCCTGCCTAGGCATTCAAAAGCGATATTTATCCTAAAAACAGAGGAAATCGAGGAAAACGAGGAAAATAAATTTTGCATATTTAATCATTGACCTTTGGAGGCCTCCACCATTTTGGATTTATTGTTCATGTGGTAGTGCACCATCACGATTTAAGCTATACACCAGCGCCGGCTTTATGGCCGTTCTATCCTTTCCAAATAGAACAGCCAAAAACAAAATAAATTAATGAAAACGTTATTACTAAGGTAATAACTAAATTTTTTAAAAGCAAAATCTGTCTTTATTCAGAAAACTCAAAAAACGATGCTCTGTATCTTAAACATGAGGTTTCAAAACATCAAAATCGTGATAACATTTTTTGTTTCTTTTTTCCTCTCCTTAAAACTATACTCCTCCCCCTTCCCCATTTCTTTAAAAAAAAAATCAGCTTTTAATATAAGCCTTTTAAAAGGATTGCTATTTATGTCGATCAACATTTCCCATTACTTACGCCGAATGCATTTTCTACTTTCAAAAAAAATTTTTTTTTCTTTATCCTAATTCTAATTTTGTTGCCTATTTTCATCTTAACAACTCAACTTTCACTAAAGAAAAAAAAAAAGAAAAAAAAAAAGATGAATAAATAAATAAAAAAATCTTTAAAAAGCACGTCAGATTACCAATTTTAAAACCATCAAATTTCATCAGCTTCACAAGTTTTTAAATGGAATCGACGTCGAAAAAAAAATTATATTAAAAAAAAAGGCAAAGTAAGGAGAAAAAGAAATCTTCCATTCGACGGTTTCAAAGTTTTAAATTTTAACGGTGTAATAACTTTCGCATTTAGCTAACCGGTAAATGAACCAGAACTGTTTATTAGTTTTATAAAAAAAAAAAAAAAAAAAAAGGAGAAAAAAAAAAAAATGTCGAGAAAAAATCTTCGATCTTTTTTAAAAGATAAAAATTTTTATTTAAACAGAAATCCTACTAACAAATGACCAAGGAGAAAAAAAAACTTACTCGTTTTAATCAAAAAGAAAAAAAAAATGAATGGTTTACGTCACTGAGTAAAAAAAAAAGGATAAAAGGGGAGGGGGATAAAAAGAAATGATGCCTGTTGCGTATCACTACGTCACGGCGTTATGGTGTCACCGTTTTCCCTGGACGTTTTTAACCCCTTCTCCCCCTATTTTGCCTTTTCCCTCCCTCAAACTGTCTCTCTTCCGAGAAAATCTTTTTAAATATTCAAAACGTTGTCACGAATTTCAATCGAGATTTATCTCTATTTTGAGCTTGTAGTCAATCTGGTTTCCCTAAGGGGGTGAAACTATGACATGTTCAATTTAAAAATCAATATGATTTTGTCGTCTGCTGCTTTGTTACGATCCCTCCCTGTTTTCTACTCCTACTATTCCCCCCCCCCCTTACCCTTAACCGTAACCGCCACCACCTCCTACCTCTCCCCACCTTCTTTTTTCTTCCTGGGAGTGCGATCGTTTTTCCAACCGATGATGCGTTATAAACGGGTGGCACTAACGTTATTAGTAAATAATTCACGATATCCCGTTTTGCATGGAAACAGCCATGAATAAATAAAATGGATGGATAAAGAACAAATGACTGGATCTCGAATTTTTTTAAATACTTTTTTTTTTTTTTTTTTTTTTTAAGGAAATGAAACCACGGGCGAAAGCTTTTAGTTTACGACAGCTTATGCAGAAGAACTTCCCATTATCTATCATCCGCCCTTTCCGATATGAAAACATCCCTTCTTAATATCCGGTATTAAAAAAAGATAACTCGCTTCGATTTCTTACCGAAACGCTTCATTATTATTATTATTACTACTGCAGTTTGATCATATCGAACCCAATAGGGTCAGGAGGAACATCATGTTTAGAAAATAAAAATTTGCGGTACTGGAATTTTGAACGTGAAAAATCAGAACATGCTATTGTATTTTAAAAAAATGAAAAAAGTAGCAGTATTCGTAATCCACTCGAAATTTCCGATAGGAAACGAAAACTTTTTCAGCAAAAAAAGAGAAAATCTTACTTTTTGCTTTTGTATGGGCTTTTACGACCATTAAAAAATCTGGAAAAATTAGAATTAATAAAAGGCATTCATTCCTCTATCAGGAATTTTCAAATTGCAAAACTGGTCAGTTTAAACCCGCCCTCTTCAATTAACTTCGCTTGAACACAACAGATCTGTCTTAAAAACCCCTTTTAAAAACTACTCACAAAAATACTTTTATTTTCAGTTTTGACCGCCACGTAATCTACTTCCAAAATAATCCTTTGCTTCTACTTTTAATACCTTAATCTCAACGGGGCATTTTATTAAACACTACAGATAAAGGGTTATGATTCTAAACCAGTTAAAACTTTTCTATTCGATGGTGTCAAACTCTGAATTTCCGAAGCCCTTTTACCAAAGAGAAAAGTTTTGGCGGTATCGTGAAAGTGCGAAGTTTAAATGTTTCGAAGTAGAAATATCGATCGGTGGACATAGCCGCGGTAACCTCAAAATGACCCCAACACAGATTGAGAGATTCCTCTGACTCTTTAATATAATTATTCTTTATGAAATTAAACATGAAAAATTAATTCCCTTTTTTTTAACATCACGTGACGTTAAAAGCCATGGGAATTGTTTCCTTCGGAAATTAATTAGCGTGATCGATTTTTCGTACATTCGTGATTCTTGAAGAGAGTAAAAAAATTTAGGAAAAAAATACACAATTTTTTTTCTTTGTTTTACTTTTTCCGTTAACTTGCTTGTTAAACACAAAAACCATTTCAAACACCTGAGCGTGTTTCAAACCTCGATAAACAAAAAGTTACGGGCTCGCGAGATGAGGCTGTCGTGCTGTCGTAAACCGGATAGCCTCTTGAATTGCGAGACCAGCAGAAAGCTGTAATTAAATCCAAAATTGGGTCATAGAATCGGAAGTAACCCGTTTAAAACTAGAGGTTGAAAATTAACTCGGGAAAATAACAAAACTCGGGGATTTGAATATTTATTTTCACTCTTGTTTCGGCTATAAATATGGGGTTTAACGTTTTCTACCATACGCCCGCAAATTTTACTGGAAGGGAATTCGAAATCGGCAGTCTGGAGAATTTATTTTCCGGGGTTCCTAGAATTATTTTTATGAAGCAAAGGGTTAATCGAAAGCGGTAATCCGGCAAGAGTCAACTCGGAGGAGAAATCCTTTCTCCAATTGTCCTGTAATATTTACGATTGTGTTTCCCCCTTTCGGATGGTTCGGGCTATTCCAATATTTGCTTTTTCGGGTAACAAAGACCGATACTGCATGGAGTTGTTGAATTTTCGAAACAACAGGGACCATCTAATCATTATTCAAACTGTCCGATCGTCAAATAGCGTCCAGTTCAATGGGTAATTGTTCTTCCTTTTATGCTTTTCGGGTCTAGTTTTCCATCGGACATGCTTTTTAATTGCGTGAACAAAAGGGGTTTCCAGCTTGTAATTTTTCGCGTCTCGGCCCCCTTATCATTTTTTAAACTCGATTCGAAAATCATCAGCGACCTTATCAAGATTCCTGGTCACTGGTCTCCTCCCCCCTTGGGCTTTCAATTCGAAAATATTTCCTAATTAAAATGGAAATATGCGGATCGACCTTTTTTTTAACGGATTAAAAAGGGAGAGAAAAAAAAATTCAGAATCGTGTAAAAGTAATGAGTAGGGATTTAAACAAAAAAAAACGAAACGAAACCGCCAGAAAAAAAAAGAAAAATCTAAGCAATCCCACTAGCCAGCATATGTGTCATTCATAATTTTTAGAATTGGTGATAAGATGGCGCCTTGTACAACCGGAGGTACCGCTATTGCATATGAGGCAGAAAACTTTTCACGAGAAAACAAGAAGAAATAAAGGACTGAGCGACCACTGACGTAGTAAAAAATTTTGTGTTTTTAGACAAAATTCTTGTGTCAAAAACGGTCCACAGATATTTATTTGTAAATTTAATATAGATTGCCATAGCTACGTCTAACGTCAACATAAATATATGTCAAAATCCCAGGAAAAAGTAGTTTTTTATGGTCATGTATGCTCATATTGAAATTTGAGTAAATATGATCGTTTAATATTGCGCCTATGTTTAGCTTATGCAAGACTCACCATAAATGTTCATTTATCGATTTGTTTTGTGAATGTTAATACGCAGTAAAAAATTATCTGTCAAAATGTTAAAAGCATAATGAAAACCATAGTGCGCTCAATATTAGTGACGTCACTATTCCGAATTTCGATTGCTTGGCTAAAACCGTAAAACGTCACTATTCCGAATTATTACAAGCAAACTGATTGGCAGCACCATTTTGGAGGAAGGGGTAAGTGAGCACACTATGTTTTTCATGTATGTAAACCATACTCTGTGAAATTTTTAACATATTCATATGTCAATTTAACAAATTTCAAATATGTCATTTAGTTTTTTATGCCATTGAATTTTTCGGCAAATTTCAGAATATTAATTTCTGAATACGATTTCTACAGAACTACATTATGTTAAAGTGACATATAAAAATTGATGGACCGTTTAAAACAGACAAAATATGTTGGTTTTACATATAATTTTTTACCGTGAATAATGCTCATGAATCGACATTTATGGTGAGGCTTGCATAAGCTAAACATAGGAACAATATTAACTGATCATATTTACTCAAATTTTCAATACGACCATAAAAAAGTACTTTTTCCTGGGATTAACATAAAAAAGTGACAACCAGAGTATGTGGACCGCAAAAGTTTTTACTGTGTCGGAACCTAGCATGAAGAGTACTTTCTACGCTAAGTAATTCTCACTACACTTTCTAACATCAATCTACATCAATCTACACAATGTGCTAGGAAAATTTTATTTTTATTTGCGAACGGACCAAGAATGGGACATTATTTTTTTCAGTAAAACAGTCGAAGAGTACTAACTATCGAACGCATACTAACTATGCGTCGAAGGGACCTAAGAGTTGGAAAATAGGATTGTATCTAAAAATTAGTTATTACGAGTTATGCAACTAACTATCTAGCGGCCAAAATTTTTACAAGATGTAAATCTGACTTCAAGAATGTTATAGCAGGCTCAATAATAAAATTCGGCAAATTATTGAGAACTTAAAGCTCCATCCCTTAGGCACCCACAGAATGTCGTTCATCACATTTGATCAGATAGACAGAAGCCATAAATTCAGAAAATCTGGCCATGTATAAGTCAGCTGTTTGCCGATTTGGATAGTCCAATCACCGATGCTCAGAATTAAGGAACTTACCTGAAAAAAAAGAAAGAAAAAACGATTATTGATTTGACATTTCTATTCAGTAACTGAAGTAAAACTTAAAATCAAAATGGAAAGGGGGTTACTTTGTATGCAATACTTTAAGTATTTGTTACATAAAATCTATATGAATTGTAAAAAATCTCATATCACCTTAAGGTTGTTCTACCGATGAATTTGAGATGCTTAGTTAATTGCTCTTCTGCAAGTTCAACATGGGTGCAACTTTGTTAATTTTTTGAAGAAAGCTTTTTCCGCCTACAAAAATTTAATTGGAATCGAATAATTTTTTTTAAATTATATAAATATTCCTCGTAACATTCTCCAGAACTTTTGTTAGATAAAAATGTTCCCTTTTATTATTTATTCAAATAGTTTTAAACTCTTTACAAAAATAATTTGCAAAAACTGTAAAAATGCTAATGGTTTGTTTATAAACATTGGAATTACTTTGGGAAAATCTCACAAAAACACCATAAATGATTCAGGTATCAAAACTTCATGTCACAAAAGTTGTGCAGAATGTTAAGAAGAATATTTTCATAATTTAAAAAAAACTATTAGATTAAATTTTTGTAGGCGGAAAACTTTCTACAAAAATAAACAAAGTTTCGCCCATGTTTAAGTTGCAGGAGATCGATCAGCTAAGAATCTCAAATTCACAGCCAGAACCTTCTTAATAACTGTTAAGGTAAATCCTTAATCTTTCATATGACACCTAGCTTTAACATCAAATAAATTTCAATTTTTAACGCCGAAATTTGACGCTAAAACATGTTACACGAAGATGTTGACACAACATGTTGCTCAACACTGAAAAATCAAAAATAAAAATTTTTGAATGCTGCCAACATGTTACCACAATGCTGCAACATGTTGAGCAACATGTAACCGTAACATGTTATTGCTACATGTTTTAGCGTGAAATTTCGGCCTGAGAGTCAAAGTTGAGTTCTCTCGTTTTCATTCTTTCGCTCAATGTCCGAAATACTTTGAAAAAATAAAAGAGTAAAAAGTTACCCGCCTTGAATCAAAGTAACTTCCTTAACTGCGGTGTATGTGCCGCAGAATTAAATTTAAAAATTTATTTTAAAAATAATCCACATAAAAAAAGTAAAAACTGTTGCTATAGTTTAATAACGATCTTCCATGGACTTAAATGTAAGTGTTCAAACGGTTTAATTTGCATAAATCCTAACATTATCATAATAGACACTTCGACACGTCAATAGTATCACACGTCACGCCCACAAAGGTTTCAACTTTACCGTCCAAAACGAAAATGAGAAATTGGCGTGAACATGAATTCGAACTTAAAAGGGAGTAAAAGTAATATAATGATGATCGGCAGGGATTTCATAAAGCGACGATGAGTGGGTGAACCCTTTGAGTCGTAAAAAAAAATTGCTGACTCTTCCTTTATTTTCTCGGAAAAAAAATATATACCAGCTCGAGCTGCTCTATTGATTTATAATTCCAAGTGATCGAAAACTAATTTAGAATTTGAATCGGAACAAAATGGTGAGGACTTCTTTATGAAACGAATAAAGAAAAAAAAAATAAAAATAAAAAGGTTTCCGTTGTTTTATTCGTTCCTTTTTTTTCCGCTCATTTTTTTTATGTAGGTCGCGTTTCTAACTCTGGGCACGTAGTCTGCATAAAATAAGTTTTCGACTTGTCAATTCGTATGTTAGAATTGGCGATGACTTGAGCATTCCTTTGGAGCTCGCGGAAAAAGGGGAAAATCCTATTTTGTTACATCCAGTAATTATATCACGAGCCCCTTAATGTTGTTATTTCAGCTAAACACATTTTATAGGAAACAGATCAATTATTGATATGAAATGATAAATGCGTCGATATATTTCAACGTTCGGCATGTTACATTGATTATGTTTTGGGTCATCTATCATAATTACGTAGAAATGGCTTTTTAAAATTTTGTTGGCTCTATCGCACCTTCTAAGCCTTTAATGAATCTAGGTCACTGATTTCGAATTTCCTTCTAAAACAAAACAAAAAAAAAATTAAAAGAAAAAAAAAAAAAAAAAAAGGGAACGACCAGATAGGAAATGAATGGAAATTTGCCAGCAGACCAAAACTTCTTCATTCCAACTGTTCTTTTTTTTTCTTTCCTTTTCAAGAAAAAAAAAAAAAAAAAGAATTAAATGATATTTTAATATAAGGCAGAGTTGTAGTTCGCAATTGAAAGAGCAAGTTTCCCCCCTGCAGGGCTCCCCAGGACTAGATGTTGATTTTCTTAATGACTCCCGCTGACTTATCAGTTTTCCTGTTCCTCAGAAAGCAAAATTTTTCATTCCATTTCTCTTCCCCCTTTCTATTTTTGTGGAGCGGAAAATTATTAACATTTTTGAGGTAAAAAAAAAATTGTTTTTCCAGATTTTCTAAAACCACTCTGTAACTGACGCATCTCGTTAATTCTGGACCATCCGTTAAAAAAAAAAGTTTTCCGGAAAATAATGAAGTGAAAAGCGTTGGAAGTTCATTAGTATGTTTTAATTAGTAATGCAAACCGAGATTCCATTCATGTATAAAATTGGTATTGTCGTAAGATTTTTGATTTAGAATTTTTACCTCACCTTTCCCCCTACCCGCCCGTGTAAAATAATTAAGCACAGATATCAGATCTCAAGATCTTAACAATTCTACATTTTATAAATTAATAAAAGCTCTCTCCTTCTTCTTCCTCTTGCTTCTTCTTTTCACCTTTCCGATCCCTTCGCGTCCCCGACCATCCCCCCCCCCCACCTCTTTTTTCCTTTTTCCTAATTCCTCTCCTCGCTTCTTTTTCTGCTCACCTCTTTTCTTTCTCTCTCGCTCTTTTTCGTTTTCTAGCCCTCCTCTCGACTAAAACTCATTACTTTGTTAACTTTCACCTGGATGATTCTCATACTAGTGCTGTTAAAGATCAAATTTCTCGTTTTATCTTCCTTGGGTTCTTTTTCAAATTTCGAAAATCATTTCCTTGTACACAAAACTGATCTGCGGGAAACGAGATCAATTTATTATTAATCGACTACGAATTAAAGGTTCGTCGTAATTGAAGTTTCATTTTGAGTTTAAACGAGGGTAGGAAAAGATTTGTGACGTGTAAAATTAAGGCAACAAGATTTTACAAAACGCAGCTGTATGAACCAACACGAAAAAGTGGTGCAAAAAGTGTATAAAATTTTTATAAACTAAATACAAAAAATGTATATGTAAAATGTATAATTTCTGTATCATTCGTACAAAAATTTGGACATGCCATTTAATAAAAATATTTATTTTCATAAAAATTTTTATTTTCATTTCAAATAAACAAGAGATCTTGTTTTTGTACGACACATTTACATGGCCGAATATAGGAGGGCGGCCGATTACTGGTGCTCTCACTGTATTTGGGAATTTATCCACTGAACGAAAAAAAAAAAAAAAAAAAAAAAAAAAAAAAAAAAACACTACAGTCCACTCTTCATGACTTTAATTTAGGAGTAGACTGTACCAATATTTTCTTCTAAAAAAAAGCACGAAAATCATAAGGAGCAGTTTTCTTACACATTTCATTGAAACTGACAGAAATGCTGAAAAATTTTATGGAATTTCCAAAACCGGAGTAGGGAATCTTCAAGAATACGAGCAATTGAACTCAAAATCTTTGAAAAGCTTACGGACAAAAATTCACCAGTCCTGACAACAAGTTTTGTAAAAAATGTAAAATTTTTTTTCTTTGGAAAATAGCCCATAAAATTCATAGTTAGAAATGGCTGCATTTTGTGATTACAAGTCCTAGATTAGAGATTCCCATTGTTGTGAAAAACAGTTTCCCGGGATTCAGTAAATAAAAATCCGTCTGAATCCTTCGGGTGGATTTCCCGTTAATTTTTAAAACAAAAAAATATCCTGTATATCAAGATCAGAAATCAGTTTTGGATTTCTGGATTACCCCGAATCCCTAGTAGACACAATCCCTAAAACTATTTTTCAGTGAGGAGAATAAAGATTTCCGAAAATATTAAAATTAATTCATTCCTATGTAACATTTCATAAGTTTTTTATCATAATGTAAAAAATTTATTTTTCGTTAATATTGATTGGGAATCTGACAGTCCAATATTTTATTACCTGTTAAGGTAAAAGCACCAATTATTGACCAGGCACCAATTACTGACCAGTCCAGAAGCTAAACACGTATACCATAAAAGGAAATCGTGTTTAGCTTATGGACTGGTCAGTAATTGGTGCCTGGTCAATAATTGGTGCTTTTACCTTATTATTAATATAATTTATCTTTTTTTTTTTTGTCTGAATTCCAGTTCGTCAAAATCAAAGCAGTAATAGGACTGAGAATGATGCTGATACTCGCCCTGACACAGCAGCTGTGAGAATAGATGAACATCAGGAAGGTATTATTATTATTTTATTTTTGTCTCCCTTTATGGGGTGTTTTAAATTGGGAGTCATGTGGGCCCAATTCATGTCAGAGTCATGTGGGAGCAATTAAGTTTTTCCAAGTTAATGCATATTTTTTTAAGCATCAGAATTTTAACATGCATAATTTTTTTAAGCATGAAAATCTGGGTATGTATAATTTTTGCACATTATATGCAAATAATTTTTTTTAAATCACAAACCCAGACAAACTTACGTATATGCAAGGATAAAAAAAATTATCCATGCATAGACGCAAGTTGCGCCCATGTTTAGCTTACGAGAAAACTATAAAAATACACAGTAAAAAATTTTATGTTAAAATTGACACAAATTGTATGTCCAAATCGGTCTACATAAATATTTTGTTAAGAAAAATAACACAATTGTTTTGTTTAATGTTCTGCGTCCATTAACGATTGTCATTTTTTTGCTGTTTACAAACAAGTTATGTTGATTTTTTAACATAATAACTTAACATAGACTTTATGTAGACCGTTTTTAACATATTTACATAATATTTTTTACTGTGTATATACCCGAAATTAGCGATACTCCATTTTTATACATTTTCGGCTGCTGGGAAACAGAAAATTTTGTAAATATTATGCTTACTCAGCTCCTTTTTCCCCTTTATGCATGCTTATTTATGTATAATTACACTGGAGGTTAAAAAAAAAATTTCCGGTAAAAAAATTAAGTTCTTTTTACTTAATTTATGAATTTTTTATGTATGTCCAATTTTCCGTACAATTTATACATGACTTTTATATAATTTATGCATCTCTTTTTTGCACGGGAAATCATCGAAATGTTTGACATAATATACACGGTAAAAAGTTTTATGTAAAAGTAACATAAAAAATATGTAGCCCTTTTTATTTAACATGAGTTGTGTTAAATTTTCAATTTTTTCGAACGTTTCGAATTTCTGACGCCACGTTTTTATGTTAAATAAAAAGGGCTACATCTTTTTTATGTTACTTTTACATAAAATTTTTTACCGTGTATTTTTTATTTTAATATTACTGGACTTACAATGTTTTCTCATATTTTTGATTGTTTTCTCGTCTGAGAAAGAATTTTCTCAGCAGAGGCGCCCTTTTATTGAGGCTGAAAAAATATACATTCACAACTAATTTTTCATACCTCATCGATAGGAAGAGCCACTTCCCATAGAAGTAAACCGAGAGGGATGGCCTATTTCCTGTTACGGAACCCACCATGTTCTTAGTGTTCGTAAACAAAGAAATGAGGTTTTTTTTTTTTTTTCGAGAAAAATCACTTAAAAAGTTATTTTTATTCGTTATGAAAAGTATCTTGCAATACTAGAAAAGGCAAATGAAGTTTCTTCGCTTGGGTTTAATTAAAAACCTCAACAAAAAAATTCATTTCCCTCCCTAGTATAACAATGCACTATTTCGGAAAATTGATGTTAATGACTAGGTTTTCAAAAAAAGAAATTTTTCTCTTATTTAGAACTTTTCAAACACCGTGCAATAGGGTAAAGTTAAAAGGCCTAGAAAAGGCACTTCCAGTAAATTTTTTTAAGAGGAGACTTCACGGAATACCGGAAGGAATGTCTGTTTTGTCTAACACTGGATTTATGGAGGAAAAAATTTAAACTTTAGGTATAATATTTGCCTTAGGACTATGTCTCGCACCAAAAAATTTTTAATTATTTTAACATGTTGCGTAAATAAAGATAATTCATTCATTTATAATTATTTTAACATTAAAATTTTAAATAATATTTTGATAGTTTTTTTAACTTTTCGCCTTTTTTAATAGTAAAATTAGACGACATGAACGAAAGAAAGGACTTAAAAAATTTCTTGTAAATTCTTTAGAAAATATAACAGCTTTTTAAATATTACAATGAACAAAAGCAAGAGCTTAGAAATTATAAATAAAATGTTCACTACATTTTTTAATTTTGTTCTTTTTCCATTAGCCAAAAATATGAGCTGAAGCTATGTTTTAATATTAAAATTTTAACTTTGAAGACTTCAATTAAAATTTTGACTGATTTTTTTTAAATTTTTGACCTTTTTTTTATCAAAAATTTAAAGTTTTTTTCGTGCAAGGAAAAAAAATTATATTTTTATCAGAAAATTCCAAGAAAAATGCCTTAAAATTTTTAAATGGTTTTCTTGTTTTAAAATTAGTAACATTAGGTCAGTACCCCAAAAACGTAGTCATACATAGGGATATGCCCCCATACCCCAGTCTGATTTTTTGATACAAGTTTCAACTTGTTCCAAACAAACAAAAAACCAGGGAAACCAAATCAAAGTTTTTCGACCGCAATTTTTTTTTCAAATTATTTTCCCGCCGCCCATACATTTCAGACAAGTTGAAACTTGCACTTAAAATTTCAGTGCATACCAGAGGGTTCGTTAGATACATAAAATTTTGATTTTTTCATCGTAAATCGAGTATTAAAGAAAACAGCCATTCCGTCCGGCATCCGTGAAGTCTCCTGTTAAAGTAAAAAAATGGATAGAAAATTGGTCTATTGACCGAATCTTTGATCTATTTTTAACACCATTGGACACTATTCAAGCATTGAATTTTCCTGGACTCCTATGACCTGATTGATAATACCCGTACGAAAAAGATGTTTTTGAATTTCTTCAGTTAACCTAAATTTTTAAGTTCCTAATTTCAAGGTCTCAAAAAGTTCGAACGTTATATTTTTCAATTTGCAAAATTCTCAGTTTTCGCATTTAATTTTTTTAATGTCATATTTCAAATTTCCAAATTTAGAAATGTAAAATAGTTATTTGGCTTTCCATTTTTATTTTAAGAAGCTCCTTGAATCTTTCTCCTTTATAAATTTTTCCATCTTTCAGTTTCGCCAATTTTTTTTTCAATTTTTCATTTTTAATTTTACATGCTTCGCTTTTCATTTTTCGATCCTTTTATATTCCCCTTTTATATGATCTTTTTCACAAGCCCTTATGCCCACGTGTCCTCCCCTCCAACCAAATGCCTATTCTTCTATTCTTCAACTTCATCTCAAAAACCTTAGTTTTCGTTCCCCTGTATTCAATTTCGTTTGTCGGTTTTTATTCCTTGACAATTTCCTTTTAATACAATACGAAGCAATTTAATACAAAACAGACTACAACTTCAGTAGCAGAATTTAATAAAAAAAGTATAAAAAAAAAAAAAAAGAAAAGAAAAAGGAACTACAAAATTACCTTGTAAACATACGGGTCAGACAGTTTGAAATAAACCTTAACGATTTTTAAAATCGTAACTTTTATTTGACAGTTGCTAAGCAACCCGCATTAATCTAAACTTAATATTATCCGATTAAAACAGGGACTTGTTCCTTTTTAAAGGAGACGATCCCATTTAAAACGAGGAAAAAAAAATTGTTTCTCAATTAAGGATTCTCAGTTCGACAAAGGGGGGGAAAAAAATTCAAGTCTCGCAAAAAACCCTAGGAACCTCTCAGCCTCTTTATTTCCTGGAGTGTTTAAAATGTATAAAAGTATCCAAGATACCGTATCTTAACATGTGTAAAAAAAGAAAAAAATAAATTTAAAAAAAAAAAAAAGCTCCTACTTTTTCCTGTTTTATATTTATTTTCCTTTCCCTTTTTAATCCTCTAAATAATTGGATGCTTTTTTTTAAATTTATTTATTTTTTTAAAATTTGATATGAAGAGCCTCTTTATTGGATTAGTCCGCGTGTGCCGTCACTTTTACAAAAAATCTGGAAAAAAATCGATATCGACTTTACAATCGCGGAAAATTTAGTCCCCATCGATTTTTTTTCCCCTCAGCAATAAAAAAAAATGGGGAGGGGAAGAGGAAATCAAGAGAGAGGCTTACAGGGGAAATCAGGAAAGATTGTTAAGTAGCTTGTATCGATCCGATCCGAAAATTATTAATAATCAAATGAGTCTGTAATTACAGCCAGAATTATAATTACTGAGTCTCTTGCCTTAACAATATTGGAGAGATTCAATTAATTTACAACCCGTGTCTTCATTTTACAAAAAGCCGGCGGAAAACAAGATCGGCTCGGAAAAACTACTAAACTTTTCCGAATCTAATTGGAAAAAGCTCGATAATTGGGTGCTCAAAGTTGTACAACTGTTTTGTACCAAAATTTAATTACGCTTACCACCTGTTGATTTTTTTTTAATTCCAAAAAAAAAAGCTCGGCTTTTTTTTTTTTTTTTTTGTAGTATTGCCATTTTTATTTTAAATCAGAATTAATCGGTTAACTCGAAAAGGAAAAATTTTTAATTTGTGCAAAACAACCATATCGGTTCTTGTTTGAAACCGTTTTTCTTTTTAAAAAAAATAAAATAAAATAAAAAATAAAACAACCAAAAAGGATTCGACAAGTTCTTATTTCTGCTACGTATTTTTTATTTTTTTATTAGAAATATAAATTGACGCCAAGAGGCGCCTTGATTTTAAGATTTAAAAAAAAAAAAATTCCCCTTTTTCTTCCGAACCTCATATTTAACGCAATGTAAATCGTGCTGAATGCATAATAAGGAGAATAATAATAAATTAAACAACGGTTTTTTTCTTTAAAAAAAAAAAAAATAAAAAATTTTCCCGTTTTCGCTTATTTGTTTTTCGTTTTTGTTTATTTTAATTCCGAATTTCAGTGTTTCATCTTTCGGAGGTTATGTAACGGAACAAATATGGGATATATATGACTTCCGGAAAACCGGAGGAGAGGATATTTTCACCCCGCGCTTTTATTTATTATGTTTTCAAGGAGAAAATCATACGGTATAGGGAGAAAAAAAAAATCTCCATCCTTTTTCTCATGACATATTTTCATGCATACTTCATGCAAGACACGACCAGCTTTTAAAATTTATATATCGCAAACGTCGAAATAACCCCTTTTTTGAATTGTTGCGGGGTAAAAAAAAATGAAGATGATATAATGGTTTCCAGCCGGAAGTCGTCAGTTTGAAAATAATAGCAATTTGAAAAAAAAAAAAAATCTGATATTTTCATACTTTTCCTAAACTACCTCTCCCTTTACTTCCCTCCCTTCACGTAGCTAATGGTGAAAAGAAACTACATTTTCATCACCATGTAATTTTACATTTTTTTTTTTATTTACGGAATCGTCATTTTTATTTTTTATTTTCTCGTTCGTTATTTTCAAGCATTCAACCTTAATTTCATAATTATCGTTTCAATTTTCTTTTTTCTCTTTTGCTGCAATTCAACCCTTTTTTGTATTTTTAACTGAGTTCTTGTTTTTTTTCTCTTGATTTTTTTTTTTTTTTTTTTTTTTTTTTTTTTTTTTTAAGGAAAAAAAAAGGAAATTATACGCGTCAGCAATTTTTTGAATTATTGACAAAACAATTCTTTGAACTGGCGGTAAACCGAGAAGCATTTTTTTCCCCTAACCTCTTTTCTTTTTTCTTAAGGCTTTTTAGATGACACAGCGCGACATCATAATCAAATCGTGAAAAAGCGAAATTTCTATCAATTTCTCTTTCCACCCCCCAAAGCTTCTTCCTTTTTTTTTTTTATTTCAGCCTTCGTTTTTTTTTTTCATCTGCAACCCACCCTCTTTTTTTTACCGTTGAATATAAGAAAAAAAATTTTCATTAAGAGACAGAAAACTTTAATTCAAAACCGAAATTGAATAAACGAAAAACCAAGCAACAAAGGTATCCGTATGCCAGGAGCACTTAACACTAATGGTCGTCTTTTATTCGGAAAATGCGGTTCTACACGAGCGAAAGGAGGGAAAAGGCGAGGTGGATGAGAGGAGCAACGGGAGGGGGAAAAGCCCATCACTCAAGATACCATCAGCCACCGACGCCTTTTGGCTGGGATCGACCTTATCTTGTCGAGTTTGTTAGCGTTAATTCGAATATTTCTTCTGCTTCCTTTCATAGTTTAATCATGTTAGATGCTCCCTGGAAAATCTTTGGGTTTGATTAATCGCCTTCCTTTTTATGCATCATTTTCCTTCAATATGATTTTAATTTTCTTATCGAAATTTTCGTTTTCAATTACTAAATCGTTTTCCATAACATAATCTGGTTACACACGAAAAAAAAATAAAAAGTGCGCATTTAACTGGTTGAAAGCGCCGAATGCACGTCGTTGCTTACGTGAATTGGTCGAAGTAGAGCAAGAAGGTTGCAGGACAATACAAAAGAGAAGAAAAATGGCAGCAAAAGGCAGACTTCTACACCCAGAAGAAAAAGAAGAGATACGGGATAGTAAAATATAACAGGTTTGAACAAGTTTAAACTTGAATTGATGTTCAAGTGTGAACTTCTCTTGCGCAAGATTGAACTTGTTACGTTTTACTTGTTCGTTTGAACAAGTTTGAACTTGTATGATGCAAGTTTGAACTTGTCTAGTGAAAGGTTAAACTTAACTAGTGCCATTTTGAAATTGTATGGTGCATGTTTGAACTTGTCTAGTGCGAGTATTTATTTATTTATTTATTTATTTTGATAATGCGTTTTTGTTATAAAAAAAAAAAAAAAAAAAAAGTGCCAACGTTTAGTGCAAAACTTGTCTCGTGCCCGTTTTTACAATTTTGAAGTTGTATGGTGCAAGTATGAACTTATCTAGTGCAGGTTTGAAATTGTCTAGTGCAAGTCTCTAGTTCAATACTTGTCTCGTGCACATTTTTACAACTTTGAACTTGTATGGTACAAGTTTGAACTTGTCTAGTGCAAGATTGAATTTATCGAGTGCAGGTTTGAAATTTTCTAGTGCAAGTATCTAGTTCAATACTTGTCTCGTGCACGTTTGTACTACTTTGAACTTGTATGGTGCAAGTTTGAACTTGTCTAGTGCAAGTTACAACTTATCTAGTGCAAGTTTGAGACAGTGCGCCAAATTTCACAACAAAAATTTTAACGCTACTGTCCCGTCTTCCTACTTTTCTTATTCCATACCATCTGTCAGTCGGTCTCACTTTTCCTCCAGTCTTTATTTTCCTACCTTTCCCCTACGATTTCCTTCTGTCTCTTCCATCCTCTCTATAACTCACTCTATTTACCTGTCCTTTATTTCGTTCCCTTTCACTTTCCCGCACAAAGTAACTGACCCTTGTCCCTTCATCCCTCTCCTTCAACTTCCAACTTCCAACACCCTCGACCTTGTCTGCCGGCAATAAAACAATAGAAAAAGGAAAGTTGAAAATTTTAATTGCTTGTCCCTTTTCCCTGATTTCAACTTCAACACTGAGGGCCTAATGGTTTCTTGTTAATGACTTTCATATAATATAAGAGAATGGTGACCACATAATTCGGTTTGCTATTTTATATGACTTTGAACCTTTTACTATAAGTCGACATGTTTCGCAAAGCGTAATTGCGGTTATCCAGTTAAAATGAGTTCAAGAGAAAGTTTTCAATCAAGTGAAGGCGTGAAATGTTAGAAAATAAGGGAGAATTAATTTTCCCAGGCGTTTCGAATCCAAGATGGTGGGCCCAACTCGCCCCCCACCCGTGGCCCATCCTCTCTCCCTCGCCATTCATCGGAAAACCGTAACATGCATTTTAAGATATAATGAATAAATTTTGCCTTTCCAACATACCTTACAACAACTTTAATAAAAAGATAAAATGCTGTTTCCGAAATAAAATTCTGAATAAAAAATAAAATTCTGTTCAGAGCTTAATAAAAAAAAAAAAAAATAAAAAAATAAATAAATAATAATGATAAAAATAATTTTACGTAATTTATTGACGTACTCTCGAATGCAATTCCTCGGTGAATGATAAAATACCGTAAATTCAACATTTATGTTTCACAAATTTCTACCAGATCAAATCATTCCCCCGTCGTTCTTTTAATGCTTGAGTGAAAATAAATGTTTAACGTTTGTCTTATTGATTCCTTCCTTTCCCTCTCTGCCCCCTATACTTTTTCTCTCTTTCTCGTTTTTTTTTCTCCTTATAGTTTCCATTCGTACTTTTTTTATCCCTTTCCTCCAGAAATGGAAACAATCTCAGTTTTTTTTTTACTTCGAAAATATTGATTCAGTCATTATCTTCAATGTCTTAAAAAAAAAAAAAAACTTTTTCAAACGAATACGTCTCACATTTCCGAACTATCACACAGAAAAATAAGTGGGTTTGGTATAAGATCTCGTTGCAATAAAAAGACAACAATTTCCTTTAAATTTCTCCAAAACTATAACACTGGTTGCTCAGGGATGGAGCAACCGGTCAAATTGGAAGACAGATCTCGAAACAAAAAATATTAAGAATTTTTCATGAAAAGTCCTTAATATTTTTTACTTCGAGATTCGAGTTAGAATAGTAGCAGCAAGTCGAGGGTATGAACTAAGAGATCAAGTTGAAATGTATTGTAGTTCTCGAAAGGATCATTTTTACGAAATAGTTGTATATAGAGGGCCAAGGCCTAATAATCCATGGCCGTTTGGAAATTTCTTCCTTTCTCCGTAAAGAGTAAAATACCATTAGTCCGCTGCCACGATGATGATTCCTCTTAACAAGAAACAAAATGTCGAACAGGAACAAGACCATTTTAATGACAACATACGAAATATAAACAGAAAGAAGACTAAATTAATCAGCAGAAAGCAGTCAAATGTAAACAAACCAGACTCACATGCACTAGAAGAGAGAGGAAAAAAATACGAAGGGAATAAAAAGCAACGAGACGAACATAAGCTCCGTTTTATAGCCACAAAATTACTTCTCATAGAATAGTACGCGAAAAAAAAAAACTGCAAAAAAATTATAACGGCAATCGTGACATGAAACAAAGTGACGCATGAAATTAATCAACCTATATTCTTAATGTCATATTGACGTGTGATACAGATGAGTTGCAGCACGAATTCAATTTATATAAATTAAACTGATCGTTTTAACATTTAGACTCCGAAAATTTTTACGATATCAATACACAATTTTCCGTGGCAAGAAAAAAAATACATATATTTTCTCTCTTAAAACAGAAATCGCCCAGTAACATTTTTTTTTCTTTTTATTTTTCAAACGTTTTCATTAAAAATTAATATTACGGCTCGCATTTGTTCGACCGTAAAAATTCCTTTTCCGCTTTTTTCATGTACGAATTTTTTGAACTTTCGAAAAAAAAAAAAAATAATTAAAACGAAATTCGAGTTTAATTGTTCGAAAAATTTAATTGGTTCATCCCTAAATTTTCGTTATCGTAATTCTAGGTAAGGGAGGAGAAGGATACTTAGTGGAGAGGGGGAGAAACGGGAAACTAACCGAGTAACCCTTGTTTAATAAACCGGACAAAAAAAGCCTTTTCGCCACTTGAAAAATTAATAGCCCATCAAACGAGGTCATAGGAAATTTTTTTTTCCGATTTTAAGGAGCCCCATTGTTAAATAACACGTTCGCAAAAATTCTAAATAATCAGTTTCTTTGCAATTTATCCGTTAAAAAATTATACGTTCTAGAGTTTGGTTTTTGAAAATTGCCTTTCAAAATTCACTAAATTAGATTTGGCCGGTCAATGACCCTGGGGTTTTTAGCCAATTAAATCAACAATTTCTAATAAAAAGCAATTGTTGCCAAAATAACTGAGGACCCCAGTAACCACTGCTATGAAAATGCCCAAAGCTGATGATTGAATTTTTGCACGAAAGGAATCAATAAAAGAAACTGACAGGATTGAGAAGAAATTTGCACAAGTATAAACTTGCGCAAAAGAACACAAGGCAAGTTTGAACTTGCGCAAGAGAACACAAGACAAGTTTAAACTTGCGCAAGAGAGCACAAGGCAAGTTTAAACATGCGCAAGAGAGCACAAGACAAGTTTAAACTTGCGCGAGAAACCACAAGACTAGTTTAAACTTGCTCTAGAGAATGCAAGACAAGTTTAAACTTGCGCAAGAAAACACAAGACAAGTTTAAACTTGAGAAGAAAACACAAGACAAGTTTAAACTTGCTCTAGAGAATGCAAGACAAGTTTAAACTTGAGAAGAAAACACAAGGCAAGTTCAAAATTGCTCTGGAGAATGCAAGACTACTTTAAGCTTGCGCAAGAGAACTCAAGACAAGTTTAAACTTGCGCAAGACGTGAATGATGAGGCTCATTCACGGTCACAGTTACTATGCAGGAATTCCACCCCCTCACTCCCCGGAAAAAAATTTTCTAGTTAGCCAATTAAACGAAAGTCAGTTGATTTTAACTCTCTTAGTCGGGAAATTTTGATTCCCCAAGAATTTTCAAAAATCCTTTCTTACGCGCTTGTTGCAATTACTTCATACAAATTGCTATTGTGTAGCACTCTCGCCCTTGTTTCCATCTTAACGTCGCAAGTACATAGAATTTTCAAAATATTTATGCCCTCAAAAGCCCCCCCCCCCCCCAAAAAAAAAAAATGAATTCTCAGCGAAAACCATCATTGCCTTTGGCCGATGGGGAAAAAAAAAGAAATAGATAGCATTAGTAAAATTAAGTGAAATGAAGAATCGAGGGTGTGAAAAAAAGAAAAACGGAAAAAAAGAGAAAGGGGTGAAAAAGGAAATAAAGAAGTGAATATAACTAAAGATGACAATAGAATTATAATGCGGTTTCTGAGTAAATTTTTTTTCCTTAACTTTTTTTTTTTTTTTTTTCTTCATTCGAGAAGTTGTTATATTTCGGGAGTCGACCCTAATGATATAGGCAAGCCTATTTTCACTAAGGTAATCAAATATGGCGGTAAAAAAAGAAGGATCGTTTAAATTTTCATATTTCGCGAGATGAGAAAAAACATTTTTTTTTTCATTCTCTCTTTTATAGTCGTAATAAAGTAAATGGTAAAAAATTAAAAATAGCACCCTATGAATCGTGTTCAAACGGAAATTACAAAGACTGTTTATCGAAAAATATTTAATAAATCATGATATTGGCAGAAAAAAAAATATTTTTTTTCCCTTTTTGATATCGAGAGCCTCCGAAAAAAAAAATCGCCTAGTACTGTAGCTCGTAACCATAGAAACTATGACCACAAGAAAAGAAATTTCATAAAATATTAAAACTCTTGATGGGGGTAAACATATAGATCGATACATCATATGTCTTAACATGCATCATGTTTTTCTTTCACATGGATAACTGTTAAATGGGAATTTTTTTTTTTTTGAATGTTACTTCTCCGCTAACGTTTAAATTAAAAGACTCGCGTTTTCTTTTTTTTTTTCTTCCCCCAGTCTAAGTCATTTTCAAGTGTTATTTTTTAATGTTTGAACTAGTCCGAGAATTAAGAAATTTCCCCTCTCCGAAAGTCAAATAATTAAAATTTACATAACTTATTAACTTTGAGCTAATATTTTCTTTTTATTATTTTATTCTCGTTTCAGTTTTTTTTCTGCTTCTCCAGACTCGTTATGTTTCGATTCGCGAAGCAGACGCTAAAAAATTTCGGAAGCAAAAGTTTAAAGTTTTTAATATTTTGGTATTTGTTTTGCATAAAATACAATGAAGCAATATTTCACGTTCCAATTTTTCTGGCATCACATAGACAGAAATCAGCTGAAATATAGTTGTCGGGTGAAAAGAAGTATGTTAGCGATTTTTGACCTCTTTCTTTTTGTAGGTCAGAAATGCGTCATTCTTCATTTAGGATTAAGGTAGGATTTTTAGAAACATTCCATTTCTTTCACAAAAAATGTAAAATTTTAATATTGAAAATCTTTCAAAATCACCGAGCGGTTACACATTTGTGCGTTTCGGTTGAATCTGCATTACATTGTTTTATCTTGGCATTGAATGCATTTTTAATTACCGTTGCAAGTGCATTGCCAATGCATTACAGATTGAATTAGCTTGACATTAGATGCAGTACCCCTTAATTAGGAGCAATCTCGCTGCATTACAAGCATTACATTGCATTGACATCGGATTTGCATTGCTTGCATCATTTGCATTACCATTTGATTTGCATCGTTTGCATCATTTGCATTAGCATGGCATTTGCATTGTTTGCACCATTTGCATTAGCACTGAATTTACATTGTTTGCATCATTCGCATTGCCAGTGGATTTGCATCGTTGGCATCGTTTGCATTACCATTGGATTTGCATGAACTGCTTTACCATTGGATTTGCATGATTCGCTTTACCTATTGATTTGCATTATTTGCTTTGCCATTGGATTTAGATTATTTGCATTACCACTGCATTAGCATTTTTTGCATCATGTACATTACCATTGGATTTGCATCGTTGGCATCATTTGCATTACCATTGGTTTTTCATGAATTGCTTTACCATTGGATTTGCATGATTTGCTTTACCATTGGGTTTGCATGAATTTCTTTACCATTGGGTTTGCATGAATTGCTTACCATTGATTGGCATGATTCGCTTTACCATTGGATTTATATTATTTGCATTACCCCTGCATTTGCATTGTTTGAGTCATTTACATTACCATTGGATTTGCATTGTTGGCACCATTTGCATTACCATTGGGTTTGCATGAATTTCTTTACCATTGGGTTTGCATGAATTGCTTACCATTGATTGGCATGATTCGCTTTACCATTGGATTTATATTATTTGCATTACCCCTGCATTTGCATTGTTGAGTCATTTACATTACCATTGGATTTGCATTGTTGGCACCATTTGCATTACCATTGGTTTTGCATGAATTGCTTTACCGTTGGATTTGCATGATTTGCTTTACCATTGGATTTACATTATTTGCATTACCACTGCATTTTTCATTGTTTGCATCATTTACATTACCACTGGATTTTCATCGTTGGCATCATATGCATTACCATTGGATTTGCAAACAATGCAAATCCAATGGTAAATCCTCCTTCCTCCTAGTCATCTTTCGTCATCAAACTGAGAATCCTATCCCTCTTAAAATAAAACTTATAATTGAATGTCCCGTACAAAACTCTCTTCAATATCAGGACGATTTTTTATTCTTATACACAAAAACAAAACAAGAAATACCAGGCTCAAATCACTCTTAAAATAAAGAAAACGAATGATTTGAACAAGAAGCAACCAGACGAATTTCATTTTTTTCTCTCAGTCACGTCTCCATTAAAAAAAATAATAATAAATGATGAAAACGACACGTAACTAAATTTTTTTTTAAATATCTCGGAATATTAAAGATGGAAATAATGGAGGTAATCACAAATAACTCTCCCACCCTTCAATTTGTATTTCCGGGAAAATTTAAGTGAACTAACGCGGTCTTGAATATTATCCCTTATTAAAAAAAAAAAAAACTTGGGAGAGAAAAATAAGCCCTGCTGTATAAGGGAAGCGGTAACACCGTTCGACGTTCGACAGCACCGTTCTAAAAACCGAACGGATGGCGTGTTCGTTTGCAATTACCCACCTTAGCCTTCCCTCTGCGTGACTTGACTTTCTTCTAAGTGAAAATTTGGTCCACGCACGGAAGTTAAAGGCTGTTTTTTCAAACCGTTTGTAGTTATACTCCTTTTCTAACGGTTTTAAAATGAGACCTTTAAAATTTATTATACGCTCTTCAGTTCCATTCGATTACCTTTTTGGAATTTTTAATTCGCTCTATATAATTTGAAAAAAAAAAAAAAAAAGAAAAGAAAAGAAAAGAAAAAATAAATGGGGAAGGAGGAAAATCGCATCCTTTTTATTTTCAATACGGTTGTGAATCATTTAGCTTCATATTGTTCCCGTTATGTACAACATTGGATGACTTTTCACATTTTCGCGGTTATTTAGAAAGATAAAATAAAGAAGCTTACATCTCCGGGAGAAAAAAAAATGTATAAAGAAAAAAAAAAAAGTATACAGTGATAAAATTTTATGTCCCCAGATAAATTATCATTATGCGGCAAATAATTTGACACCTTGGGAAAATTTAAAGAGACATCAAATTCATATTTTTTTCAGTTTTTTTCCCCTCGTTTTTTTTTCTTTTTCCATCTTTTACTTTTTCATCGTACACGTTTTTATTCCCTCGAAGGAAACACGTGATTATATTTTTAAGTATGCAATTTTAGTTAACAACGGCACACTTTTTTTTTTTTTTTTTTTTTTTTTACAGTGGTTTAAGTATCAAGATTAATTAGCGAAAAAAAAATCCTTTCTTTATGCAAAATACCGATGAAAATTTATTAAAAGCCCTTACGAAGATCCAAATTAACATCGAATAAAAAAAGCTTTTCTCTCTTTCTTTCTCTTTTTTTTTGCCTTTTTTTTTTCAGGGAAAAAAGGAAGAAAAATACTTTTCCAATCAAATCCGTAGAAATCCATTGAAAACCATTTGTCTTCATTTAGACTCTTACTCTCTGGAATATTAGGAAGTCGGGGAATTTGAATTCCGTCTCCGCATGGAGCTTTCCCGAAGACTTTTATAACAATAATAACAAGAAGGGAAAAAAAAGGGAAGGATGAAATCTGGGACGTTTGAAAATTTTGCAAGCCCCGCGGTATAAATCTCTTGCAAAAAAAAGCATATTTTTAACACATGTTTTTTTCAACTCTCGAAATCAGATAAAAAAACATAATAACGAAAACCGGAAACAGCAAGGTTGTTGATAGCGGGCGGGTGGCGAAGAGAAAGAAGAAAGGAGAAAGAAAAAAAAAGGGGATCGGGCGGGGAAACAATTAAAACTATGCATGTCCCTTAACTGTTCTGAAGATCATTATTTTATCTTCCGGCAGGGAATGCTGTCAAACGGAATGACGAATAGGTGCTACGAACACAAGCTTTGTACATACAGTCTGGTTAAAAAAAAAGGTGGAAAGAGGAAAAAATTGTGGATTTTAATCGACTCACGAGGACGCAAATGAACTAGATTTTCTTGCAAAAATTCAAAGCGCACCATCTAGCGGCCAGTAATGGAAACGAACTTTTAGGCAGGGCCAGTGGAGCTTAAACCAATATGGTTGTACACACCATCATAATATTAAACCTTAAGAGGAATCATCAGTCGTGGCAGCAGACTAATCGTATTTTACTTTTTACGGGGAAACGAAGACAAATCTCAAAATAAAAAATATTAAGGAATTTCCGGGATTTTTTCCTAAAAGGTCCTTAATAATTTTTGTTTCGTATGTTTTCGTTTCCCCGTAAAAAGTAAAATACGATTAGTATGCTGCCACGACTGATGATTTTAGTTTTCAGTTTTATTATTTTTTATTCATTATGAGTTACTCACATGGCTAAAAAATTTGAAACATATCACAGCGGGATATTTAGACGTAAAATCAGTCTGATTCCCCTTAATTTCTCGCTAAAACGTGTTGCAGTAACATGTTGCCAACATGTTGTGCTATGCAACATCAGAAAATGAAACAATATTGATTGTAATAGGCGGTTTTTATGTTACGTTATGTTACGTCTGTATGTAGACTGTATGTGAGGTCTTATTGTCGTCAATATTGACGTCATTTCAATTCGAAATGCTAATGCCAGCTCTTTTTACGCGTCAATAAGACGTCTGTATGTCGACTGTATGTGACGTCTTATATTTTACTGTTTTGCACGCTTTACATGCGTCACATTTTGATCATTAGACATGGTCATTTTCCGTAACTTTTTTCTACGAGATTTTCGACGTCAAAATGACGTGTGTGACGTCTTGTTGTCGTCACATTGACGTCCCCTCGACAGGGTGTCTACTGATTCATAAAAGTTAAAATATAGGACTTTTATAGGACTTTATAGGTCCATTTTTTCAAAAAATATAGGACCTAAAACAAGCCATTTTTAAGAGAAAAAAATTTAGGCACACA
This sequence comes from Liposcelis bostrychophila, assembly GCA_037577465.1. Taxonomy (NCBI): domain Eukaryota; kingdom Metazoa; phylum Arthropoda; class Insecta; order Psocodea; family Liposcelididae; genus Liposcelis; species Liposcelis bostrychophila. The sequence goes on from CM075207.1 coordinate 19,952,677, forward strand.
AAATTCTAGAGGTAAATTCTGTCCTCCAAAATTTAGAAATAAAGAAAAAAGGTAAAACTTGTAAAACGGGTAATTACTAAAAAAGGTAAAACAAAATTCTACAGAAACATTTTTATAAAAAATCTTGGGATCAAAAAATCCCGATCAAAAAAAAAGTTCTAGCCTCTGCAAGTGTTTTTCATAAGTCCCCAAGGTTATATGAGTAGTTCAGAAAATCCACCCCAAGCTAAGAGCTAAAAAATTTAAAATTTTCTAAACGTAAAAACTTTTTAGACTACACGTAAAAATTTTTGAACCCTCTATAAACCCGAAAATATTCCACAAATATTTCCATAAAATCGAAAACATAATTTTTAAATTTTATAAACCTTCTTAAAAATTATTTGAACTGGAATTAGTTTAAAATTAATTGCCTAATGGAACTCCGCCGTCAAGATTTAAAGAAAAAATTTCCTGAAACATTGAACTTTCTTTGAAAATTTCCCCAAAGTGCTTTTTCAATTATCAAAGCATAAACTATGAATTGTTCGTAGCCCAAAATGATTAGTTTTCCTCGCTTTTCGGAACCTTTAAAAATCTAAATTATGGCAACCTGCATAAATCGAGCGAGGCCGAAGGCCGAGCGAGAAAATTTGTTGGAAAAATTGAGTGAAAATATGAAAAAATTAGCTCACTCTGAACTAGGAATATAGGACCAGTAGTGCCCCTGCTCAAAATTACTTTTTTCGGTTAAATTATAGGACTTTATAGGATTTTATAGGTATATAGGACCAAAAAGAAAAATATAGGACTTTTATAGGACTTTATAGGAATATAGGACCAGTAGACACCCTGACTCGATTTCGAAATACTAATGTCACCTCTTTTTACGCGTCAACAAGATGTCTGTATGTAGACTGTATGTGAGGTCTTATAGTCCTCATATTGTCTGACGTCTTATTGTCGTCATATTGACCTCGATTTCGAAATGCTAATCTCCCCTCTTTTAAGCGTCAACAAGACAAGTGACGTCTTACTGTCGTCACCTCGATTTCGAAATGCTAATGTCAACTCTTTTAGACGTCAATAAGACGTCATTCACTGAAAAATTTCATTCTTGGCCGTTCTAAAAGAAGTCACTTTCCGAAATGATTGTTCAAAACAATCGTTTTTCAAACGATTACGATACCCCTCCATTCCAAGCAGCTCAAAAGTAAAACAAACTCAAAAGACTAATTATATGAGAAAAACTGAATCACCTGCTTCGAAAAGCCGTTTAAATTCGTAATTACTGTTTTTATTGCGGTCATAATAAAACAGTAAACATCATAATTAATTATTAAATAATATAGTATAATATAAATAATAAATTTATTATGCCATATAATGCAAAACGTTTACATTCACGCTTTTCTAATCGAGATCACGCTAAGAAAAAAAAAATCCGGATTTTCGCAATTAATCCTTAAAAAAAAAGCCCTAAATCTCGGAAATTCGGGTTAATTTCACAGCCCAGAAAGAGAGCGAGGGATACGGAGGATAAAAGGAACAAACGGTAAAAGATATATATTTCTCATGGTTTTCTTTCTTTTTTTTTTTAAATTGAGACAGATCACTTAACTCTACATTAGCGAAGTTTAGCCCGTAGAATTCCCTCTTAAATCTCTTAACCAAATAAACTAAACATTGAGCTGAAAGGAATCCAACTTTTTTTTTTTTTTTTTTTTTTACTTTTATTTTTATTTTCAGTGCTCAAGATAAGAGGATTTATAATCCAGTTCAGAACACCATTTGTATTTTTTTTAGAAAGTGTTATTACCGAAGAAATTTGTTTTTGCTTTAATTTTCTATTCTTAAAAAAAAAAAAAAAATCTTCTGGCATGTCCTCCCACGAAGAACGATTTGTTTTGGAAACGAATAACATTCAAAAATATAAATCTTTATTTTTTTTCAATTTTCTAAAAAAGGGATAATAGAAGGTTTCGTTACGGAAAAATTATGATATATTTTCTTTAACCCGAAAAGCACTTGTGGCACAAACCCGTAATCGATCCAACCTTGAAGTTATAATTATAAACATCAAATCATGTACGCGACACGCAAACTTTGGAAAACCGTGAATTTTCCAACCTAAAAAAAAAAAAAAAAAAAAAAAAAATATAGGGTCAAGTGGGGGAAAAAACGGCCATTGAAAATTTGAGGTAAAAAAAAGACACTTGAATATTGGATTAATGACAGATCTTTAAAGTTCCGAAAAATTCATGATAAAAGTTTGAAGCTTATATTTCGCTATGTCGTTAAGAAATTTTCATTTCCTCCTATATTTTTAGGTAAAAAAAAATATTTCTTAAACATTCGGCTTTGTTTTGAAAAAGCAATTGTTGACACTTGTTTTAAAATTACATTTTATTCGAAAAAAAAACAAAACAGGTGAAAATATTACGGAACGTAAATAAACAATAATGACTGAGGAATCATTATGTGGTTCGAAATTTACAAATAACTGATTTTAGCACGAGTTATATAGCTTTAAAGTTGTGGGGTAAAAACGAGGCACCATCACGGGTAAAAAAAAGCCATTCGATATATGGCACTTTGCATGTTCGGAAAAAATCGACGCCATATTGAGTGCAATGTTTTGGTTTTGTGAAAATTGTGAAAGATGACGAAAAAAGTGCTTTTGGGAAAGGTAAACGCTTTATTACGGCAAAATATCATTTCATAATAATATTTTCTTGCCTTGTATCGCGAAAAAAATTTTCTAAAACTCGATGTGGTGTTAATTTCGTGGGTGTCACGTTATTACCTCATGTTTGGCTCGTTTTTGCCCCACTTTGCGGGTAAAAAAAAGGCAGCATTTTTCGGAGATTTTGACCATATTTGGTTAAACAGACGCATATTTGCTTTTGAAACATAAGCTAGATATAAAATTAAAACTTTGTACCGAAAAAAAATTTTTTTTTAAACATTAATTGCTACGTTATTCATAATTTTCAAAAATTGGCTTTTTTTTCCCCCACTTGACCCTACAGAAACTCTTCAAAAAATTTTAAAAATATACTCCGAATCGAAATTTAGAAAACAGAAAAAAAAAAAAAAATACTGGAAGGAGAAAAAGGATAATCTTACGGTGGCCTTTATTCTTACACGAAAGAAAAGGAAGTTAATTTTAATTTCATCGAGATTTTCTTATACAACGGATTGCACGCTAAATTCAATTCCACCTTAACAAGTTATTGCATAATTAAAAAAACAACCTTAGCTTTTTTGAACGCTTTTCATGCCCACCCGATAAAACTGTCACAAAAATAAACAATATCCATCATCGACTTTTACACAGTATTTCTTCCACACCAATTTTTTTTTTTTTTTTTTTTTTTTTTTTTTTTTGAAAATTAACTTTTATTAAAACAAGATTCGCCATTTTCTTGAAATTTATTACGCTAGATTTTCGAGAATTTTTTTCGAATTTTTCTTTTCCCCCTCCGGTAATTAACGCAAACACACAAAATTCCAATTAATAATTCACGCCAAACCGATTCCTGACTTACGATAACAAATTAATAAAATTAAATAATTAATGCCCTTAACAACGATTCATTAAATGATTTTTCTGTTCGAAATTACATCGCGCACGCTCTTGTTCTATTAAAACTCGGTTTTCTTTTTATAGTTTTCATTTGAAGGCTTTCTTGAATGACCTAATTTCGATGTGTAAAAAGTAATTTTATTAACCGAATCGAAAAAAAATTTTCAAAATGCTATTCGTGAAAAAATTAACCCGGCAAAATTGTTAGAATAATTTTCGTTCGCAAAATTTTCACGCTTGCGCAAAAATATTTCATCTTTCCCGAAAACGTGTTGATAAGGAGAAAAAAAAATATTATAAAGTTGACAAACGATGCCATAAACTTTTCGGTATTTCTTATGCGAGAAACGCGCGCGCGGAGGAAAGTTCCTTTTCCGAGATTCAAATTCCATACCTCGGCTTTACTTTCCCTGATTTATTTTATTAAAACAGTTCAAACCGGTTTTATGTATCACTTGGTATGTGACCGAGTTTGTTTTCCTGAGAAAAGTTTCCGCGGTGTTATATATTATTCTTCCTTAAGGCGGGACCTTCCTTGCAATAAAGGATATCGCGGGTTTGGAGTAAACTCGAAACACCGTTCCAGATTGTCCGAATAAAAAAAAAAATAATAGTTTGGCAACACTGTTGGAGATCTTACGATATGTAGTTTTTATCAAAAATAACTCAATGGAAGTTCAGTTACTAATACGTATTGTAAGCAAGAAGACAAGCATGTACAAGAAAAGTAACAAGTCGCGAAAAAAAAAAGTGTTTGGAATTTTGTTGCTCACCGAAAAAATAGTTTCATTGGGGGGTAAAAACCTCAAAAAAATTTTGAAACATTTTTTTTTTTTTACCAGCTGGAGGTCGCGCTTTACGGAAAAAGGACCTAAGCCAAGAATTTTTTGAAAGCGTTCAATTAAGTTAATATTTAGCGCATTTTTCAGTAATCGATATTTGTAAAAGGGGTCTAATTATATGTTTTGAGGTCGTAGAACACGAATTTCACCATCCCGATTTTCTCCGACCAATGCCTGAGTCGCTGTTACCGCTTTTTTAGCGTTTAAGCCTGATTTTTCGGGCTTGATTTTTATTTATGTCCAGATTTGGAGCCCGCAAAATTTTTTTTTCCTTTTAAAGTTGCTTATACTTATGAAAAAAAGCTTGAGGAACACGAATTTCACTATCCCGATTTTCTCCGACCAACGCCTGAGTAGGGGTATAAGTAAGAATTTGGTTTTTTGAGCCAAAAACTAATTTTTTTGTAAAAAAATGGCGACAACTCCTCACCAGTTCGAGTTAGAGATCATGTTCTATGACATTTTTTAGTCAGAACACTCTAATTAATAAGGCACTTTTGTGTTTTGGATCAATTTCCAAAATTTTCTAACGGACGGAAAATTCTACCAGTAATTTTTTTGAAATTCCAAATTCTTTTCGTCCGTGAAAAAATTTAGAAAATTGATCCAAAACACAAAAGTGCCTTATTAATTAGAGTGTTCTGGCTAAAAAATGTCATAGAACATGATCTCTAACTCGAACTGGTGAGGAGTTGTCGCCATTTTTTTACAAAAAAATTAGTTTTTGGCTCAAAAAACCAAATTCTTACTTATACCCCTACTCAGGCGTTGGTCGGAGAAAATCGGGATAGTGAAATTCGTGTTCCTCAAGCTTTTTTTCATAAGTATAAGCAACTTTAAAAGGAAAAAAAAATTTTGGGGGCTCCAAATCTGGACATAAATAAAAATCAAGCCCGAAAAATCAGGCTTAAACGCTAAAAAAGAGGTAACAGCGACTCAGGCATTGGTCGGAGAAAATCGGGATGGTGAAATTCGTGTTCTACGACCTCAAAACATATAATTAGACCCCTTTTACAAATATCGATTACTGAAAAATGCGCTAAATATTAACTTAATTGAACGCTTTCAAAAAATTCTTGGCTTAGGTCCTTTTTCCGTAAAGCGCGACCTCCAGCTGGTAAAAAAAAAAAAATGTTTCAAAATTTTTTTGAGGTTTTTACCCCCCAATGAAACTATTTTTTCGGTGAGCAACAAAATTCCAAACACTTTTTTTTTTTCTGTACACCCTAATGTAGACTGTATCTAGAAGTATGTGACGTCTTATTGTCGTCATATTGACGTTAAAAGATTTCGAAATGCCACCTCTTTTAAACGTTAACAAGACGTCTGTATGTAGACGTGACGTCTTGTTGTCGTCATACATATTGACGTCACTTCAATTTTGAAATGCTAATGTCATCTCTTTCAGACGTCAATAAGACGTCTTACACTCATAAATTGTATTTTGGTCATTCTTAAAGACGTCATTTCGACGTGAAAAAATCTCGTAAAACTGTCCCGGAATGTAATCGAGTCTGATGAAGTCTTTATGACGTTTAAAAGTACGTCACGTTTTTCGCTGAGTTCGTTTTGGGTCAGATTGGAAATTTTTTAGGGCGCAAGGTGCTGATTACAAAAGGCATTAAATATCGTAGGGTAAAAGTACTGGAGCATCGCTTGGAGTGAGGGGGCGGTTTCGATTTTTCCTGACATCCCGGTGACAGATTCCGTGCTTGCTGTGTTGCTGACCCCTCTAGCCTTGGATTTACCCCCAGCGGGTACCGCGGTAAAGAAATTCAAGTGTTACCATTAAATATCGGAGTAAATTCTTGGCGCAATTGTCAGGAAGTGCATCATGCATGCTCTTTGTTCAAATGAAGCAGGAAAGTACAAATCGTCAGATTCCAAAGTTTATTAAAACTCATTTCACGAAAATCAGAAAACTCTCTCAGCATAAACGGAAAATCGTCCGTTTTCCAAGAAAGTTTTTAACCGCAATTCTGTCATAAAAGATTAAAGTGCGCTCGACAATTGTTTCTATTAAAAACCATCCTCCATATTTGTAATCCGATGACTTTTAGAAACGGATCCCAGCAACAGTTTATTCAGAAAGTTTCCTGGGGGCGCTTCAGTTTTTATCCTGGATATATATCTCATGGCGTTTTGAGCTTTTTGATTATTAAGTTGGCAACGCCGCTTTTTCACTCGTTCTGTTGCACGCATTCCTTTGCTTTATATTACACAAACACAATTTTCTTCTACTCCGTCTCATAATGTAAAAATGAAAACGCTTTAGTTCCGATGAAAAGGTGTCATGTTTGCCGTGTTGAACTTCAAAACTTCCCTCTCGATAAATCCTGAATTAGTCATTTTCAATTGTCTCATAAATTTTCAAAATCCGTACCATATATTTTTATTAGAAAATAAAAAATTATATGTTTTTCCGGGGATTTTTTTTTTAAAAGTCGGTCACGCGATTAAAGAGTAAATGGCGATAGATTAAAAAACTAAACATATTATTTTCGTTTTGCAAGATCCTCATAAGGATTTTTTTTCCCTTGTATGTTTTTCCACATGTACGATATGCCGCCTTCGAAAAAGAAAAAAAAAAAAAAAAAAAAAAAAAGAGACGTTTAGGGAGAGAAAATAAAATATTTTCGCTGTGAAGTTAACATATAGAAAACAGGAAATAAAATGAGATTAATTTATCTTATTCTATTTTAGGAAAAGTCAAAGAATGTGTTAACCCACCCGGGTTTCTGTTTTTGAGAGCGGGGAAGAAAAAACGGCCTTTCGAGATTTTCAGATTTTCTTCCACCACTCTTTTTTCTTTTCTTTGAATTATATTATTCACGCCAAATTGAATTCGATTTTTTCCCCTTTATTAAGGTGTTCGCTGCTATGTGAGCAAAAAAAAAAAAAGGGCAAAAAAAAAAAAAAAAAAAAAACAAGGAACCGTTAAAAAAGATTTTTAACTTTTGCACGTTTTAGTTATATAAATATCGAAAATGGTACAAGAAAAGGAAGAAAAAAAGGGTTCGTTTTATAGCACGTTTACAAATATCTCGAACGTTTCCCATTAAATATTAACCGAAAAATTTTGCCAAGAGACACAGTACATGAACTTTTTTTTCCCCGTTTACAAGTTCCCCATTATCTCTTTAATCGTGCGGTATATCGAAAAAAAAAAAAAAACAAGGAACCGTTAAAAAAGATTTTTAACTTTTGCACGTTTTAGTTATATAAATATCGAAAATGGTACAAGAAAAGGAAGAAAAAAAGGGTTCGTTTTATAGCACGTTTACAAATATCTCGAACGTTCCCATTAAATATTAACCGAAAAATTTTGCCAAGAGACACAGTACATGAACTTTTTTTTCCCGTTTACAAGTTTCCCATTATCTCTTTAATCGTGCGGTATATCGAAAAAAAAAAAAAAACAAGGAACCGTTAAAAAAGATTTTTAACTTTTGCACGTTTTAGTTATATAAATATCGAAAATGGTACAAGAAAAGGAAGAAAAAAAGGGTTCGTTTTATAGCACGTTTACAAATATCTCGAACGTTTCCCATTAAATATTAACCGAAAAATTTTGCCAAGAGACACAGTACATGAACTTTTTTTTCCCGTTTACAAGTTTCCCATTATCTCTTTAATCGTGCGGTATATCGAAAAAAAAAAAAAAACAAGCAACAAATGATGAAGTCATCGCAAAAGTTAAAAGACTTTCGCGTGATTCAGAGAGGAAGTGGGGAAAAAAAGAAAGAGTTCGATGTTTTCTTTGAGACATGTAGCTCATGTTCCGGTCGAAGTAAGGGTTATATCCTGTAATTGCATGTATTAGTACATTTGATACAGTCGGATTTTGCCAATGAAAACCTTTTAGTTAAGCTTTCCTAAGCTGTAGAAAGACTGATACGTGATTAGTTTTGCGATGTGAAACGTTAACGTTAATTCACTATTAGCACGATTGATTTTCGTATTTATCGAAGGACTACCCCAGCGCGCTGAATCGGATAACTAACAGAGGGAAAAGCTGTCCGTTTAAACGTAATTTTGATAGGTAATTTTACGAAGGCAAAACGACGAACATGTTAGCTATAAAAAAAATGTTTGTCTAACATATTTGTCAATTATGTTAGGAAAATCATTAGGGAAAGCACTGAAAAAAAGGTTAGATTTTTTTTTCTGGCGATTTTTTTTTTCATAGGTTTTTAATTCAATACGAACATACTGCGCAAACAATTTTAGGTCTAGACCAAAATTTCAAGCATTTTGCAGTAACACGTTGAGACAACATGTTGTTTAACGTATTGAAGCGTCGGAAACATATTGCCAACATGTTACTAGAGATGTTAACACGTTAAAACACGTTGCGCAACACAAAAAACTGAAAAATGAATAATGAAAAATGAAACATAAAAATTTGTAAATGTTGCGCGACACATGTTGCCCAACAAGTTTCTATGCTGCGAAATGTTCAGAATTATGTTGGTAACATGATTTTATGCTGCAAAACGTTCAGAATGATGTTGGCAACATGTTTCTATGCTTCAAAATGTTCAGCATTATGTTGGTAACATGTTTCTATGCTTCAAAATGTTCAGTATTATGTTGGCAAAATGTTTCTATGCTGCAAAATGTTCAGCATTATGTTGGCAAAATATTTCTATGCTTCAAAATGTTCAGCATTATGTTGGAAACATGTTTCTATGCTGCAAAATGTTCGCATCATGTAGGCAATATGTTTCTATGCTTCAAAATGTTCAGCATTATGTTGGAAACATGTTTCTATGCTGCAAAATGTTCAGCATTATGTTGACAACATGTTTCTATGCTGCGAAATGTTCAGCATTATGTTGGATACATGTTTCTATGCTGCAAAATGTTCAGCATTATGTTGGAAACATGTTTCTATGCTGCAAAATGTTCAGTATTATGTTGGCAACATGTTTCTATGCTTCAAAATGTTCAGCATTATGTTGACAACATGTTTCTATGCTGCAAAATGTTCAGCATTATGTTGGAAACATGTTTCGAACGCTGTCACATGTTACTACAACATGTATTGGCGTGAAAGTTCGGTCTAAGGCCATTGCGTATTGCTTATTTATCGACAGTCAAGATCCAACATAGCATCGTCAGGTTTGAACTTGACAATAAATACTGTCGCGTCCAACTACTCAATGTTAAATTCACCAGCATTTCTGAAACCAGGCAATCCCAAGTTGGGACTTGACAATAGCAGGTTTGAACTTGACAGTTCTAAGTTTAAACTTGCATTTTGCAGTACAGTATCATTCAAATCCAGATTTATTTTTTCCCGATATCGATTGAAAGCATTCGGAATGCTGACAAAACAAATGGCTTTCGCGATATGCCTCCGAATCCCCCATAAACCTCTACATTTCCTTTTTCCCCACCTGCGACGGCGGCGGCGAGCATGCTTTCTTCGAATTGTTTACCAATCGAGTACGATCATCATTAAACGTCATAAAACCAGTACAAAAAACTCATCAGCCATGTTAGTGTAAAGGGGGGGTAAAAGAGGGGGGAGAAAACGAGCTTTGAAAACTAGAAAAACAGTCGTAAACAGCCAAAGCGAAAATCGTTAAAGACTTTTTTCTTACTATCGGGTGAATATCGACTATGCTGGGATGAGAGATAAAAACGAAGAGAAAAAAAAAAACAATCGGCAGTAATTGTGGCGTCAAGAAGAAGAAGGGAAAAAAATAACGTTCCGCAGAAAAGCTAATATCACTCCGGAAAAGTTGGATATCTTTTAAAGGAAAAGAAAATACTAAAATGACAGAAAAGGAAAAACACCTGAAGAAGAAAGTATATATAGAAAAGAAAACGAAGAAAATAATTTTTATATTTAGTCCTCGATAACAAATTTTTAACTTTATCGACGAAAAAAAAAAAAAAAAGAACTCCCCATCTCTTTTTCCTTCGAACTCATTTTTTTTTTCTTTTTCCAACGTTTTCTTCCTTCTTTTTATAAATGGGCTTCTGAAAACATGAAAACCTATATCTGTCATAGTTTTTAATCTATTACCCAAAGAGTCCAAAAGCTTCTTTTGCCTCTGTATAAAAAGATAACTTGTTCATATTAACTCGGTTTTTTTTTTTTTTTTTTTTAACTAAGTCCCATCGATATATTTATTATGACATTAAATTATAAATTTTTAGAATTTATATTGTTAAACCTCCGATATATCATATTTCGACATTTTTTATGTTTTTTTTTCATTTTTTATGTCAGTTGTAGCGCGCATAGAAACATGTAAAAGTGAATAATTTCTTGCTCTCTCCCTCTCTCTCTCTTTTTTTTTTTTAACAACATTTCCCGAAAAACTTTTCGGGTTTCCTTAATAAGGTTAAAATATTTTAACATGAGAAGTTAATCATATTAAGGAGGAAAAGGCAGCAGACGGGAAAATAATTAGGTCTTGGGGTTTTCGCTCAAATACAAAATTTAAGAAACTTCTTCCCCAGTCGCGCGAGCATAAAAAGATTTCGGTTGAATTACGTCATCGAATATTATTTTCCTTCCACTAAAAAAAAAAAAAAAAAAAAAGCTCCCGTGACTAAAACAGTAAAATCAATGCAGTCATCTCATAACTTTCACTATGGTGTTCTACGGCCATAATTCCCACGGAAACAGGCGCTAACCGCCCTACCAATTTGATCTTATATCAACTTTTCAACATGCAAAGCTTAATATATCGAACGGGGGGCGGCGAAAACGAAGTAGGGGGGGATGTTTGGATGAAAAATGTTCGAATTTTCACGACCTATAGCAGTGACAACGTTCATTACCTTCTCAGCGTGAAGTAAAAGTTGCTTACGTTGTCGAAACCCGCCCACGAAAAGGAAGTGTTCTGTCTCATTTAAGAAAAAGAGGAAACCGTCAAGTTTTCTTCATTTTTTTTTCCTCCCTCCGTTCAAAAATGATTACATAAAATAACGGGGGCACGAAATCGTGGAATATAGTTCTTGGCTGACCGCCGTTCGGGCATCGGGGCAAGGGCCAAACTACCTTTAAATTTATGAGAGTGGAGTTTATGCTAAATTTAATGGGTTTTACTGCATTTCTATTTGCTTCTGGTTTAACTCAACGAGCGCACGTTCGGGATCCTTATCTTTCCGCTTTCTCTCTTATACACAGCCTCTTCCCTCTTGGTTTTTGCGATATCGTTCGGGGAAGGAAAACGTAATATAGTTAAATAATATTTAAATGGGGAGGTTATATCTTCGGGTATTTAGGAAATTATATTTTTTTTTTTTTACACGGAGGGGGAGGGTCCTCCGCCCATGGCTAATTTTAAGAATGATTGTACGTGCCGAAAAATAAAGACCGGGAAAATCGGCCATAAAAGAAATTACAATTTAAAAACGTCTTGAAATTTAAGGCTTAGGAATTAATCTTTACTCAGCTAATAACTCAAATTATTTTCGTGGGTTTGAGTTAAATCATGACTTTTAATCGAAAGCTGTCTGCTTATCTTATGGAAAATAAACAGTGCAGAAAATCATTCAATGAAATTTGATTCTGAAAACTAGAATGTTTAATGTAATCCACTTTTGAAGTGAAACTTCTTATGGGACGGGTCAGCGTATTGAAGTGAAGTTCGTGACGTCATCAAACGAATATTTTAATTATTTTAAGTTAAAATTCAAAAAGTGACTAAGAAAACGATTTCCATTCCTAAAAGTTTATGAAAATTCAAAAAGTGGCTGACAAGAGTATCATTTCATTAAAAGTAGGTAAAATAAGTATCATCCAAAAATTGAGATTGAGAAAATTTGAGGAAATACACAAGATTTTCTAATTTTGTTAGTCATCTAGAATTTTGTAAAAATTTAATAAAAAGTGATCAACAAAAGTTTCATTTTTTTTTAAATGAATAAAAATGGGTGACATAAGAAGTTTCACGTCTTTTTTATGCTAGGCCTATAGACATAGAGCGTATCGTTTTTTAAATCATTCCTAGCTTTCAGTTAAAAAATATTAAAGCGCTTTCAACCAAATATCATTAAAAGAGAAATGATGAATTTCGCTTGGTCATTCCGGCCGAAAAAAGGTCTTGGTAATAACCCTCAAGTGTGGGCACCAGGGTAGTGCTAATGCAGTGGTGCAAAGATGGGCGTTTCATTTTTAAAAAATTTTTGAAATGTTGGGGGGCTTGTTGAAAATCTGCTTCCTTCAAATGTAGAACCACTAAAAAAATTTTTTTTTTTTAATTTTTTGTGGCCCCCAAGGCAACTTTAAATATTCAAAAATTGAACAATCAAGGTATTTTAATTTCAATTTTTATACCCGATTTTAAAGGCTTGCAAATTTTTTTGAAAAAGTATTTCATCAAGTTTTCAAGGTCGTAGAAGACGAATTTTACCAACCCGAAATTTTCCGATGAACCCCTGTGACGTCATTTGCATTTTAATCGAGCTTATACCTGATTTTTTTCGACTGAAATTTGGCTTAAGGGAGCGTTCAAGTATTACCTAAGACCGAAAGGGGGGGGGGGGGAGGGGTACTCGAAATTCTTACGATTTCTTACTAGGGGGAGGGGGAAGTTTGGCAATTTCCATCATAACTTATGGTTCAAATTTTTTTTTTCTTAACTTCAAAAATTAAGTTCTTTAAATCTTTTTTGAATGTCTAAATAGAAAAATTAAAAATTTTTTTCAAAAAGTTTTAAGAAATAAAAATTTATTTTTTGATGAGATTTTTGTGCCAATTGTAGTCATCTTCAGAGACATGAGTATGAACTATAAGTCTAGCTTTACGAAAAATATTAGTCCAATTTAAAATTGGCGTTAAAGAAAAGGGGGGTCCTTGAAAATCTTACGCAATACAATAAGAAGGTCAAAGAAATCTTAATAATTCTTACGAAGGGGGGGAGGGGGTCCAAAAACCCGAAGAAAAGTCTTACGTAATACTTAAACGTTCCCTAATATTGATTTTGGAGCCCTGAAATTTTTTTTATTTTATTGGTATCACTCATACTTATGCAAAAGTACCCGCAGAACACGAAAATCACCATTCTGATTTTTTTCGATTTACCTCCTGAGTACGGGCAAAAGTGTAAATTTGGTTTTTTATTAAATTTTTGCCCAAAAAAGGCAACAACTCACCAGTTCGATTTAGAGGTCATATTTTTTAGTCAGGACACCCTAATTAGTAAGGACCTGTTGAGTTTCGAATCCATTTCCGAGATTTTCTTAAAATTTGACTATTCCGGTATCAGCGCCAGCTCCAGCACTTTGGCCATTTCGGCGCCGATGCCAGCCGGCGTCAGCTTCAACCAATTTTTACCGTCTTCGGATCCCTGATTTTGCTCCCTTTATTGCAAAATCGGAAGCAATTTCATAAAACCTACTAGGGCATACCTCATGCACCACGGCACTCATCTTTGCAAAATATGTAGATGACATGTTCGAAACTTACCTGAAAATAAAAAAACAAAACAAGTATAAGTAAAAGTTTCACATTCATAAAAAGCAGTAAACTTACATTAATAATTAACTTAAATAAGTAAAAAAATTAAAAAAATTTCCTACAAAAATATTTCATTTGTAGACACTAAAGGCTCTTTTTCCTCGGAAAAAGGACCGAAAACAGTGCCGATAAAAGGACTGTTTTCGAGGAAGACATGTTTTCGTCTGCCGTAAGTTACCCCTTCAACCAACGAAGGGCGTTATGTTTATCACTTCGTCTGGTTAATGGTCTATACGGCTGGCTGGCTGACTGACTGCCGTGTGGCATGATTTTGGAATTCCCTTGTAACTTTGAAACGGAAAAGTGTAGAAATCTCAAAATTTCACAGTTGATTCTACATATTTTCCCGGAGGACCTATTGCAATTATTTTTTCGAAATTCCCCACAGTTTTTGAGTAAACCGAGAAATCCGAAAATATTTAAGATGTACAAAACACATAGCTTTAACTTATGGCGGAAGAAAAAAAAGAGAAAAACGGAAGAGTTTCGTTTGCTAGTGAGAAACTTTTTTTTTTCAGTGATGACCTATTCTTTTTTTGGGTTTAACCGACAGAAGAAGGTCCAAGGTAATTTTTAAAATTTTCAAAATTAAAATCCGACAATATCAACAGGAATAAGGGGGTTTCAAAGTTAAGGTGGTTTACAGGGGAGTACTCAGATCTCGAGTATTTGTGTGATCGTAATCGGAACCTTGAAGTGAGACACATAAGATGACGGCGAAGCCCCTTGACAGTTGAATAAGCGTTTAATCATGTTATAATTTTCATTCAACAGTACAATGTTAGAAGGCTCGCGGTGAATATGAAATAACATTACCTATATTATAATTTATCAAATTATAAAAATAAAAAAAGATGGAAGAAATGTTATTTATGAACAGCTGATTTTTTTTATTATTAGTTTTTGTGGAGTAGGCCTAAGCATTCTTAAATAATTTTTTAAAATAAAATTAAAAATGAAATAGAATTAATTAATGGGTTTGCATTGCGAATCCAGCGGGAAATTAGACAGGGGTCCGAATACGATGCTGGTGTCGGCCGCGGCAGGCTGAAATCTCGGGTGGATGCCGATATTTATTTATCGTATTATTTATTTAACTAACAATTCCGATTCCGATTCCGATCATATTCGATGCCGCCTCTGATTCCGATTTTACTAAAACAATCGGAATCGGAATCGGGAGTTAAATAAATAATATGGAATAGGCACAAAGAATGGGGATCAACTTCTTGAGTGTATAAAAATTTATTGTTGTAATCGAAATCTTGCAGTAAATTTGTGAATAAGAATCTTGAATATACTTCTTGAACATCTGAAAATCGGAATCTTGAAATAAATTTTATCAAATAGGAATCAGAATTGGAATGAGAACGACAGTCACAGCGAAAAAAATTTCAATTGGAATAGGAATCGGAATAAATTGAGATAAAAAAAATTAATTAAAGTCAGAATCAGAATAAGAATAAAAAAGATTTCACTACCGGTATACTAAAATGCGCTAAAAAATTCGTAAAAAAAAACAACCTTCAAAAATTTTAATTTAATTAAAAAAAACTAAAAAGCGTTAAATAAATAAATTTTTAAAAAAAAAGAATACCCCTTCAACAAAAAGAACTAAAAAGCAAAAAATAATTTTTTTTTAAATTATAAAAAAAGAACTGAAAGGCAGAAAACAATATCAATTTTTACAATATAGGTAAGAATTTTGATTTCCCGAAAAAATGAACCATAACCTTCAGATTCGCAAAAATTTTCACTACATGCAATAAATAGGCCAATAAAAGTGGATTCAAAGGACAAAAGAAGCGCAGAAAAAATTTTTGTTGAAGGAGCAAGTCCCCCTTTTTTTTTAAAACTTGCTCCTTCAACAAAAATTTTTTCTGCGCTTCTTTTGTCCTTTGAATCCACTTATATTGGCCTATTTATTGCATGTAGTGAAAATTTTTGCGAATCTGAAGGTCATGGTTCATTTTTTCGGGAAATCAAAATTCTTACCTATATTGTAAAAATTGATATTGTTTTCTGCCTTTCAGTTCTTTTTTTATAATTTAAAAAAAAATTATTTTTTGCTTTTTAGTTCTTTTTGTTGAAGGGGTATTCTTTTTTTTTTTAAATTTATTTATTTACTATCGCTGTTTATTAAGCGACCTTTTTTTAAACTTTTTTTGAATTTTTAACTTTTTTTAAAAAAAGTTTGAAAAAAGGTCGCTTAATGAACACCGATAGTAAACTTACGGCAGACGAAAACATTTCTTCCTCGAAAACAGTCCTCTTATCGGCATCCTTTTTCCGAGGAAAAAGAGTCTTTAAGTTCAATTAACGATTCTCGAACACACGTTTAGCTTCGGAAAAATCGCTGACGGAAACGACACAACCAGACATAGAATTTCCCGTGCTTAATTATTTAAAAAATTATTTTCTTCTCATGACTCAGAAAAATCAAACAACCGTGTCGATTTTTTTTTAAAAAAACTGTCACACGTATAACGAGCCTTCAAAACGCATGCACATCCTCCAATTACTTTACAACCCACACATGACGATCCATCATATGATATTTATATTACGTAACCCTTCACACGAATCAGCTTAATCCATAGCCCATTAAAATTTGATGAATTAATCCATTATAGGTCTGATTAATTCGATCAACTCAATTAACTAATCGACTTCGATTAATCAATGAAATAGCGTTAAGTGTCCGTATATGATTATTGCAAATAAAAAAAAAAAAATAAACATAAACATAAACTCAGCTCCAAGCAAAATTTTTTTTTCTCAATATAATATTTTCACATTTTCATATCATTGGCACATTTCCTTTTTTTTTATCATCTTTATTTTTTCTTTTTACTTAACAAATGCTTTCCAAAGCTAATGAACAGGAATAACGGAGGATAAAAATATTCATTTTGAGATGCGTGAAGTGAAAAAGGCGATGGAAAACTTTTAAAAAAATGACGAATATAAGCATTATAGTAAGTTTATGGGCGCGGAGAGACAAGACGCTTAATAAAGTGAAATCTTTTTTATTATTTTTTCTTTTTATTCTTTCTGTCTCCTTTTTTCTTCCTCCTTTTTTTTCCTTGAAAGTCAAGATTGCACGAATCGTTTTAAATGTAACGAAAAAAATTCGTATAAAATAAAATAAAAGAGAATAAAGTTTAGTCCCGTTTGGAAAAAAAAAAAATCTTTTATTCCAAGCATAACTTCCTTCTTTTAAACAATCGAATACGGGAAGAATACAAATTAATTTTTTTTTTTTTTTACCACCACATAATATAACGCGATCATGGTAACAGGTCAATAAACGTTTGGGACCATCGTTACGGGACGGTAAGATGACTTCTTTTTATTGGAAGAAGAGAAAAGACACTTTTCCAAACATGCACAGTAAAACCTTTATTACGGGACCCATCTCTTTAAAGGACTATCTCTCTATATAGAACGATCTCTTAAAGTTTTTTATCAGAAAAGGATACCGAGAAGTGAAACTACGTAAAGGGTATTTCAACTACGGGATATGAGGACAGCGAATATATATAAATTATGATGGCTCTTATTTTACGAATTTTTTAAGTTCGGTGAACAAACCCCCTGATTCTTTTTTGTAACCGAAAAAAGATTCCCTAGATTTTTTTCAGATTTTTTGGACGTCTTGTCCCCGAAGACCTAAAAATTTTGGAATTCTCATAAAAACCTAAAAATCAAAAATTTTATTTTTATGTAAAAATGGTTGTTTCCTATTCGATTTTTATGCAGATTACGAAAATTCAAGTTAGAATTTATTTATGAAAAACGATTACTGTGCTAAGTGGACAAAAATATGAAGAATTTCGTAAAAAATTGTGGCTATAGCATTTTTTTCCAATTCGTTTTATTAATTTTGGCCTCTATCATTAAAACCGTATGAGATATGTAACTTTTAACTATATTTTCGTGATCTGCATAAAAATTCGAATAAGAAACAATAATTTTTACATAAAAATAAAAATTTTATTTTTCGGTCTTTACGGGAATTTCGGAATTTTGAGATCGGCAAAACTAGGTTTGAAAAATTAAAAAAAATTCAGATAATCTTTTTTCGGTTACATTAAAAGAATTAGGGGTGCGTTCACCACAATTTAAAAATTTGTAGAATAAGAGCCACTCAAATATAAATATATGATTAAGAAGGTTCGACAGAGGAACTTGATTTCCTGAATTTGAGTAAGGTAAAAGCACCAATTATTGACCAGGCACCAATTACTGACCAGTCCATAAGCTAAACACGTATACCATAAAAGGAAATCGTGTTTAGCTTATGGACTGGTCAGTAATTGGTGCCTGGTCAATAATTGGTGCTTTTACCTTACCTGATCGTTTTTCTGCAACCTAAACATAGGCGCAACTTCGATTGTTATTCGAAAAACCGTCTATCCGCCAGCAAAAATTTAACTGGAATCGAACAATTTTTTAAAACATACGAAAATATTCCTCTTTACGTTCTACACAACGTTTAGTTACATAAAGTTTTGATTTTTTTTTTATCATTAAGATGTTTTTTATTGAATTTTCTCAAAGCCTGATGTTTATAAACAAAACACCGAAAAAGACAAGATATATCCGGCAGATCCTGGAGAGCTGACCGACGAGTCCCATACCTGAGGGAAGATCTTGGATCAGATGGGAAGATAACGTCGTGACTGGTGCGAGAAGGTTGGGAGTACCATGCCTGCCGAAAGGAGTCAGACTGGGAAAAAATTTATAATGGGCAATAGGGCTCCAGGTTCTGTACCAGGTCCTTAATTCGATTAACTTTGGGCATAAATTATGATCGAATTACTTATGAACTATTTGAACTACCTATGAATTACTTGCGAATTACCTTGTATTACCTGTTATTTGGCGAAATACCTGAAATTACCTATTAATTACTTGTTGATTACTTTTAATTACCTTGAATTACTTGAAATACTTATAAATTACTTTTAATTAATGAGAGGATGTGGGGACCTATGACCTATTTATATCGATGAATAAAAACCATTTTTAGGTCATAATTCAAGGTTAATATAAATAGGTCATAGGTCCCCACATCCTCTCATTAAATATGGTTTACCAAACCATGGGGAAATTCATTTTTCCAGGCTCTCTGAAGATGGATCCACAGAGATCCGAAATGGCCATCAGAAAATAAAAATATATACAGCTTTTAATTATGACCTAAAGGTGGTTTTTATTCATCAATACTTCGCTACCTCGGGATAAAAGGCTTGTATCTCGTTTTTCAATTTGAATTCGTCTCGCTATAAGCTAAATATGCCTAAGAAGCATCAATTCGAAAAACGAGATACAAGCCTTTTATCCTGAGGTAGCGACTTTTAATTACCTCTGAATAACTTGTGAGTTGCCTTGAACTAATTTAAATACTTACAAATTATTTGTGAATTACCTAGAATTACTTTGAATTACCGCGTACTTTTCTGACGAGTGAGCAACCCTCTTGTTAACCTCCAGGAAAAAGTAATTTTTTATGTTCATGTATGTTCATATCTACTCAAATTTTCAATATGATCATATAATATTGCGCCTATGTTTAGCTTATGCAAGCCTCACCATATATATGTTCATTTGTAAATTTTTTTTGTATATGTTGGAATGTGAGTAAGGCTCATGAATGAACATTTATGTGAGGCTTGCATAAGCTAAACATAGGCGCAATCCGATATGATTCTTATATGATTATATCTACTCAAATTTTCAATATGAACATACATGAACATAAAAAAATTACTTTTTCCTGGGCCTGTATTGGGTAATAAAAGGTCATTTAGACATTTAGTCCTTTAGCAATTTCGGGCAATTAAAAGCAATTTGAAACGTCCGATTTTTGGAAAACGAGTATACCCCTAAAATATTCTCTAGCATCTTTTCGAAAAAATGTTCTCGCAACAAGTCTAATCGTAACTGAAACTCTCATGTCGGCCATATTTATTTGTTCGTTACTAACTTACTTTTACTGTAAAATTATGCACCATTCGGCATTTTTTTCTTATTACATTTTCACGAAAAAAAAAAAAAAAAAAAAAAGAAATCACAAAAATTACAAGAGATAGTCGCCGCCATCTTTGTTTACAAATCTCAGCGACCAATCAAAAAGCGCCTCGCGTACAAGTAGCGCTTACGGTGGTAGAAAGGAAGAACTAATTTTTGCGTAGTTAAGCGGGACAAGATCTCCCATGTATAAGGGATAGGAGTTTCCGGACCTGTCTATACGGCCGTGGAAAACAGTCATCCTTAAAGACGAATCGTTATTGCATGAGACAGATATAGGAGGAAAAAATTACATCCTAACGATAAGCAAAAAATTCAAACAACCCTTCCCCATTTGCAAACAAGATGCCCAAACCCTTAAACATAGTTAAACCAATTCATTCATAAGCCTTAACATGTCATTCAAGAAAATGGACAGGGGAATAGCAGCAGGACGCGATTATGTACGGGTTGATGTTTGTACAGGGAAATTTAATTTTCCCTAACAACGGATACAGAGAATCGTCATTAGCAGCATAAATTTAATACCCGTTTAAAATTAATTCATGATTACGAATTGGTGTGTGCATTAGCCAGACTCGCATTTAAATGTTGACAATCCCAGATATTTAATTGAACGATATTCACAATGAAAACTTCCCGAGACAAGGGAGAAAAACATGGCGGACTTTTCTTAATCTTAAAAAAAAAATTTTTATTTCCCCTTAAAGTTATTCAATTGAAAATCCTTTCCTTGGCAATACGAGCGTGCAAATCACACCATCCGTTTCTCATCTCCTTTTTGGAAAATTATTAAGGAGGAAGCAATCAAGAACAATGAAGCAGAGCTTCGGCCATTGTACCAAACCCGTTAAGAGAAAAAGAGGTAGGAAGGGAGGGGGGGCAGGGGTCGGGCGGGGGGGTTCTCAAATAAAAATAAGCGAGCGCGGGGAGACAGGATCAACTAAGAGGAATTCCTTTTTCTCTATTCGGGGTTTTATTGTTTTCCCGTATAATTGCTATCTATTAAACCGCATCCCTTATTCTTGGGAAAATCGGGATTTTTTAAATAAACACGTATTCAATACGGGACAATGGGGAAACTTTTCCCAAGATTTTGTTCCCGTCATTATTTTATTATTCAAAGCGCAAAAGCTGGATTTTCCAAAAACTTGTTTAAATAAATCGAACTTCATTTGCCGTAATTCTCAAAATAGGTGAAGAATCTTTTTTTTCTCTCTCTCTTTCTCTTTTCTCCCATCAAAACGAGAAAAGAAAAAAAAATTTTGAAAGAAAAAAGAAACTTTCAAACCTGATTTCTCTCGTTTAAAACGGGAAAAGGATAATTTTCAGTTAAAAAGGGAAAAGGGCTTTAAGCGGTAACGTTCGGTTAAGTTCGCTTGCGATTTCGAAAAGCATTATGTTTAAAGTCAAACGAGTTATTATAACAAAGTTTCCTGCTAATATCTTAATGGACATGGTCAGGAAAGTTAGATTTGAAATTATTAACAAGTTGAAGTTTCTATACGGAAGAGGGGGGGGGCGACAGTTTTTAAGTCTCCAATATTGCAAAATGTGGGGGGACTTTGAGGTTTCCCTTTTTGAAGCCCGCCCACGCGCCAATGAAAAGTCAATTAATTCCTACGGAGTTAATGAGAATTCTTTTCATGTTGGAAAATCTTTTATATTTTTTTTTTTTCTTCTTCCTTTTTATTTCAAAGGCCACTCCATGACGGTTTTTGGATTCGGCCGCCATTTCGCTTGTTTTCCACGAACTGTGACGGAAATGTGTTTTTTTTTCTTCCGTTTCCTTTACACCAGTTGTCTAGATTTATAATAAGTTATATTTTATGGTGACAACAAATTTATCATTCGGAATATATATTTTTCCCTTTCAGCTGATGAGCAACCGCTTGATAAAAAAGGAGAAAAGGGTTCTTTTTCAAAAAAAAAAAAAAGTTAAGCGGCATAACGATTTTGTGGAGAGTTGGCTTTTGAATTTTGTTTAGAATCCGTTTTAAATTTTAAATAAGCTTATTCACGGAGGAATTTAAAATTTCGATGACTTCTTATTCGGTTTACTGTGATCAGAAATATTTTTGAGCGGCAAAAGAGTTATAAAAATTTACGAAAGTCTTGGGAAACATGGTGTTTTTAAAAAAACATATGTAAAAAAGAAGCTTTTTAAACAGTCTGTTCCTCTGTTATAAGTAATTGTAAGATTTTTTTAGGTCCCTCTTCTGTACAGAGTTACGTCCGATTTTCATTGAGCCCCCCCTTCCACACCCCAGCCAAGTTTAAATTTTTTAAACTTTCTTAACGTCGGTCATCGCAGTTTGGAAATTTGTTTAAAACTCTACTTTGAGCTTATTAGGCTCTACTAAGACGAGTCCAAAAAAATGGCAGAAAAATTTTGGCATCAAAATAAGGGTCCTTCTGTAAAATTTGGCATCGTATTTATATAAAGCTACCGGTTTTGAAGGGGTTGACATTAATAATGAATTTCTTTGAAATGAAAGTCACTACGGATGTAGGATTCCAGGGTTTAAATATTTAATTTTTGGAATCGATTCCTGAAATTTTTTGATTCGATTAAACGATTAATCGGCTCAAAATAGACTCGGAATAAAAAAAAATCTGCTTTAAAAAAAAGTAGGTTTCAAAATCGGCAATCAATTCGTTGAAAACAAAAAACTGTTTCCATAAAATCTTTTTTCTTTTTCCCGTGATTTTTAAATAAATTTCTGGTCGAAAATTTATTCATTTATTTATTTATTTATTTATTTATTTATTTATTTCAATTACAACAGTTTTTTTTAACAAAACCAATTAATGTAACCGTAGGGTGGTTCAAATTTACCTTACTTTTCGCGATTTTGTTCTTCATGCGATTTTCACTTTTCTTATGGTCTAAAAACAAAAGGTAATTTTTTTTAGATTTTTTCGACCACGTTTAGGGGTGGCCCACGGCTATTTTGTGCTTGAAAAAAAATATTTTTTCAGCATTTTTTTAAACGAATTTTTCCGAAACTTTAGGAGTGTTTCTTCGGGACCAAACCAGGTTGTTTACTGGTTTTTGACGTCGTAGAATCCGAAAATGACCACCCCATTTCTATCAGAATCACCCCTAACTGGCCAGAAGCCATTTTTTGGTCAAAAATAACAATTTTTCGGCTAAAAATCAAATATTAGGTCGGTTGTCACCTCTCTGACAATTTTTTTCTGGGGATTAAATCATGCTACATTTCGACATCGTAGAATCCGAAAATGATCACCCCGTTTTGATCCGAAAATCACCCCTATTTGGCCAAACACCCTTTTTTTTCCCGAAAATAACAACTTTTCGGTAAACAATCGAATTTCAAGTCGATTTTCATAAAAAAATGTTGTTATTTTGAACGAAACGCGGTGGTTATATTCGGATTCTACGACGTCGAAAACCCATAAACAACCCTGGCTGGTTTGGTCCCGAAGAATCACTCCTAAAGTTTCGGAAAAATTTGTTTAAAAAAATGTTAAAAAAAATTTTTTTTTCAAGTACAAAATGGCCGTGGGTCACCCCTAAACGTGGTCGAAAAAATCTGAAAAAAATTACCTTTTGTTTTTAGACCATAAGAAAAGTGAAAATCGCATGAAGAACAAAATCGCGAAAAGTAAGGTAAATTTGAACCACCCTAATATAACCGTTATTAAATTTTTCTGAATTTTTCCCGCCTTTTTTTATTACTCGGGATCCCAGCGAATTTTAATTTCCCAAATCCCAAGAAATTAATCGGATTGAAAGTCAAAGAATCGAATATTCGGAATCAGAATCGGTTAAAAAAGCGTTGATTCAAGAATCGGAATTCCGATTCTTACTATAATTTTTTCTGAATTTTTCCCGTCTTTTTTTAATACCCGGGATTCCACACTATTTTTTTTTTTTTTTTTTTTTTTTTTTTTCAAAAACGGGAAATCCAGAACCCCGGATTCAAAAATTTCCCAGGAAATCAGAATTTCTATTCAATTAGTATCGCCAGACTGACAATAAGGCATTAAATAGGCGAAACAGCGAAATAGTCAAATCGTTATAAACTTATAAGTTTATTTTTTTTATTAAAAGATTACAATCTTCCCTTTAGATGATTTTAACTGATAGAAACAACTCTATAATTCTTTCGAGTAATGAATTGATAACAAGAAAAGATATCACTTCGCAGACAAAAAAAAATAAGTTTTGTTCATTTCGGAAAACTTGGAGACTAATTATTATGTCAATAGTAAGATTAGTTTTCACCCGGTCGCAACTTTGAAGAAATGGAAAACTTATCGAATACGAAATTGTAAAATGAGAAACTTTGAAGGAGTTTTGCATGTTTTTAAAATTTTTGTCTTAAAGAAAAACCTTTTTAGGGAGCAAACTCCGAGGGTCTTTTCATACCAATTTTTTTTATCGAATTAGACAGGAAAGGAGATCTAAAGAGTACAAAAAAGGGAAAAGGTGAAATTACATTATGAAAAGAAATTTCATTGAAGTAGCCTGGCACCATAGTCAGCTACCATGAAGCGTCGGGAAAGAACAATGCCTCTTGCTTCTCCTAATTTGTATTTTGCGTCTCCTCAACCGTAAGAAAAAGCTGCATCCTCCTCTTTTGTTTTATCTTCATGGAATAAAATTATATAATAACAATAATGTAGTTGTTAAACATTTTGTTTCTTGCGTTCGTTAAACCCGAATTATGATAATAAAAGGTTGTAGTAACGGGATGGGGGATAATTTTTTTTTCCCCAATTAAAATGTCGTAAAGAAAGCGATCTCGAAATCCAGTTTTATAACTCACGATGATGGCAAATGAGGGCAAGCTTCTATTTCCTCAATAAAAGACGATAAAAGCATCATCTCGAATATGTGCTAAGTCACGTTTTATTTTTTTTATTTTTTATTTTTTATTTATTTCCTCGGAAGAATAAAAAAAACTTTTTCGTCTTCTCTTGTAAATCAAATCATTATCTCTGGAGATTTTCGATGCCGCATTTGATATAAGTATTGTTTTATAGCCAAAAAAAAATTGCTGGACGTTTGATAAAAATTCAAATTTATTTAAAAAGAAAAGTTTTGGAGATGTCACAGGCAGAAGAAAAATGCTGATTTGCCAAATATAAAAAATAAAAAAAGGAAATGAACCACCGTGCCCACGTTTTTTTTCCGTCACGGTAAATATCTTCCATCGACAAAAATTGATTTAGATAAGTGATAGGGAGAAGAAGAAGCACTAAGCAAAAAGCATCCGAAAATGGAAGAGACGAAGCTTTCGTTGAAAGCTGAATATCGAATCTCAGAATAAATGCTTTAAGTGAATTAAGGAAAAGGGAGAAAGAAAAAAAAACTAAATAAATAAATAAATAAATATACAGCGTATATATACTTTTCGAATCAATGGTTAAATCCATCTATCCTTTTTTCATCATCTTTTTTTTTTTTTTTTTTTCCTCCCTTTCCAAAAAGCTCATCGCATTACGTTCAGCATAATGTATAAATATTTTTTTTCGGAGGTATTTCCCGATCAAGTTTATTTTCGTCTCATTAATCATTTTGCCTTTTCCCTGCGCGGTAAATTGTGTTACTTAATAAAATTTCCGATCGGAAACAATAATTACCACTAAGTGCATGCCACCGAGCTAATTATGCTTTTTCGGAAAACGGATTTTTAATATTTTCCTCCGGAGATGCTTTTATACATAATCATCCCTTTTACCCTTGATTTTGTATATTATACGGTAAAAGCGGGTAATAAAAAAAAATACCTTGAAAACTCTACATTTAGAAATATATACGTTGCTGGGAAAGAGTCATTCCGGTTAATATAGCGGTTTTGGGCCAAGACACCGACTTTGCTCATATTTTGGGGTATGATAGTATGGAAGCGTCCAAGTATTATGTAAGACTTTTTTTTCGGCTTTTTGATCCCCCCCTTTTTTTTTACCGCCAATTTTACCTTTTTATTTTACCGACATGCCCTGGGAATATTTGGAATATCTTTTAAACGTCAATACATTTGCTAAATTCACTGCCTCCTGTATTTAGCCAATAGGCGACTAATATACGACAACCCACACATTAGGAAAAAATATTCGAAAAAACGGTTGCATTTTTCTGAATGACTTAACGTTCCAAAATAAATTTTGGAACGATATTTTATATTTTATATCCGGGATTAGAAACGATTTTTTTAAAATAATTAAAGGGTGCAAATTCATTGTAGAATGTTGGACCAGCATGTTGGTACAAGTTGGACAAACATGTTGTACCCAGTTGTTGTACCAACATGTTTGACAAACAAACGAATCAACTATTGCAGAATTTACTCCTACGCCAAAATTAATGTGGAATGTTTGTCCAAAAAGTTGATTCAACTTGTTGGTCCAACTTGTACCAACATGCTGGTCCAACATTCTATAATGAATTTGCACCCTTAGGGTGCAAATCCTCCGGAATGTTGGATCAACATGGACCACTCCATGGACCACTCCGGAATGTTGGACCAACATGTCGGAACAACAAGTTGGACAAACACGTTATACCAACTTGTTGGACAAACGTGTTATACCAACTTGTCGAAGAGCAAATTAATAGAAACACTAGGAATGCAACTCTTCCTCTTCTTTGCGAAAAAAAATTTTTTAAAACAAAAAATAGAAATTCAATGATATATCAGGCGCCAATCATTTATAATAATATGCTCAAAACAGACGACAGATTTAAAGATGCTATCTGTGAAGAAAGAAGTATTTGCACATTAAAGAAAATCATAAAACAAAATTTTTTAATAAAAATGAAAAATTTAATTTAATTAATACTGCTGATTTGCTCTAAGTGAATTAATGTCCTTATTAATTTATTTTTATTTATATTTATAGTTATTCTTGTTGTTGTTATTGTTATTATTATAATTATTTTGTTATGTAAGGCTACCCCTCCACACAGTTTGTCATGGGGGGCCTGATTGTTACTATTTTTCTGTGATAATAAATCCAAAAAAAAAAAATTCACAATGGAATGTTGGACCAACATGTTATTACAACAAGTTGGACAAACATGTTATACCAACTTGGACGAACTTGTTGTACCAACATGTTTGATTGACAAGTGAACGAATCGACTATTGCAAAATTTACTCCTACGCTAAAACTAGTGTGAAATGTTGGTCCAACATGTTGGTCCAACATTCCATAGTGAATTTGCACCCTAAGAGTAAATTCTGCATTAGTCGATTGTCAAACATGTTGGTACAAGTTCGTCCAAAATTCCAACAAGTTGGTATAACATGTTTGTCCAACTTGTTGTACAGCACATCCGCAAGGTATACATAAAAGCAATGTTGCCGCGACATGGAATCGTCGACCAATTTAAACTTGGCGGAGGCTATGTTGCCGCAACATTATAAAAAACAGATACTATATTGCATTTATTTTGCTGAAATATTGCACTTAAGATGTTCATGCAATGTTATACAGTTTATATTTCGGCAATATAACATTGACAAACTACCGCTGCTCTATGATTTAACCCTTATTGAGCCAATATGATTTGGCCATTCTTGCGGCAACCTATGTCAAAGAAATATTTCAGAAACATAGTTCGAGCAAAATGTAATTCACTGACTATCATTATCATATTGCCGAAACATAAATCGTCACATATCACTTTAATATTGATCATAAGATATTATTTCATTGTGCGTTGGAAAATCTTTTATGATTTATTATTTTCGTATTTCCCGCGCAATGTCGTGGCAACATCCAGGAAGGAACACGTTAACGCAACAATACGAATAAATGACAATCGTATTGTGGAGATGGACGGATAATAAAATCCTTAAAATTTAAAAATTATATTTAAATGGTTTAATTAATTTGCATTATTTTTATTATTATTTGATAGCACTAGTACTCATTATTACTATGGAAGTTTCCTTTCAATTAAGAAGGTAAGTTGATTTCTTTTTTTAATTAAAACTTATGTGGATAATGGCTGTAATCGCAACCTCGAATTGCTTTTATGTATTAAAAATGATCATTTTTTTTTCTTAGGCATAAACAACGAATAGATTGAATAACTTGTAGGTGAAGAAGAAAATTCAGGGAACAATAAGGTAAATATTTTTTTCCATATTCCCATACTTATTCTTTGTTTTTTCTTCACAGTTTAAAAAAGGTTTCCAATCTGTTTAACGTTCATCACTTTTTCCCTGCCATTAATCATCTTCGATTCTTGCCTCCCTCAAAGATTCTTATTTGATATAAAATGAGCAAAGAGAGGGTTCGGAAATATAGGTACAGGGTTAAGGGAATGGCTCGCTTTGAAGAATCTTTGAGGGAGGCAAGAACAGAAAATGATGGTGAAGACCACGGTCTTAATCACAATGAAGAGAGTGAAAGTACCAACATGTTGGTCCAACATTCCATAGTTAATTTGCACCCTAACGTTAAAAGCTTGACATGTTTTTAAAATCATCACCAGAAGCCTAAAAACACGAAAATCGAATTACAAATCATATCACAGATAACTAAATCGTATTTCCAAACTTGCATTTTATTATTTACTATTAAGTAAAAAAAACATTGTTCATTTTGACATTTAACATTTAAAGTTTCATTTTTTCCAGAGTTTTTTCAAAAAGTTTTCCCTAACATTCGCCGTCAACTATTTTAGTTAGTTTGCTCTATGTCGATATCCTTCTATCAGTTCAAATCGATATCAAGTTAAAGGAAAACAAAACCTTGTGCACTGCGTTAAAATTCATCGTGAAAAACAAATTTGAATAATTAGAAGGAATTTCACCATTTTCCTTTTGCCACACTAAAAATCCCGAGGTTGGGTTGAGGCAAAAAACACCAGACAAGTCTAACTCAATAAAATCGTTATTCCATTTTTATGTCAACTATCCCGTAACGTAATTACAAAAGCCAAGCTTTGAAAAACCGTAAATTCAACTACACGTTATTCAAATTACCCCCGGTAAACAAAACAAAACAAAACAAAAAGGAGAGAATATAAAAAATGCAATGATGAGTATCATCATATAATACCATTTTATTTACCACGGAAGCATCCAGCTCGAAGGTGATAAATGAAATTATGCAGCCTGTCTAACAGAAATGATTTTTTCCCACCCTCTCCCCCCCCCCCCTCAGCCCCTTCTCATATTAAACGGAATGAAGTTGGAAATATTTCCTTTTATCAGTTCGAATCGATATCAAAGAGCAAGAAAAAAATAAGGCAATTTTTTTTCTTTTTGTATTGAAAGCTCAGACGATACGATACAATACACCGGCATCAAATGAAGAAAAATCTCCGAGGTGTCCTTTTCATCTGAGAAAAGTGGAAAACAACTTGAAACAGATTGATTCATTCAATTCTGAGAATGAAGATTCCATGGGATCTTTTTTTTCCGTTTCTTTCTCCCTCTCTCTCTCCCTTTCCCTACCGCCACTCCTCCCTTTCTTCTCTGCAACATTTTTAATTACATCTTTAAATTACTTTTCAATTATCAGGCGAACTCTTTTTTTTTTTTTTTCCTTTTTATTATTATTATTTTTGCTTAAAATTACTCAACTTTTCAAGAAAATGGATTACCGATGAACCGAAGGAAAAGGAGAAAAAGTTATAATAACAGTCGCGGCCATATTGAAAAAATTATTTTTTCGCAGGGTTTTCATATCTGAAAATGCCACCGTAATTGATCGGAAAAATACCCCCCCGAATGGTCTGCGTTACGTAAGCTAAACAAATATTTTTTAAAAGTAAATTAAATCGGTGTGAGATGACACTGGCAGGCAATTTAATTTCCTAATAAAACCTCGACTTTTTTTTTCCAAGAGAGTTTTTCAATAATCACGTCAGTTACATTGTATGTTTCCATTTTTTTTCCGTCCTTTTTTTTTTTTTTTTTTCTTTCCGGAAATCCTGGGGACGAGGGTCGTCGATGACTATCCCTTTTCTTGTTCGCAAGAAGAAATCCGCACCCCTTTTTCCCTTCGACTCCCCTAGCGGACGAATCAATTCGATCATTCTACCGAATATAATTAGTAATTTAATTGATGTCTTTCATCAACAACTTTGAAACGGAAGCAAGTAAGGAAGAATATAAAATGGTCTATAGCTATACAATGAGTAAGAAATCAGGAAAAGAAGAACCATAATTTTGGTGGTGGGATCTGACAGTCGCTGCTATCACTCAAGTCAAGCCAAGAAAACAGCTTATTAGTCGAGTGTTTTTTTCCTTTACAGTTTTTGATGCAATAATTCAAGGATTTTATGTGCCAGAGGTCAACTGAAGTGTCTCCACCATAAACGTGATTGGAGATAGTCTGTTTCGTAAACATCATGTAAGTACACGTTTACAAGCTCACGCTGGGGTAAACTTGTGCCAACTTGATTTTTAAAAATAGTCAAAACAGACGATCTTCAATTAAGTGCGTCGGAGGTGAACTAACGTTTGACGTTTTGTAGCGCCCATGTTTAGCTTATGTAGGCTCAAAAAGGTAAACGGAGGTTTTTTTGCTGCCATGAGCTAAATCTTAGAAACGGAAACCGGCCGGTTCACCGTCCGGTTTTTAAAAAAAAAAATTTTTTTTAATTAATATTTTTAAACGTTAATATTGCATTGAAGGGGGCGAAACTTATACCAAATTGTTCCTTATTATTAGAAGAAGTCGAAAATACATGTTAAATATATCGGTAAGCTTAAATTACGTCAATATTCGCAAAATGAACCGATTGTTTGTTTTTTTGCATCGGCCATTTTGTTTTTTACGTAAACAACATTAAATATTGCGAATATTGACTTAATTTAAGCTTACCGGCATTTTTAAAATGTATATTCGACTTCTTCTAATAATAAGGAACAATTTGGTATAAGTTTCGCCCCATTTAATGCAGTATGAACGTTTAAAAATATTAATTAAAAAAACTTTTTTTTTAAAAAAACCGGCCGGTTCACCGGCCGGTTTTGTCTAGCCAACGAAGTGCCTTAGGTGCATGCTGAAAATCTGGTTTCTTGAGGCTACTAAAAAAATTCTTTCAATTTTTTTTTTTTTTTTTTTTTTTTTTCATTTCTTAATGGAACCTAGAAGCCACTTTAGTTTTTCTCGCGTCTAGAAATTTCTAGCAATTAATTGCTGCGTTTTAATCTCGATTTTTTTTACCCAATTTTAAATCCAGGAAAAAGTGTGTTATTAAATTAAGGTATTAAAAACTTAAACTTCGTTATAAAATTTTATAACCCGCCAAAAAGACATCTATTTATAATTCGTTATAAAATTTTATAACAAACATTTTCAGTTTTTTTCTAAGTTTTTTTATTTTCTTCTAACGCTTTCCGAATTTTTCTATTTCTGTTTTTCTTTATTTTTGAGCCTTTGTCAAATTAAAAATACAAGAAATAAACCGAAAATTCGGAAAAATCTGGAAAATATTATAAGTCAAAATAATTAGCAACTTAAGAACTATATTGCCGCTTTTGAAAATCATTTGAAAAGTGGTCTAGTGGATAAAGGCGGCTGGTAAGTCGAAAACAAGGCTCGGGTTCTATTCCAAAAACATTTTTCCCCTTTTTTCTCATGGAAAATGTTTAAAAAAGAGCCTATAAATCCCCGTATGCTAAATATAGTGCAATCAAAGCATAGAATTAATATATTACTCAGTTAAAAATTTTAATTATAAAAATTTATAAATAGTTATAAAATTTTATAATCGGCCAAAACGTTATAGAGTTATAAAATTTTATAACGCACTTTTTCTTGAGAAGGCTCTTAAAATTTTTTGGAAAAAATGTTTCCTTATATTTTCAAGGTCGCGGAATACAAATTTCGCTATCCCGAATTCTTCCGATTAACCCCTTTGACGTCATTAGCTTTTTTATCGAGCTTATTCTTGATTTTTCCGACTGAAATTCGGCTTAATCTCGAATTTGAAGCCCTGAAAATTTTTTTATTTTATTGGTATCGCTCATACTAATACTAAAACACCCATAGAACACGAATTTCACCATCCCGATTTTCTCCAATCAACCCCTGAGTAGGGGTATAAGTGTAAATTTGGTATTTTTTTGGCCAAAAAATGGCAACCAGTTCGATTTGGATGTCATGTTTAATAACATTTTTTTACTCAGGACACTCTAATTAATAAGGAGCTTCTGCGGTTCGAATCAATATTCAAAATTTCTTTACGGTCGGAAAATTCTACCCGTATTTTTTTTAAAATTCCAAATTTTTCAAACTAATTTTTTCAAATGTTTTCCTAAACTTGTGGTGACACGACGAATTTTCACAAAGAGTTGAAACATATTATCTCCAATAATATTTACCATGGAGATATGTCAGTTGACCTCTGACGCATGGAAGTAGTAAAATAAAACACCCAAAGCCTGAACAGTCAGCAAATCTTAACAGGTCCTAAGCTAAACATGCTTGCCCATAAAAGGGAATTGTGATTAGCTTATTCAATGTTCAGGTTTTGCTGACTGTTCAGGCTTTGGGTGTTTACCTTATTAATACTGCATAGCTACACGATCATTTTTTGGATATCCCAATACTGCAAATTTTTCTCATAAAATAATAAAAACAACATACATTCTCGTTTTTTATTTGGTTTGAAGCTGCCTTGAAATCAATAACAATCATTATCTCATTTCGAAGAAAAATAAAAAGAAAAAAAAAAGAAAGGGAAGGGAACCTTTTTCCTCCCGCTTAGAAATAATTTCAAAATTAAATTAATTTCAGACACGGATTTCCACTTGATCTAGCTGCAATTTTTCATTTCAATTTTCTCGTTTTCTTATTTATTTATTTATTTATTTATTTAATTTAAAACATTCGACTTCTTAATTCAACGAAGAAATTATTTCTTTCTTTTTCTCTTTTCTTTCACCAGTCTGTTCAATTTTTTCTTTTTTTTACACGTATGACTCGCGTGTTAACACAAAGATTGAATGACGAAAGGGAAACGGGGAAAAAAAAAAATACTTTTCCGGTCTGTTAGAGGCAACCGTAAAAATATCGCGAAAGATGCCCCCTTTTTACGCTTAAGACGTCACGGATGGGATTCCGTAAATGGAATCCGTGGGAAAATAAAGGCCGGGTTTCCCTATTGTATTTGGGAGCCCTAGCCTCGCCGACCGAGAAAATGGGGGATCATATATATTTCAAAATATGAACATTGATATTCGCCGAACTGTCATTGTGTGGGACATGACAGGGAAAATCCAACACATGTAGGAGATGATGGCAGCAGAGAGGCTGCGAAGGGAAAAAGGGGGGAGGGAAGAGGAGAAAAAAAAACGGGGAGTAAATAAATTCGTTTTTCATCAGGAATCATTGTCAGCTTAACACTTTTTAAAGCAAACAAAAAAAAAAAAATACTGTAATAAATCGGACATGCGCGAATAAAATGTTAGGGTCAAGTGGGGGAAAAAACGGCCATTGAAAATTTGAGGTAAAAAAAAGACACTTGAATATTGGATTAATGACAGATCTTTAAAGTTCCGAAAAATTCATGATAATAGTTTGAAGCTTATATTTCGCAATGTCGTTAAGAAATTTTCATTTCCTCCTATATTCCCAGGTAAAAAAAAATTATTTCTTAAACATTCAGCTTTGTTTTGAAAAAGCAATTGTTGACACTTGTTTCAAAATTACGTTTTATTCGAAAAAAAAGCAAAACAGGTGAAAATATTACGGAACGTAAATAAACAATAATGACTGAGGAATCATTATGTGGTTCGAAATTTACAAATAACTGATTTTAGCACGAGTTATATAGCTTTAAAGTTGTGGGGTAAAAACGAGACACCATCACGGGTAAAAAAAAGCCATTCGATATATGGCACTTTGCATGTTCGGAAAAAATCGACGCCATATTGAGTGCAATGTTTTGGTTTTGTGAAAATTGTGAAAGATGACGAAAAAAGTGCTTTTGGGAAAGGTAAACGCTTTATTACGGCAAAATATCATTTCATAATAATATTATCTTGCCTTGTACCGCGAAAAAATTTTTCTAAAACTCGATGTGGTGTTAATTTCGCGGGTGTCCCGTTATTACCTCATGTTTGGCTCGTTTTTGCCCCACTTTGCGGGTAAAAAAAAGCCAGCATTTTTCGGAGATTTTGACTATATTCGGTTAAACAGACGCATATTTGCTTTTGAAACATAAGCTAGATATAAAATTAAAACTTCATACCGGAAAAAAAAAATTTTTTAAAACATTAATTGCTACGTTATTCATAATTTTCAAAAATTGGCTTTTTTTCCCCCCACTTGACCCTACTCTGCATTTTTTTTTCTGTGTTTATTGTTTGTGGCCACAATATTTTTTTTTAATGTTAAAATCTTTTTTTTCTTTTTTTCTCTCTCTCTCCCCGCGTTACAAGTGCAATTAAAAACGTTTACAATGTGAAAGTTCTCATGCACCTTGGTAACCCCCACTTTTCCCATTTTAAATCCACATATTTCCCCCAAGTCACGAAAATGCTGATAATTCACGCTCTCGAGGATAATATCATTTTCTTTCACAGTTAAATGCTTTTTGAAAATATCTGATTTTCCACCCGAAATCGATCGTTCCGAGAAAAATAAAAAAAAAAAAATAATAATCGTCTAAAAGTGAAACCCCGACGAAACTTTCGATTTTCCCAAGCGAAGCGGTCACCTTTCAAAAACGACTGACTCAAAATGAAAACCACCAAACTACATTTCATTCTCAGAAAATATAAAATATCGATCCGATGGTTTAATTAAATCTTTCGAAAATCGGCGAGGGAAAGAAGAGTGCTTTTCACATCAAAAAAAAAAAAAAAAAAAAAAAAAAAAAATAGAAATAATAATAACAACAACGAAAAATAAGATGATGAATGAAGTTTGAGGTGAAGTGTCCGGAAATGGCCCTAGGCATCCGGATATTGTGCCTACGTCAACTTGGCTGTGACTCAAATGACATTTTCCACGTAAAAGGGCGACTAGAAAATTGCTATCGATCGTATTTTAGGAGAAAAAAAAATTTATTTTTCTCTTTTTCCCGTTCTTCCTTTCGCGATTTTGTTTAATTTTTTTATGAAGCATAAACAGCCGGAGAATGAAAAAAGATGTCCGTTTTTTTTCCCTTTTAAAAACCTCTAGCGGTTTTTCTCATGCACGGAAATCGTTACATTATTTAAGAAATAAAAAGGATGGGAATTCCCCTGGTGAATATTTTAGGATGCAACGGTTTTTTTTTTTTTTTTTTTGTTTGTTCCGGAATAATTATAAATAAATTCGACGATAGTTATTATTTATACGATTTACGAACGAAAGCTGTCAAAATATCTAACGACGGCCAGAAATAATTTGTTCGAATAAAAAAAAAAAAAACAACAAAAAAAGAAGAATAGATAACTAACTTATTTTTTAGTTAATGAAATCCCAAAAACGATTTTAAAAGGATAATCGTGAAAACCCCGGAAATTCCATATATTGTTCTTTATTCGGCTATAAAACGATCTCGAAAATATTTTCCAGTAATTATATAACGCTTGTCGCAATTCTACAATGTAATACTTTACCATTTAAGCAAAAGTTATTGAGTTTGGGCCTTTGCCAAGAAAATATACACACAGAGAAATTTTCGCTATTGAAATGCTTTCTCGATAAAAGGGAAAATATCCTCGTGAAAATAAAGGGACAAAATTTTCTGTTCATTTCACGTCTTATGCATAACCCTCAACGTTTATGTTTAAGTCGTGTTGTGCTTAAAATTTCACTCCCTTTACGTCTCGATTTCTTATGCATTTTCCGCTTAAACCTCTTTAAGAAATTTTTGAAAGTTTAAAGTTCGGAGTTAACATTCATAAGTTTCATGGTCTGATAATTTTTTTTCAAGTTTTATCCGTTATTCGTAATTTCAACTAGTAAATTTGTGAAACTTAAAAAGTTGCCTAAAAGTGGAATCAAATGGGGGAAAAAATTCAAGGGTTTTGGGTGGCCGAAAAAGGAATGATAAGACCAAAAAGATGTTGCTGCAGTTAACAAAATAATTTTCAAAAGCCAAATATCAGCTGCCACACGCTCTAACTTGTTCCGGCAGGCTCTAACTTGTCCTGGCAGGCTCTAACTTGTCCTGCCACGCTATAACTTGTCCTGTTACGCTTAAATCTGTCCAGGCACGCTCTAACTTGTCTTGGCACGCTCTAACTTGTCCTGGCACGCTCTAACTTGTCCTGGCATACTATAACTTGTTCCGGCACGCTCCAACTTGTCCTGGCAGGCTCTAACTTGTCCTGTTACTCTTAAATCTGCCCAGGCACGCTCTAATTTGTCCTGGCACGCTCTAACTTGTCCTGCCACGTTCTAACTTGTCCTGTCACTCTCTAACTTGTCCTGCCACGCTCTAACTGGTCCTGCTACGCTCTAACTTGTCCAGGCACGTTCTAACTTGTCCGAGTTAGAGAGCCCGAAGGTTCGGACAAGTTAGAGCGTGCAAGGACAAGTGAGGACGTGTTGCAGCATAATAACCGAAAGACAGTCGCAAAATTTCTACTGCTGCGAAGTTGTGTCGTCGCCATCTTCTGTGTTTTTGCACAAAAATGTGTCAAAAACACACTAAGATTTTTTTACCGTGTACCTCCCCCGATATCATTTTTAAGAGTACAAATGAGTGGCAGGAGACGCCAAGGCTAAAAAAAAAAGTGCGTGCATGCATCAAAGAAAAGAAAGCAAATAAAGTCTCTTGTCAAATAATTCATCAGCACTTTTGAAACATTTAAAAAACAAAAATCGAAAATGCTTCTAAAAAGACGCAATAAAATGTTCACCCTGTATTTATTTAACAAAATTGAAAAGTCGGCACGACATGAAAAGCATCAAATAGGGATCGGTCAAGTAATTCGAATCTAACAATTTCCTTAAATTATTAAAAAGGGTCGTGACGCAATATTAAAGGGGTTGATGCCTTAAAAATCCTTTCATTTTTAAAACGGTATACAAAATCAAATAATCACATCAGTTTTTTGTGTATAGTATATACCGTCGATAAATACTTCTTTTTATAACTTCGTCATAAAACTCATTAATCTTTTTTTTTTTTTCTTTATAAAGAAAAATTCTTTAATCAATAAAAAGAAAAAAAAATGGAAAATAAAATTTATGGATTGTCGTCTTTTTTTTTTGTTTGCGTCAGAAAATGACTCAAGAAAAAAAGTTTTCCTTATTACTTATTTGAAAACGTTTTACATCAAACACACCAAAGGAAATGCAAGACAATTTTTATTTTTTATCGAAACCTTTCACAAAAGGAAATCGACGATTGAAAATGGGTTTTTGTTTGGGTAAAAAAAAAAAATTATCATTTATCACTTATTGTAAAGAAAGAATGGAAAACAACATTTAAAAAGAATTGAACAGCTCATTTCGAGGACAAAGAGAAAATAAAAAATAAAAGAGAAAGGAAATCCGTATTAGAAAGCTGATATTGTCAGGAAAAAAGATGTGCATATTGATATTAATCTTTCGGATGGGTGTATGAAATTTTCGAGGTGTATCCTTGACATGTATGTATTGTTGGAAAATATATTGCTGAGTGTGGAAAATTTTTAGTATTATTTCCTCGAAGGAAAAAAAATTGTTGGTGAAATAAAACAATCATAGTTTAAGATTTTAAAAATAAAAACTTAAAACTTGAATAAGAACTGATAATAACTTGCACCGTAGAATGGGGTGACATTAAAAGGAAATTCAAAAAAAAAATTCTTGGTTTATTTTAGGCACTAAAAATAAAATGTTTTACTTAAGTATCCCAAAAACAATGTCCACTTAATGAAGTAAAAAAATTTTATTTTTAGTGCCTAAAATGAAATAAAATTTTTTTATTTCGTTAAGTGGAATAAGACAATTAAGTCTATAAGACAAAAATTGTCAATAAGATCTTTTTTTACTTATGTATCTCAAAAACAATATCCACTTAATGAAATAAAAAAAATTTATTTTTAGTGCCTAAAATGAAATAAATTTTTTTTATTTCATTAAGTGGATATTGTTTTTGGGATACTTAAGTAAAAAATTTTATTTTTAGTGCCTAAAATAAACCTAGAATTTTTATTTTGAATTTCCTTTCAACTTCACCCCATTCTACGGTACTAGTAATTTTTTCTTTAAGTTTTCAAGAAATATTTCACTCGATGAAGTACCGTACAATTTCGGCACGGACATACAAGAAAATCGGAAAAGGATTAATTCGAATTGAGAGTGTTTCATTTTGAAAATGATACAGATAAGATTAATGAAAACATAAGGGAGGAGGGAAAAGGATGTTGGAAATGGCAGCGGCAGGGAAACAACACAAATGACCCAAATAATACTTGCCATTACCAGGAAGATGATTTATGTAAATTAGTCAAACGGTTGCACCTAATATCATTTCATTTTGAAAGCCGAGCGGGAGAGGGACGGGAGTAATACAAGACGAGAGGATGTGACGCCTCCACTCTAGAGACACTGAGAGCTTTACAGAGCTTTAGCAACAACGAAATTCGAAGCTTTTGAGGTTTACAGCACACCATTCGCAAATAAATTTATATACGTTATCAGGGTCGTGACAAAACTCATTAATCTTACGCTGGATGCAATCCCGATCGCGACCCGATGAACCAGTTTTTCCTTTTTTTTTCTGCTCTTTTCTTTTTTTCTTTTTCTTTTTTTTTTTTTTCAAGGAACTATGATAAAATGGTTTGTAAGGCGGAATCGCTGAAAGGGATTTTTTTTTTACTGCCTCACATACACGAGACGTTGAGGGAAAATGACAGCCAAAGCTTTAAAAAAATCAGGACCCTGGTTAAAAGTTGATGAACTTTAAAGGAGAGACATTGCCTTTAGGAGAAAGGAAGTAGTATTATTACTTTCCAAAGTTGGATATGCGGGAAAAGGGAGAAAATGGAGCGCGGCAAAAAAGGAAGAGGAATCAAAGAGTAGGAATGGGCAAACTATCCTCGCCGCAAGGCTCGAGCCAACTCGCCGTTTAAAATACTTTAATCTCACTCTTTTACATTTGTGTCTGTTGCTTTTAGAATTTATTGATTTAATTTTCCCGTCGCGGAATATCCATCTATTGTTACGGATGATGAAACTGGGATTGTTGATTTTCGGAAAAAGTTTCGGAAGAGGAGATTATTATTATATTATCATCATCGTTATCATCATAATTTTTTTTTTTTTTTTCGAAATGCTCATCCGACCTAAATAAAATAAAATTAAATAAAACCTTCATCTCAAGCGGTTATTTTTGTATACTGATGGAAACAATGTACATAAGACTTAAATCATGACGTTTTCATTATTGTTTTCTTTTGACATGTGAGCACGAAGCAGTGACCGGGAACGAACATTTAACGAGTCTTGCAGTATGGCCCATTATATTCTATTCGGGAAAAGTGCTTTTTGAGCTTTGACCTCACGAGGAAAATATAAAAAAAAAGGGAAAAAAAGAGATTCGTGGACTCCCAGTGACAGATGACACAGCGTACAAATGTGTCATTAGGGTGAAAACCAGAAATAGTCCAAAAGCCCGATATCATTTAAAAGATTAATGATGATGATAATGATAATGATGGTATGAGGAATTTTCCCGTTTTACTAGCATTCGGAAAATTTTCTTTTTGCAAAAATCAAATGATAACGGTCAATTCCGAAAAGGACTGGGAGTGATTTGTTACAACGATATTTACGGGAATTATTTATAAGGAAGAAAAAAAAAAAAAGGTTGATTCATTTCCCCTAGTTTTCTGTATTTTTTTCCGAGAAAAAAGTTTCGTTTTTTAGGGGAACAATTTTTTTTTTTAAGGATCGGTGCGGGAAACACTTGCTTGAGACCCTAAAACTCATATATTTATCCGCAAACACCCTCGATGTGTGTCTGTTACTATTTTAGGACTCGAACCTCGTCCCAAGTCTGTATGTTAGGGTGTTTCATTTTTAAAAAAATTTTGAAATGTTGGGGGGCGTGTTGAAAATCTGTTTCCTTCAGGTGTAAAACCACTAAAAATGTTTTTTAAATTTTAACCGCTTAGTGGCCCCCTAATAGGGTGCCGGTTAAATACCGTGTTGACGAATTTTTTTCGGGCCACCCCCCAAATCGATTCCAAATAATTCAAAAAGTCTAAATCTAAAATTTTTTTTTTATCCCAACCGGAACCCGTTGCTTTTTATTTCTCATATAAAAAGCACGGTAAAATGTCATTATTTCGGATTTAATTTCTTTTCGACTGTTAAAATGACCCAAAAAATTTGATTTTTTACATACACGCTCCTTAGATGTGTAGCTACCTCCGTATTTTTTCCCATCCCCCCAGAAAAATATTTCCGACCTCCAGGAGGGGTCGGATTTTGCAAAATTTTGCCATTTTTGGCAAATTTTACCCCCTCCTGGGGCTCGGAAATATCTTTCTGGGGGGATGGGAAAAAATACGGAGGTAACTACACATCTAAGGACCGTGTATGCAAAAAGTCAAATTTTTTGGGTCATTATAACCGTCGGAAAAAAATTAATCCGAAATAATGACATTTTACCGTGCTTTTTATATGGGAAAAAACAAGTGTCTTGGGGCAAGGGTTCCGGTTGAGATAAAAAAAAAAAAAAAAAAAAAAAAAAAAAATTAGATTTAGACTTTTTGAATTATTTGGAATCGATTTGGGAGGGTGGCCCGAAAAAAATTCGTCAACATGGTATTTAAACAGGCACCCTACCACCTAAGGCTACTTAAGCTTTTTAAAAATTGGGCAATCAAGGTCTTTAAAACTCAATTTTTTTTATCTACTTTAAGGGTTTACAAAATATTTTGAAAACACGTTTTCTTATGTTTTCGAGGTCGTAGAACACATCATTAGCGTTTTTATCGAGCTTATACCTGATTTTGCCGACTGACATTCAGCTTAATCTCGATTTTGGAGCCCTGAAAATATTTTTGTTTTATTGGTATCACTCATATTTATGCAAAAATACCCGTAGAACACGAATTTCACCATCCGGAAACAGGATCAGGATCACAATCAGTATCAGCCGTAGCTACTCCTGACCAATGTGGCTTCCACATCAAATTTCGCATCAAAAGCGCCAACTAAGCGTAAAGCGGCGCTGCGGAACGGCTAGTTTAAGAAATATTTTCAAAATCGATCATTTGTGGCCCAAAAAGTATTGTCCATTTTTGCGTGGGCAATACTATGAATGAGCTGAATTTTTGAAAATTCGCCAACAAAGTCCGACTGTCACGTCTTGACAGTTGAGTCTTTTTTTTAAAAACGATGAACAAAGCCTATAAGTCATTAGATAAATTTATTTCCGACTCTTGCACATAGCAACTGCAACGTTTTTCGGTCCAAATTACCCCCCGCCCCCCTTCTTTCTTCTACTAAAGATATTTACATCAACAATAGTCCGAATCTGAACTGTACGGCTACACATTACATAAGAAAATAATAATAAAAATAAAATCGCGCCGAAATTGGATTGGAAAAAATTGTTTTTGATCGAAACCAGAGTCTTCCCAGTAGATTTTACGACTCTTTGATATAAAACGTTTATGATATTACCGAAAAGAAAGAAAAAAAATGAAAAAAAGAAAAGTTTCCTTGATGTCGTTCCTACTCCTGATTTTATTGTCTTTGACTAAAAGAGAGTAACTCGTGTTCCCTTGTCATTTACTTCCTTCGATATCGGCAAGAAACTCAATCTCGAACCATTTCCTTCATATACTTCCGTGCACGGCTTCATCATATTATATGAACTTCCTACTCTGGTTTTGACATGTTACTCCAATCAAAATGGCGACTGAATATTACGGGAGAAAAGTATTAAAGTATGTTTTCAGGACTTCCATTTTTTATATTATCTGATAGCAAAAAAAAAAAAAAGTCCACGATTTTTCCTTCCGTAAATTTTCTATTTCCCCCTTTCATATATTTATTTACAAAAAAATGAAATCGAACTGAGACGCGCATTATTCATTCTGATGAGGTTTGACCCGGAGAATATTTATTTGACCCACCATTTATAAGAATGAAGGCAAATGGACCGTGCGACATTTTCCTACTTACATACAAGGATATCGATTTTCATTTTATGTTGCTTATCGATGAAAATGAAAAAAAAAAAAAAAAAACTACAGATTTTCGTCCGATTCATTGATTTTAAATTATTATTGTTATTTTTTTTTTCGTGATTACCTTTCGAGGAGAGCGACGTTGTTATGCAAACCTTAATAGACATGAAATTCCCTTTACGTAACGAAGGAAAAAAAAAAGATCCCTTTCCCCTCTCGGTAAAAGACATAATGGAAATGGAAAACAACCTCCGAAATTAATTAATTAACGAAAATCCCTTTGCTCTAATCTGAACGTTGAATAAGACAATATAACCCGAAAAAAAAATCCTTTTTCTCTTTTAACTTTCTCAGGAAATAAAAAAAAAAAGAGGGGAGAAGGGGAAGGGAAATGCTATCCAAGTATTGCTCTTCCACTTTCACTTCTTCATCCTTAAGTCGAAGTTATATTTCGAGGCGAAATCGGTTTATTTGAAAAGGACCCAGTTACTTAAAAAACAAGAGAAAAAGTTTTCCGAAAAAAAAAAAAAAAAAAAAGATAGACGGACTGGAGGTTTTCCCTACTTTAAAATAAAAAGGAAGAAAAGAAGGAGGGTAAGAGGGAAAAAAATAGCGAAACAAACAAACAAGCAAACTACCCACATCGAAAAACTTTTAAACTTTAAAAAAAAAAGAAAAAAAGGAAGAATGGAAAAAGAAAGGCAACGCTTTTTTCTCATGATTTTCTGATTTTTTTTTCTTTCCTACAAAATCAAAGCCTCGAAAAATCAAGTGATAGAAATTAATTAATACTAATTTAAATTATTTCAACTTCAGGTCACGATACTTGTCGGTTTTAATGACCCCGAAATAAAATAACGAAAAAATTCAATTTAACAGCAAACTAGTCACTTAAACGAAAAAGAAAAAGGTTGAAGACGATACGGTTGCAAGAGAAGGCGAGTTTTCCCATTTGCTTTAATCAAATGTGAAGCAGAAGAGATCCCGGTTCGATTTAAGTAGGAAAGGTATGTAAACCTTTTTTAATTTGAAGATTTTTCACTGGGAGAGAAAAACGAACAGTGACTTTAAAAAAAGAGAGGAGAGAAACAATGCCAGGAGGAGATCCAAAAATAGCCGTTTGCCGAAGCTCTACCTTTAAGCTACGACTCCTGGTCTCTGACAGAAAGAACGGAGATAGTCTGTTTCGAGTGTTTATGAAAATCACGTGATCATCCGACTGCAAGTATACATCTTCATGTAGCTGTAAACTTGAGGTGACGTGATATTTCCACGAAACGTCGAAACAGACTAACTCCAATCATATTTACGATGGAGATGCGTTAGTTCACCTCTGGCGCACGGAATTACACTGTAAACTGGCAAAACGTAGTACCCTGCTTTAGAGGTAATAGTGAATGGCCCTAGACGGTCTTTCCCTTCGTAGATCCAATCAACCGCTGCCAGCAACCCTAGACC
Source organism: Liposcelis bostrychophila (assembly GCA_037577465.1). Classification (NCBI taxonomy): domain Eukaryota; kingdom Metazoa; phylum Arthropoda; class Insecta; order Psocodea; family Liposcelididae; genus Liposcelis; species Liposcelis bostrychophila. Next base: position 19,996,141 of record CM075207.1, read on the forward strand.
TTCATTAGAGCGAGGGGCCTACTCGAGTTCTGATCCAGTGCATCACGATATGATTTCTCATAATCTCATGCAAAATCTCGGAGGTGAAATCCTTGGTGTAAAAGTCTGGGCTGTGACTATAGCTCGACTGCGAACTTTCGGAGATACCAATTGCTAGCTCGAACTGATGCCAATGACTAGCTCTCGCCCTTTACTGGTGATAATTTCCAAGGTAGTCCAGGGCCATACCCTGTTACGTCTAAAAAGCCGTTCAAACATTACGTCAGCATGATTTTGACAATTGTTGACCCCCTTTCGGCAATAATTGACCTATGAAAAAAGTTTGCCTTTAGCGGCAACGATGCTGTTAATACCGAGCAACTTTTTTCTTTTAAATATCAAAACCGAAAGTCTCTCATGCTTCTTCTTCCGACAAGATAGATTTTAATGTATCCTATCATCGTATAATCACATTCCGCTTTATATTCCTCTGTCTTCTTCTCCACATGTCTCTCCTTATTTCTAATCTTTTTCTTCTTCCCTCATTTCGCATTTCTCCCCCTCTTTTCCTCCTTATCCGGTTTTTCCATATGCATCCGACCTTTGCAATCCCCTTTCTTTTTTCTGTCGTTTTCTTCCACTCAATACCTTCATTACAAGGTCTCGGAAATACGCGATTCATCATCACAGACCTCATTCCGGGGCAAGAGCCCGTCTCCCGTAACTCGCTACTCAGACATTAAATCACGGGCGGGGAACGAGTGTAATACCCATTCCTGGGCAGTGCTTTACCCCCTCCACCTAAAGAGCACAAGTGCTTCCCAGGTGGAGTTTTAGGGTCGATACCATGTTATCGGTCCCCTAAGCAAATGTCATCGGCACAAAGACCCGTAATGACGTCACTCCTGGACGAGAAACCCCTGCCACAATCGACTACCCAGCGAAACACCAAGTGACCGGGTGCAGTCCCTTTGGAGAGATTACCTGGCCCAATATGCCTGTCCCATAGAATGCAAGTTGACGAGCGTTACCTGCGCTCTACCTCTACCTGCATTCTCATATTTACTCGTTTTTCTCGGCCTCGTTTCGTCCCATAGAGTACCCATAACTCTTAAACATCTCCCTTTTTATCTGCTCTTTAATTCTTCCTAAAATCCGCTCCTTCCCTCGATCCATTCCTGCCCTACTTTCCGTGCGCCTTCGCCGTTCCCTTACGTGCCGGGGAAGCTGCGAAGAAACTCCCAAGAAAACTTACCTGAAAGAAAAAAAAGTAAACGAAAATTAAAATAAAGCCATCTTTGTTTTTAAAGTACTCATTAGAGTCTTTAACTATTAACATAACCCGAGAACTAAGGAAAAGCATTTTCTTATCATTTTGAGACTACGGTAGATAATGATCATAACCCGTTCAACTGTGCCTAATCTATACGGAGTGAAGGGAAAGTTACTAGTTATCTCCCAGCAGCTAAGATATTATTTCCCGAACAAAGTTCATGTTTTCCTTGTCGTGTCGTGCTTGCTTTTCCTCTCTTTGAATTATTTTACTTCTTACCATTTTTTTTTTCTGCTTCGCTCCTCGCTTTACATCATTCCCTTTTCCCCAAAACCAGAAAAACAAAAAAAAAAATAGATATATTAATACTGTTTTCTGGCTAAAAACCCTTAATCTTCCGATATTAAATTACCAAAGAAATCGATTTTTTTTTTTTTTTTTGTTTTTTTGTTTTCCAGCTGTATAGAAATAGGTGAAAATGAAGAAAATTGTACACTGGGATAAGACTGGCATGGCATAGTCACATAGCTGGAAATAAGCCAACTGGAAGAAAGCCATATTTCTTGACTATGGTTCTGTTTTGCATGGGCTTAATGCCGATTTTCTTTTTCCCATTTCTCTCTCTTTCTCTCTCTGGAAAAAGAAAGTTAAGCGTAATTGATAGCTCTTAATGTTTTAGTAAACTACACAATTTGCCTTTCGGGAAAAAGAGGAGGAAACAAAAAAATAAATCGGTTATGTAAATTACGCATAAAGTTAATTTTAAAATGATAAAAAATTAATAACAGAAGGCGGGGAAGAAAAAGAAAAAAAAGATTCTACCATTTGTAAATATGAAGAAAAACCTTCTCGCAAAAGATTACGTGTTGAAATTCCAATAGATTTATTCAAATTAGTTCTTTCTGTCTTCGAATTTTTCAATTCTTTCATCCGATTACCGACTTTATTCTTCATTTCTTCCCCGAGGGGGCGGGGGAGGAGGAGCAGGAGGAAAAACTGAAGCGAAAAAGAAAAAGAACCGTTTTTATTTTCTTCTTTTAGCGTAAATTTTTTTTCTTTTTTAAATCAAAAATTATAGATCGGGAAAAAAAAAAAAAAAAAGGAAAACTGTACCCATTTATTTAAGATTTTTCGAACAACGGAGCTCAGATGTTTCGAAAGATGAAAATTTATAACCGCGATATAAATTATTAGAATTAACCCAGGTTGGTTATTCATAAAATTGATAAAGTTACGTTACTTAGTTAATGAGTATAAGTGAAATGAGTAAGTAAATTCTTCATCTTATTAGTTTCGGAAAAGTAAGTGTCAGCCCATGAAAATATTAAAGTTTTCACTTTCGTTTAAGATAAGATTGTTCTCCTTTTTCCTTTCTTCTTAAACGGCTTGCACGGTTTCCTTTCTTTGGAAATTCGGATAAAAAAAAAGGGGATTGACTTTTTTTTGGGGGGAGGGTACTTTTCCGGCCTTAAGCATAGTTTTCATTTTTTAACTCCAATTTCCATATTGATTAATCGAGTGAATAAAAAATTAATATCAGGCCCCGACTGAGACTTTAGAATTGGAATAATTAAGTTGATGAAATATATAACATGCAAGTAATTAAGGCAAGGAATATATGGCATATAACTTAAAATATATGATTATGGCATGATTTATGACATAAAATATGGCTTATGATTTTATGACATATGACTTATGACTTATGACTTACGACAAAAAACATATGATATGTGACATATGACATACGACTTAAGACAAAGGACTTATGGCATATGGCTTATGACTTATGACATGTGTTTTACGACAAAGAACCTATGACTTATGACAAATGTCATAACATATGACTTATGGCAAATGGCTTGTTACATATGTCTTATGATGGACATATAGGATATGTCTAGTCTTATGATAAAAGACCTATGAATTATGGCTTACGACAAAGAACATTTGACAAATCACATATAACATATGACTTATGACAAAAAATTGATGGTTTACGGCTTAAACTATAGAACATGTGTTTTATGAAAAAGGAACTATGACCGATTATGACATATGTCATATAACATATGGCTTATGGAAAATGGCTTGCGACATGTCTTATGACAAAGGCCCTATGACTTTCGACAAAGAACAGAAAACATATGACTTATGAAAAAGGACTTATGGCATATGGCTTATGGCTTATGACATGTCGCGACATATAACATATGACTTATGGCAAATGACTTATGACAAAAGACTTAAACATATGGCTTATGACATGTCATATAACAGATGATTTATGGCTAATGGCTTATGACATGTCTTATATCATATAATATATAACGTATGACTTATGGCAAATGACTTATGATATATGTCTTATGACTTACGACAAAATACATATTGCATGTGATATATAACGTATAACATATGACTTATGACAAAAGGCTTATGGCATATGGCTTATGACATGTCATATAACAGATGATTTATGGCAAATGGCTTATGGCTTATGACAAAAGACCTATGGCTTATGACTTATGACAAAGGACTTACGGCATTTGCCTTATTGCATATGATTTTAGCCCTACTACGCATGAATTATGACTTATGACATAAGAAAATATTGAGGGGCCCTTTAGATATTAAGTCATTAAGTTAAGGGGCAAGCACCCGAGTAAACAATATCCGTCAGAAAGGAATGTGACATTAAATATCATAATGGAACACCCTTACCTTTACCCTATTCAAATACCTCTTGAGACTACTAAAGACTAACTGATCAACGTCTACGTAGAAACAAATTTGAGTATAAAAAATTAATAATACCTAATTAGGTCAATTTTTTCTTCGTTAAATCCTTTACGGGAACCCCCCCGAAATTGGCCTTTATAAAAGCGCTTTGTATTTTCATTTCGCAACATTTGAGTGTTAGGTTTTATAAGCTCAGAAATGTTCCTGAATCGGAAAATTTGCTCTGCACATAAGCAGTAACTCTAAGATAGACATTAGGATTACCATCACCCGACCAAAGTGCCATCGCATCATTTTTATAATCTTTGTCATGACTTTTTTTTTTTTTTTTTTTTTTTTTTTTTTTTTTTTTTTTTTGCGAAAGAGATCGGCAACTGACATTAAAAAGCGAAGAAAAATGATGCAAATAACACGGAAAATGAATTTAATGCTGGCTTTAGTATAATAAACAATGAAAAAGTTGATTAATCGTCCAGATTGCATTACATCATCCTAACGGCAAAAGGTTAAAAAAAAGAAAAAAAAAAGTTTTACCACCTTTCTATACAAGATTATGATTTACGAACTTCGGATGTTATCAAAAAAGAAAATCTTTCGAATTTTTTTTTTCTTCTTTTCCTGAGACGTGGAGAGTATACGGCTTGGATGTTTTATATGTGTGTGCGTGAAAGCATGTCGTCTGGTTTCTAAGGATAGGGAAAACTTTTGTTTACGTTTCTCAGGATTCCGGAAAGGAGGAAAAGTCTGGTGTGAGCCTCCATTTTAAACAATCACTCAAGTTTATCAGGGTTTTCCACGTCATCTGCCCGGAAAGCATGGCAAAAAGGAAAAGGGGAGGTAAAGAGATGATCCAGTTTCAATTTTCTTCCCATGTAATAAATTCATCTATAGCTTTTCTTTACTTAGGCATATGAAAACAATATTGACGACGTTTTTGGGTGAGTTTGAGTTTTCTCTGATGGGATGGATTAACAGGGGGTAAAAGAGGACCTTCACTTTTGTTAGCTTTTGTTTAAAGCATCTCCCGGGGAAATTGACAATGACAAGGGGATGATGATGGGAGGATGCTTTTTCCGGATATACTCGATCAAAATGTATTTTGTATTCTGTTTTATATCGGTTTTGAATTTTGAAAATGTGCATCTCAAGACTTAAAAAGTGATTAAAAGCGACGTTAACGTAACCTTATTCGGTTGATCCTATTAGGGGGCTCGTAATTTTTGTTCGTGCATCGGGTGTGGGCGATGGAAGTTGCAAAAGACGTCGCTACAGCTAAGAGTGACTAAAGCGTTGTTTAAAACCCTTTCAGGTTCAAAACTACAACTATGTCACGTGAGGCATAAGTATGGAGTCGTCCATAAATTACATTAGCATTATTTTGGCCATTTCTTACCCCCCCCCCCCTTGTTAGCAAAGGTTAGCATTCCGGGATCCCTCCCCCTAAAATTACGTTAAATTTCGGTTACCCCCCGTCCCCCTTAAATTTTTTTTTTTTAATTAATATTAAAAATTTGAAAAATCTGGAATTATTCTCAATGACCCCCCTCTGTGATAAGAAGATTCACTTCAAAAATGGACACCCCTCCATTTGCCATCGTTTCTAAAAAAAAAAAAAAAAAAAAAAAAAAAATCGCACTTTAATTTTAAGAAAAAAAATTTCTTTTTGAAGTTTTGTAAGACATTTTTAAAATTGGCGGTATATAAAAAAAGGGGAGAGTGTCAGCGAAAATCTTACGTAAGTTAAAGGGAGGGGGTCGGGAAACCCGAAAAAAAGTCTTACGTAATATTTGAACGCTCCCATAGGGCGAGTATCTAATCGAAAGCGAGCTTTCTGATCAAAATTTTTAAAAAATAAAAGTTTGGAAAAATATTTTCCGAATTTTCCAGAATCTTTTCAGAGTTCGGACCCTAAAAGGTTAAATAGAAAGCCCATGGAGCTTTGACCGTAATTCATGCATGACTGATCCATATATGCAACGAGCATTATCATATTTTTTTTTAACGGCATCTCGATCGATATAAATTATCGCCAGCATTCTCCATTAAAAAAGTCTTTTATTTTTGAATATTAAAAATTGCAGTGCTTTTCATTTCGAAACAAAAACCATAAGCTCGTATTATCGGCACCCCCATTTTAATTTCTACCTTGGAATAAACAAAAAGAAAAAAAAAAAAAAAAGAACGATGACTGAAAAAGAAAAAGGGGGAAAAAAAGAGAAATAGGAAAATACTGACGACGGGGGGGTAACATTTCGAGTGTACAGAATCAAAAGAACTCTCTTATTTTCATTTTTTTTTTTTTTTTTTTTTTTGAAAAGAAAAAAAATGGGGTTTTAATGCGATTATACCCAGAGAAGTCACGGAAACAAGTTTTTTTTTGTCTGTAACCTAGTGCTAGATACGCACAAGAAAAAAAAGCCCGAATGTATCAAAAAAAAAGAAGAAAAAAAGCGTTTCCATGGTGAGGAAAATAATCTGCATCGCGGGAGCGTGAGTTTTTTTAAAAAGGGGGCTTTCTCTTTTCCCCAATAAGAACTCATACTTGGATTATGTGACATATCACTTTCGAAAAAGAAAAAAAAAAAAGAAATATGAATTATATTTATATGAAAAAGAAAAATTTTCTTTCTTTTTTGATGATTACCAAACTTAAAACTGAAGTTTTTTTTTTTTTTTTTCAACAAAAAAAAAGGGCTAACGGTGTAAAATATAAGCTTTTTCTCATTATTATAAAGCGAAAAGTTTTCTTCGATTCGGGTTAAAATTTAAATTGCCTCAAACGATTTTATGAAAAACTTTTTTTTGAGAAAAAGTTGAAAGTAGATCGTGGCCATGTATAAAAAAAAAAGAGAGTACGAGCCATTTTTCGAAATTATTTTTATTACATTATTTCCGTCTGAATCAGCATCGCTTATCAACGAAAGGAAAAAAAAAATAATGGGGAAGGCAAGAAAAAAAAAAGCTAATATAAGTTTTCTCCTCAAAAACGACGGAAATGTTCTTTTTTTTCCTATAATAAAAAAAAAAAAAAAAGTTATAAAGTAACGATTTATTCAAGGATGAAAAAGGATTTAAGACAGTAGGAGAACCTAATACTGTTAGGAAAAGGAGGAAAGTAAACATTAGGTAAATCTAGAATAAACGATAAGACAGAGACATTAATAACGTAAGATTAGCTGCATTAAAACGTAGCTCTTGAAGATATTTTCCTCGGTAATATCAGAAGGAAAATAAGATATTACATCTGTGCAGGTGACAAATATAGGCAAGGGAACTTTTTTTTTTTTTTTTTTTTTTATACTTAAACGTGTTTAGTGGTTAACCAAGTCATTTAGACTTTGAAATGAATAATTAAGTCTTTTTTCGAAAAATTTATCTTAAGTGAGAATGAATATTTTAAAATTTGAAAAATTATGGAAATGAAATTACCGGGGGAACTTTTGCCGTTTCTTTAAAAAATCGTTTTTTAATGAAAATTTGCTCGACTTCTGCAAGGTCTCCAACTTATACGTTTAATGAAAGTTAATTATTCCGTCGACAGATATTTCTTCTGATTTCGGCACAGTAAAATTAATGGGTTATTCCAGATATCCACCGGTTTTGGTAAAGAAAGTTGAAAAATATTTTTCTTTTTTATTATAAAGAAATAGGTTTTCAAGTAAAGATTAATAATAAAAAAAAATCAAATATTGCAGGAGAAAATACTAAACTTATCATAAAATATTAATTTTAGCTAAGAAAAAATTGATTTTTTAGGCATTTTTTAATTATTACCACAAAAATATAAGACAAACTCAAAAAATAGGACTTTTAGAGTGCAAATTCACTGTGGAATGTTGGACCAACATGTTGGTACAACAAGTTGGACAAACATGTTATATTAACTTGTTGGAATGTTGGGCGAACTTGTTGTACCAGCATGTTTGACAAGCGAAGGAAGGGTGCAAACTCACTGTGAAATGTTGGACCAACATGTTGTACCAACTTGTTGCACCAACATCTTACACTAATTTTGGCGTGTGGGTGCAAATTCACTATGGAATGTTGGATCAACATGTTGTTACAACAGGTTGGACAAGCATGTTGTACCAACTTGTTGGACCAACATTCCACACTAGTTTCGGCCTAGGAGTAATTTGCATCCTAAATTCTGCAATAGTCGATTCTTTCGTTTGTCAAACATGTTGGTACAACATGTATGTCCAACGTGAATTTGCACCCTGTAAATTTGTTTAATAAGTTTGGCGAGTAAATTCTGCAATAGTCGATTCTTTCGCTTGTAAAACATGTTGGTACAACAACAAGTTAATATCACATGTTTGTCTAACTTTGTACCAACATGTTGGTCCAACATTCCACAATGAATTTGCACCCGAATCACTATTGCAGAATTTACTCGCTAAACAAATTTACACGCCAAAATTAGTGTAAAATGTTGGTCCAACAAGTTGGTACAACATGTTGAACATATAGGACATATAGGACATATAGGACATATAGGACGTTTGTCAAAATATGGGACATGTAAGACATATAGGACAGCTGTGATCCCTGCTTGCAATCGTTCCAGGATACTGCCTCGAATTTCCCCCAAAATTATATTCTTGTATTTTTTTCCATAAGCATAACATATGCAATTTGGGGTAGGAGGTGATCATAGAACCGCCTAAAAACATAATGCTTATGAAATGTCGCTACCTCATCATTAAAAGGTTTCAAATTAAAGAGCCCGAATGATACTAGTCCCTCATATAATTTAAACATGCGAAACACAAATCTTTAGAAGTGATCGATTGCAAACCTTTTGATTCTAAATTTTGCGATTTTTATTACCATACTTTCGACTTTTTTTTTCCTGCTCGGCTAAAAAGTCGAAAATTCTTCGGTGACTAAATATCCGGTTTATCGGCTATTCTATTACCATGGAAGCTTCATTAAATTAAAAGAAAAATGAAATCGGATTTTTTATCCTGGGTAAATAACAGCATGAAAATTTTCCCGTATAATTCAGAACGGACGTTATAATGGAAAAAAAAAAAGAAAACATTTTTCCCCCCTCCCACATAAAAAATAACCACAAAATGTCACTTATGACGAAAGAATATCGTGTATTTTTAATTACGAAAGTGTGGGAAAAAAAAGGTACGAATTTAGGGTCGGTGTCAGAGCTAACTCCCCTGTCGAGCATTATAACCCTGCCTCGCTGTGAATTTATCGGACCCTGGATGCTTCACTTGGTATTTATTATTTACAACAGATTCACATTCCGTTCAAACACTCTTACATCTTGTCGTGGTAAAAAAAAAAAAAAAAAAAAAAGTTGGGAGAGAAAAAACAGAAAGAAAGGAAACGTTTCTGCTTTTTAATGGAAGCTGAGAATGATATACGGGCTACTGACGACTTAACCCTCCTAAGAATAATTTTATTTACATGAGCGGAAAAAAGGTGTATCTAAATGATATTCAACATTCCTGTGAAAAAAAAAAAAAAAAATTAAATTCTGTAAAAATTCTCTCATATGCTTCATTATTTGTTTGATATTTACCATGCGAATGAAATGTATAAAAGTTTTTTAGTTGAGCTGAAAATAAAGCGAGTGCAATTTTTGAAACGTAAAATAATTCCAGGCGGAAAGGTATTAGCAGGCCAACAGAAACCGGAAGAAAGTTCAACAGGTTGTCATTAGGAATCGGTGACCTTACCAGCTCCATTTTGTTCCTCTTAATTAATATTTAATTTTTTAAATTTTTTCCTTATAAACACCGTAGCCTTATATACATATTACGCTTTTTTAAAATTTTAATACCTCACAAATTTGCATATTTTTGTTGAGCCTGGGCTTCTGTAGTTCTGTTAATCTTTTATCCGTGATAAGAGGGGGCGAGCGGTAGGTAGCAATATGGTACAAGTCTCAACTTGCACAAGGAGAGTCCAGGATCAAACCCAGTCATACCATGGATTTTCATTCCGAAAGTTCACTTTCACTTGTAATGAAATCATGTAAAATCGAATCGGGATGCTCTCACGGTTCAGGATTCGAGTCTCAAAATGGTAGGTCCCTCTTATTACCGGGAAACCATCAAACATAGTGTTGCAAACTAATTTTAAAAAATCTCTATCCCTCAAAAGAAAAAACCAGAGCACGACAGTATCACGGGAGATGAATAAGGAACTCGATGAATTTCTGAAAGAACCGCTAGTAAAACGATCAAAAACGCGTACGGAACGGTTGTATTTAGACATCCATAATGATTTACTCCCCAATAAAGGCACTGTAACGGCTGCAATTAATCAGAAAGGAGACCCAACAACCGTATTAAGAGATGACTTAAAAATGACCTCTTCAGTAAGAGGTTGCTGGCAGCTGTTGTTGAGATGTATGGTAAGAGGAAAAAATGCCTAGAGCTATTTCAGGTACGCTTAAGGCAGAAGACACTATTACGGTAAATTTGCCGTGTCATTCTTGAGAAGTGCAGTAAACGGATACTTTGGCTCTGACTGGGGAAGATGTAAGATCTACCGGAAATCATATACTGGATATGTGTTTACGCTGTCTGGAGAAAGTGTATCATGGGAATCAAGAAAACAGAAAACAGTTGCTCTTAGTTGAGTAGAAGCAGAATACATTGCACTAACAGAAGCAACTAAGGAAGGAAAATATTTAAAATCACTGTCGGAAGAGCTAGGATTTGGAGAGCTAGTATCCAAAGTCATCATATCAGTCGACAATCAGGGAGCAATGAAGTTGGCTGGGAATTCAATTATTCATTCAAGATCGAAACACATAGACATTAGACATCATAGATATCGTGGAAAACGAAATAATTTCCCTGAAATACATTGCTGGCGAGGAAAATGAGGCAGATATTCTGACAAAGGGTTTAGAAAGAAATAAAGTAAATAAAATAGTGAGCAACCTAGGATTAGAGTGAAGTTATGAGATTATTTTGAGAGGGACTGTCAGAACTATAACGGTTGTTCTATCTGCACTGCAGATAGAACAACATAATATTGGTGCTACAACTGCCAAAAGGTCAAAACTTACAGTAAATAGCACCGACGTGTGAAATCAACTGAGATACCTCCACCATAAATTTGATTGGAGTAGTATTTTTCGGCTGTACATAAACACCGAGTGAGTACATGTTCACTCGCTCACGTTCGTTTGGCGTAAACTTGTGCTCACATGATTTTGAAAAACAGTCAAAATAGATTATTACCAATCAGATTTATGATGGAGATATGCCAGTTGCCTTTCGGAAATGATACCTTAGATTGGAGGCCAACAATCACTCAAAAATAGGATTCTCATCGCCGAGGTTTTATCGCCCTAGACTAAAACAATAGACGAGGGTAATAAAAAAGAGATATATTTTCGAAACGATGTAAAGTTCTACATGTTAATTGACCCGATCGATAAGAAAGCCATAATTTGTGAAAAACGAGAAGGTAGAGATAATATATAAAATTTCTGAAGGGCCAGTATTTATTGCTAATTTGTTGAATGTCAGATTGCAACCAGACATCATTTATTGCCAAGTTTAAACCTGACCATGTCAAGTTGGAACATGACAACCTTAAAATATTACGTTCAAACTTGAGGATGACAAGTTTAAACTCGAAAATGTTAAGTTCGAATAGCAAGTTTGAACAATAAGACAGTTAACAACTATCAGCAGACAACGAATTATCAGGTCTTTTGTAGGTATTTAGGGTGTATCGAAATTTGGAAATTTTCGAATTCGAACATGGCACTATGCGGAAACGTTGTGTCTTTGGATCAATAGTAACCTGGGATTTTTTCAAATTTTTAGGTCAGCACTTTTGGCCGTCTCAATTGGCTTTAAGTTTTACATGTTAAAGGATAGGTGATTTTGGCCATTTTTAAAAATCTTGTTAAAAAATTGTCTAAAAGCTTCAATTACTGTAAAAGTGTATCTGCCTGGCGTTTTTGAGGTCGAGAAATCTGAATATGACCGAATTTTTTCCCTAGGGATTTGGCAAAATCGGCCCAACGCTATTTTAATTTTGGGGCTTAGAAAAATATTTTCCATTATATTCTACCGCTATTAAAAAATTAGTACAGTACCATTTTGTTTACTTAATTGAATCTAAAACGTAATTTTAAGTTCCCAAATGAAGAAAAAATATCAATTAAGAGTTCACAACACGAACAAAGTGGAGTTTTTAATTCAAATTCTGCATTCGAAGTTTGGGGCCAAAAAAATTCTAAACCATGTTTTGTTGTTTTGCCGAACCCCTAGAAACAAAAATTAGGTCATATTCGGATTTATCGGCCTCAAAAACGCCAGGCAGATACACTTTTACAGTAATTGAAGCTTCTAGACAATTTTTTAACAAGATTTTTAAAAATGGCCAAAATCACCTATCCTTTAACATGTAAAACTTAAAGCCAATTGAGACGGCCAAAAGTGCTGACCTAAAAATTTGAAAAAAATCCAGGTTACTATTGACCCTAAGATACAACTTTTCCGCATAGTGCCATGTTCGAATTCGAAAATTTCCAAATTTCGATACACCCTAATGGATGGGACAATATACCTCGCACTAGTATGTGACAGCAACTCTTAACTTTAGACCACACCTTTTGGACCAAACAAAATTAAATCATTAGAACGCTTAAAAGAAATTTCCGGTAAGAAACTTCGGACGCATGTAAGCAGTAAGTACATATTATTGCCAAACCTAATATATACCAAAGATCCCAAAACGGGATGATAGATCTCCTGCGAATTTCACCATCCGCTACTCTATTAGTACATTAGCTATTTACCGTACCATATCACTTTCAGCTAATAGGGTCTAAGATAGGACTTAGAAGTAGGACCAGAATGTGCTTGTTTTCCCTGTTATCATAATCAAAAAATCTATAAATAGATTTAAAAGGTCGTAGATCACGCTAAAACTGTCGTGCGCTTAATGTCACATATTTTCATTTTATTTTTCAATTAGGCACACGGAAGAGTCTGTGCACGGAGAAACTTTTACTCGTGCTCGCTACTAAACGGTTTGGGAATAACGTTTGTGGTAATCTATTCCCATTTTTTAATCATTACGAACCAGCAATTTTTAGTAATCAGTCCTATTCGCCAATGTCAACCGTAAAATAGTAATCGTTGCCACAAACTGATAAAGATTCCTTTTTTAATTGTCAATGGCTAAATACTTTAAACGATCCCAAAACTTACTGGTAATAGTTGCTAAATATTTTTGAATCTTTACTATTCGCGCGGGATCAATTTACACAAATGGTTAAAAATGGTCAACATTATTTTTGTATTATAATTAGAGCAGGTAGTAATGGTGTATGCATAAGGGTTGATTTTTTTTTTCTTCGAGCACTTAATACCCTTAAGTTTCGACTTGTTTTGACATGGCTTGTGTGGTTTAGTTTGTAACGTAGTAGGGTTGATTGATTTAGGTGTGAGAGGTCTTAGGTTCGAATCTTGCTAGGTGTTGAGATTTTTTCAAGGTGTTGAGATTTTTTCAGGGACATTCCTCATCCTGGATGGACATGCGTCGTCATTTAACAACAATAATATAAATAATGAGATTCGAAATAATAAAAAACATGCACTTACTTTTTTTTTTTTTTTTTTATTAATTATTACTATTATTATTATTATATCATTATTACTATTAATAACGGGGGCATTTTCGAATATGTGTGTAACATTTTTGGAAAATGTCGAAATATTCGGGAAACGAATCGGAAACAGAAAACAGAATATTCTGGAAACCGGAAAACTTTCCACTCCCCCCCCCCCCCCCAAAAAGAAGCTGGATTTGTTAATTTTGAATGAATAAAATACATAACGATGGTAAATAGTGCTAATCTTTTTGGTAATGACCGCCACATGTTTGGTAGCCATTGCCAAAAGGGTTTAGCAATGCTATCCAACAAGCATTAACAGAAACCACTGGTAATGATTACCAGAGAAACTTGGTTGTCAGGCCATAATACAGAAAGTTTGGCAACGATTACCAGATTCTGACATTGAGCGCCAGAGTGGGTTTCTCCGTGTGCGTGATATTTTATAAAGCGATTTATCTAGCAGAAATCTCTCCCACTAGCATACAATATGTTTTACTAGCATGTAACACTTACCACACCTACAAAACCTCCCCCCGCTCGCCGCCGTATGCATATATATATATTGAAAACAAGCAATCTTCCCCTGGTGCTTTCAATATCGAGAAAGCTTTAATAAGCCATTCGGCTTAAAGCAAGATTCGAAAATCTGGGTTGTGGAGAGGGAGGGGGAGGTGGAGGGGGAAGAGAAAGAGATATACCTGGCCCGGGAAAATTTTATGTTGCGGTTTTACGTTGAAAAGAGAGATTGGAAAATGTATTTGGATAGAGCTTTTGCTTACCGAAGGATCATCTTATTTTTTTCTTCTTTTATTCCTCATGAATTTTCGGAACTTGAGAATTTTTTTGTTGAAAAAAAAAATCAACACAATAGATGAATGCAAAATGAAAGATCTCAATCATGCGAGGAACGGTTGAATGGCTGATGATGATGATGATGATGATGATGATAATGGGATATGAGACGAGACCTGGGATGGGTGTAATGAAGAACCCAGGGACAGTGTAAATTAAAAACAATGTCCTCAGTGAAAAGGAATATCAGCAAACATGGAAACAATGGACTTATCCCATTGTCCGGCAGTATAGATGACATCTGTCATTGTTTTTCATCGTTCAGCCGACAAAGTCCATATCCATGGAAAATTATGTTTACACATTTTCTTTTGTTTCAATGCAAAAATATTAAAATTTTATTAAGAGAGAAAATGTATTAAATCGTCATTTTAAATTTTCTAAAGAGGATGATTTCTGCTTTTTATCATCGGAAGGAAAAAAAAAATCTACTCGAATAAAAAAAAGAAACGACTCCACAAACAAAAATAAAATAGTCAACTTTTCTAAATATCGATAAATCGGAGATAAAAAAAAAAAAAACTTTGTCGTATAAGAAAAACATAAATCTTAAAACATCTTACAACCAGAAAAGACATCCGTTTACGAAAAAAAGTTATGATGTTTTTCCACCTTAAACCGTCATTCACAACTCTTTTCCTTCTTCTCATCCCCTCCCCCCCCCCCCGCCCCCGAAAACGATTTCGTCTTTTCTTTTTTATCCTTCGGACAAATTTGAAGTCTTTGATATTGGCCCAGGACATTTTCTATATCTGAAAAATATACATGTGAATATATTTTGCGGATGTTCGAAGTCCTCAAGAAGTCACTTGGCGGAGTTAATCCAATCCCATTATAACGCCATCGTTTTTCCCGTTAAGAATTATTCAGGAAGCGAGGCAAATAATCACGATACGTCAAACTGTCATAAGGTAATGGCGATTGAATTGGAAATTTCTCTCGCGATCGATTTTGAATTAACGGGAGACGCGATAAAATATAAAAAAAAAGGGAATAAAATTCTTGAAAACAAAAAAAAAAAAAAAAAAAAAAAAAAAAAAACGAAAGGAAAAAAAGAGAGAAATTGAAAATTTATGGTTGAGAAAACAATGTGCGGTGGAACATGGACAACAGGGACAGTTCTGGGGCAAGTATACCGCAGTCAAAGAGGTCAGGACTTCATTAAAAAACAAATTGAGAGATCTTCAAGCCTAAATATTTGTTCCATCTCCTCTTTTTCCCTCCCTTTCTCCCCTTCTATCCGGCTTTTCTTTTTCCCGAAAATGAATTCTTTTTCGTTCCTTCTTCCCTTTCTTCGGTTAATCTTTTTTTTCGAGTTTGGGGATGATTACGGTGCTGAGTTTTATAAAATATAAGTTGAAGAATATGCAGCAGTAGCTTAGTTTTCGCTGACTGATGTAGCCATCATTCTGTAACTTAGTGGTAATAACATTACCATTCTGGAAATTCCCCTCTTGAATTTTGAACATTTTAAAAAGCGTGGGATTGGCTTATTGGGGGCGATTTATGTTCTTTAAGAATATTTTCTCGTTTCTAACGCGGAGAAAAGACAAAAAAAAAATTTGATGACTTTTTTTTTCCTCTGCAAATTTTAAAGCTTTTTTAAATAAAAATTTTTAAAGGGAAGTTATTTAACTCTTTAAGGACCGATACCTCACATATGAGGTATTGGTTTAAAAAATTTAACCTAACAATACTAGTGATACTAATGAATTTGACAATGACAGGTTTTAACCTGACGGTACTATGTTCATCTTGACCGTAAAACTCGGCAATAACAAGTTTAAACCTGACGATATTACGATCAACTCGATTATTGAACTTGACAATGACAGGTATAAACCTGTCGATTTTACGTTCAACTTGACTATTGAACTAGACAATGACAGGTTTAAACCTGAAGGTACTATGTTCATCTTGACTATAGAACTCGACAATAACAAGTTTAAACCTGACGATATTACGATCAACTCGACTATTGAACTTGACAAGACAGGTTTAAACCTGCCGATACTACGTTCCTCTTGACTATAGGACTTGACAGTGTCAGGTTCAAACTCGAAAAGGCTAAATTTGAACCTGATCACATGGTGATTGATCCAATAAAAATGAAGCCATAGTCAGCTTAAAAAGTTCTGTCATTTAAAACCCGAAATAAAAATTCCAACGCTTTTAACAGGCTTTGAACACGACGTTCTTTTTTTTTTTTTTTTTTTTTTTTAAGCTTTAACTGTTGTATGTTTATATTTTGATTCAATTTAACACAGGAACATACTGACGCTCAAAACAAAAGTCGGACCGTAAAGGGTTAAAGAAGACAACGAGTTGAATAAACAAAAATATTGAGATGCGAAGCTTACAGGGCCTTTAGTGTTAGGTCCCACACTGCTCATCCTAATTCGAACAAAACAAGCTTTAAAGACGTGATAAATTGCTGTTTACAATGTTTCACACATCGCTGATTTAATTAACACTGAGATTAGAGTCAGGTCGGGGATATAACGGAACCTACCGATAAACAAATCATTTTTCTCCCTTGTAATCCGCCGTATTGTCAAAGCTCGATTCGCATAATCTAACATCGACAGTCGGCTTAGCACTTTATCTCATTTTCACAAAAAAATAAATGAAATGAAATGTATAAATATCCGTGAAATGCAAAGTTGCTATGAAATCTTTGAAAAGATTAAAAAAATAAATAAATAAATAAATAAATAAAAAAATTTAAAAATAAATAAATAAATAAATAAATAAAATAAAGTCAAAGTAAAAAAAAAATAAGAAAATACATAAATAGTATTTTTTTGTGTAAGTGGGCTTGTTTGCCGAAGGCGAGTTCACACTTGCATCGCGACGTGCAAGTGTGAGCTTGCTCGATGCAAGTATGAGCTTGCACACGCGAGTGAGCGAGCCGTGGCAAACAATCATCCGTCGTTTACATAGAAAATAGTATGAATTGGAGTTGGAAAACGGTATAGTCCGAAAAAAAGAAAAAAATTAAGAAAATTTCCAAATTGCGAAAAAAAAAAAAATTAGTTTGCGTCACTCAGTGAGGCAAGTGAAAAGTATAAATCGCGAGTGAGGCAAACGGTGCGTTCCGCGTGTAAAAGCCTGTTGCGGAGATGTGCGTTTTCGTCACTGAGTAAAAAAAAAAAAATGAATTTTTTAGGTTACGCAAGGGGTTGTCAACCTTTTCATATACTGAATATATATTGGAGGCGAAGAAAAATGGTATGAAAACACGAATCGACTTCCGAAAAAATTTTTAAATCATGCCCTCGTTTATCGCCTGTTTTCATCGGCGTGTAATAATTTTTAATATGTTTTGTCAGTCTTTTTATATACAAGTTAACCTCCTACCTCTTTTACCATTGGCTGAAATTCTAATTAAGAGTAAATTACGACGGCTAAGAAAAATAATTACGTTTTTCGTCATGAATTAACCATGAGAGCTGTATATAGGCTGTCTAGGTGTAAAGCTTGTGTGGGAGGGATTTGAAATATATGTTTAAAGATAAACTGAGAATAAAAAAAAGAATGATTTTAAATGCTTTGGTATGAAAATGGAATGAAGTGTAATTATACTAAAATAAAATAATATATGACGTAAAAAAAAAAAATGACCGGCGTCTTTGAAATAGAATTCGGGATTGAAAATATGGTATGGGATTGCAATTTATTGTAACCAGCTGCATGGAATCAAACTGGATAGGGGAATTGCGAAATTAAAGCGTTACGAGCAAGATTGTCGTATCTACTTTATTCTAATGCAAGTTAGACGTAGGAAATACAAATGAAAATTTTCCTACGTCATCCTTTTGCTAGTTGCTAGGACTGCAGAAGCATCCTCTTCCGTAGCAGCTAGTTTCATTTTTGTCCTTAATTTCTGTTTTTTTTTTTTTTTTTTTATTATCACAGAAAAATAGTAACAATCAGGCCCCCCATGACAAACTGTGTGGAGGGGTAGCCTTACAGAACAGAAAGAATTTATTTATGACAAATGATTACTGTGCTGGAGTTATATGAAACTGATATACTCGGAAACTGATATACTCAGAAATTATATCAATTTCCGGTATAAACACTCAAGACGCCATTTTAAAAAAATTTCAAAAAGGAAAAAATTTTTACAAATGATAAAACAGAGTGATTGCGCTATCAGGCGTTTTGAAAATCCAATTTTTGATTTTCGACCTACCCTAATTTTCATCTGTCTATTGAACTTGACAATGACAAGTTTGAACCTGTCGATACTACGTTCAACTTAACTATTGAACTTGACAATGACGGGTATAAACCTGTCGATACTACGTTCAAGTTGACTATGGAACTTGACCATGACAGGTTTAAACCTGACGGTATTATGTTCATCTTAAGTATTAAACTTTAGAGTGACAAATATAATTTTGTTATTATTAACTACATCAACTGATCTATTTATGCATTTCGAATCTGAAATCAGAGGTTTAAAAACGTTTCAAAAGAAAAAACAGAATTTTGAAGCAATTTTATTTTTAAAAATTCGATTTTTGGCGCCAAATTTGTTTTTCGCTTCGGGATGGCATCATTTTGACATCAGATTCGAAAACTACTGCATCAAAAACATATAAAAACCTATTTTCTCCTTGTTTTAGGAAAAAAAAAACAAAAATTATGCGATATTTTGTACTACATGCATGTGATGCGGGTTGCCTAAACTCGAAATCGGTAGATGCCCAATATAGGTTTTTAAAGAATAGGGCGAGTACCTGCGGGGTTGAGGATTAGTTTTCACCTCGAAGTCATCCAAAAATAAAAATTTAGAAAAGTATTTTCCGAATTTTCCAAAAATTTTCAAGGCTTTGGACGTTAAAAGCTTACAGGCTCTTAAAAATCGAGAAAAAATTTCTTTAATTCAAACTGAATTTAAAAACAAAGGAAATCCGTGTTTTAAAGGCGAACATTCTTACACTCTTTTTTATTTTCAAAAGTTTTGCAGCAAATGGAAAATCAAATAAGCATCGATTTTGAAAAGTCGAACACCGGAAAGTGACCGATCAATCCTGCCGAAAGAAAAAGGCAACATAACCTAACCTAATGTAACTGATGTAACATAAAGAAGAAAAAAAAAAAGGGGAAAAAGGAAAAAATTTCCATCCGCTTTTCCTTTTCAAGGAAGATTTTTCCCGGGGAAGATGAAAAGCCAGTCGAAAAAGGGGTTTATAGGAAAATGAGGCGGGAATGACGGGGATCGCACACTACAGACCTTAATCGTGTTTCAAACTGTAATCAAGTTACGAATCGTGAAACAAAAATGAAACCCAATCAGCTAGGGTGATCCTTTTCCGTTAAATACCTTTTCGCTTTGCTCCGACACCTCTCCGGTGGATCCTTTTCAAAAAGAAACGAGCTTCGCTTAATCAATTCCAGTATATCAAAAGAGGAAAACTTTCATTTTCGGGGGAAAATTAAAATGTATCAGAACGTTTTAACAAGAGGGGCGAGGGCTCTTCTCGTTCTTCTTTTTTTTTTCTGCGTTTGAAGCAAAAACCTTATTTCTCCGATAGGCGATCAGACTTTTGAAAGGTCATAGTTCGCAGCATTTAATCGAAAATGGGTTCCAGAGGAAAATATCGTTTTGAACCCGTTTTTCATTAAAATCGTCTTCTTTCTCTCCGTACAATGCAGAAAACCGGGTCACATTAGGTTTTTCGTAGTCCATTGTCTACTTATTTTAAAAAAAATGGAAGGGCGGGTTTTCTCCATGATAATAATTAACCGAGAAAACAAAAAAGCAGACAGCAAGTAATCTTTTTTTTTTTTTTTTTTGTTCTTGTTCTTGTTAAAACATCCACATCGTTAATTTATTTTATTAAAATTTGATGGACATTTAATTAGAACAGTCGGAAAAGTTTTAAAAAACTAACTTTCAAAAAGTTTTTGAATGTAATATATTATTACTCTTCAACTTTTTACAAAAAAACTAGGAGGATTCTTTTGTTTCTATAAACCATTTTCTAAAACAGAGATGCCATAACAATGCAAAATAATATTTTTAGTTTATATTCATTAACGGGATGAAAAGTTTGCTAACGTTTTCCCTATTAAACATCTGCGCTGTATGAAATAAACTCCCGATAACTCCCACCTTCCCCCCCAGCTCGAATTTCTTAAATCAATTCCGTCTCCTTTAAAAAAAAAAAAAAAAAAAAAAAAAAAAAAAAAAAAAATCAGCGACCTCATTTGTTTTTATTCGTTATTATAAAGTTCTCCGAAGAAAGTTAATAAGATCGAAAGTTAATAACTTTCTGACCGAAAAGTAGTTTTCTTTCCCTTCGTTAAATTGAGATCTTAATTGATCAATTTCGATTCAAAATGAATTTTTTTTCTTTTTTTTTTTTTTTTAAAGGCTTGAAAAAACTTTTTTTTTTTTTTTACCAACCCCTACGGTTTGTCAATAAAGATGTTACAACACAAACGTAATAAAATTACGCTTTTTGTATTAGAATCGCGTAAAAAAATTTCACGCATAATTGACATGCAATTTCCACGAAGCGACGACAATATCAAAAAAAAAAAAAATTAAAATTATGTGAAATCACAACAGTTGGCAGCTCTTTGAAAAACGGATAAAATCAGTCAATGAATATTGAATGGATATTGGTATTATTAATGCGGAACGGGTTAGTTTTTTTTTTTTTTTTTTTTTCTGTATAATGAATCTTTAATTTACGGCTAAAAAATGTTTCTTGTTACCAAAAACGTTTTTTTTTTTCCTTTTTTTCTTTTAACATTTTATCGAAAAATAAAAAAACCGAGATCCGATCCGGAAACCCCTCCGTTCTTTTTTTTTCAATCGATTAATGGATTCGAATTAGGTTCAGAACCGGAAACCCCTCTTAGTTGTTTTTTTTTTTTTCTTTCCCCCAAAAACATGCATAGATATAAGGGAAGAAAAGAAGCTTTTCCCTCGTATGTTTACCAACAATAATTAAGGCTAAAAGAAGGATGCATCGCACGATAACGGCCACCCTATAGCTTACAGACCGACACCTGACAGGCTCGGTGATTGATGAAGTTGACTTTTCTTCCTTTTTTTTCGCATTTTCTCTTGTTCTTGTAAAATTCTCCTTTTCAACAATTTCCTTGTCCTGGTTTTTTATTTTCTTCTAGGGAGATATTATCTATTAATATTTTAAAGATGGTGAAAGTAACTGTGTAGTCGATGATAAAGAAAAAATATACCAGAATCAATAAGGAGGGTTTAATGTTGTTTACATTCCACGGCTTGACATGGGGGTCCAATAATATCCGAAATTTAAGAGCCTTCATTACTGTAAACCTTAAGAAACCTGCGTTTTCCCAATAGACTTGGCCCTTATTTTACGAGTTTTATAATTTCAGTGAACGCACACCCTAATTCTTTTATAGTAACCGATAAAAAAGATTCTCTGAATTTTTTTCAGATTTTTCGAACTTCGTTTAGCCGTGTCTTAGGTCTGAATTGAAATAGGTTTGCGTCTAACTACTTTTGCTCTTGAGATACAGGTCAAATATGGAATAAAAATGGCAAAAATCTGAAATTCCAATATTTTTACCACATTTTTAACAATATCTCAAGAAAAAAAATAGGTAGACGCAAATCGATTTCATTTTTAAAATCCACGTTAAAAATCCGATAGGGAACGATACTTTATTCAAAAAAATCCAAAAGTCGAATTTTCATCTCTTATGGAGTTTTCCAAAACTTTGGCCCTCTTGCGAAACTTCAAGACGCCATTTTAAAAAAATTTCAAAGAGGAAAAATTTTTAAAAATGATAAAACGCAGCGATTGGGCTATCAGGCATTTTGAAAATCCAAAATTATCGATTTTCGACTCACCCTAATGAATATAGTACCGTCAGATTAAAACCTGTCATTGTCAAGTTCATTAGTCAATTTGAAAGCAGTGTCGTCAGGTTCAAACCTGTCATTGTCAAGTTCAATAGTCAAGTTGAACGTAGTATCGTCAGGTTCTCAAACCTGTCATTGTCACAATCAACAGTCAAGATGAACATGGTATCGTCACGTTCAAACCTGCACAGTAAAAAATTTTATGTTAAAATTGACACAAATTGTATGTCCAAATCGGTCTACATAAATATTTTGTTAAGAAAAATAACACAATTGTTTTGTTTAATGTTCTGCGTCCATTAACGATTGTCATTTTTTTGCTGTTTACAAACAAGTTTTGTTGATTTTTTAACATAATAACTTAACATAGACTTTATGTAGACCGTTTTTAACATATTTACATAATATTTTTACTGTGTGTCATGGTCAAGTTGAACATATTATAGTCAGGTTTAAACTTGCCACTATCGAGTTCAATAGTTAAAGTTGAACATAGTATCGTCAGGTTCAAACCTGTCATAGTCTAGTTCAATAGTTAAAGTTGAACGTGTTATTGTCAGGTTCAAACCTTCAATCCACAGACAATCTCCCCAATAACTAAAAAAAAAGGAAAAAATTCAGATCAAAAAAAAATTGTACGTCAACCACCACCGGATTTTTTGCTGAAGGCGTTGGAGGATTTCCAGCAGAAAGAGAAAGATGTCGTTCCTTTTTCCCCGGAATGGGTCTATTCAGTCCTTGTTCGGGATATGGATGGGTAAGCATTCATTAATGCTTATATAAGTGGGGTTCCAATTACCGATGCTTCGAGGGACAAAATTGTTCACACATACTAGTGAAAGACATCTTTTTGAGGAAAGCTGGGAATAAGTAAGTAAAGATTGTGTTATATAAGTATAAATCAAATGTTTGATACATGTCTAATGAGCCTTTCGTTATATTTTCATTATTTTCATTATTTTCATTATTTTCAGAAAATTTAGTAAAGAGGACTACCAAGCAATAGCCGATTCACTGATTGTGTGCTTTCCGTCTGAGCTTAAAACATCTTACTACAATCCTGGGGGCAAAGACGAGAAATCAACGCCGGATCCCACGAAAACCGGAAAATTAACGAAAGAAAATTCGTACGTCCCATCAAGGGGAAAAGTTGTTCACAAAATAGGAAACTACAAAAAGGAGCTGAAGGCGTGCGGATTTTTGTTCAAAGATGTGGGGGACGACGAAGAGCGAGGTGCTGGTTAGTAAACTATTCTTTCCAGTTTTTTTTATTAAATCATGCATCATATTATGCTTTTAAACGTGAACTAAAACTTTATGTTACAGAACTTCCTGGAGTAACATCTGAGGTGGAAGAGAAAATAACGTGGCTGAAGAAACACGACGGTCCCGAAGACAAAGTGGTTACCTATTGGAGGGACACTTGTCGGGAGAGGCAATCTTTGAGTTTTTGAGTGTGGTGTGCGGTGTTTGAATTTCTGAAAACCCATTTTCCGTACCAGCACGTGGTGAATTTCAGAGCGAAAAAAAAAATAGTCTACATTCATAAAGCCTTCAAAATGTCATTACTAATATAAACTCGCTTCAGTGAAAACATACAGGTGAAGAAATTTTCTTATTCTTAGAGCAAGTATATAAATTTATATGACATTTTATAGTTTTTCCAATTGGAACAAAGGGAAAACGGGAACAATCGTTTTTGCCTTTGACTCTCTACCTCTTTTGAATAGAAAATAAAGACAGCGGCTGCGAACACGTCTGCTTACGTAATATGGTTGAAGCCTCTTTTATGAGAGATAAAGAAAGACTGACATTTTTGCGGTTATCGTAAACACAAAGGAGGCCGTGACGATCGATCAAAATTAAGTCGACAAAGACTTTTAAGGGGGGTATGAGAGGTTCATATTTACATAAAGTTAATTCGCCGGCATTAAAATCTCCGAGGCCGTGGGAGTCACAACACGTACAAAATCCGACCTCCTAACGACGTTATCCAAATTAGAATATTTTGCGAAGCAGATTCCCGATGACGGACAAGCGGAAGGACATGTTCTCTCAAGTTGAACCTGTTTTAAATGCTGACAGGTAAGACATTTTGAAAAGTTCGAAATCGCTAAAGACTAAATTGAAAAGTCGACGTCGACAACATTTCCCCGCACGGAATTGGAAACAAAGGGAAAATGGGAAAAACTAAAATGTCATCTAAATTTACACTTTTATCAAAAGAAAATAAGAAAATTCTCCTCATTTGTACATTTCCCGGAGAACTTTTTCGGGGCAAATTTTCGCGAAAAACTAATCAACCTGTTAGAGATTTTATTTTCCTTTTCCCTGTTACCTTTTTTGATAAAGAAATTTTTTTTTTACAAAGGCACAGAAAAAAAAATATGGCTTGTAAAAACGTCAAAAGAACTTTATACTTAAGAGGCGTTGGTCGTCAATATACTCTCGTACATAAAATTGAAGTGTATGGAAGAGAGATAGACGGAAAATGTTAAAAAGGGTTGAAGGAATAAGGGAAAAAGGGGGGGAGGGGGAAGAGTCGGGTTTTCGAGGATGGGACTCGCCCAACGGTTTTCAAGTGTTTCTCTCTGTATTAATGCACATGATTTTGCAAAACTGGATAGATTTTATTTTTCGCTAAATTATAAAAAATTGCTGGTAGTCAATTTTTATAATAAAAAGTTACCACCCTAAATGCTTGTTTAATTTTTTTTTTTTTTCTTTCATAAAATTTTAGCTCCGTGTTGCACGTCAATCAAATAAAACTCTTTCAATTCAACCCTCTTTTTTTATATTATTAAAAGGGTCCCGTCATTAAGTATAGAGAAAAAAAATATTAAGTGCTTATATGGTAATTTAAACATCAAAAAAAAAAAAAAAAGGAAGAAAGAAAAGAGGAAAAAAAATCGATTTCGAGTAAAAATCGGGATTTGATTTTATAAAATTTAAAAGTGTATGTCAATGAAAATAGGTATAAACACTGGCGGGCATGAGATAAAAACTTTAGAGATTTTTTTTTTTTTTTTCATAAAGAGCTAACCGTCAAGCGAGATTTTCGTTACAAAGAGAAAAATTCTTATATGGATAAAAAGCAATGGAAAACATTCATTTTCCATTATTGGAAAAAAATGTAAATTTTATCGGACGCGATGCATATTCAACAACCTCCTCTACTTAATTTTCTCTAACTATAAAACTATCAATAAGGATTTTTTTTTCTTTACTTTTTGCAAGTCTGCTGCGATAGGATTTATTTTCTTTTTAATTTTAAAGACGTTTAAGTGACTCTCAGATTTTTTTGAAAAGTTTCGATTGTGAGGCGTGGGTTTATATGCGTGCAGGCAACTGCGAGTTTGTAAGATCTCCTTTTCGGATTTTTCTCGGAGTCGGTCGCCATTTTCAATTGAACAAGCGGACATTTTGATCAATTATTCAAAGCCACCGATCTCTAGTAAAAATGGAGAAGATCCAAAAAATGCGTAATAAGTATTTTTACTGCAAATTAAATCCGCTAAAAGGCTGTCCGCTGCAATCCTGGTAAAATGGCGGTCGCTAAATATTCCCTTCTCCTCTTAAGTCATTTATTAACTAATAGGAAGTCGGTGCAATTTTACCAGGACAGCAGCGGACAGTCGCTTTGCTGATCCAATTTTCCGTAAAAATCCTCATTAAAAGCGCAGTTAAAGATGCAGAAATGCGGGCAAGTTTAGCGCACGTGGGTACACGCAAGAAGGAAAAGTCCAGTTGCGAAACTATTCCGCTTGGAGCGCTAGGTGTCTTTAACGAGTATCCAATCAAAAATAGTTTGACCTCAGAGATTCAGGAGCTAAGCAGCGTTGCCAACCCATTTTTATTTTAAAAAAGGACAGTCTGCCCCAAAAAATCAATATTCGCTATTTAATATCTCGAAATTGAAATTTTTTGCGTCTAAAGCATCCATTTTAAATCCTTTTGTCCTGTCATTCATTAAAATAAACCACAATTTAAAAAAAAAAAAACAAGTTTCCATCAAGTGACTTTTTTTTGTTTTTTTTTTTTTTGTTTTGTTTTAGGAAGACTTAATAAATCGTGGGTTCAATATTATATTCTTCTAGTTAAACTTCCCGTATTGACACGCGCATTTCATAAGCTAAGTACAGAGGACTAGTGTAAACCTGGGAAGTGTAATTAAAACAATATAATCTTGAGCCCACGAAATCATAATCATTGACGGTTAGAGTGTTAAAAATCAATATTTTCTGTTCGCAAATCAATATTTTTGAATTTTTATAGTAAATCGTATCCTTTTAAGGTCATAATAACAGAATTATATTTAACATTGAATGTTCCTAATGGCCATTTCGGCGCGATGCCATCATCAGAGGAAACAAACCGAAGAAAAAGCGCGTTATAAAGTTTTATAACTATTTATAAATTTTTAACTCAGCAATATATTAGTTTTATGCTTGAATTGCACTATATTTAGCATATGGGGGACTTTATAGGCTCTTTTTAAAACATTTTTCATGAGGAAAAAAAAGAAAAAAAATTACAATTTTTTGGAATAGAACCCTAGTCTTGTGGACGACTTATCAGTCGCCTTTATCCACTGCACCACTTTTCAACTGATTTTTAAAGACGGCAATATTGTTCTTAAGTTGCCAATTATTATGAATTATAATATTTTCCAGATTTTTCCGAATTTTCGGTTTATTTCTTATATCTTTAATTTGACAAAGGCTCAAAAATAAAGAAAAACAGAAATAGAAAAATTCGGGAAGCGTTAGAAGAAAATAAAAAAACTCAGAAAAAAACTGAAAATAATTTTTGTTATCAAATTTTATAACGAATTATAAATAGATGTCTTTTTTGGCGGGTTATAAAATTTTATAACGAAGTTGAAGTTATTAATAACTCAATTTTATAACAAACTTTTTTTTGTGCAACGCTAGAGCTAAGATTGGCTACCGCCAAAAACGGTAAAAACTATTCCGCTTGGAGCGGAATAGTTTTGCGGCTGAGTTTCTCATTGTAAACTAACCGTTCACACAACGAACGTTAAGAAACATTCACACAACCATCATAAAGGTTTACGTCACGCGTAAACCTTTCTTTTAAATTTAATCTGCGCGTTTTCAGGCATGCCAGAATTTTTTTTCGACTTTAAAGGAATCTTAAAAAAATCAGGAGAGGAGGTTAATTAATTTTGAAATTAATTCCACTTAAGAGAAAAAAATGCAAGAATTTTCCCTGATTTTTTTTAAATCAAAAAGCCTTCTTGAAGTAAATAAAAAAATTTCTTCCGCGGGGTGAAGGACGAAATTATATAAAAACTTTTTTAAATATCCTCCTTTCGCATTAGCTTTAAACATTTTTCACATTTTTATTTCGTTGGATACGCCCTTGCCCATGAGAATTCCACACCCGAAATCAACAAGAGATATATAATAGACGACAAAAACTGGGGATAAATCATATTTGAATATATCACGAGATATACAACTTATATACGAAAACGTGAGCTTGCTTAACATTCGACTCGGATCCCTTCCACGTGCTCTCTCCCGCGGAAGCTGTAAACGTTAATAAGCAATTCCAAATAATCAAAAAACGTGATTATAAACCGGTCATCCGGAAAAGGCTCCTCAAACATTAAATTCTTTTTCCCCTGAGGAGGGGGAGAGAGGGGAGGCAGATATAGCGAAAACGTAAAAGAGGCAGTTGCGAAGATTATCATAATGAATAATAATGATAATGTTCCTCGGTTTTATAATTTAAATCCTACTTTCGCTCCTAGATAATCTGGTTTAATTACCGCACTTGAATGTATAAAACCGAAAGGGGAGAGTAATTTAAATGCTTATTAATGACTCATAAAAGATATATATGTGAATTTTCGATATAGCTGAAGAAGCGAAAATTCCGAAAAAAAAAAATATATATGTATATGATAATAATAATAATGATAGGGAACAATGCTAGCTGCATTTAAAAGAGAAGGTGAAAATAATTCTCTGGGAAAATGTCGGGGAAAATTAAACATCTAATCCGCCATGGCTCCATGAATCGTAACAAGGTTAGGTTAAAATGTTAAACTTATATATTATTATACGAGTTTATTATACCTCGTTCAGCGTTTTCTCTTTTCATTTTGTCGCTCGTGAAAAGAGAGGCCGTATAATTATCGTGATTCAGTTAAACATTCATGTCCCTTTTGTTGCTTCAGAAATTGAGCGTGTATTATTTAAATTTTCGGGGATTGACAGAGAAATTCGATGTGCATAAGTTGGGAGCCCTTTTAAAATGACGGGTTGAGTTCGCGATGTCAGCAACAATCGCAATAAATCAACCCGAGGGGGTGGAAGAAACATTATACAGAAAAGACGAAGGGGTTTTTGCTGTCGTTTTTATGAAGTTTCTTTGTATGAAGGATAATTTCTTTTGTGCGTCTCGACACATGGAAAACGTTTTTTTTTTTTTTTTTTTTTCTTTTTCAAAAGGTCGAAACTCTTTTTTTTTTCTTTATTTCATAACGTGAATAAAAGAGCAACGTTTCATATTAACAAAGGTCAATAAGCTTCCCCGATATTTTAAATGAAATTATATTACAACACGACAAAAACCGGCCAATAGAGAGCCGGGTATTTCTCTTTTTTTTTTTTTTCAACTTTCGTTTTAATTACATTACATATCAACATGAACGCGTTACTATCCTTCCCCAATGTAAAAAAAAATCCTAATTTTAATAATCCTTTCCTCCTATTCCCGTTTTGTGTCGGCTATACTCCCTTCCTTTTTTTTTATTCCCCCTAATTTAAATGATTTGATCAAATATATCCACGACGGTAGGTGAGTATTTGCATTTAATGTATCTTCGTTTTGTTTGTCGATATCATCGAAAGCAATGCTTTCGGCGGAAATGAAAGTCAAGTTTGTAACATGACACTGACGGAGCGTCAGAAATAACCACGTGCCGCTGACAACTCTTCACAGTATCCTTGATATAATTTCATTTTTTCCCCCTCCTTCTGTACTCAATTCAGAAATGCTGAGATATATAAAAAAAATTAGGTGGAGGGAAACTCGGAAAATTTTGTGGCGAACTTATTTTACACGGGAGGCAGGGAGTGATCGGATAGGTGATACACCAACCGATGAGCTAATGAAAATCGGAAAGATAACAGGAGTCAATTTTACCATTTGAAAAAGGGGAAAAAGTAGAGGAGCCCAGATTTTGCTACTTAAGAAATTTGAAAGTTGCTAATCTAATGGAAATATTAAAGCGGATCAAGTATAGACCAGTCTTGACATAAAACTGAATAGAATGTACGGAAGCCTTGAAGGGTCAAAACTATATGCCAGTTGTGTCGTTGTTTGTTCCGAAACTGACAGTGCTTGTTCCAAAACTGACATTGCTTGTTCCAAAACCGACAGTGCTTGTTCCGGAACTGACAATTTTATCCCTGTTAGTTGCAGAAGAGATTGTTCCGAAACTAACATTGCTTGTTTCGGAACTGACAATGCTTGTCCTGGAACAGACAGAGCTTGTTCCGAAACTGACAGTGCTTGTTCCGGAACAGACAAAGTTTGTTCCGATACTGAGTGCTTGTTCCAAAACCGACAGTGCCTTGTTCCGGAACTGACAATACTGATAGTGCTTGTTCCGGAGCTGACAGTGGTTATTCTGGAACTGATAGCGCTGAATTAAAAATTGTTAGTTCTGGAATTGGCAATTGTGTTCCGGTCAGTTCCGGAACAGGCAGGGCAACTTGGTTATTGTTCACTGCCAGTTCCGGAACTGGCAGGGTTTAGATACAACAATGCCAGTTTTGGAACTGACAGAAAAAAAAATTTCTAGTTCCGATTCGGCAGGAAAACAATTGCCAGTTCCAGAACTAGCCATTTTTAATTCAGCGCTGTCAGTTCCAGAAGAGACATTGTTAGTTTCGGAACTAACAGCGTTAAAATTGTTAGTTCTGGAACAAACAAATGTCAATTTCGGAACAAACAACGATACAACTGGTAATAGTTTTGACTCTTCAGGGCTTCCGTGGGAATATAACTCCTAATGAGGAATATTACTCACTGCGCGGCACTGCAGGTAATAAAGTGCCATTGGTTGGAATCAGCCAATTTGATTGGTTCAAATCCAATCAGCCAATCGGAACTCTGAACCAATAGCTCGTTAGTACATACAGCATCATAAGACTGGACGTTAGTACGTCCTCATAAGACTGGACTTCTGGCCGACTTGCTGGCACCCGTAACTGAACAGAAGTGTAAATTCTATCATGTCTGGATCAAGACAGGCCCCCCGAGAAAGAACAAAAAAAAAAAAAAAAAGACAGGCCGAAAAATAAATGTATCTGAAATTCGTAAAATAAAATAAACTTTTTCTACAACTGTTAAATACAACCATTAGAATTACTTCTGAGACAAACTGGACATCGTCCATTAACCAGATACATCTAATTCATTCCGTTTAATAGCCTTCTTAACGACCATTTTCCTTTATCTCGTTAATTACCTCGGGATAACTGAACATTACTTTTCTTATTTCCTCTCGTTTTAAGTCGATTGGAAAAATTCCTTCCTAAACTCGAAGGGTGTGGTTAATGCGGGTTAATTTGATATTAAATTTTTTTTTTCCGTTCATAAAAAATTGTTATCGATTTCTTGCTAATAAAAGCCTAATTAATTTAATACATTCAAGTCATCCAAAACATCAGCAATCAGTAAATCATGTTTGATATTTTTAAAAGCCCCACAGCTGAGGATGCTTCCATGGAAAATCGATTTATTTCTCTCTATTTAACTTAACTTATAAATTTCATGGGCTGCTTTGTATTTTTAGGGCAAACGCACAACTAAATGACACCTTAATATAGGTGTAATTCCTGGAATAATATCGGTGTCGTTACATTAAAATGTATCAAATAAAAGAGGGAAAACTTAAGGAATCATTTTTTATTAGTAATTTTCTGTAACACAAAAAATAATTTACACCAAAACGTCACTGTCATTAAATGAGTACAGTCGTTCTGCTGTTGCGTTTCCCTAAATTGAAAATGCCAAAATGAACTTATTCGAAAGAGGAAAAAACGTAAAATGCCCCGTGCACCACCATGAATTATTACCTCTTCGAAAAAAAAAAAAAAAGATATTTGTTAAGATCCGAAAAAAAACGACCAAATTCTAAAAGCTTTCTTTCTCCAATCCTATTTGCATATCCTTCAGCGGTCAAAAAACTTGAAAGTAGGAAGTAGACATTCGGACAGATATCAATGGAGGTGAGGAGAGATTCTAAAGAAGAAAAAAAATTTTTTTTTCCCTCTCAGTTTCTTTTCAGAATATAATTTACAAAAGAAAATTCATAATAAGATTTAAATAATAAAGGGAATATTTTAGTTTTAGTTTTTTTTTTTTTTTTTAAGCAAAAGAAAAATCATGCAGAGCTTTTTTTTTTTCAAAAAAAAGGGAGAAAAAAAAAGACGAACGTATCGCGTTAGTTATACGCGGTATAAAAAATCATGGGAAATGAGGAAAATGCTTCAGGGCCCTTGAAAGAATTTTATAATGACAGTAGCATTGCGCCAGAGCCTTCGGCATCTCTCATCTGCTTACGGAATAACTTTCAGGTTTTTCTTCGCCTTTTTTTTTCTTCCTCGTCTTCGGGAAATTACCACCCACACCCCCCTCCGATGGTATCAAAAAAAAAAAAAAAAAAAAAAAACAATGTTGAATGAGGTCGATTGGAGCCTTGTCACAACCAAATTAATTTATATTATAATATATTCACCTGTTATATCTTTTTAATCCTCCGCTTGAATAATATTTATATCATAATGAATATTCATTACGTACGGGAAGGTTGATGGAGTTTCATCAGTTTTTTGCTTTTTCCACTTTCGTATAATAACAATGATCTTGGATCGCGTCTAACAAAACGATCATTACTTTTTACTTAAAAATAATATTTGTAATGAGCGGGAAGCGCTTTTGGTAAAATGTTTGTCAAGAATATTTCAGTGTGAAAAAAAGCAGCCCTTTTTAAGGAATTTTGCATCCTTTTATGAAAATTTATTTTAAGTTGTGGTAGAAAATGAAAATTAAATTTTATACAGCCACAGGTTCATACGTCCATTAGATTCATGTAATCCGTTTACCTTTTGAACTTTTATGCGCTTTACATTTATACACAATTAAATTACGAGCCCAGTTCATTTAGCATTTAGTCCACAATAAATGAAGCCCAAGGGGGGAACCCCAGGTACACTGGGGCTGGGGGGGGGTCCCCCCCCCTAGCATTTCTGGTAGAATATCCTCGGTAAAAAATCGATTGTAATTCTCACTTTTTCGGGACGATGAACACCAAAATTATTTGATTTATAATTATTTGGTCAGTATTTAAAAACTGTTTTCGGTCGATATTTTAAATAAATGGTCAGTATTTTAGTGGTCAGTAACAATTTGATCAGTAAAAAAATCCTGACTGGGATATGGGGGCATATCCTTACGTAGAACTGCGTCTTTGGGGTACTGCCCTAATATTGCTAAATTTAAACAATGAAACGATTTAAAAACTTTAAGGGATTTTTTTTTTTTTCGTTTTTGGTCAAAAAATTCGAATTATTTGAAAAAAATATAAATTTTTTTCTGGCACAAAAAAAAAAAAAAAAAAAAAAAAAAAAAAAAAGAAAAAACTTTATAAAAAAGATCAAAAGTTGAAAAAAAGTTGTCAAAATATTAATTAAAGTCTTCAAAGGTAACAATTTAATATGAAAACATTATTTTAGCTCATATTTTGGCTAAAATAAGAAGAACAAAATTAAAAAATGTAGCAGTGAACATTTTATTAAAAATTTCCAAGTTCTTTTTTTTTGTTCATGTAGTCTAATTGAATCGTTAATTTGAAAAAGGGTACATGTAATTTGTTTACCTTATAAGATAAACATAAGAAAAGCAAATGACATGTCCCCTTTTTCAAATTAACGATTCAATTTTAATACTTAAAAAAAAACGGGGAATATTTAAAAAAAAGTTAAATAAAATTTCAAGAAATTTTTAAGTCCTTGAATTAACAACTTTAAGTTTCTTGAAAATTTACAAGAAATTTTTTAAGCCCATGCTTTCGTTCATGTCGTCAAATTTCATTATTATTAAAAGACCAAAAGTTTAAAAAAATTTTATAATAATAAAAATTAAATAATATTTTACTATTTTTTTTTTTCACTTATTAGTCTTTTTTAATTTTTTGGAAAATTTCTTGTAAATTTTACTTTAAAAAAAAACAGCGAAAATTAAAAAAAAAAGTTAAATACGATTTGCAAGAAATTTTTTAAGTTTTTAGGGCTGTCTCCACTTGATAACGTTCACCGCATTCGCGTTCTCTGCCTTCGCGATTAACGTATACGCACCGGAAGTACTTTGCAGGTTTTACTCCCGTAAACGTTTGTGGCATATAAAGAATACCGTATATTTCATTAACTTTTAAAACTAAATTTTAAAAGTTAATAGTCCGCCATCTTTAATTTCAAGTTTTCAAAATTTGGACTTCAGATTCAGAATTAGAAGTTCAAAAAACCGGCAAAATATTTAGTTTTTATTATTTTTAAACTTTTAAACGTCTCTACACAGAAAAAGTTGCTTTGCCCATAAGCTAAACATAGGGGAAGAACTCTTGTTAAATATTGCATAAATGATATCCGTTATTTACTAGCATTTTTATGTTCATAAGAATAAAAAGCAATAAATAAAGCGTTTACAAAATTCAAATATAAAAAATCTGTAATGTTTTAAATAAGATTTTAACAACCATCCGCCATCTTCAATTTACTTCTTTTTAAATTCTGATTTCATATTTGGTGTCAGCAGGTCAAAATACTCCTAGCTGTCATTTTTTTAAAAATTAATACTAACCATCTAATAATTTTACAGATCAAAAACGAATTTTTTACCGACGGATGTCCATTATTTTTGCAGACAAAACAGCATTACTTCACCATTACTTCACCATTTAAAATACTAACCATTTATTTTAAATACTGATCAATTTATATAAAAAAATCCGGACCGTTTTATTAAAAAATACTGACAAGTCAAATACTTAAGCCAAATTATTTTAACTGCAAAAATCGAGCAAGGCCGAAGGCCGAAGGAGGAAAATTTTGTAAAAAATTGTATGATAGTATGAGACAATGATTCATTTTGAGTTCCTAGTATTAGAAATATAAAAAATTTATAGGATTTTATAGGATTATACGATCGAAATTGAAATATAAAAGGATTATACAACTTTATACGAATTATAGTTTTGTACACACCCTAAATAAAAATTTCTCATGCTTTTCTGCAGTCAATTTTCCGGCCGACTAAAAAAAAAAAAAAAATCTTTTATTTCGAAACGATTCATCATCAGCGATGGGTTATGCCTTTTTTCAATTAAAACCGGTCATTAAATTTCTATTAAATGGAGTAGGAATAACAACAACAGTGGTCGAGTAATTTCCTAATCCTTACGGGGGTAAAAAAAAAAGAATGAAGCAGAGAGAACAAGAGAGAGAGACGGAGACAGAAAATTACAAAATACTAGGGGTTTCATTCATTTTCCGAAGAACCCACAGCATATCGACTTCCGTTTAGTTTTCCAGGAATAAAAAGCTCCGATTTGATCCATTTACGAAATAAAAAAAATATATTTTTTCGTATCAAGGAGAAAAATCGGAATAAATAAATAAAGAAATAAACACAGTTCACTTAACCATTCATTCCGTTTCGTTTGCACCCCCTCCCCCTCCTTCCCGCCCCCGCTTCATAAAAAAAAGAAAAAAAAACCTTTTTAAAATTCGAAATGCTTAAATTGTAGACTTAACGACTTCTGCTCCGACGCCCACAGAGCAAATAAAAAAAAGAAAATTTTTTTTAAAGCTTTTATTTTTATTTTTTTTTTTTTTTTAAGTCTGGGAAAGAAAAGAAATCCCCAGGCGGAAATGTGCCGGCTATATGTTGATATATCAGTGAGTGCGATATTATTATGTAAAGCAGGACTCGTGTAAGCTTCTAATAGGGATGAAAAAAAATTAAGGGGTGGGATGTTTTAGAATCGATTCCAAAAGTTATGAGCACGCGTTATATGTTAATTAAATGCAGGAATAAGCACAAAATTTTTTTCCCGCATGATTTTGACCCCTCCATGTCAATAATATGCGTTCGCATTACTGGTTTTTTTGTATAACTACCGTGTGGCCTAAAAAAAAAGAAATTAAACTGTTGTGTCGTGTCATCATTTTTCATCGGGAATAAAAGCAAGCGAGAGCGGAATGGTGGTGCAAGTATCTGCACAATTTTTTCCGCTTTTTTTTTCGAAAAAAAAAAAAAAATTATTGTTTGGATTTTTGGTTTATTTACAAATACTTAAGCGTCACCGGTTACTTCAACGGAGTATTTACGTTTTAGGCTCAAAAGTAAAAAAAAAAATTAAAAAAATAAAAAAAATCATAATAATTACAAACTGCCTTTTTTACTTTTACCCATTCAACAAGTAAGCTTATATCAAATAGGCGGATTGGAATTCAAATGCGTGCTGACTTCCATTGCGTCCGCGAATGATTTGATTAATTACATCAGCCGCGGACGAAATATAGAGCAAAATATTTCTTCAGCAAACTCCCACGGGACCTGTGCTTACTAACTCTATTCTCGAATTTTTTTTTTTTTTTTTTTTTTTTTTTTTTTGTGACTTCCTTGATTTTTATTGACTAAATGGGTCATTTTCATTTTATTGTACACTTCTAAAACAAAATGTAAATAACAAATAGGAAAAAGTTGTAAGCAAACACAAAACATTCGTAACGTTTTGACATAAGAAATCCTTTTTTTTTTTCCGCGTTACAAATAGGTACGTACAAAAATAACAATGGGGTGTGTAAAAAAATTATACTGATTGATGAGGTAATCCTAGGTGTAAATTAATTTTTGTTTAATTTTTAAATCTTTAGTGTCTTTTTGATACTTTTTTTCGCGTTATCAGAGTTCGCTATTCACGTCCTGGCACCGAAAGTATTGTGGCTTTTTCACATACAATTTTTTTTCATTTTTTTAAATTACAATCATGAAGAAATGGCGCGTAAAGACGATTTTACAGATTTTGAAAATAAAAAATCAGAGTGGGATATCGGGGCATATCTCTACCTAGGACTACGTATTTGGGGTGCTGTCCTACTATTGATAAATTTAAACAATAAAACGATTTAAAAAATTTTAAGATTTTTTTTCTGCTGTTTTTGATCAATAGTATTTTTAAGGCCAAGGACAACACGGGGGACTTTCCTGAACTCGAGACAGTGCGTTGTCAAGCCGAGCGAAGCGAGGCTTGACAACACTGTCTCGAAGTTCAGGAAAGGGCCCCGTGTTGTCTTTGGGGTTAAAAATATTTTCTATTTCGAATGAAACAGAGATTTTTTTTCGTAAAGATTGATTTCAAGGGGTTAATATTGCTGTGACAAATGGGTGTGATGTAAAAAAAGAAAAAAAAAAAAAAAAAAAAAATGAGGGTGTGAATTGAAAACATTCGTTTGTCCAAACAATGTATATAACGTGACTCTTCACGTATATAACGTGACTCTTGATACAATGCTGCCAACCATTTTTCGGGGCCTTCATGGTTTCTTTTTTTTTTCGATGCAGACGACACGATAGCAAGAGTATTAAAAAGTCAACTTTTTAGTACTCCGTACTAAAAAGTAGAGTCCCAAAAAGTTTTACTTTTAAGTCCCCAAATAATTCTCAAAAAGGGACTTTTTATACCATGAGTAATAGAAAAATTTTTTAATTTTTTGATAAAAAAGGTCAAAACTTGAAAAAAATTAGACAAAATTTTAATTAAAGTCTTCAAAGTTAAAATTTTAATATTAAAAAATTGCTTCAGCTCATATTCTTTGCTAAAGGAAAAAGGACAAAATTAAAAAATGTAGTGAACATTTTATTTAAAATTCTTAAGTTCATGTTTTTGTTCATGTAGACTAATTTTAATATTAAAAAAAAAAGATACTTCAAAATAAACGGCGAAAATTAAAAAATAAGTGAAATGAAAGAACCGCACACCATGTAAAAACCTGTGTAAAAATATAACAACAGATTCCATATAAAAACCATATTTAACTGAGTCAAGTTTTAAGTTTCCCTATTCTGGTGAGCGCGGTGTTTTTTCAAGAAACTTCAAGTCCTTGCTTTAGCAACTTTAAGTTTCTTGAAGAAGTTAAGTTTCTTGAAAATTGCAAAATATTTTCTAAGTCCTTGCTTTCGTTCATATCGCCTAATTTTGCTATTAAAAAAAGCCAAAAGTTTGAAAAAAATAGTCAAAATATTACTTAAAATTTTCCAAGTTAAAATTTTAATGTTAAAATAATTTTTAATTAATTTATTTTATTTGATTTTATTTTAAAACAACGCTCTAATTGGTTTCGACTGTAGCGTTGTTTTAAAATAAAAAAATAAAATAAATAATTCAACATTAATTTTTGATGCTAACAGACCGACATACTTACAGAAAGACAGATTTCCCGACACGGTAAAAATTTTTATGTAAAACTAACATAAAAAAGATGTAGTCCTTTTTATTTAACATAAAAACGTGGCGTCAGAAATTCGAAAAGTTCGAAGAAATTGAAAATTTAAAACAACTCATGTTAAATAAAAAGGGCTACATATTTTTTATGTTACTTTTACATAAAACATTTTACCGTGCAGGACCGAGGCCTATGACGTAGTCCTACGTCAAAAACTGCAAAATACTTCCGGTGCGAATACATTAAGCGCGAAGGCAGACAACGCGAATGCGGTGAAAGTTATTAAGTGGAGGCTGCCCTTAATCTCAATTTTTTTTTTTTTTCAAAGCTGTGAATAGAAGAATTATAAGAGTAATTGCCCAGATAATTTATTTCGAAAAATTTCATGCCGGTACGAATTTTAGTTACGACCCTGACAAACACCAAGGGACCATCCTTAAAAGCACAAAAGTGAACCTCATTTTCAATTATTTCAATGTCAGTCGAAAGCTACGGGCAGCCATTTTTAGTTGTGCCGCAATGCCCCTTAAGTCAAAAATTAAGCTTTAAAGAAAATTTATCCGTGTGTAAAAATAATAATAATTTTATGGTAAAATACAACATTCTAATTGATTTAAAAGCAAAAAAAATTATGGGCTTCAAAAATTTAGCAAATAAACAGCAGAAGAAAGCTCCGGACACTATTTTGTTATTTTTTTGAGAATGACACAAAATCAAGACATCACACTACCAAAAACTATAAAAAGTTGCTTATAGCGGACGAACAACCACTGCATCTCCGCTATTTTTTATTCGAGGGATTTTAATCATCTCTCGTTCTTCCTTGCTTTTCAGATTCGTCTTGTAAATATCAAACAAGATTTTAATCTTCTTTTTTTCCACGATCGAAAAAGAAAAAAAAAAAAAAAAAAAAAAGTAAAGTCGTAATTAAAGTGAGAAGCCGCAATTCAAAGAATTGAGTTAAGAATTAAGGCTTTGAATCTCCCTCGGGAAGGAGATGATAGTTTAATTGCTATGATGGGTTCAGCTATGCTACGGGGACCATTAGAATAGAAAATCCGGTGATTACAACCGGATTAAGATAAGAATATTAGTTCTGAAATATCCGGATTACGTCTTTCAAACGGAAAAATAAAAAGGAGGAACGAAAAATCGAACGGGAGGGATTGAGTACATTATCCTTTTTTTTTATGAATGTGTGTGTGTGTGGTTATAATATTTATTTTACGTGACTCTTTGAGCGTCTTTTGCTTTTCACATAAAAATTTTGCTTGTTTCGGGGAGGGTTTTAATTTTTTTTTTCTCCCTTAACGAATTTTCATTTTCGTTTTTTTTTTTTATTTTTGTTTGCTTTTTTTTTCCTCGAAAAACAAAGTCAGAACTTTTTCATTGACGAAAAAGCTTCGGGTTCCTCGTCTTTTTACCGATTTCGACCCCTGTTAAAATCAGCGAACCGTGGATCTTGATTCGTTCAATGCTTCACTCGACAACCTTTTCAATTCAACTGTCAAAGGTTGTTGCTTAACCCATCTTTTCGTAATTAACCGAATAAAACTGAAAACCCGTTCATAAAAAAGAGGGAATGGAAAATCGATTTTTTTGATTAAGATTACGAAGTCAAAAAAAAAAAAAAAAAAAAAAAAAAAAAAATTGGAATCATATGTAATTTTAATCTCGACATTTTTTTTTTTTCAAATGGAGGGAAGACAAAAAAAAATTGTAATCGACATAGATTGACATCGATAAATTCGCCTCTAATTCATTGTAATGATCCCAGCTCCTTTTTTTATGCTGGTAGCTTCAATTGAAAAAAAAAATGAAGCAGTCATCATATTATTTCCAATGCACTATTATTAATTGAAACGGCTTGAGCTTTATGGAGAAATGATGTAAGTAGAGCGAGGAAAATAAGTGGATTAGATCGTTTTTAACCTCGGCGATTAATTATAGGGTATGCTTCCTTTTTTTTTTTTTTTTTTTTTTCATTTTTTAAATGCAGTGAAGAAAAATTAAGAAGTGACAAGCTCGTTATGGGCGATGAGCTTAGGGGAAAATATCTGGCGTGCATTTCTTTTAATTTTTTAGCTTTTATGATTAATAATTTTAATAGCTTGATTTTCCTTTCTATGGATAGTATTCCCCCCCCCCCCCCACCTTTAACTCTTGTACAATGAAATGGGTATCCAAAATATTATTTATATCCGAGTTCCATTCTTTGCTTTTACTATCTTTACGGTTTCATATAAGCCTTACTGCAAGCCCGAGTCGGGGCGGTTCAGCGTCGAGTAAAAAAAAAATTAAAAAAATTAGGGTTCATATGTACCACTGAGAGGCCGATTCCAGGGGTGCACTCATTCATAATTTGCAAAATAATTTCACCCTATTGCACAGGGTGAAACAAATTACAGCATCAGAAAAGTATAAGAGAAACACTCACTTGTTTACTTTTTCGGCTCTTTATTTTGTCCCACCGTGTATAAGGGTAAGAGCCATATTAAAGTCACCGAGAAATCTCTCAGTTCAAATCTCTTTGTGCTCTACATATATATTTTTATTTTTCCGTTATATTTTCGTCAACTCAATTTTTATCTTTATATCCTGATTACAAAAACGCACGCGCTGGTTTTAATTAAATTTAATCTAATTCTAAAAGGAAATGCCCGTTTCTATAATGATAAAGTATGTAAATAAAGCTTTGCTCCACTTTTTTTTTTCTAAAAAGAAGAAAAATATTAAACCTTAAACTGCCCTCTAATGTCAACACGTTATGCGTTTGAAAGACTATGATGAGGTTTTTTTTTTTTTTTATTCTCATTCAACTAAATCCCACATGGGGATTTTGTCCTTTTAAACTTTTTTTTTATTTCCACGATCCGAATCCGACGTTTTTTTTTTTAGTAAGCGATTAACTGTTAAAAAAAAAAAAAAAAAAAAGATGATACGGTAGGAAAATTAGTGAATGGAGCATCGCCAGCCCCCCTCGTTTATGTATATTTTCCGACATGACACGGATGTCACGGCAAAACGGAAATGTAAGCTGCTTCCATCATAAAATATGTATCCACATTTGAAAATTCCTCTCCTCTTGTTCCTCTCGATACCCATGGATGTTGTCTGCTGCATTTATATACCCCATAGAAAAGGAAAAAAAAAAACGTAACAAAAGCAGAAAAAAAAGTATTATAAAATAATATAAAATATGTATAGGGGACGCACTGTATCGAATCAATAATCTAACACCTGAGTAAAACGTAGTCATTTGTTTTTATCCCCTTTTTTCGTAAATAAAACATGAAGCTGTACTCGAAACTGCATCCACAACTTGTATTCGAAGCCAATTTTTTAAAATGTTTCGCTTTTTTTTCCCTCCCTTCCTTCCTTCTTTCTTTTTTTTTCTCTTTTCTCTTTTCTCCCGGATCTCGCGTGAATAAATCAAGAACGTGCCATTTTTTTTAAGTGCAGCTAATTTAAAACAGTTAAGCTATCATCTCGTTTTAAAATTTAAGAAAATATATTCAGTGAAAATGTTCCGACAATGAAAAGCTGGATAAGATTTCATCAAAAACCTGATTTTTAATTCGTGTTCTGTAATGCTTCCTTGATTGAATAAGGCTTATAAGCCATCTTCAAAAGGAGAGTAAATCCATCCGCCAGGGTGTCAGTGATGAATATCGTCTGTTACAGTGCTTTGATTAGTATTGTACTTTGCCGTCTTTAGCAGAATGAGAATAATGTCTATTTCAAAATTGGCAATGTCCTCCATTCTCAACTTATGTATACCGTAACAGGGGGTTACTTTCTACTCCAGGGGGTTACTTTTGACACATTAATTTTTTAAAAATACTTGAAAACGGCTAAGAATTTTTTTGAATGTTAAGAATTGGCAATTTCCTCCATTTTCAACTTATGTATAGCGTAATAAGGGGGTTACATTTTACTCCAGGGGGTTACTTTTGACACATTAATTTTTTAAAAATACTTAAAACGGCTAAGAATTTTAAGAATTTTTTTTGGATTTTAAGAATTGGCAATGTCCTGCATTTTAAACTTATGTATATCGTAACAGGGGGGTACTTTTTACTCTAGGGGGTTACTTTTGACACTTTTATTTTTTAAAAATACTTGAAAACGGCTAAGAATTTTATGAATTTTAAGAATTGGCAATGCCCTCCATTCTCAACTTATGTATGCAGTAAAAGGTGCTAATTTTTACTCCAGGGGGTTACTTATGACACTTATTTTTTTAAAATACTTGAAAACGGCTAAGAATTTTTTTGAATGTTAAGAATTGGCAATGTCCTCCATTCTCAACTTATGTATGCAGTAAAAGGTGCTAATTTTTACTCCAGGGGGTTACTTATGACACTTATTTTTTTAAAAATACTTGAAAACGGCTAAGAATTTTTTTGAATGTTAAGAATTGGCAATGTCCTCCATTCTCAACTTATGTATGCAGTAAAAGGTGCTAATTTTTACTCCAGGGGGTTACTTATGACACTTATTTTTTTAAAATACTTGAAAACGGCTAAGAATTTTTTCAATAATTAAATTTATTCTAAATTACTGATTATTTTCGAGTGTTATGTTCAAGCCTAGTTGCCTAAACTTGTTTGAAAATATTAAGTTTTTAATAGGGGGGGAAAAAAATTAAGAAATCACGCAACCTAAAATACTAAGATGCGTTCCGCTGCATCCACCGGTCAAATTGAAGACAAATTGCTTTTCGCACTTGCCCTATATAGTCCCTTAAGCAGTCATCCAAATTTCACTCAAAATTAAACTATTA
Source organism: Liposcelis bostrychophila (assembly GCA_037577465.1). Taxonomy (NCBI): domain Eukaryota; kingdom Metazoa; phylum Arthropoda; class Insecta; order Psocodea; family Liposcelididae; genus Liposcelis; species Liposcelis bostrychophila. The sequence continues at coordinate 20,038,810 of CM075207.1, forward strand.
GAAGCCAAAAAAAAATTGAAAAGAAAAAAAAAATTACGATCAATGGGGGTTACTTTTCACAAATATTTCAATACCAATGTCCTATGAGTGCTAAATCCGCAACGACTTGACAACGTTTCCAAGGTTTTGATTATGTTTTTACTACGTTCACTAATTTTTTAAACAAACAGTAAACAATAAAAAGTAACCCCATTTTTGTTAGAACGACACTTTTTGGAAAATCGAGTTTTTATTCGTGTTAGGACAAGTATAGATACTAAAACAGGGAATTGTATGAAAGCTAAAGGACCACTCTTGAGGTCTGTATAAACAGATTTTAATTTGGTTTTAAATTTTATATCTGTTTCGTGGAAAAGCCATCAAAAAGTGTAAAAAGTAACCCCCTGCTACGGTAGTCCTCCCGAGTAGTAGATAAAATAGGATTAAATCGGTCAACCGAAAAACCATTGACGAAACAATAGTCAGGGCTGTGCATGACGGTACGCCAGCATTACAGAGTTGTGTCTACTCTGTTCATGTTGGCACAAGTTTCCGTGTGTTAAACATGAGGAACTAGTGTCAGGCTGAACACTGCAGATACAACCTGTTTAGCGGTAGCTTAGTAACCTCGGTAGCTTAGTGGTGGAGCACTCGCCCGGCAAGCGGAAGACGTGGGTTCGATTCCCACTCGGCTCATGTACCCGACGAAATTTTTTTTTCTCAATGATGTTGTTATTTCCATAAGAAAAGAAAAGTATTTCAGATATTTTGGCTTTTATAATATTACAAAAAGTGATAGATTTTTCCTCCTAAAGTCAGAAATTTTCGTTAGCAATCTTTGGTTGAAGAGCATTGATTTTAAAATCAATATTGTAAATAAAGTCAAATTTACCAACTTTTAGTAAACATTTACTAAAATTTAAGTAAAGATAACTTAAATTTTGAGCAGTCACTCTCCTCGACTATATGTTCAGTAATAGGAAGCTAATATTTTTCTGCGTAAAGCTGAATTTTCATAAAAATCGGATTTTCCGATATTCAAGTGTTATGAGCCACGTTAAATCGATTTAAAGTGAATTTTTTTTTCTTCCTAATCATCAGGTAAAAAGATAAAAACCGAGTTGATAAAAATAACGAGGAAGGAAAAAAAACTGAATTGAAACATTAAAAAAAGCAAACTGTCGGTCGGAATTTATTTGCTTTTTTTTTTTTTTTTTTTTTTCTCTAAAGTTGTTTGGTTTTCGTTTAAACAGAATATCGACGATGATTTTAATCAATCAAAAAAGAAAAAAAAAAAAACTTTCTATTTGTTTACGGAAAAGTACGAAAATCATGGGAAGGGGGAAGTTTCAAATATGAAAAAAGTTTCGCATGGAAAAACCGCTGATTGAAGAATCGATTCTAAAAGGCAAACCCTGCTAATTACCTAAGGGCACCTCACCGGGTCTCCCTTTGAATGATTATCAACTTCATATTCAGGGAAAAGTCATTTATCTTGTTCTTTTTTTTTTTTTTTTTTTTTTTTTTTTTTTTTTTTTTACGACAAATTTTCCAATATTTTTTTTTTCTTTTCAGAAAAAGAAACTTACATTGGATTTGTTGAATTCCAGTAAACATCCGGTAATCTCATACAAGTCGCTTCTCTTGGAAAAGCCTTCATCACAGCAAGTAAAAGCAGGAACAATTCAAACCAGAGCATGATGTTCCAGGTTTTCGTATATCCCCACACGAATATAAATTATCCCAGATTCATTATTCACAATCAACCATTTTATTAGGCATTTTTACACATACAAGAGGCGGGGAAAAAAAGCCGAACTTTTCTTTCACACAAAAACTTAATCGAAAAAAAAAAATAAATAAATAAATAAAAATAAATAAATCTTTTTTTTACCGATTGATTTCCATTTAACGATTAATAAAACGATATTTCAAAAATGAACTCGTTGTTATTAATATCATTATTTATTCTTTTAATTAAAAGCAAGACATCACTCCACGTAATTTTTTTGCCTCCTTCTCTTTCAATTTTTTTCACCGACAGAAGAAAAATAAAAAAAATTAAAAAAAAAAGAAAACAAAATAGAAAGAGTAAATAATGATAATATCACTTAAATAATAAACGGAGATGAGAAAAAAATTTATACGAGAAACCACTCCAAACGTAGAAAAAAACGCGGCACCGTCCTAATTTTCCACCGAACGAAAACGAAACGATCTTTCCCCGACCGTTAAGCAATAACAACTGACTGGAGAGAAAAAAAATAAATCCTGTTGTGAAAGAAGGAAGGGAGAGTCATCTGTCGGGGTGAAAATTTACTATTCCTTACGCAATCGTGCTCCAACCCTTTTAAACAAGTTAAGCTATTCCCGATAAGGTTTGAATTACTGTTGCAAAAATTTGTTCGTTATCGCGTTCGTTACAGCATTTTTTTTAAAATTCGTTTACAAAGCTGCCAACCGTTCGACTAAAAAAGACTATTCGCTGGATGTTAAAAAAAAGGAGAAGAATGAGGATAAGAAGATTGTACGTTAGCTTTGGTGGGTATGATTTGTTCACCTACACTGAAAAACCAGTACGGTCCATATAACCCATAAAATCTTAAGTCGTTGTTACCTTTTCACTGTCGTTTGGTGTACAAAAATTTAGGGTCGGTCAACCATAAAATAAATTTCAGAGAAGAAAAAATCTTTCTTTGCTTACGGTTTCTCATTTACTTATTCAAATTTCCCTCATAGTTACAAATGCCAAAGATTTGTTATGTCTAATAAAAATCCTGAGCAATGAAGCACTTTTTGAAAAAATATTTCCACAAGAATACCAAAGGATTTTAATAGGAAAAAGTTTCGAATTCAATTTTAATAATGTTGATCAGTCAGACATTAGACAAAAACCAGTTCCTATAGCGGATGAGGTATTTTTTCTTTTTTCTTTTTTCTTTTCCCTTTTTTTTTTCTTTTTGTGACGTTAATACCATAGGAAAATAATTGTTATGTTGTATTGTTAATTTGTATTTTTTTTTCTCAGGCTGCAATTAAAGCAAGAGAAGAATCAGAGCTGGATATAATTTTTGGTGTTCAACCTGTAGAGGACAATGATAATTATGAAGCATCAGCGGAACCATTAGAGGAAACTAACCTTGAGGTACCTGATGCAATTGATAAAATTGATAATACTCCAAATTTGCAAAACATTCAACCCGCAGATGAAGAGGAAAATAATGTAGGAGTATTAAAATCACCTGAGGTACCTGCGGATGTCATTGAAAAACAAAATCGAATTGAAAACAATCCAAATTTAGAAAAAATTCGTCAGGCAGTCCAGGATTATAAACAGAAGCCTTTTGGAACCTATGATTACAATCAGTTCGATTTGTATTATTAAAATGCATTTAGATTGTCACAGCATTTCAGGCATTTAAAAATGTCGGCATTAAATCGTGCAACTATTTTACGAACGGATGTCTGGGCTGAAGATTCTAAATTTGGGACCCTGCACGACAAACAATTTCAAAAGTTTGTAGCTTTCGCGATCGAACATGAAAAAAAGGTAACTTAGGACATCCTTGTTTCTGCATCCATAACTGCATAATTAAAACGATAAATGGCGAAAAAACAATTTTTAATTACTCATACGCAAGAAAGTCCCTATTTAGGAGCTGTTCGGATGGGCAAAAAGCATGACTTTTTGAAATAACGAAAGTGTCATTACTTTTTTCTCATCGGACTAAAAAGTCAACTTTTTAGTACCATAGAATAAGAAAACCGAAAAAACAAACTTGCTTAGTTCATGTTATTATTTATAATGAAAAGGCCCAGAAAATAAAATTGGCAACCCTGTTCCAATTCTCACGTGCCCTCTCCAAAGTTTAACCTCAATGTCCGACGTTTCTTTCTTTCTTTCTTTTTTTTTTTTTTTTTTTTTTTTTTTTTGAATTGTGATAATACGTTTTAACCTCAATGTTTCATTCGTAATAAAAAATATGTTCTATACCAAGGACAACAAGGTGCCCTTATCAAAATTTGAGACAGCGCTGCGAAACCTCGACTTGGCAACCCCGCACTGTCTCCAGTTCAAAAAGGTGCCCCTTGCTGCATGTCCTTGGTGTAAAAAATACTATTTTTTCCGATAAATAATTTTGAGCGTTTTACAAACGTTTTTCTGTTAATTCTTGCTTTTCTGCACACTTCTCCTTAAGTAAGATATTATTCGATGAAAATGGTGAAAGAAATTGACTTCACTACTGTATTAGAGGATGAATAGAGAGAATTGAGCTATTTCCAAATCCCAGCTGATCCCCTTCGACCCCCCCTTTTACCCCCAAAATGTTTCTATGTGTTGTAGCATATCATTTGAAAGGCCGTTGAAAATGGATTTAAAAAAAAACCTTGCCGAGATTTTTACCTTTTACAGGTACGTAGAAATCGTCATTTAAAGGGTCCAAAAAAAAGTACTGAATTTCGGACCATTTAAATGACGATATCTACGTGACTATAAGAGATAGAAATCTCGGCAGAGTCTCATTTTAATCCACTTCTAAGGGCCTTTCAAATGATATGCCACAACACATAGAGATATTTTGGGGGGGATTGGGGGGGTAATGAGGGGGTCGAAGGGGATCAGCTGGAATTTTGAAATAGCTCAACTCTGAACCTCTATTCATCCTCTAATACAGTAGTGAAGTCAATTTCTTTCACCATTTTCATCGAATAATATCTTGCTTCAGGAGAAATGTGTCTGTTTTTCCCTTTGGAAAGAATTTTTGTGCGGAAATATTGTTCTGGGGGGATGGAAAAAAACAAGGAGGTAGCTACACACCTACGGAGCGTGTATGCAAAAAATCAAATTTTTTGGGTCATTATAACCGTCGGAAAAAAAAAATCGGAAATAATGACTTTTTATATGGGGAAAAACAAGTGCCTTGGAGCACGGGTTCCGGTTGAGATAAAAAAAAAACTTTAGATTTGGACTTGTTGCATTATTTGGAATCGATTTGGGGGGTGGCCCGAAAAAAATTCGTCAACACGGTATTTAACGGGCACCCTATTCATAAAGAATCTTAAGGGTCACCTCGTTATTTGGACCCTCTAAATAACTCCCCCATTTCAATGGGGGAGTTAAAACCAAGCAAGACTATCCTTTAAAAATCCCAAATTAATAAAATTTTTAAAAAACTTTAAATACTTTTTCTCTTTTTTAAAAATGAATTCAAGCTGATATTCACATTAATATTTCATAAAGTTTAAAAATACGCGATAAATTAATTGAATTTAAGAGTCTAATTTCGCACAGGTCTGAGTTCCTGATTTCTTGCAAATTACTTTAAAATCTAAATTATCTATTAAATTAATAGTTCTTAAACCCATATCTTTAAAAACTTTACCTTTCTAAGGTCAACTTTCAGTTCAGTCACATTTGAAGTCCAATGGTAGTTCATTTTAAACGATGATAATCGTGACTAGACGTGCGTAATGCGGGTTGTATGTATTAAATATTTGTAGGCGTTTTCTTATTGTTACAAACAATGTTTTTTTTTTTTTTTTTTTTTTTGTATACCAGGTGACCGTTTTTAAGATGCTGAAAAAGTAAACAAGCCTTCATTTATTTTGCTCATAATTGCGGTTTGCTAACTTTTTGAAAGTCATAAAAACGAACATTCGGTATTTATTTTTATTTTCATTTAATTTTAATCTTAGACCCTCTTATTCCCGTATGTAAGGCTGAGTGTTACAAATGGACATTACACATCTGAGCATAATTACAAGTTTTCTGATGTTTAAAATTAAAAACTTATGCAATTATTGAATTTTGGGTAACTAATTAAAGACTGGACGGGAATAGTGGTGTGATTTCCACTGTTTTTGTTTACATTGTTTTTATAAAAGGTAAATATGAAATAAGTATCACTATCCCCGTTAAGTCTTCAATTGTTTTTCATCTTTAAGTCCTTTTTATAATCGAAACCCTATCCCGATGGCTATCGCATTATTTATACGACTTGGAAAAATCCTAACTATTGAGCAACGTCTGTACACGATTGTGGAAAAATTTCGGAAAACCACCGAAACATTAAACAGGAGTTTCCCAAACTCATCCTTAACCAAACCTGAAGCTACTACTCAGACTATAGGGGGCTGCATAACTATTTTTCAAAGGGGCTCTGCAATCCTTCAAACAATAATCTCAAAACCAGCCGTCATGAAAATCGCATAAAACTACAGAAGGGAACTACCGATTGGATGTTTCTCAAAAAACACATTTACGAAATTCAAATAAAATCGGTCTTGACCTAGGCTCATACATAAGCATTTCTAAATTTGAAAATAAATTTAAATGAAAAGAAAGCTTTCACTTACCGGTATGAAGAAGATCCCAAAGCCACGTTTCCATGTTCCTCCATTTGTCCGCATTCACTTCAAAGATTTCCAGATTCCCGCTCGATCCTAGTTTCGATGTATAAACCGCGATAAAGATCGGTTTCAATCTTCTATTTTCGGTTTCCTGAAAATTTTGAAAACAAAAAAAAAATTAGGAACACAAATTTAAAAAAAAAAACGATTAAAAATAAAATAAAAAAAGTAAAAAATCCTGTGGGAAAAATTCAGTCAAAACGTAATTGACTATTGATCATCCTGACTGGCATGAAAATTATTTTGACATTAATCAACGAAATCTGACTAAATAATTTAAACAAAGTCAAGTTCATTCAATGCAGTCAAAATAATGATGATGTCACTCAAATGACTGACGATCAATTAATGTCCGATTTTGGACAATCAACGACATTTAGCCACAGGATTAAAAATCAATAAAAAATTAAAATTAATCGACTAAAATAAAAAATGAAATAAATAAAAATGATTAAAAAATCAAAGGAAATCAGGAATACTTTTAAAAAATACCAAAAAAAAAAAAAAAAAAAAAAAAAAAGCAAGGAGGTATTTTCGAATTCAATAAATTTTAAAATACCAGCAGAATAAATTAATTTCAAAAAAAAAAAAAAAAATAATCTCAATTTTTCTGCACATATGGCATGTAACATATTACAAATTTCAAGGGAAAAAAGGTTAACAAGTTATGGAGTGATCTTTAAAATTCATTACAATTGATTTTTTTATCAAAAACTTTAATTGGGACACGCAATTATTCACACATCAATATTATTGCGATACAATCGAGGCTTCGATCTAAATAATCGAAACTCGTGGGGATTTTCAATAAATGATTATATCACAGCAGGTAGAAACTCAAGTATTTGCTGTTCCTGACGGGTTAGGTGGGTCACTCAATCCAACTGTCAGTCAATCACAGAGATCATATCTTTCCATTCAGTTTGAAATCCACTCGACAATTTCATTTGTCAATAATTTGAGGATCATATTCGTTCTCGACAACCGAATATTCAAGGAGATTTAAAGTGAAAGCTAAAACAAAAGAATATTTGCTTTTTCTAAGAATAAACTTTTTTCATTCGAAAATGGTTGCAAAATCTTTAAAAAGTTCGTATTGGGAGAAGCTTAATAATAAGTTTTTATTGCATTACGCTGAATATTCTTGCGCCTCCTCATAGTTTATTTAAAGAAATAATTTCATACCATCTAAAGTGGTGGTTTGTTCTATGGGGGCTGCAAGAAAAAGAAAAAAAACTATTTTTTTTTATTCGACTAAAAATCAATCAAGTCACAGTGAAAATCCCTTTAAATGTTGTGAGCAGAACAAAGTTTCCATCCCTCTATAGGAAATTGAATACAATCCCTAGTATCACTTTTCCAGAAGTTAATAACAGTCAGGAATTTGATATCTGCGTTTCTATAAACCTCCCTTGTGTTTGTCAATTTATCTTATTTTGAACTGTATTTTTTTTTTTTTTATAAACATAAACATTATATTTCTGTGTTTTATTCTTATCAAGAAAAAACAACAACGGAGCGCAAATTGTCTTTAATCAATATTTAAAGATTGTAATTTAAAGTTTTACAGGTTAAAAAGATTTTTTTTTCCTATTCATAAATGGACTTCACCACCGTTTTCAATGTCCAAAAATAACCTTACTATGACTCGTATCAATCTTTTTGCTTTTTGTATTAAAAATTTTTACAGATTCTTTGTTCTTTTGCTGTACTGGCAGGTATTTTGGCACTATTTTTAAAATTTAATTCGGTTTTTAATTATTTTTTAATAATATAAAAATTGAGAAATCGCGATCATTAAAAAATTAATAGAGACGAACTATTTTATGCTTATATGAGTAAGAAAAATGATATTTTCCATTCTTTAGACTAAAAATTATGTACCGCAAAATGTGTCTTTCTCGGGATAAAAAATATTTTTCTTCGCAGGTGTATAAGGTAAATTGACTTCACCAATTACAGGCCTCGGCTTCGCCTGAGGTCGTAAATTTGGTCTCCTACTTCAAATGGCTACCTTCCACACCTGTAAAGAAAAAATACTTTTTTTTCTTAAATCTAATTGATTTGATACTTTCTTATGTTTTATTTTTATTTTTATTTTTATCTTAATTACAGATTTTTCTTTATATCAGCTTTTCTGTTTACCAAAAAATAGTTCATTCTTCGTTTTCATATTTTTAAAAAATAAATTCATTACTATATAATTATTTCTTATTTTGAAATTTAAAAAAAAGTTAGAAAAATTCGCTACCGGTACCGTAAGGTTTCGCTTTTTTCACTTCATAGAATTTTTAGTTTATGAAAAATCTTGTATATAAAAAGCTACTATAACTGAGCAAACAATTATTTATTTCCTTTTAATTGATTTTTCGGAATTATCTTAAGGGAGTTTTTAGGTGCCAAGATTTGATTTTTTTCTTTTAATCTGCAGACAGTAAAGATTCTGAATTCGGACGGGGTTATTAAAAGTCTAAACATTTGCTAGATACAACAACTGGGCCCAAGCCATCAAAATCCTGCAGAGCTTAAGTAGCTATATATTAGCTATATTAAGTAGTATACTAGTTGCGTTAATAATGTTATTTTCATAAAAGTAGTTGCGAAAGATTAAAAAATGAGTTAGCACTAAAAACGCTTGACGTTCCTTTTGGTATAGCGTTATTAAGTCTTCTCAAAAACTTTTCATTTGTAAATTTAAAGTTCAAAATTCTGCTTATAAGATTTTTTTTTATCTTTACTTCAAATCATTTTAATTCCATTCATTTTTATATCTTGCAGGGTTTATTGAAGACTTTTTTTTTCAAAAATTACGGACTCTTATAGGGTGGTCCAAAACAAAATACGAAACTAGTACGAATTGAAGCCATATAGCAACCTTTCAAAGAAAGGGAATCTTGACAAATATTCCGGTTAAAAATTCTTAAATCTTAAACCTTAAAAAAGTTTTTTTTTTTTTTTTTAATCAACAAGGTAATATTCTTGATTATGTTTTTTATAGGGAAATTTACCTTGACAATTTATTTGATAATTAAATTTATTCTTACTGTAAACTTAAATTAGTTGTTTTTGAAGTCAAAAGAACCCCTGCGAATTTCGTGCAGATTTTTGTTCAGATAAAAAATTAAGAACAATATCCATGGCTGATTTTTCAAATAAATATTAGCTTAAAATCAATTGGCAAAATATTTTAAATAATTTTAAGATAAAGCCAAAATTTAAATTGTTGTAAATTAAATATAAAAAATTTAACACGCTCTATGATGTTTAGCGTTAGGACTGAAATGAAACTTCACCTTCGGTCAATTATTTAAATTAAAATGAACTTTTTTATAAGATTTTTATGAGGTTTTCCTCTAAAATTATAAACTAATTTTAATATGAGTTTTTCATCAAATTTTCTTTAAATGAAATTTAAATTTTGTAAACTGAACTATTTCCGTTACACAGTCTTCGATTAATTTTAAACTTAATGAAAGAATTACAAATATTATCCATTTTATTTTGGAATATTTCTCTACTTATCTTGAGAAAGATTATGAGTTTTAGCAAGATATTTCAATGTAAATTCCATTTTGATTTTAAAATTTTTGAAAGATGAATTCCATTTACCTTTGAAATTGTAATTATAATTATTTATGCTTTTTACTATTAAAAATATTATTTAAATTAACATTAAAATGTTTTTAATTTTACCGCGTTTCTTTAAATTAAATGTAAATTTTCATGAAATTTCTTTTTAAAAACTAATTTTTACGTGAGTTTTTAATAAAATTTTCTTTAAAATGAAATTTTAATTTTATAAATTTTTTTAAAAATTAATTTTTTTCAAAAAGTTCTTCTTAATTTAATTGTTTTTGAATTTTTCTCATTTAGAGTAGCTTTTAAACTCAATAAAAATATATGCTTTTTACAAAATTAAAAATTTTAAATTAATATTAAAATTAAAATGTTTTTCTTAATTTTATCGTGTTACGCCCACTCTAAAGGCCCAACATAAAAAGTTTCAATTCAATAAATTGTTTGGTCTGATTTTTTTTTAATATGTTTTGATCCATTATAAAATAGCTTATATTATTAGCTGGTATTCCGGTAGCGAAATTGAAGCTTTCAAACATTTTGTAAAAATATTTTAACTATGAAAAACCACAGATTAAAATGAATTCTGATTGTTACCAAATTAAATTTAAATACTCTTTAAATTACTAATTAATCGTTATACTTTTTTTAATAAGTTAATCCAGCTACGAAATTAATCAAGCTTGGTCGAGATAAGTCCGAATATACTGTAATTAAAAGTCTCCAGTAAAAAAAATCATTAAATTTTTTTACTTTTTTTGTGTAAACCGAATTTTTTTTGGCTTTTTTATCCATTAAATTATCAAAAAAAATTGATTTTTAACATAGATTGTCCTAATTTTACGAATTAACAATCCAAAACTCAACGACTACATATAGGGGAAACATTACACCGTAATAAGCAACTGGTAACGGTCTGACACTGACCACTCCGACGGATGTCATATTACAACCCGTCATCAAGGCCGTCCAAACTTTCGGATAGTAATCATTCCAAAAATCAAAAGCTTTGTAATCAAAGCTGGATATATCACTCATGTTGGAATTCCTATCAAGGATCATAACCCCGGATATGTTTTTTTTATACACATCCCATTTCAAATTAACGCCGGAGTGAGTCGGGTTACCATATTTTACGAAATTCCCCCAAAGGGTCATCATCGTATCCGTCATTTTTTTATCGGCACTGTTCCACGTTAAATTTTTCGATAAATGAGTCCAGTAAGGCATGCCCCACACGAAGGGTAAATCGAACTGGTGAGGGGCCGTGACCCAATTCGCTGACTGAGGATTATTTTTTGGGAAACGGATGAAATTATCCGTTTTGATTTTGTAATCGAATCTGTATAAATAAGAATTGACGTTTGCAGTGCTTAAAGCATCAGCCACCATTTGGGCACCGGCTCCGTAATACTTTTCCGTCGTGAAATCGATGTACCTATCTCTTAATACGGTGATATCATTCGATAAAGGACTGGGGGAATAATAAAAAACGACCGTATCCGTTAAATGAGCTTCCGCTAAAGGTTCAAAACAAGTGTCATTCACGTTTCGATCTTCTATATCGTTCATAACGGATTCCCTTAAAGCTTGATTGAAATCATCCCACGGCATACCTCTCTCTAAATTTTCGTTTAATTCTAAAAGATTCAAAGCGTCTTCCATGGACGTGTAACCGACCAGGACCGAAACTTTAGCGAAATTATCGCTAATTATCAATTCTACCGGATCGTCCTCTAAAAACGCTTTCGAATCGTTCGCGAAGTCCACGTCTACTATCGGACCGAACGAACCTAACAAATGAGACGCGTGATCGATAATATAATTACCATCCGTGAACCTCCGTAAGCATTCGATCAATTTAGAACTTTCCGGGTCGCAACCGAAGATTTCCGCCACGTCGTGCTTGTGGAAATCCATTTTCGATGCCAGTTTCACGGATCCCGACATCATTCCCCTCGAACTCATTGAAATCGCTCGGACGAATTTATTTTTCGAAAGAGGAGAAACGAGATGCAACCCGACGCCGATTCCACCGGCGCTGTGACCGCAAAGAACAATGTTCGACGGGGAACCTCCGAAAGCTGAAATTTTCGCAATGACCCAATCCAAAGCTGCGACTTGATCCAATAAACCGAAGTTCCCCGGGGCCACGTTGTCGTTTGTGGACAGAAAGCCGAAAATGTTGAGTCGGTACGCTGCTGTGACGACCAGTATCTGAAAAAAAAAAAAAAAAAGGTTATTAGTTACTTTTTCTCAAATACCGAATCCAATGTATTCTGCTGTAGTTTTATTAATTTTAATTAAGATGTTTTTCTTAAGGTGAGCCAAAGTTAAAAAAATGTGCGAGGACAAGCGCTTAAGATGGGGGAGATGTGTTTCTAAAAACTTACGAAAGCAGCCAATCCTTAAAAATTTTCATAATTTTTAAAACATCGTATGGTTGGAGTCCATAATTAGGAAAGTTTACTTTGAAACCTAATCAATTATTGTGGACGGGGATATGGGGGAAGAACAAAGGACGTCAACAAAAGTCTTACTTGTGCCTCTCAGAAACGTAAGGTAGGAGTTCTCTAATAAAGCTTACGCATTGTGTGTAATATCTCTTGGAATAATTTCACAGAATGAAAGCGAAAAAGGATTAAAAAATCATACGTCTTCATGGTACTTGTCCTAATATTGCTAAATTAAAATAATGAAACGATTTAAAAATTTTAAGTCATTTTTTTGGCTCGTTTTTGGTCAAAAAAGTCGAATTTTTTTGATAAAAATATAATTTTTTTTCCTGGCATGAAAAAAAAACTAATCATTTTTGATAAAAAAGGTCAAAATTGAAAAAAATTAGTCAAAATTTTAATTAAAGTCTTCAAAGTTAAAATTTTAACATTAAAACATTGCTTTCGGTCATATTTATGGCTAACGGAAAAAGGACAAATTTAAAAATGTAGTGAGCATTTTAGGGAAATTAATTTAAAAATGTAGTGAACATATTATTTAAAATTTCTAAGTTCTTGTTTTTGTTTATGTATTCTAATTTTTATATTAAAAAAAAAACGGAAAATTGAAAATTTAAAAAAACTTTTAATAAAATGAGTTAAATGAAAAAGTTAAATAAAAATTCAAGAAATTTTTAAGTCCTTGCTTTAGCACTTTCAAGTTTCTTGTAAAAGTTAAGTTTCTTGAAAACTTTCAAAAAATTTTTTAAGTTCATGCTTTCGTTCATGTCGCCTAATTTTATAACAAAACTTTCACTTTAAATTTTTTGTAAGTTTTACTTCAAAAAAACAGCAAAAATTAAAAAAAAAGTTAAATAAAGTTTCAAGAAATTTTTAAGTTCTTGCTTTAGCACCTTTAAGTTTCATGTAAAAGTTAAGTTTCTTGAAAATTTACAAGAAATTTTCTAAATCTTTGCTTTCGGTCATTAAAAAATGTCAAAAGTGAAAAAAAAAAATAGTCAAAATATTATTTAAAATTTCCGAAGTTTTTTAATATTAAAACGATTAAATATTAATTTTTGGTGCGAACAGTGCGACACCGGACAGAACCCGGACAGACAGATTTCCCCAGGAACGAGCCCAAGACGTAGTCCTACGTCAAAACTAATTTAAACCGAAAAACATTGTGACTACGATTTTATCTCATGAGAAACATCATCCACTAGAGGCGCTTTATGGAGTCGTGGTCAAACAAATATTTTAAAGGGTTTTTATGAAGGTTACAAAAGCCTATTAAATTTTAGATGGTTGCCAACGTCAAAACGTATCCAATTTGCTTATAGAAGGCACTCTTAACAATTAATCTTAGAAGGCTATGGCTCGCCCCATTTGGCTGACCACTACATACAGCGCTCCTAGAGAGCAGCGCAAGGTAGCACAACAATTCTTAGTGATATGGAAACTCTTAAAAGTTCTTAAAGAACCTTTAAAGAGGGATATCAGTGAATTGAGTGTAGAATCTTCTAGATGTCTAGAACGCGGTAGAGTGCTAATGGAGTAATGCTCCCTACTACAAAATTGTTGAAGCTACTCGAGCACTCCTTTAAACATGTATAAAAAATAACTGTAAAGCCATCTTTCATAAAAAAAAAAAAATTAATGTTCTTAAAATACTTATGTACCTTTTGCCTCACTGCAATAGCCGAACCGTCCCATAGGCTTGTTGCTCCTGCGCTTAAATTCCCTGGGTGATACCAGAGCATGACCGGCCAACCTTCGCTCGGTTTTTGACCTGAAAACAATATTCATTAAAAATCAATAAAAATATCTTAAGTAAATTTTTTATTTTTCTGGGACGCACGACACTACCTAAAACATGACAAAAACCCATTGACCATGTAACTTTTAAAAGTAAGAAAAAAAAAATAATCATGACCTATTATTCTACTTGCAAAAAAAAAAAAAAAAAATATATATCCCACATATCCGATCTATCAGTTTTATATGCACAAACACGAGACCGCTAATCTGGAAGACTCATAGCGTGTCAGTTCTCATTAATTCGCCCCCCTTTCAGAGTCGAAATGAAATTTTCGAAGAAATTTCATATTAAAAGAAAATCATTTCAAAGACCCCCAAAACTATACCCCCCTCCCGCCCCTCCTTTCACTTCTATCTCAAAAATTTCTGCGATAGCTTAAAACTCAATTGACCGATTTTATATTTTATTCAACTTTCTAACAAAGGAAAACCCCTTCCTTTAATGTTTTTCAATGAACTTCTTCAAAATGATATTAGGGCGGAATCCTTTATGAGATGAACCAAAAACTTTTCCCGAGGAAATCAATTTCATAGCAAAATACAGAAAAAGAAAAAGAAAAATAAAAACTTTTTCTATCAGCTATTAATTTAACGAAAAAAAAAAAAAAAAAAAAATTCGCTGAAAAGTTGTAATCGCGAGGTGAAAGAATACCCCATACATGCATGAAAATTGTGCGTATGTTTCGCATATAAGAGTAAAGGAATCGTTCCCCCAAAAATTATTTGAGGCACATCGTATGGGTTTTAACTTCGCATGTCGAGGTTCCTGCTGTTTATTACCTTCAACTCTATTATATTCCAAAATTTTATGTTCTCCCACTTTCTATCATGCTTATTTCAGCATGAATTCAAGGCTTTCTGAATATTTCACTACATTTATCGCGCTTTTATAATCAAATTCATTTGCTTAATTGGAGAAAAATTATCTTTTTAAGAGTTAAAAAAAATAGGCATTAAAAGCGATTAATGGATCCAGGATGGGCAGTGCATGACGCTGAAATGAAGTTATATTAAGAAGTAATAAACTATGACATATTCCCTAAAAGCGAGATAATTATTTTTAAAGGAACTGATCATTTTTGCAAATGGTATGAATTGTATATGGCTGTTTCAAATGCGTTGAATCGATTTAAACTGCGGATGACCACTCACGTTATATCTGTTTACGAATGTGTACGTATACACCTATTTATGTTCATTAAAATCACTATGTGCCATTCTGGAAGCCTGGCCTACACAACAATATTAACTTCACTTTTGAAGCTAAAAAATAAAATTAATATTGTTGTGTCGACCGGGTTTGGCTACAAAAAAATTTAATACGCTTTATGATATACTAGCCGCTTCGGGACCGCTT
Source organism: Liposcelis bostrychophila (assembly GCA_037577465.1). Classification (NCBI taxonomy): domain Eukaryota; kingdom Metazoa; phylum Arthropoda; class Insecta; order Psocodea; family Liposcelididae; genus Liposcelis; species Liposcelis bostrychophila. The sequence continues at coordinate 20,054,389 of CM075207.1, forward strand.
CGCGTCCCCTTCGCGTCTAGCCTAAAGTAATGTAGAAAACGAAAATAAGTTAAATACTTTATTCTTTTCCGCCAAAAAAAAAAAAACTTTAATTTTTCTTAAACTTTTACTGCATGTTTTTTAGATTCTGTCTTTTCTATTTATTTTACGTTTTAAGAATGCATTCGCATTCTTTGTGACATTCTTTTTCATAATTTTTGAAAATTTCCTACCACTTTTTTTTTGTAATTTTACCAATAATTTTTTTTCGGAATATTACCAAACAGGTAATTTGTATTTTTATACAATTTTTTAGGCAACTATAATTCTTAACTATTTTTTCGTCAACATTTTTTTTGTCTGCTATATTTTTTAATTTCTACGAAGGAGTTTTTCTTCCTCCCTTTTTTTCCACTTCTTATTTTTTATTTTTTTTGTGCGTACAACGGGACACATTGCATTCACTTTTATATATATAAAATAGATAATAGATATAGATTTAATACGCTACTGACCATTTCATTGCCCGTTTTTGGGAGGGGATGGACAGGGTTGGGCCCCATTTTTTGGAACTCTCCCAGCAACGTTTCAAATACGAAAAATGCCGTAGGGTGCTCTTTTTTTGGGGGGGGGACTGACCCTTCAATTAAAAAAAATATTATTCTTGGGGCCCCATTTTGGGGGGCTGACCCCCCGAAAATAATTTTGCTGGACTCTACTCCCAATAGCCTGCCTCCCTGCAACGTTTTTAAAATTGTTTCCTTCCGCATAATTACAAAAGTTTTTGAAGGGGGTCACATTTTGGGGGGCTGATCCCCCGAAAATTATTTTGTTGTACTCTACTCCCAATACCCTGCCTCCCTGGAACGTTTTTGAAATTGTTTCCTTCCGCTTAATTACAAAAATTTTGCAGGGGGCCCCATTTTGGGGGGCTGGCCCCCGGAAATATTTTTGTTGGACTCTACCCCCAATACCCTATCTCCATGCCAAGTTTCAGATTTTTAGGACCATCCCCCGATTTTTGGTGCAATTCAGTGAGTGAGGACTTACGCATTTATAGATATAGAAAGATAGATAGCGTTAAGACTGAAGTGAAACTTCACTTTGGATCAATTACCTATTTAAATTAAAATAAAGTTTTCAAAAACTTTTCATGAAATTTGCCTCTAAAATTATCAACTGAGTAATTCCATTTAAAAGCGACCAAAAAAAAAGAAATTTGAACCGGACCCCTTCCGATTTTTTTCATTTTTGGTTTCTTATTTGTACCTACCTAGAGGTGTTCAGACCAATTTTCAAAAAAATTTTACCCCCCCGGGTTTCGGAGTTACGGGCTTTGAAAAATTTCGATAATGCAGGGACCCAACCTCCTTTGATTCGATGTAACTCCGGAACGGCTTGAGGTACAGAGTCGTACTATGGCTCATTTGAAAGCTCTTGAAATAGGCTTTCATATGATATGTATCACACTTGAGTGATAACAAATGACCTTTTGAGGTCATTGACCTAACCCTTTTGACCTTGAAAAGTTCGATTTGGACACTTTTGAAAATTCTGAAAAAATTCATGTGCCTTCGCACCTTTTTGAGGTACCTCCACAAAAAATTTCAGAATGGCTTTTTAAAAGGTAAGGGAGTTATTAATTTTTTACTAAATTTAAAATTCGCTTTTATGGGCGATCTCTTATTAAACATAGTTTATATTACGGTTTTCTATCTTTTAAACGACATTTAATATTGAATGACGGTCGTGTAGATGTATTAGCATTTGGATATAGAAGTTTCGTTTGGTATGTCACTTTAATTGGGGGACCAGGCGTGGGGGGGGGGGGGGAGGAGCAACTTAAAAAAAATTAAAAATTAAAAAATTAATGAAATATATTAGACAAGTGATGTTATTTAAAAGGCTTTGGTAAAACTATAAACGTTTCTGTAACTTTTAGTTTCTTCAGTTAAGTTTCTTAAGATGACGCGGGAGTTATTCATTTTTTTTGCACACCTGTACTTCAAAATACGCTGATAATAACTTTTTGGAGCCAGATATCAAAATTCCGTTTCTGTGCAACAATTCTTATCGATCTTTTGCACCTTTATAAAAAATTCCATACCTGTACAGTACTTCTTTTGGAAAACTTAACTGCCCGTGTAAGCGAAAATAACGTATCTTCATTTCGGAATTGACACGTTCCTTTTATTTTTAACTTATGTAAACAAACAGTCAATTCCAGAATGGCTGATACGCTATATTTGCTTACATGGGCAGCTAAGTTATCTACTGTAAACTCTCGGGAATTTATCCTGAATCAAGGTTTCCCAAAAAAGTACTGTATGGTCAGCTATGGGAATTTTTATGAAGGTGCGAAAGATTCATAAAAATTGCTGCTCGAAAGCGAAATTTTGATATCTAGCACCAAAAGGATAATATTAGCATATTCCGAAATATAGGGTGTTAAAAAAATGAATCACTCCTGCGTCATCTTAAGCAGGCGGTGATCAGTCTTACATAGCATAATAGTTCATCACAAATACGGAAAGATACAGAAATAATTTTTTTTTCTCTACAATCATAGATAATTTTGTGTTGAATTCAGTTACAGAAACTTTAGGGATCTCTAATTCCCGGTTTCGGTGAACCGACCGGTTTCCCGGTTTTTCGAAAACCCGGTTCTAGCACCGGTTTTATCAAATAACCGGTTTCATAAAGCCGGTTTTTACGTTTTGAAGCTAAAACAAAGCAAATCGGGGTAAAATGACACTCAAAATATTCGTAAGTTGATGGAGAACAAGATTTTTTATGTTAAATACATTATAAAGCTTGAATTTCCTTAATATTTGCGAAATTCGTTTGCTTATTTAACTTATTTTTTCGAAATAAAACAAAATGGCGATGTAAACAAACAAAAATAAACAATAATCCGATTTTCGCAAATATCAAGAAATTCAAGCGTATTGATCTATCTAAACTATTACAAAATCTTGTTCTCCATCAAAATACGACCATTTTGAGTGTAATTAGACCCTAATTTGTTAGTTTTTGCTTCAAACTTAAAAAAAAAAAAATTATAGTATTAAAAAAAAAACACTCTGGAAAACGATTCGAAAAACGACGGTTCTAAGAACCGGGCCGATTAAAAAACCGGGCTAAGAACCGGTTTCAAAGAAAAATCCGAAACCGGGAAACCGGTTTTTCATTTTCACCGGTCCATTGCTTGGATCCCTAGAAACTTTTATAGTTTTACCAAAGCCTTTTAAATAACATCACTTGTCTAATATATTTCATTAATTTTTTAATTTTTAATTTTTTTTAAGTTGCTCCTCCCCCCCCCGCCCCACGCCTGGTCCCCCAATTAAAGTGACATACCAAACGAAACTTCTATATCCAAATGCTAATACATCTACACGACCGTCATTCAATATTAAATGTCGTTTAAAAGATAGAAAACCGTAATATAAACTATGTTTCATAAGAGATCGCCCATAAAAGCGAATTTTAAATTTAGTAAAAAATTAATAACTCCCTTACCTTTTAAAAAGCCATTCTGAAATTTTTTGTGGAGGTACCTCAAAAAGGTGCGAAGGCACATGAATTTTTTCAGAATTTTCAAAAGTGTCCAAATCGAACTTTTCAAGGTCAAAAGGGTTAGGTCAATGACCTCAAAAGGTCATTTGTTATCACTCAAGTGTGATACATATCATATGAAAGCCTATTTCAAGAGCTTTCAAATGAGCCATAGTACGACTCTGTACCTCAAGCCGTTCCGGAGTTACATCGAATCAAAGGAGGTTGGGTCCCTGCATTATCGAAATTTTTCAAAGCCCGTAACTCCGAAACCCGGGGGGGTAAAATTTTTTTGAAAATTGGTCTGAACACCTCTAGGTAGGTACAAATAAGAAACCAAAAATGAAAAAAATCGGAGGGGGTCCGATCCAGGGTCTGGTCGGTTTTAAATGGAATTACTCAACTAATTTTTATGAGTATTTTATAAAATTTCCTTATATTTCTCCTGAAAGTTACTCGTCCATTAAAAATATTTTTGGAAAATTCAGAACGTAAATATAAACAGTCAGGAACCATTTTGTACACTTAAAAAATTTAATATTTCTGACGGGAATTTATTTTTCGGATTTATTGAAAAACCGGAAATGGCTGAATGGCTAATCTCTTTTAGAATCTCTAGTCTACCGAACCGAAAGGTTACTTCGCACACTTTTTCGGGTTTTCACGGGTTTTTTAGCAATCAAATTACTTTTACGACTAAGGAATTAATTAATCGGTTTTGCGGAGCAATATCTACAAAATCAGACAAAATAATATTTATGATTTAATGCATTATGAATATGCAACCAGCAATGTAAAAGTTTAGAAACAATGTTCTACATCCCGTGAAACATGCTGTTTAAAACCTATGTTTAACTTAAGGCCCAATTACATTGGGATAGTTTACTCGCTACTCGCTGGATAGTTGAACTCGCTGCAAAATCCGAAGCGAATAGACAGTTTACTAGCTGTGTTAATTACATGGAGCGAGTCCCTTGATTTAGTACTAACTAGCCGAGCCACAAGCTTAATGTAATTAAAACATACTTTCGCTAGTTGATTTTTGATAGTTGCTAGTATAAACTCGAACTCGCTGCGATATCCAAGCGAGTAGATAGTTTACTTGCTGCGTTAATTACACGTAGAGAGTTCATCTGATTTTGTACTTACTATCTGAGATACAAGCTTAGTGTAATTAAAACAAATCACGGCTAGTTAAAAAAGAAAAAAAATCAAGTTACTCTCCTAGCTAAGCTTTTTAACTATCTTTGTGTAATTTGGAAAGAGATTTTACTAGTAAACTCAAGATTTTACTCGCAAGAAGTTGAGGACCCTTCAACTTCTTGGGCTAGTTTTGCGAGTGAGATAGTCACTTTCAAATTACTATCTTCGTGTAATTTGAAAAGATAGTGAAGTTTTCAAATTATCTGAATGAAGATCGTAAACCGACCGATAAACCTTCTGAATACATTTTTTTTTTAAATTATAAGATTACGTTTTCAGCATATGTTTACCTGAAAGAACAGTAAATGTGAGGTAATATATACCGACATATACCGTAAATACAATCATAATACATACGCCACACAGAATAAATTCATCATCAGCGCTCTGTATATGAAGCACTGGATTTCCTATAAGGGGATTTCTAAAAGGCAAACAACGCTATAAATTAGAAAAGTATATTTATCTAACAGGTATGGAGGCCATTCTGCAGGCCGAGACGGGGGTTGCTGGGCCGAGTCATTCGAGGCCAGCAAGCCACCTCAGTGCCTGATTTGTAAGACATTTTTCTGGTTTAGACACGATAAGTTTACTTATCAGTATGTAAAGAAACAATTAAATAACTTTTTTCTCGGCCAAAAAAGCAAATTTCCAAGGCTAGACCTGAAAATTTTGATTTTTTACTCGGCCCTCTTGCCCATCCTTGCCTCTGCTCGGATCGGCAACGGACTCGTAAAAAATCTCACTTTTCCGGTCCAGCCTGGAAATCTACTATTTCTTCACGAAGGTCGAAAATGAAATTTTTCGTTCTTCAAGCGGGGTGATCAGATGAAATTTAAATTTCTTAAATATATATGGTAGTATTACCTGCGATAGGATAAGGGAAAGGGGGGGTTGAAAATCTTATGTACATGTTAAATTTTCTTGGGAAATTCTACTTTTGCTCACAGTCAGGGAGGAGGGGGGTCGAAATTCATGTGTGAAATGAAAATAAGATTTTCTGCGAAAGCCTCAAGCAACCTTACCAATTGTAACTCCTTAAGAAATTCCTTAAAAGTTTCAAATTTACAAGTTCGCTCGACCGTTAGTCCGGAAATCACCACCGTTAATTACTATTTTACAATCTAAAGAAATACCTAAAAAAGGTCTTGGGTAAAGATATTTCCCCGCCATTACATCATTTCTCTTTTCCACGTATATTTCTATCAAATGTCAAAAATAAAGATCGACGTACTTGACACCTTATTTAGCAAATCGTTGACCGAGACCCAAAATCCCTTTGGGGGGGTATTACCTAAGGATGAAATTCTGAGAAAAAAAAAGAATTAGCCCAAAAACCGGCCTAATTGATCCTCATCCTTTTTTCAAAATATTTTCAGGCTTTTGGAATTTTTGTTGGAAAAATTTGCAGGCTCTTGAAATTTTTTAGGGCAGTATTGGAATTTTCGCCATTAAGAATTTCTAGCCCAGGAGATTCTTTTAAAGACAGTTTTAATCCCTGGGAAAGTTTTGTAGAAAATTTACAGCTTTAAGATATTATTTAAGAAAATTTCTTGGCGTGAAAAATTCCTTTGAGTACACTGCCAGCATTATGGAGTTTCTTTAAAACATCTTTAGTTTTATAAAATTTTTACAAAATCCTAACCTTTGCAAATTAATTAAAAAAAAAAAAACCAGTTTCACTTGGTCGTTAAATTGCTTTTTTTTTAAATTTCTATTACAGTCGAATAAAAATAAATCAGCAATTACTATCTCAAAAAAAGCATGTGTATTATTCCACGCGGATAGTTACTAGCCGATTTTAAATAAAACTCGCTCAGTTTGTAAAATCTACTAGTTGGCTTGTACTCGCTAACTAGCAAGCTAGTTTATTCTCCTTTTTAATTACACAAGATAGTAAAAACTGCTTTTAAAATCAAACTCGCTCTGGAAAAATCTTCAACTAGTTAGCTTTTACTAGCGTTAGTCGAGATAGTTTATTCGCTTTCCTAATTACACGGGACAGTAAAAGAAGCTCCTTACTGGATTGTTAGCGAGTAGCGAGTAAAAGCGGGAAAACTATCCCAATGTAATTGGGCCTTTATAGACAAAGCACGAAATGTTTCAGAGTTTTTACTGTTTTTTTTTTTGTTTTTTTTTTTCATAAAAAGGTATAATACCGGAATTAAAACATCATTTATTTACCTCCTTAAAATAACGAAGAAAAAAAAGCACCAAACCCAAAATCCAGGTTTTGATTACATTTTCTCCCAATTACAATATGGCGTCGGTTTAGAAACAATTGCTTACCGAGGTATTCGTACATTTTTTTTTAAAATATCTTACTTATTTTTTTCTTTATATTTAGGAACATTTGATTGAGATCAAATATTACAATTTTTCAGATTGTACTAATAAGCTCAAATTAAAGTTTAAAATTTGTCTAAACATGAATATGCTGAGCTTAAAATTTTTTAAAATATGAATAGGCTAAAATAAATCTGAAAATTTCTCAGATTATACAAATCAGCAAATCAAAGCTTAACACTTTTCTGATTATGATTAAGATAAAGTCCAAATTTTAACTATTTCTGATTATAAAGAAGCTAAAGCCATTCTTGTGATTCTTCTGATTAAGAACAAGATTAAATTAAACCTGAACATTTTTCTTCTTACGAATACAGATAAAACCATATCTTAAAATTTTGACGATTATGAAAAGGATATATTAACCTTAAAATTCTTCTAATAACAAAGAAGATGATGAAATACCTTTAACATTTTTTTGTTTAAACAAAAACAGTAAAATCAAAACTTCAAAATGAATCCAGTCATAATTGACAATCCCTAAGCAGTGTCTAGATTCCAACCAACTTTATTTAAAAAAAAAATTTTTAAGCTGCAAAAAAATTTAAAAAATTTACTTCACATCCAAAATTAAAATTACACAAACATATTACCAACTTCATTTTACCAACTAATTTTCCAACAAACATAGCTTTTCGGGTCAAGGGGGTTGTTACATGTTTCCAACTGATGCATACCCTGAACCAAACAAGTAATTTTTCCTTGTCACGTAAGCTCAATTTAAAATACTCATAATGCAGTTACAAAAAATAATTAACACAATTAGAACCTTTCTTTATTTCAATTTCACACATATGCCAATGATTACCTATTGAATATCAATTCAATTTCAAACTGAGGACTTTGAAATCCTCTTCAGTGATAAAACAGCCAATTAGTTAATTAACAGGTAATTAATATTTAATGCAAGCTAAATAACACTGGAAATCAAAATTGTCTTGAACAATCCTGAATCAACGATTTAAAAAGGGGACATATGGCATAACAGGCAAATAAAGGAAAAGTCACCTGTTTAAATAAATGATTCTCTATTAATCTTAAGGAAAATGGTGCTTAGAAAAGTGATGTATGCAAAATTGATTTCTTGTTTAACAGGACTGAACATGTTAATACATATTAACACAAGGTTTTTTTGTATAACCTCTACCTATAAAAGGTGGCTGAGTAAGAATAATAACTTTTGAATTTAAAAACAAAGTCCAGGGTGGAATCCTGCCTGAATAAAAAGAAATTAACCGAGGTAATGAAAAAATATGAATAATTGAGAATATTGGTTTCCAGAAAACTAAAAATTCTAAAAAAATCTGCTTTTGGGGTCTCAAGTCTCCAAAATTAAGGCTTTTCAAGGCTTTCAAGCTTTTCAAGGTTCCATTTCAAATTCAACGCTAATTCAAAATTTAAAATCCTTTCAAGGTTTGTAGATACCCTGTAAAATTTATTCATAAGCCAAAGTTTGAGGATTTGTTGCAAGAGGGCCAAAGGAACATCTAGTAAATACTTGATCAATCAAGTTAATCAACATACAGCATTTGTATAAACACCAGTAAAAGCCCATTCATGAGCCAATACATGAGGATGTGTTGCAAGACGGCCTGACTAACATCATGTCAATATTAATTCAATTAAGCCAGTCAACTCCGAAGTTGAGTGTTCTGACTGATGGAATATTCAACCAATAGTATTCAAACAATTTTTCTTTAATAACTGCATCATTTCAATGACTACAGTAAAGCAAAAAAATTCTTTTCAAGCGAATCCAATAAATAGGACATGAGAACCGAAATTGTGACGCAATATAACCTAACATGGTTAAGCTTACCTCTTTAAGATTTTATCCGCATATATCGAATTCAATCATTTTTCTAACTGCAACTCACATTTTCAATGCCATATCGACTTTAGTCTGAAACAACTTGATGTACCGATTAAATATTGCATTATTTAACCGAAATCTAAAATCGAAAAGCTACCACTAATCCTGACAACACAACGCATGATCGCTTTTTTTGGATATTAGAGGTGATTAAACAATAACAAAATCAGTGTTATCGATTAATTTAGAAGCACGGTTTCTTTATTTTTAATAAATATTTTTCGAATTAACTTTTATCAGAACGCGTTTTAACCGGATAAAAATAAAAATTCCTTCCGCGACCTTGACCGACCGACCGACCGAACAAACTAGAAAAACATGGCGGACGTTATTCTCTTTGTTTCCCGTTAGTACCAGCGGCTGGCGTTAGAGGCCGCCCCTGTAGCCATTTCAATTGATTTAAAAATTGTTATTAATTATTCTATTGAAATCTGATTAAAAGAGTCTATGACATACCACCGAAATGCAGAACCCTGAAATGTGCAGAACCCAGAATTGGGGTTCTGCAAATTCTGGCTTCTGAAAGTACTATAATTTTCCATTAATTATATTCGAGGTTCTGCAAAGTCGGGCTTTTGCATTTGCTTTATCTTAAAAAAAGATAAAACATGAGTTTTAGCAATACATTTTAATGTAAATTTTAATACGAAATTCCATTTTGAAATTCCATTTGATCCGTTTGCTTTCCCGACTTTTTTTTGTAATTTTAATTAAATTAAGGGGTGGCTTAATGGAATCGTGGTGGTCAAATTCGAACTCTGGGGTGTCAAAAACATACTTTGGCACAGTTTATGGGGACAATAATTGACTTAAAATCGATTTTTTTTTACAAAATATTACTATTTTGGTCAAGAAAAAAGGAGTTCGGCTAGTTAGGGGCGATTCTAATCGAAACGGGATAGTAATTTTCGGATTCTACGACGTCGAAAATATGTAAAAAATTCGTTTCGGTCCCAAAGAATTACTCCTAAAGTTTTGAGAAGATTTCTGTAGAAAAAATGCCAAAAAAAAGAAAAACATTTTAAGTACAAAATGGCGGCGAGCCACTTCTAAACGTGATCGAAAAAAATCTAAAAAAAATTAGCTTTTGCTTTTAGACTATAAGAACAGTGAAGATCGCATAAAGAACATAATCACGAAAAGTATGGTATGAACCACTCTAATGGGATACGTGTCCATTTTAATATTTGCATGTCAATGTTCCGAGAAAGGTACAATCCTTTACGAGCCTGGTACAAACGTTTCCAAGAAGGTACAAACGTTTCCGAGTCAGGTACAAAGATCCAATCAAGGTACAAACGATTTCGAGAAAGGTACAATCCTTTACGAGCCTGGTACAAACGTTTCCGTGAAAGGTACAATCATTTTTCGAGCCTGGTACAAACGTTTCCTTGAAGGTACAAACGTTTCCGAGAAAAATACAATCCTTTACGAGCCTGGTACAAACGTTTCCAAGAAGGTACAAATGTTTCCGAGTCAGGTACAAAGATCCAACCAAGGTACAAACGATTCCGAGAAATGTACAATCCTTTCCGAGCCTGGTACAAACGTTTCCATGAAGGTACAAACGTTTCCGAGTCAGGTACAAAGATCCAATCAAGGTACAAACGATTCCGAGAGAGGTACAATCATTTCCGAGCCTGGTACAAACGTTTCCATGAAGGTACAAACGTTTCCGAGAAAGGTACAATCCTTCACGAGCCTGGTACAAACGTTTCCATGAAGGTATAAACGTTTCCGAGTCAGGTACAAAGATCGGCCATATTACAAATGATCCAAATTGCAAATGGTCTAAAACCGGTTTGGAACATTTGCAAAACGTCATTTTTGCAAAAGGTCCAAATTGCAAATGTTCCAAAAAAAGTTTGGATCATTTGCAATGCAGTGAATTTGCAAATGATCTAAATTGCAATTGTTCCAAATAGTTTTGGATCATTTGCAAGAACTATATTGTAAATGTTCCTAAATTTTTGGATCATTTGCAAGTGCTCTATTGTAGATGTTCCAAAATTTTTGGATCATTTGCAATGCAGTAAAATTGCAAATAATCCAATTTGCAAAAGATCAAAAAAAAAATTTATTTTCATTAAATTCGCAAATTTTTACGATAAAAATACTTGAAAAACTTTTTAAAGAATACTTGTCACAAGATATTAAACTTATATTAAGCTTATGTCGGAAAAAGCTCGGCACCCTCAGCTCATAGCGCTATCGGCGTTCTCTCCGCGATACAAAGTTTCATTCGAAACATAACTGGACTTTCATTAGGGTGGTCCTTCCATAGCCGATGACAGAATTCTAATGCGGGTGCCTCCCAAAAAATTCCCAAATAATTTAAAAATAACGTGTGCAAAGCACAGTGGTTAAAAATGAAACTTTACCTGACCAAAATTAGAAATTTGGAGTAAATTTATTGAACGTAGATATTCTGGGGGTTTTCGAGGTCGTTTATTTCAAATCTGAAATCAGATTTTCGAAATTCAAGATGGCGGATCCAATATGGCGGCCAAGTACCTGAGTTTTTCAGTTTAAAGAGACAAAACTGGTGACCAGGGGGTATTTTAGGTCGCTGATTCCAAAAAATTTTTTCATGTCACGGCACGGTAAAGTCCACTTTTCAGTCCTAGGCAGTTTATTTACAGACTATTTTACTCCGTACCTTTGTGATAAAAAATATCTTTCAATGCAAGAAATGCAAACGACTTGCCCTTCTCGACCTATTTAAAGCCCTCTCGGGCTTAAAACTCGGTCTCGACGGGCAATTTTGTCGTTTGCAGTCCTTGTATTGAAACATAATATTTAAGTATTTTTATCGTAAAAATTTGCGAATTTAATAAAAATAATTTTTTTTTTTTTATCTTTTGCAAATTGGATCATTTGCAATTTTCCTGCATTGGAAATGATCCAAAAATTTTGGAACATCTGCAATACAGTTCTTGCAAATGATCCAAAAATTTTGGAAGATCTGCAATATAGTTCTTGCAAAAGATCCAAAATTATTTGGAACAACTGCAATTTAGATCATTTGCAAATTCACTACATTGCAAATGATCCAAACTTTTTTTGGAACATTTGCAATTCGGACCTTTTGCAAAAATGACGTTTTGCAAATGTTCCAAACCGGTTTTAGACCATTTGCTATTTGGATCATTTTCGAAGGGCCCGTACAAAGATCCAATCAAGGTACAAACGATTCTGAGAGAGGTACAATCATTTTCGAGCCTGGTACAAACGTTTCCATGAAGGTACAAACGTTTCCGAGAAAGGTACAATCCTTCACGAGCCTGGTACAAACGTTTCCATGAAGGTATAAACGTTTCCGAGTCAGGTACAAAGATCCAATCAAGGTACAAACGATTCTGAGAGAGGTACAATCATTTTCGAGCCTGGTACAAACGTTTCCATGAAGGTACACACGATTTAGAGAAAGGTACAATCCTTTACGAGCCTGGTACAAACGTATACATGAACGTACAAACATTTCCGAGTCAGGTACAAATGATTGAATCAAGGTACAAACGTTTCCATGAAGGTACAAACGTTTCCGAGCCTGGCACAGTCCGGTACGGAACGGGTACACCATGATTCCGTTGATAAAAGTGGAAAAATCAATGTGTGTCATTTTCCATTTTTTTTTTCTTTGCAATTTGCATTTTCTCTAGATTGGAATCGGTACAAAGTCAAAAAGGGTTTGTACAGTCCGGTACACAACGAGGACAAAATATTCCTTTATAAACAATTTAATTTTGTGTCCTGGGTCAAAATCAGGTATATGAAATTTTCTTTCTGACCTTTTTTTTTTTTAGGGGAGGGGTACAAAGTACAATTCTACCGGTACGTTTTAGTACACGTCTAATACTAACTTCCTGCCGCATCACTTGTACGCTTTCCTTGAAATAAAAATGCATATCCAGAGTTTCACCCGAAATTGCAGGAAATCGCGATTTTTAATAAACCTTGATTTTTTTGGAATCTGTATGGGTAAAAAATTTAATTTTTACGGTACATTTCGGTACAAAACGCGTTCTTTTAAGCCTTGTTAAACCGTTTATGAATCTTTCAGTTGACCTAATTGTGTCTCCGCCGCCACCCAATAAAAATTCGAATAACTCCGGAACGGTTAAGGTACAAAAAAAAATTGACTAGGTACATTTTAGTACAAAGGTCCTCTGTCGGGTACAATCATTTAATCCTGAATCGGGAACATCGGGTGAAGTTGAATGTCCCTGAAATCACCCGCAATGGTATACTTTCCCTAGGAAACCAGAACGGTACAAAATGAAATATGGGTGGTACATTCAGGTACACTTTGAGTACATTAAGCCTGTATATGTATTTTGTTTTGTTTCGTTCTGGGTGGCGCCGGGGACATTGAGCTGTATGAAGCTTTTGCTTTTTTGTATTCTATATTATTTTCCTCGAAAAAATCTAAAGCAAAACGATTCTACTTCTTTTTTTCACCCGTGAAATATTTGGCACTTCCAAAACCGAAAATGCCGACCAATTTTTCTTTTTCCTTGTGTTGGTGACACAATCCGTGATTATAATTCCTCACGAATTATCATTATAAAAAGAAAAAAAATAATAAATCCCCCTTTTTTTCCTAGTCAATTTACATAAACAAAAGGAAGTCGTTAAATTCCTTCCAAATGAATATGTGTCACACCACCTAACTTATTCGACGATAAGAAAAATAAAATTAGGTCTCCTCTTTTTCTACGTTTCAAATTCATGCAATAAAAAACCAGATCTGCACTTTCTTTTATGCAAAAAGAATATCATAAACCTACCATCAGGCGTGAATATATTTAAATAAAGACAATCCTCGCTGAATTGCACTTCGGGTAATAATTTAAGGAGCAGTCTATCTTGTTCCTGGAATTGAGCTTTACTTTGCAGACAAGCCGGAGCGTATTCCGTAGCATTTCTAATCCCCATCCAAGGTTGTAAATCCGTTTTCGGTGGAGCGAACCTGCAAAATACAAATCAAACATGAAATATCCAATCGGCTTTTATTTTTTTTTCTTCCTTTTTTTTTATTTTGAAAAAATTACTACCGAAAAGGGTTGTTTCTTAAGGAGCATTAGGTTAGTGGTGTGGCGTATGTCGTATACTATATCGGGAGGAATAAAGTTAAGAGAACGGGTTGTAATCCCCGACAGGTCACGCGAAGTTTTAGGGTCACATGCATCAATATAACTAAAGGGGATTGACATTCCAAGTGCTGTCGACATTTTTTTTTCTTTAGAGGAGAAAGGGAGAGGAAACGCCATTTTGTTATTGTCCATGGTAACCGCTTACATTTCGTTTGGGAAATTCTGACCGGAAAATTCATGATATGTACTTTCGTGTTGAAATGTTTCCATATTAAGCTAAGCGGAACTTGAAGGAAATCCCTTTGCTTATATTCAACGATACTATTTCACGAGATTTATTTATGGAATAAAAACAAAGAAACGTTAAAACTATTTTGAAGTTTTTTCTTTTTTTGAATTTAAGGATAACATTTTAAAGCATATTTAAAATTTTCTAGCGAAGGAAACAGAAAAAAAAGTTGGAAACGGGAAATGACAATAAATAATTTTTTGAAAAAAAAAAAACCGCGTCTTCAAAAAAAAGGAAAATAACAAAGAACTGAAAAGCTAAAAACCAGCCTTTTATTCTAGGAGTAAATATAAAAGAACTAAAAAGCTAAAAACAAGCTTTTTTATTTTAGAATTAAAATAAAGAATTTTGAAATATTTGCACTAGTGAAAATATTCCGGAGAACTTAAAAGCTAAAAACAAGGAAATCTTTTAATACAACAATAAGTTTTCATTACGAAAATTAATCCCAATCTTAAAAAAAATTTGTATTTAAAAATTTTGAAGGCGGGATTTGTGTTCTGAAAGGTTTTTTGAGTTTAAAAGGGCCTGGTTAGGGCCCCTAACAGCCTTGGCTAGGGCCCCTAACCCATGCTTTTCTCTGAAAAATTAAGAAAACTGAAAGCTCTTCCAGATTCACATGCTGTTCTGATGTGGCTAGTTTTGGTCCGCCTGAGGAATTAATCCTCATACTCTCTGATTTTCGAGAGCGTTCCCCTATCCGCCACCTGGGGAGGCGCCCGATGGGGACTAGCCAAAAACCCCACACGGGTTGGTGGGACAACCCTGTCCCCAGCCACCGAAAAAGATGCCATCCTCCCAACGGCACAAAGTCACCCACCTCGTACGGGTCGACATAAAAATGACGTCCTTTTCATATCGATCCGCACGAGATGGGTGCCGTATGACGTAAGGAGGATTTTATCCCTCTAGATGGCTGACTTAAAACTAATTTAAAACTACCCTAAAAACTAACTTAACTAAATCTAGACTTAAAACTACTTAAATACTTAACTTATTTATACTAGTTACTAAGCTTAGCTTAAACTTAAATTAAGATTATACAAATGTACAATGTACGGCATTGGACATTCATACAATTTACAATATTAGATATTAGAGACAGATTGTCTGTACTTTTCGACAATCTTTTGCGCGAAAAATGAACTCGATTCTGTTTTTTTTTTTTTTTTTTTTTTTTTTTTTATGTCGTTTAACCGCTTAAAAAAATGTGCTAATCGACAGCTTTTAAAATTATAGGCTGTCTTTTAAAATCCCGTTTTATTTTATTATTATTATTTTTTTTTATTAATAAAAAGATGTGAGGGAGAAATAGAAATAAGAAAAAGATGAAAAGGTAAAAACTCCATAACCCAATACCGAGTATAAAACACCTATGCCCATGCCCATGACCATACCCATTACCATACCATGCCTGTACCAAACTCAAACCTCCTTGATGAAGCTTTTGGACTGCGTTGGCGGCTGCGACGACTCCTCTGGCTGCGACGATTCCTTGGCTGCTCCTGTAAAAACAAAAAAAAAAAAAAGACAATTAAAAAAGGGGGGGGCTTGGAGACCCTCACAATGGAGTTTATCTCCCGCGGTATGATTGTAATAAAAAAATTAATTATTTTAAACTGTAATGTTATTATTATTATATTACTATTTTTTTAAAATTAATATTTTGAGATTATAAAAAAAAAAAAAAATGCAAAAAGCAAAAAAATTTCGGATTTCCAGGCGTAAAAGGTTAAGACCTTCCGCATTGGACCGGCCGTCAGGGGAACCATGCCATTAGAGCGAGCCGGGAGCCTATCGGCTTTAACTGTGCATATATGTACAGCTAAGGCTTGCGGTGCGCCAATAACCTCGGACACCCAGTCATCCGAAATGAAACCCTGGAGACTCTCACTATGGAGCTTATCTCCCGCGTAATCAATGATCGAATCGAATAGAATACACAGCCTAATAAACTCTGCAGCTCCAAGAGAGGGGCTGACTCCTAACTTAACGTTTCGGGGGAACTTAACACTAAACACTTAAAACTAATACCACAAGGCCAGTCGCTGGGTCGATACCTAGGCCTTCTACGATGGGAGACTAAACCTCCTGGTTTATCTCCAAGCCGGGCCGAAAATAATTATTTAAAAAAAAAAATTAAATCCCGTGATTTAAAAAAAAATAAAATAAAGCCCGCACTAAAAATATTTATAAATAAAAAAAAAAAAAATTACGATGCGACTCCTCCGAGAGTCTAAACCCGAATGACGCTAGGAACCTGAATCAAGATGGCGCTTGGATACGTCATGCGCAGACAGGCACGCCCTCTGTAATCCAATATGGCGCCTCAAACATTTTAACTGTAAATATCTGTGAATCCAAAACTTATGTATTTTTTATTTATTTATTTATTTATTTACATATTTATTTAGTTCGAAAGGCCCTTCTGTCGTTAAGTACAAATCTTGTTTTTTTAAAAAAAGTTGTAATAACTTTTCTTGAAAAACTTCTGCGATTCGCCGCTAGAGTGCTCTTTTGTTAAGTCTTCGGCTAAACGCACAACTTAATTTATTTTGATAATTTTCGTGTTTTTTATGCATTATTCGGCTGTTTAAATTCAATAAACGTCGATTTTACGTATTTTATTACAAAAAACGCGTCATTTTTAAAAAATGGTTTTTCTAAAGGAAAATGTGGTTTGAAAAAAAAAAGTTATAATTTCAGGTTTTTCAACTTTTTTTTTTAAAAAACAAGATTTGTACTTAACGACAGAAGGGCCTTTCGAACTAAATAAATATGTAAATAAATAAATAAATAAATAAATAAATAAATACATAAGTTTTGGATTCACAGATATTTACAGTTAAAATGTTTGAGGCGCCATATTGGATTACAGAGGGCGTGCCTGTCTGCGCATGACGTATCCAAGCGCCATCTTGATTCAGGTTCCTAGCGTCATTCGGGTTTAGACTCTCGGAGGAGTCGCATCGTAATTTTTTTATTTTTTTTTATTTATAAATATTTTTAGTGCGGGCTTTATTTTATTTTTTTTTAAATCACGGGATTTAATTTTTTTTTTTAAATAATTATTTTCGGCCCGGCTTGGAGATAAACCAGGAGGTTTAGTCTCCCATCGTAGAAGGCCTAGGTATCGACCCAGCGACTGGCCTTGTGGTATTAGTTTTAAGTGTTTAGTGTTAAGTTCCCCCGAAACGTTAAGTTAGGAGTCAGCCCCTCTCTTGGAGCTGCAGAGTTTTATTAGGCTGTGTATTCTATTCGATTCGATCATTGATTACGCGGGAGATAAGCTCCATAGTGAGAGTCTCCAGGGTTTCATTTCGGATGACTGGGTGTCCGAGGTTATTGGCGCACCGCAAGCCTTAGCTGTACATATATGCACAGTTAAAGCCGATAGGCTCCCGGCTCGCTCTAATGGCATGGTTCCCCTGACGGCCGGTCCAATGCGGAAGGTCTTAACCTTTTACGCCTGGAAATCCGAAATTTTTTTGCTTTTTTGCATTTTTTTTTTTTTTTTTATAATCTCAAAATATTAATTTTAAAAAAAATAGTAATAATAATAATAATAACATTACAGTTTAAAATAATTAATTTTTTTATTACAATCATACCGCGGGAGATAAACTCCATTGTGAGGGTCTCCAAGCCCCCCCCTTTTTTAATTGTCTTTTTTTTTTGTTTTTGTTTTTACAGGAGCAGCCAAGGAATCGTCGCAGCCAGAGGAGTCGTCGCAGCCGCCAACGCAGTCCAAAAGCTTCATCAAGGAGGTTTGAGTTTGGTACAGGCATGGTATGGTAATGGGTATGGTCATGGGCATGGGCATAGGTGTTTTATACTCGGTATTGGTTATGGAGTTTTTACCTTTTCATCTTTTTCTTATTTCTATTTCTCCCTCACATCTTTTTATTATAAAAAAAAATAATAATAATAAAATAAAACGGGATTTTAAAAGACAGCCTATATTTTTAAAAGCTGTCGATTAGCACATTTTTTTAAAGCGGTTAAACGACATAAAAAAAAAAAAAAAAAAAAAAAAAACAGAATCGATTTATTTTTCGCGCAAAAGATTGTCGAAAAGTACAGACAATCTTGTCTCTATATCTAATATTGTAAATTGTATGAATGTCCAATGCCGTACATTGTACATTTGTATAATCTTAATTTAAGTTTAAGCTAAGCTTAGTAACTAGTATAAATAAGTTAAGTATTTTAAGTAGTTTTAAGTCTAGATTTAAGTTAAGTTAGTTTTTAGGGTAGTTTTAAATTAGTTTTAAGTCAGCCATCTAGAGGGATAAAATCCTCCTTACGTCATACGGCACCCATCTCGTGCGGATCGATATGAAAAGGACGTCATTTTTATGTCGACCCGTACGAGGTGGGTGACTTTGTGCCGTTGGGAGGATGGCATCTTTTTCGGTGGCTGGGGACAGGGTTGTCCCACCAACCCGTGTGGGGTTTTTGGCTAGTCCCCCATCGGGCGCCTCCCCAGGTGGCGGATAGGGGAACGCTCTCGAAAATCAGAGAGTATGAGGATTAATTCCTCAGGCGGACCAAAACTAGCCACATCAGAACAGCATGTGAATCTGGAAGAGCTATCAGTTTTCTTAGTTTTTCAGAGAAAAGCATGGGTTAGGGCACCACCAGGGCTGCTAATCGAAATTCGCTTGAATTTTGATTAATGCCAGTTATGATTTTTTTTAAATAAGAATTTTGATTTTGATTATGGTTACTGAACTCAAAATCTTGACAGCTGATTACGATTTTTATTTTAATTATTAACTTTGCTCAATATTCGATTAATTTCGGTTTTTCATATCAGATTTTCGTTATGTTTATTGATTCGATTTTGATTTCAGTTACGTTTATTGGCTTTTCAGTTTGTAAATTTTCGATCTTGATTTCAGTTTTTCGGTTGCATTAAAAATTTAATTTTAGTTTCAGTTACCATTTCCACTGATTCTTTTGTTAATTTCAATTACGATTATGATTCCGATTTTTAGTTATAATTTTTTGTTTTCTTTTCCATTCTTTGTTCTAAATTTTGAGAAAATTATCCCTTTTTTACAGCCAGTACCAGAAGAAGCACACCAAAGGGAAAAAATGGGAAAAAAATTCAAATTGTTTAATTCTTTTTAATTCAGAATAAAAAATTTAGGAAAATAAAAAATTCACAATTGGCAGTAAATGACTTTTCGGCCCGAAATAAAACTTAAAAATAAATAAATTTTTTAAAAAAAAGAATACCCCTTCAACAAAAAGAACTAAAAAGCAAAAAATAATTTTTTTTTTTAATTTTTAAAAAAGAACTGAAAGGCAGAAAACGAGATCAATTTTCACTATATAGGTAAGAGTTTGATTTCCCGAAAAAATGAACCATGACCTTCAGATTTGAAAAATTTTCACTACACGCAATAAATAGGCCAATAAAAATGCATTCAAAGGACAAAAGAAGCGCAGAAAAAATTTTTGTTGAAGGAGCAAGTTCCCTTTTTTTTTAAAACTTGCTCCTTCAACAAAAATTTTTTCTGCGCTTCTTTTGTCCTTTGAATGCATTTTTATTGGCCTATTTATTGCGTGTAGTGAAAATTTTTCAAATCTGAAGGTCATGGTTCATTTTTTCGGGAAATCAAACTCTTACCTATATAGTGAAAATTGATCTCGTTTTCTGCCTTTCAGTTCTTTTTTAAAAATTAAAAAAAAAAATTATTTTTTGCTTTTTAGTTCTTTTTGTTGAAGGGGTATTCTTTTTTTTAAAAAATTTATTTATTTAACGCATTTCAGTGTTTTTAAATTACATTAATTTTTGAAGGTTTTTTTTTTTCGACGATTTATTTTGCGCATTTTAGTTAATTGCAAATTTTTTTATTTTCATTCTGATTCTGACTAATTAATTTTTTTCTAACTCGATTTATTCCGAGTCCTAATCCAATTGAGAATTTTTGCTCTGTTTGTCGTTCTTATTCCAATTTTCTTTTTTTATTAAATAAAAAAGTTGATCCCAATTCCGATTCCTATTTGCAAAATTTATTTCAAGATTCCAATTTTTAGCTGTTCACGAAATATATTCAGATTCTTATTCACAAGTTTACTGCAAGATTTCCATTAAAATAATAAATTTTCAATTACTCAAGAAATCGATCTCCATTCTTATTTATCAAATTTATTCAAGATCAGGCGTCCGAATCCGATGCCGATGCCATATTATTTATTTAACTCCCGATTCCGATTCCGGCACCTACACCCGATGCTGATGCCGACGCCACCAGGCATCGATCATATCCGATGCCGTCTCTGATCCAGATTTTAGTGGAGAAAAAAAAAGTCATAGAGCCATTCTAGATTGTTTTTAAAATCAGGGGTCCGATTCAGAAGCCGGTGTCAATGCCGTTGCCGGCATCGGATTCTTTTAATTATCCCAAATCGGCTTTGGCATCGGCATCGACCCGAGATATTTAGGCGCGGCCGCGGCTGACATCAGCATCGGCACCGGCATTTGATTCGGACCCCTGATTTCAAAAATCGTCTAGGCTCCACGACTTTTTTTTTTTTTTTTCACTAAAATCGGAATCAGAGGCGGCATCAGATATGATCGGAATCGGAATCGGGAGTTAAATAAATAATATGGAATCGGCATTGGCATCCACCCGAGATTTCAGCCGGCTGGGGCCGGCACCGGCATCGGATTCGGACCCCTGTTTAATTTCCCGCTGGCTTTGTAATGCAACACCCATTAATTAATTCTTTTTAATTTTTAATTTCTTTTAAAAAAATTATTTAAGAATGCTTAGGCCTACTCCACAAAAACTAATAATTTCAAAAGAAAAAAAAAATCAGCTGTTCACAAGTTACATTTCTTCCATCTTTTTTTATTTTTATAATTTAATTTAAATGATAATAATGTTATTTCGTATTAACCGCCAGCCTTCTAACATTCTACTGTTGAATGAAAATTATAAAATGACTGAACGCTTATGCGATGGTCAATGGGCTTTGCCGTCATCTTATGTGGCTCACTTCAAGGTTCCGATTACTATCACAGAAATATTCGAGATATGAGTACTACCCTGTGAACCACCTTAACTTTGACACCCCCTTATTCCTGTTGATATTGTCAGATTTTAATTTTGAAAATTTTAAACATTACGTTGGACCTTCCTCTGTCGGATAAGCCCAAAAAAAGAATAGGTCATCACTGAAAAAAAAAAGTTTCTCACTACCAAACGAAACCCTTCCGTTTTTCTCTTTTTTTTCTTCCGCCATAAGTTAAAGCTATGTGTTTTGTACATTTTAAATATTTTCGGATTTCTCGGTTTACTCAAAAACTGTTTGGAATTTCGAAAAGATAATTACAACAGGGCCTCCGGGAAAATATGTAGAATCAACTGTGAAATTTTCAGATTTCTACATATTTCCGTTTCAAAGTTACAAGGGAATTCCAAAATCGTGCCACACGGCAGTCAGTCAGTCAGTCAGCCAGCCAGCCAGCCAGCCAGCCAGCCGTATAGACCATTAACCAGACGAAGCGATAAACATAACGCCCTTCAAATTGGTTGAAGGGGTAAAAAGGCGTAAAAAATATATGAAAATAGAAATTGCCAATTAAATAAAACTTGACTCAACTAAAAGCCCAGTACAAAGATCAATTTTACTTGAGATCAAATTTGAGACCTCGCACTCCTAGAATTTTTAAATTGTTTTCTTCTTCTTATTATTTTTTTTACAGTTGTTTTTGATTATGATTTTTATTAAAAGTATTTTAAAAAATTATTTTTAATTACGGTTTTTAGCAAATTCTTATTTCAATTTGAGACCGAGTCAAAACCCCGATATCTAATGTCGGGGTTTTGAATGTCGGGGTTTTGCTAGGGTCCCTTCAATTTCGATTTTCGATTTTTTTATTTCGAATTCAATTTCGGTTATGATTTTGATTTCAATTCCGTTTCTTAACCTCTAATTTCAGTTACGGATATTCAATGATTTCTCTTCTTTTTCGATTGATTTCAGTTTTGGTTTTTTTGGAATCAGAAATATTCGATTAATCGCTATTTACGATTATGATTATGATTTGATTAACTGCCTTGGCCACCCCTAACTTATATAAGCCCGGTTTTTTTTTTTTTTTTTTTTTTGATAAATCGCATTTTTTTATCCTTATAATATTTGGTTTGCCAAAAAATTACTTTTCGTCATGTCAAAAAATTAATGCCTAAATGAATTTAAAATAAGCTTATACCGATTTTTTTTATACAAAAATATTGCCCAATCGAATTTAAAATACTGATTTTATAAATAAAATATTGGCAAAAAAAATAAAAAATACTGCCTAAATTAATTGATATTACTGACTTTCTACATACAAAAATACTGGAAATTTAAATTAAAAATTTTGCTTTTAATATTAAAATACTGGCGCAATAAATTTAAACCTTTTTTTCATTTTAAAAAAAAATCGTTCAAATTTAAAAAAACATTTTTCAATAATCAAAAATTATCGGAGGTTTTGTTTCAAAAAATTTTAATAATCCCTCTAAATCCTCTAAACCCTAATATTAGCCCACGTGGCCACATTTTTCAATAAAATTTCATCAAAAATCATCAAAATCTTCGTTTCAAAAATTTTCATGACCTTTTTCACAAAACATTATCAAAATTTTTAATAAAAAAATTAAAATTTTAAGAATTTTTTCCAAAAATTTTTAATGAAATTCAAAAAATGTTTTTTTTAATAAAACTTTAAACAAATTTTTTCAATAATCAAAAAATCAGGAAAACTCTGTTCCCTCTACCTAACCGAGATCTTGGCCAGAGGGCCTTCAAATATTTAATTCTTAATACATCGCTTATCTCAAAAAGCTTAATATGAGTCACACTGAGGTTATTTTTGCAGTTTGCATCTAAATAATATGCAAATATGACGTTAAGTTCATGATATTAACGCACAGAGTAAAACAACCGCAATATTTCCGGTGGGATATTTGATTCTACGATATATTTGATCAATTTGCGGGAACATGCACAGCAAGCAAATAAAGAATTAAGCTTAGTCTGTTGAAAATCTAAAACAAAAGGATATCAGGGAATTGACTACTAACTGCCGACAATATGTTTGACTTTTGTTTGATATTTCACTAATTTATAAACCAACCAAAATCCTAGTAACAAAATAAAACAATAAAAATCTTACTCAACCCTTTTCGGGGGGTTAACTCTCGATAGTTATAGCACTTTATCTACATTTCAAGACCCCTCCTCATGATATAAATCGATCATGGAAACAAAGCATAATTTATTTTAGATTAATTAAGCAACTACATAAAGATTGGCTTTTGAAATTTAACGGGTGAATTAATTAAAAATAAAATTAAAGGGTTAATTTATCGAATACATAAAAATTCGAATTGTTATGAAATAGTCGTTCGTTTAGCGAGACTGAAATTTACCTTAAATTTCCAACGGGAGGTTCGGCGAAAGGCACACCCAAATACTGGACAGATTTTGCCCTGGCAACCATGACTTCCTTCCCCACAACGAGTCCCAAACCAGGTATCGTTACCGGCGGTGGTTCTCTGGTGTTTCTGGCACATTTTACGTCGTTCTTGTCGACAAGGAAAAAGCTTATAAGAAACGTGTAATACGGAATCACGTATTTCGTGTAGTACATGACTGAAATCGCGGATTCTTTCCTGAAAATTAAAAAAGAAAAAACGAAAACTATTAATTTATCCATCAACGTCTCAGGCGAGAGTTTTTTCTCAAATATTATTTTTCAAAAAAAATTTTCGCGCCTATATTTTTAAAAAATATATTTTTTTTTACACGAAAAATCCTTTGTTTCGAATAATAAAATAAATAAATAAAAAATAAAAATGGTCGATAATTGTTAAAACTATCAAAATACCTTTAGTTTGTAATCTCTTAGTCAACATAACGAAGGATTAATTTGAAAATAAAATAAAATCCCTTTCCGACAAAAAAAAAGCACAAAACCGTTAAAATCGCACATAAAACACTGTTTGGGAAAGGTTGTTGTACGAAATTACTCTTGCGTGTCGTGATTGGACTGTTAAATTTTGAGTCCGCATTCGCAGCTTACAGTTCTTAACTTTACCCCTTCATTCAAATAGTGGGAGGGAGAAAAAAAAAAAAAAGAAAAGAAAACCGACTTGGGGTTTTCCCTTATATATATTTTAATGATTCATTTCGTTACATTGCGTAAGAAAAAGTAAAACAGCTATACTTTTCTTCAACTGTAATTTTATTCAGGGCTAAAACGAAGAAAATGAGTATTTTCTTTTTTTTCTTAATATTTTTTATAGCATGCATAACCGCATTTTTATCAAGAACATTTTTACAATGGTTTGCATTCAAAATTAAAGGTTTTTAAATTGCTTCATACAAACATTTCGATTAAGGGCGAATTCCGGGGAAAAACCTTTTTTCCATAATCTCAAGGATTTTTTTATTAGGTATTTAGCTCACTGAAGAAGAAAAAAATTAGAATAAATACAGTGTTCCACACAGTTAAAATTAAGAGTGCGCCTTAACCTTGGACAACAAATAAACACGGATTCGATCTAAAATACGGCTGTGAGAAAGGAATAAAAAAAAAAAAAAATCTTCCAAGTATTAAGACGGTATAGTGAATTTATAATCAAGAAAATGAAACCCATTTTGATGTTGATTTCCTTTTCCTAAAAGGAAATCACGCTACAGCTTTATAAACCGAGTTTGTTTTTCACTTTATTTTAATTACTTTTAACTAACTGAACCGTTAATATTCTTTCAATTTATTTCTGGAGAAAGGATTTATAGTGTGAAATTTTTAGGAAGGAAAGAGATGAAAGAGAACAAGAGCTCAAAAAAGGAAAGAAAAAAGAAATTACGGAGGAAAGGAAGCATACGGAAAAAAAAGGATAGAAAGTTCTTTTTGGAAAAAGAGAGAAATAGACAAGAGAAAAAGGAAAAAAACCTGATAAAAGAAAAGGAAAAGGGAATCGAAAGGAAAAAAGAGGACCGAGAAAATGAAGGGAGAACGGAAAAGCGAAAAGAAAACGTGCCAAATTTGTTTCTGACTATAACCAAGATTTAGAGTTTTTTTTGAGCTTTCTAAAAAACCAAGTCTCTAAATTTGAGCTTCAAAATCAAAGGATATACAAGCATAATCAATAATGAACCGCTAAATTCACGGGCGGTACAATATACCGCTCAGATTGGGAGACATACACCAATGTATTGCGCTAAATTTGAGCTTTCAGAAAACCATCAAAGCCAATTTTTAGCTTTCAAATTAAGGCTTTCATAAATTTTTTTTTAAAATGCCGTGTACCGCAAGCTTCACAAATCATGATTCGGTGGGTTCAGAATCCAAACCGATTGCATATCGTTCTCCTAAATTTGAGCTTTCAAAATACATAACTTACAGAATTTGAGCTTGCACACCAAAGGCTAGCAGAATGACTTAAAAAAAAAAGAAAAAGTACCACTAACTTCAGCAAATTTTTGCACCATGGCCGGCATTTAGAGCTTTTTTTGAGCTTTCAAAAAAACCAAATCTCAAAATCTGAACTTCAACGGAAAAATTTGAGCTTCACCAAAAACGATCGGAGGGAAATCGGCGCACCGCCAAGTTCACGCTAATTAATTTTAATGGTCGAATGTTTGGACCGTGGCATGAATTTAGGGCTTTTTTTGAGCTTTCAAAAAAACCAAGTATCCAAATTTGAGCTTCAACGGAAATATTCGAACGTCACGAAAAAACAATCACAGCGAAAATCGGTGTACCGCCAGCTTCACGGCATCGATTTTCAAAGCTCAAATTTTTGGACGAAACCCATAATTTAGAGCTTTTTTTGAGCTTTCAGAAAAACAAAGTCTCCGAATTTGAGCTTCAAAATTAAAAAATATCTAGGCATAATCAATGATGTACCGCTAAATTCACGGGCGGTACAACAAATCGCTCAAATTCTTAGACATGAACAAATGTATTGTGCTAAATTTGAGCTTTAAAAAAGCAATTCACCCAAATTTCGGTCATCCAAATAAAACTATCATTCATTTTTTTTAAAAAATGACGAGTACCGCCAGCTCACGAAAAAACAATCCGGTTTCTTCAAGGATCTTGGGAAAATTCGGAGTACCGCCAGCTTCACGCCGTTGAATTTTCGAGCTCAAATTTTGGGACAAAAGTTAATTATTTTGAGCTTTTTTTGAGCTTTCAGAAAAACATAGTCTGCAAATTTGAGCTTCGAGCTCTAATTATTCCGTTAAAGCTCAAATTCGGGGAAATGGTTTTTCTGAAAGCTCAAAAAAAGCTCAAAATAATGGACTTTTGTCCCAAACTTTGAGCTCGAAAATTCAACGGCGTGAAGGTGGCGGTACTCCGAATTTTCCTAAGGATCTTCTTCGTCAAGCTCTAATTATTCCCTTGAAGCTCAAATTTGCAGACTATGTTTTTCTGAAAGCTCAAAAAAAGCTCAAAATAATGGTCCATATACGAAAATTTGAGCTCGAAAATTCAATGGCGTGAAGCTGGCGGCACACGGCATTTTTAAAAAAGGTTTTATGAAAGCCTTAATTTGAAAGCTAAAAATTGGGTATGATGGTTTTCTGAAAGCTCAAATTTAGCGCAATACATTGGTGTATGTCTCCCAATTTGAGAGGTATATTATACCGCCCGTGAATTTAGCGGTACCGGTACATTTTTGATTATGCTTATATATCCTTTAATTTTGAAGCTCAAATTTGGGGACTTGGTTTTTTAGAAAGCTCAAAAAAAGCTCTAAATTTTGGTTATAGTCAAAAAATTTGAGCTCAAAATTGTACCGCCAACTTCACTGACCCCCAAAATTTTTGAAATTAACATTTTAATGTTAAAATAATTAAATATTAATTTTTGGTGCGAACAGTGCGCGGACAGACAGATCTCCTCCAAGACCGAGCCCCAAGACCCAGTCCTACGTCAAAAATTTCACTAAGACAGTCATAGTATCCTTCTAATTCTGTACGACAGGGTCGTACTCGACCAAATCCATAAAAATGTCCATAATAAAGCCTGTTTATTGATAAGCTTACTGAGTTTACGATTAAAAGTACTTAAAAGCCTTCTTATTTACTTGGTCGAGTGCTACTCTGACTTACGGATTATAGATTCTTTCAAAAAATTTGGAATCCAGTCGATCGAACAAGAAAACAGGACCTCACCAAAGTTACTTGGTTTTGAAACTATGGCCGTCACCAAGAGACAAGACGCAAACACACGAGATGCACACTGCGAGCCAAACAAGAAAATTGAGAAAAACCACAAAAAGTTCAAATGTTATGATTTCGGCAGATTAGAGCTATCGGAATTTCCATTGAATATACATTTAAAAATCAAGATCTTGCAAGAAGTCTTCGACGATCGTGTCTAAATTCGTCTCTAAAAAAATTTCAAATAAAATTTTTCTTAAAAAAAAAAAAAAAAAAAAAAAAAAAAAAAAAAAAAAAAAAACAGCGCCACTGAAGTTCAACTTTTTTAAAACGCCGCCATGTTTTTCTTTATTTACTTTTAAATCATCACCGAAAACATACAAAAAAAAAAAACTAGATCAAAAATCTCAAGTACATTATTACCTTCAGATTTTTTTCCACTCAAATAAAATTAAAAATTATTTTAATTTTTTTTCCCCCCCAAGAAAATAAATTAACGGAACTAAACGATTATCCAGTTCGGATTTTGCATTTAAAAATTTTTACAACCCCTAAAACCGATTTATCCTTGACTGAGTGACTTACTTTTTCGCAAAAAACAAAAAAAAATTATTTTATCGAATAATAGCATGACCCAAAAATAATCGTCTTAATAATGACTTCGACGGAAATTTGAAAAGGGTGTGGTTATTTCATTATTTCACATTTTCTTAACCCTTTTCCAGAAAGACATTTTAAAAGATCATTTTAGATTTGTATGATAATTAATTGTAATTACACTCAAAAAACCGATTTTCGTAAATTATTTTTAAAAAATGAAATGAATGAAAAAAAAAAAAAAAAACTTATACCTGCTTCGGTATTACACTTGCATCCGAAATAAAAAAAAGACACATGAAATCGTAACATTTTCCACACTATCGACTACAAACATGGAAAGGAAAATCTAAAAGAATGGAAAAGATAGTGAAATGAAATAGATGAAAATATGTACTGGAATGGTCGATAGTGGTACTAGTCACAGCCCTAGCCTGCATGCAATCCCCAAATATAATTTTTATCTCCTTTTTAGTTTACTTTAGTTCAGCATTGTAACTTCATTAGATAAACCGGAAAAATAAAAAAAATTCTTTTTGCTTGGAAAAAAAAAAAAAAAAAAAAGCAAAACATCTCAGTGATCGCGTGAAAATTTTTTTTAGGAAAAGTGACAAGTATAATATTTGGATTGTTTTTCACCTTTTTTTTTTTTTTTGAAGAAAGTCAAGATGCAAACCAATTAGTTTTTTTCGTGCGGTTTTTTTTCCTTCCATATCCAAGGATTCAAACGCTAGAGTCTAGAACGAGAAATGACCTTTAAAACAATCGTAACTCATCACTAATTATGTTTTTCTTTGTTCTGGGCTTTGTAATGTCACACTGCTACCGTGCCTTCTCTCGGGTAAAAAATTTATGATATGTTCTTCCGGTGGATTTTCTGTGAAAAAACTGGGATGACCTTTTCACTCAAGGAAGAGGGAAGCAAAAGAGTTTTTCGGAAATACTTTCAAAAACAATGTTAATAAGGGCTCAAAATATAAAATTTTAAAAAATGTGCAGGGGAAAAAAAAATAGGGCAAATACTTGCGAAACTGGCGGAATCATTTTAGGAACAAAAAAATAAAACAAAGTCATTGCATATTATTTCGGCTAAAAACGATTCCTATTTAAATGCAACCATGCAGAGATTTATATGATGTAATTTTAATTTATAAAAGGTCTAACGTTTCTAATCAGTCAGTCAAAAAATATTCTCCCTTAAAACAAGTTATTTTTGTTCTTCTGGTTAATATTTGCATGATCGATTTTGTCCATTCAAAATAATATACATCTTTCTGCGCCTCACCTAAAGCAAAACAGCATTTCCCGATTAGTAATTAAAAAAAAAAAAGTAAGAGAAATTGTAACAAACTGCAGTCATTAATTTTCTTACGCAAGCAGGGCAGGCCTGCAAAGTGCAAAAGATGGCTGAAGTCCCCCTGTGAATATCTTTGATTAACGTAAATTCTCAATTTTCTATACTCAAAGGGACCATTTGGAGGTCCAATAAGAAAGCTTTCCGCCCTCGCTTGACCTTCCGCGCTGGCTGTGGGACTGTAAGGAGGCAACATATACGAGACTGCGAATAGATCTTTATAAATTTCTAATAATTCAGAAGAATAATTTCAAGATCTCCCGTTTTTTTTTTTTTTTTAAGTTCGGTCCTGGGGAAATCTGTCTGTCCGAATTCTGTCCGGGTGCACACTGTCCGCACCAAAAATTAACGTTTAATCATTTTAATATTAAAATTTTAACTTCAAAAATTTTAAAATTATATTTCTATCAAAAAATTCGAATATTTTGACCAAAAATCAGCAAAAAAAGAAAAATTCCTTAAAATTTTTAAATCTTTTTTTAATATTAAAATTTTAACTTTGAAAATTTTAAATAATATTTTGACTATTTTTTTTTTTTTTCACTTTCGGTCTTTTTTAATTTAATAGTAAAATCAGACGACATGAACGAAAGCAAGGACTAAGAAAATTTCTTGTAAATCTTCAAGAAACTTAGCTTTTACAAGAAACATAAAGTTGCTAAACCAAGGGCTTAAAAATTTATTGAAATTTTACTTAACTTTCTTTTAAATTTTTCCTGTTTTTTTTTTTTTATTAAAATTAGACTACATGAACAAAAACAAGAACTTAAAAATTTGTAATAAAATGTTCACTAAATTTTCTTAAATTTTGTCCTTCTTCCTTTAGACAAGAATATGGGCTAAAGCAATGCTTTAATATTAAAATTTTAACTCTGAAGACTTTATTAAAATTTTGACTAATTTTTTTCAACTTTGGACTTTTTTTATCAAAAATTTTAAGTTATTTTAGGGCCGGAAAAAAATTATATTTTTCATCAAAAAATTCGAATTTTTTGACCAAAAACAAACAAATCAAATGCCTTAAAAATTTTAAATCGTTTCATTGTTTAAATTTACAATATTAGAACAGTACCCCAAAGACGTAGTCTTACGTCGGGATATGCCCCCATATCCCAATATAATGTTTTTTTCCTTTTTTTTTTTTTTTTTTTTTTTTTTGCCAACATTTAAAAAAAACCTATGGCTGAATGCTGAACATTGAACGAGATCTTAAGCGTAATTTCATGCGGAACATGGGCCGCATGAAATAAAAAACCCAACATAGTAGGCGAATAAGTTGGTGTTGGATAAAAATTGCGGATATATGTTCATTGAACATATTGGACAAACATTTTCCCCAACATTTTCCTTAATATGTAGGGGACGCTCTACATAAGCAATGAGGCTCTTTTAAACATGTTTGGTGAACATGTTTACCCAACATGAAATTGCTCCATTTTATCAATTAAAAAAATAGCTCATTCTTCTTATTTGTCTACTTCTTCTACATACCCTTTTGATTTTATTGGTCTTCATCTTTCTTCGTTTTGCCCTTCATTCATTTCGGTTCATTCCTCCATTTCTTTCCCTGCCTTTTGGATGCTTCCCTTATACTTTTCTCCGATTATTCTCTTTCATTTGGTCTTTTACCTCTTCAGGACTTCCATTCGATGTCTGTAAAATAAAAAGAAATTATTAATAAATAAAAAAAGGCTACAGTAAACTTGCTCAAAAAAACTTCAAATCTCGGATTTAATTTCGCAATTTTGGCTATCGGTTGCCTCCACGAACATGTAAAGCATTAATGAAAAAATCTCTATTTTTTTCAGAAACGTCTCAAAAGGCTACTACAGGATAACCATAAGGTAGCTGCCCACGAAAAAAATTTTTGAGTTATCATTGGTACTTTGTTCGGGTACCTCAGAGATGATTTCTGGTGAAGTCAAAATTTTTTTTTGCAACCCCTAAGGGGCGATTTTGGGGGTTGAAGAAAATTCATTTTTCGTTTTTAACTCCTGAACGGATCGTCCGATTTGAAAAAATGAAAATCGAGATGAAAGAGAAAAATAAGGGCTTTATTTTAGTGTAAGTGCCAATTTTTTTAAGTGCCCAGAATAAGTGCCAGAATTTTTCAAAGTTTTCAAAAATTTTTTTTTCTATAATGTGATCGCCGGATCCAAATTTCGCTACCGTAGCATGAAAGAGCTCAAAAAGTAGCTTTAGAAACGTATTTTTAAAAATTTTTTGCGAAGGGCAAAAAGGGCCGAAAAAAATGCCAAAAATTTTAAATTTAATTTTTTCCTCGTTTTTGAGCCCGGATCCAAATTTCGCTACTGCAGCATGAAAGAGCTCAAAAAGTTGCTCTAGAAACGTATTTTTAAAGATTTTTTGCAAAGGCCAAAAAGGGCCGAAAAAAATGCCAAAAATTTTAAATTTAATTTTACCCTCGTTTTTGAGCCCGGATCCAAATTTCGCTACCGTAGCATGAAAGAGCTCAAAAAGTTGCTTTAAAAAAGTATCTTTTGAGATTTTTTGCGAAGGGCAAAAAGGGCCGAAAAAAATGCCAAAAACTTTAAATTCAATTTAACTCATGTTTTTGAGCTCGGATCCAAATTTCACTACCGTAGCATGAAAGAGCTCCAAAAGCTGCTCTAGAAACGTATTTTTTAAAATTTTTTGCGAAGGGCAAAAAGGGCCGAAAAAAAATGCCAAAACTTTAAATTCAGTTTCACGCACGTTTTTGAGCTCGGATCCAAATTTCGGTAACGTAGCATGAAAGAGCTCCAAAAGCTGCTCTAGAAACGTATTTTTTAAAATTTTTTGCGAAGGGCAAAAAGGGCCGAAACTTTAAATTCAGTTTTACCCGCGTTTTTGAGCTCGGATCCAAATTTCGCTACCTTACCATGAAAGAGCTCAAAAAGTTGCTTTAAGAAAGTACCTTTTGAGATTTTTTGCGAAGGGCAAAAAGGGCCGAAAAAAGTGCCAAACATTTTAAATTCAATTTTATCCGCGTTTTTGAGCCCGGATCCAAATTTCGCTACCGCAGCATGAAAGAGCTCAAAAAGTTGCTCTAGAAACATACTTTTTATAGTTTTTTGCGAAGGGTTGAAAGGGCCGAAAAAAGTGCCAAACGTTTTAAATTCAATTTAACCCATGTTTTTAAGCCCGGGTCGACTGGCTCTGACATAGGCGTAAGTACTCGAAAATCTACTTTCGAAAATCTACTTTCGTAACTTAATTTTCTCGAACGCGAAATGGGCTAAAAAAATGTCCAAAACAATCGAATCTTTCAAATTGATATTTCTAGAGTTCCCAACTTCTGTGTTATTACCTTTTTCGTTTGAGTACTTTTATAGACCTTATTATATGTATTTCTTTTCGGCTATTTCGCCCTTCGCAAAAGGCACTTAAGAGAAACATTCTTAAAGCAACTTTTTGCGTACTTCAATCCTACGTTAATGAAATTAGGATCAGGCTCAAAATTGCAAGTAAAGTTGAATTTTAATTTTTTAGCATTCTGTTTGGCCTTTCTCATTCTTAACGAAAAACTTTAAAAAATACATTTTAGAAGCAGCTTTTTGGGGGGACCCGAGAAAAACCTGAGCGTTGTTTAAAGGAAATTCCATATTTAGTGTGGAAAAAATAAAATTGATTTTTAAATATTTTTGGACCTTCTAACATTTCTTAGCTTTGTTTAATTTAATGTTTATTTGGGTTATTACACGTTTCTTGCACGATTACATGAAATCGAAAAAAACCTTATCGATGTTCTCATAGGTCAGGTGGATTAGTTGTTTCTTTTTTTTTTTTAAAGCCAAAAAATTGAATTAAAAGAAAAGGCGAACCATTTACAGGGTAATGACTTTAGACTGGATAATTGTTTGTTTTATATTGTTTTCAGTCAGGATGATGCCAGTAATTAGTTTTCTTAAAAATTTATATCTTCTGTTTAGCTTATCGGAGTTTCAGGGTCCATACAAGTTCTGTTAATTTGCTATTATCTTATTTAAAAATTGCTATTTTATACCTATAGAAAAAACCTAAGTAGTTGTCTTTACTGAAAATCGATTTTTTATGTATAACCTTTGGAGATTGGGTGAATACTACTTTACAGGTGAAAAAGATGAAATATTTTTAAAAATAAACTGAATTTTAATTATCATACAGAATCTTAAGAAGAAGCTCTTTCATGCTACGTTACCGAAATTTGGATCCGAGCTCAAAAACGTGCGTGAAACTGAATTTAAAGTTTTGGCATTTTTTTTCGGCCCTTTTTGCCCTTCGCAAAAAATTTTAAAAAATACGTTTCTAGAGCAGCTTTTGGAGCTCTTTCATGCTACGGTAGTGAAATTTGGATCCGAGCTCAAAAACATGAGTTAAATTGAATTTAAAGTTTTTGGCATTTTTTTCGGCCCTTTTTGCCCTTCGCAAAAAATCTCAAAAGATACTTTTTTAAAGCAACTTTTTGAGCTCTTTCATGCTACGGTAGCGAAATTTGGATCCGGGCTCAAAAACGAGGGTAAAATTAAATTTAAAATTTTTGGCATTTTTTTCGGCCCTTTTTGGCCTTTGCAAAAAATCTTTAAAAATACGTTTCTAGAGCAACTTTTTGAGCTCTTTCATGCTGCAGTAGCGAAATTTGGATCCGGGCTCAAAAACGAGGAAAAAATTAAATTTAAAATTTTTGGCATTTTTTTCGGCCCTTTTTGCCCTTCGCAAAAAATTTTTAAAAATACGTTTCTAAAGCTACTTTTTGAGCTCTTTCATGCTACGGTAGCGAAATTTGGATCCGGCGATCACATTATAGAAAAAAAAATTTTTGAAAACTTTGAAAAATTCTGGCACTTATTCTGGGCACTTAAAAAAATTGGCACTTACACTAAAATAAAGCCCTTATTTTTCTCTTTCATCTCGATTTTCATTTTTTCAAATCGGACGATCCGTTCAGGAGTTAAAAACGAAAAATGAATTTTCTTCAACCCCCAAAATCGCCCCTTAGGGGTTGCAAAAAAAAATTTTGACTTCACCAGAAATCATCTCTGAGGTACCCGAACAAAGTACCAATGATAACTCAAAAATTTTTTTCGTGGGCAGCTACCTTATGGTTATCCTGTAGTAGCCTTTGTGCATTGTTGTGGGATTATTTTTTAAGTCTTTTAAAAAAACATTAATAGAAATATACAGCATTAATTTGCTAAAATCAACATATATACTGAAGCATTTGTCCACAGTTTGAAATCCAACTGCTTCTCTTGATCGAGCATAATAAAATTAAGTAATTCTTCCCTTCACCCCCTTTCTTCCCACTCTGCCCCCTTTTTAACTGGAAAACATAAAATTGAAAAACGGAATGATCGAAATGACCTTGCACATACTGCATTATCGTGTTGAAAAATATTCAAACCGTCTAATTAAAAGGCGGTGCCTCCATGCGTCCCTATTGAATCTTCTTTGCATTATCAAAAAGCAAAAGTCAAGCCCTACATATTCTAACACGTCCAGTTTTCTTCTTATGGTTAGTTAATTGATAATGATGAATCACGCGATTTAATCAATTAAATTTAAAAAAAAACAAAAAATTCAAAAGTCATGAACGGGGATTGCACCGCGTGCAATCGTGTGACATTGACCAATTAATTCTTACATAATATTTTCGACGATCAACGTGCAGCCTTTCACAAAGGAGAAATGAATCTGGATACATCCCAAGAATATGATACGAAAAAGATTCGCGGTCGATTCGCTTCTCCTGAAAATAAAAATAAAAAAATCAAATAAAGATAAGACAATGCTAATTAAATTTAAGGATTTGAATTTCCAATTACTTCCTCATAAATTAACATACATCTGCTCATCGAAGCATTTCCATTTTTTCAAACAAACAAGAAACGTGCGTTTTGATTCTTAAGGTTTTGTTTATTTTTCAGAAAAGAAAAAAAAAATAATTAAATTTTTATAATTTTTTTTTTTTTTAAAGAATGGGAGTCGATAAACGTACATGACAAAAAGGGTGGAAAGGTTACGTGAAAGCATTAAACCCCCCCATCCCCCTTATTCATGGTTAAAAATCACGTCATAGCAATTATCTACCCCTAATTATACACACGTCAGAATTGCCTTACTTTCTTTAAAAAAAAAAAAAAAAACACACGATATAAAAATTCCCGTATGAGCTTTTTCGAGCGATTTTTTTGCTGAATTATTAAATTAAAACCGCACAAAAAAACTAACGGCATTTTTTTATTGATCATAATAGTAATTTTTGTGAAAAAACGGGAGTTTTTTTTTATTTCCTAAAAAGACCGGAATAACAGTTATCCCAACCCAACCCGAAATATCTGTATCACATGCGGAACTAAACCTGAATTGCATCTACCTGTAATGAATAATTAGTCTTCGTTTATGTGAAGCATTCGTAATAAAGACTTCTTCGTTAGTAAAAGTACTTGAAGCATCTCAACCGTAACGCGGTATACGGCCTTAACTGAATCAATCTACGAAGTATTTTGCTCTTAACTAGTGAAGTATCACATTTTGGTTTGTTTACATCGTGCTAATTCGTAGCGTTTTTGTGAAGTTTCCTGTGGTTTTTCACCTTTTCCTTTCATCTGAAACAAACAAAAAAAATACAAAATGAATTTAAAATTATCGATAAAAAGTGAATCTTAAAAAAAACGAAAACAAAAAGTCGTAACAAGTGGTTTTACTTTTATACAATGATACCTAGAAAACTAAGAAATTTTTTAAAGTATTTTTATCATAATATAAATTTTTTAAAAATCCGAATAAATGTTACATGATAAAAAAGAAAATCAGTTAAGGGATATTAGTGTTATTAAATTAAAATGATGGTTTTCGGGTTCATAGCCCTTTTTGTGATCAATGAGGGACGATCTATAAATATAGACGATAAGTTAGATTCGCCATTTTCGTCAGGTAATTTATATTATTATTTAACGTTTTGTTTGCCTTCTTTTTTTGATAAACAAAAGTTTCCGTTTTGCTTTTCAGACTGCTTTAAAAGAATATC
The DNA here is from genome assembly GCA_037577465.1 of Liposcelis bostrychophila. Classification (NCBI taxonomy): domain Eukaryota; kingdom Metazoa; phylum Arthropoda; class Insecta; order Psocodea; family Liposcelididae; genus Liposcelis; species Liposcelis bostrychophila. The sequence continues at coordinate 20,090,881 of CM075207.1, forward strand.
CATAGGAGAACGTTTGATAGCCTACGATGTCACTAGAACCATCGAGCGGACAAAAGTAAAAGACTGTGAAGAAGAATGTAATATTTATAGATGCACTTTTTTTAGTTTTGGGTAAGTAAAAATCGAACTCAAAAATAAGATCTTCCTGCACATTATCCCGGTCTCGCACACTCTATTCCTTTACCACCCATAATTTATCGGACTTGCAATTTTTTTTTTTAAATCACCCTTTTTCCAACCATTTTATTTTCAACACAAAACCAACATTCGTTTTAAAAACCCCGAGTTGGCTGTGTGACCACACGGCCGGAAGATTTTTCGTGGATACGTCATTAAAAATTACTATTAAAAACATTGGCATCGAGAAAAATTGCCATTAAAAAAATAAAAAATTGAAATAGTTAAACATGAACATTTGAAATAGTTAAACTTTTACAATTTAAAGCAAGGAATAAAAAGTAATAATTAATCAAAAAAGAATTAATTTAATTATTTAAAAATTAAATTAATATTTGAAATGCAGAAATCCCCGAAATAATTTTTCGGGGATTTGATTTTCGGAGATCTGACCTGGCCCAAACAACTGGACAATAGCCGCTCTCACTTCGCTCGATCGGCAATTTTGTCTCGGTGTTATTTCACCCATAACTTTTGATCTTTTCAAAATTCGTTTTTGAAAATCACACTTTTTTCAATCATTTTTTCAATTTTTTCAAAATTAACGAAAAATAATGAAAAATTTAAAAGATTAACACAAAATTCGAAATATTTAAATCTTCAAAGTTAAAATTTTGAATAATCCAAATATTATTTAAAATTTTCGAAGTTAAAATTTTAATATTTAAAATGATCGAAAAATATTATTCAAAAATCGATTTTCAATAAAATTTGTGACTAAAGAAGTTTCACTTCAAATATAGTCCGACAGCTCTCACTTGTACCAAATTTTCGAAGTTAAAATTTAAATAGTTAAAATTTTAATTTAGGCAGGATACACTCTAGTAGAGTGTGTGGTGCCTAGGCAGGATAAACTCTAGTAGAGTGTGTGGTGCCTAGGCAGGGAACACTCTAGAGTGTGTGGTGCCTAGGCAGGATACACTCTAGAGTGTGTGGTGCCTAGGCAGGATAAACTCTAGAGTGTGTGGTGCATAGGCAGGAAACACTCTAGAGTGTGTGGTGCCTAGGCAGGATAAACTCTAGTAGAGTGTGTGGTGCCTAGGCAGGAAACACTCTAGAGTGTGTGGTGCCTAGGCAGGATACACTCTAGTAGAGTGTGTGGTGCCTAGGCAGGAAACACTCTAGAGTGTGTGGTGCCTAGGCAGGATACACTCTAGTAGAGTGTGTGGTGCCTACGCAGGAAACACTCTAGAGTCTGTGGTGCCTAGGCAGGATACACTCTAGAGTGTGTGGTGCCTAGGCAGGAAACACTCTAGAGTGTGTGGTGCCCAGGCAGGAAACACTCTAGAGTGTGTGGTGCCTAGGCAGGAAACACTCTAGAGTGTGTGGTGCCTAGGCAGGATAAACTCTAGTAGAGTGTGTGGTGCCTAGGCAGGAAACACTCTAGAGTGTGGTGCCTAGGCAGGATACACTCTAGAGTGTGTGGTGCCTAGGCAGGATACACTTTAGTAGAGTGTGTGGTGCCTAGGCAGGAAACACTCTAGAGTGTGTGGTGCCTAGGCAGGATACACTCTAGAGTGTGTGGTGCCTAGGCAGGATACACTCTAGAGTGTGTGGTGCCTAGGCAGGATACACTCTAGTAGAGTGTGTGGTGCCTAGGCAGGAAACACTCTAGAGTGTGTGGTGCCTAGGCAGGATACACTCTAGTAGAGTGTGTGGTGCCTAGGCAGGATACACTCTAGAGTGTGTGGTGCCTAGGCAGGATACACTCTAGAGTGTGTGGTGCTTAGGCAGGATACACTCTAGAGTGTGTGGTGCCTAGGGAGGATAAACTCTAGTAGAGTGTGTGGTGCCTAGGCAGGATACACTCTAGAGTGTGTGGTGCCTAGGCAGGATAAACTCTAGAGTGTATGGTGCCTAGGCAGGATAAACTCTAGAGTGTGTGGTGCCTAGGCAGGAAACACTCTAGAGTGTGGTGTGTGGTGCCTAGGCAGGATACACTCTTAGAGTGTGTGGTGCCTAGGCAGGATAAACTCTAGAGTGTGTGGTGCCTAGGCAGGAAACACTCTAGAGTGTGTGGTGCCTAGGCAGGATACACTCTAGTAGAGTGTGTGGTGCCTAGGCAGGATACACTCTAGTAGAGTGTGTGGTGCCTGGTGGTGTGTTTATGTCCTAACGGTGAAATTTTCGACCGAAATTTGTTTTTCGAAGATCTGACCTGGCCCCAACACCTCGACAATTGCCGCTCGAGCGAAGCGAGGAGTGTGTAGAGCTAGAGTGTATGGTGCCTAGGCCGGATACACTCTGACTAGTTACACTGTCAGTGAACATTTTATTTAAAATTTCTAAATTCTTGTTTTTGTTCATGCAGTCTAATTTTAATATTTAAAAGAAAGATATTTAAAAACGGCGAAAATTAATGAAAAAAGTTAAATAAAATTTCAAGAAATTTGCTTTAGCAACTTTAGCAGCTTTAGCAACTTCATGTTTCTTGTAAAAGTTAAGTTTCTTGAAAATTTACAAGAAATTTTTTAAGTGCTTGCTTTCGTTCGTGTCGTCTAATTTTACTATTAAAAAAGGCCAACAGTAAAAAAAAATAGTCAAAATATTATTTATAACTTTCCAAGTTAAAATTTTAATATTAAATGTTTAAATATTAATTTTTGGTGCGAACAGTGCGACACCCGGACAGACAGATTTCCCCAGGACCGAGCCCCAAGACGTAGTCCTACGTCAAAATTAAAACAAGATTCAGATAATTAAATCAAAACGAATATTTTAAAAATAATAACAAATTTTTAAAAAAAGATCCAAAGAACTTAAGGCCAAGATGAAAACAGAAATAAATGGTGATACGGTTCAATATACACATTGTACAGTATAGTTGGACCGGAAATGACTGGTTTTCCTTGTTGTATACACCAAAGATGTGTGCGAACTATGGTAATCAGTATCACATTTCTCTAAAAAAAAAAAAAAAAAAATCTATCTTAATTAATTTCAACGAGGTGCCAATTGAACTCCACTTTTAATTTTACTTTCTCCTCTTTAAACAAGAAAAATATGGGAATAACAGATGATTATGCTTTGGCCCTTTTTTCAATGCACAAGCATACACAGACTTTAGAACGCCTTCAATGTACACTACATAAAGACGTATTATATCCCATCATGAGCCTTATTTACCATGAGGAAATCAATTTAAGCGAACTGTCCTCAATGCTGACGGAAAACTCATATCTTCGATCAAAAATTAATAAGGCGGGGAAAACTCACAGGGCCAAGCAGCAGCTATTTCAACGGTTCGGTCATCTTCCTTCAAAAACATCCTTTACCCTTAGACTCTCAAGAAGTTGATGGGATCCCTAGTGTGATGACCATTGCCGTTTCATGTCTAGACATGAATCAAAGCATCGTAAAATGACAAAAATACAGTTTATATAAATATAAAGTTTCGTTTTGTCTCGATCACAATACTTTAAGCTCCTACAGCCATGACACCATGAAAGCAAAAATCAACAATACAACAAAATCACTCGATTACACAATTTACCTAAAGAAAAAAAAAATTACTTAACGAATTTTGTCTTAAATTACAAAATTTTGACATGCGATATCCTGGTTGTCACATTTCATACATCAAGGTATGAGAAAAGCGTACATTTTTTTTTTTTTTTTTTTTTTGCGCAAAAAAAATAAAAAATAAATAAATAATTTTTCATGTCGAAAATAAATCAGATCAAAATGCAAAAGGACGAGGCTCTTTAATATTTATTATTAAAAGTAACGCGACGTCACTTTAATTAAACCGCACGTTAAAAAAGGAAAAAAAAATTAACCTTGTATAACCGTTCATTGATTTTTTTTTTCTTGTTTCACAGAATAGCGGCTGCTGGAAATGGAACATGCGAATTATCAACGCAAAGGGATATTTCCAGACGTCAAGATGCAGATTACGATTTATATCAAAGAACAAACGAGTGCGCTCAAGGAAAACCTACCGGATACGAAGAAGGTAGTACCGTAATAATGTTTCTCCTTAGTTTTTAACGGAAAACTCGTCCTTGATAAATTTTCCACGTATAAAGAAAAAAAAATTTATTGTTATTCCATTTTCGAGCACAATACCAGATCGCCTTCGGGTTTTATCTCACGTTAAAATTAAGTTCTTCTTCAGTGCCATAAAATCATTTTTACGAGCATTCGCGATTTAACTGCGAATATGCTCACATATAGGTACATACCAGTCCTGCAGTGAAAAGCCATCCCTCCAAAAAATTTGCTAAAAACGAACACTCCAATTTTCTGAAAGCTCGACGAGGAAAAACATTTTTCTCGACCACCTAAAAAAAAAAAAAATTAAAATTAGCTTCTGTTCAAGAAAGATCTCGCAGTGTTAAAATCCAACAGAGTCAATATAATTAAACCGTTTATCACCGTGTAAGTTAGTTAATTTTAATGCCACCATTAATATTAATAATTATTAAATAATATCCTGGAATGCAATGAAACAATTATAGTGCGTCGACGCTTGAGAATTTATTCTCATCGCGGGTATTATTCGGCAAACCTAACATTGCTCAACCATCGAATCATTTCACAGGAGATGGGTAACAATTACATGTCACAAAAGACAATTAACGTTTTTTTTTTTTTCAAGTTTGTGATGTATAAGCTAAGCGTAATGTAAAAAAGATTCTCATAAGAAAAAGAAAAAAAATAAATGTTTGAAGTAAATTTGACATCTTCAAGAACGGTTGACAAAAAACCGTGACTGGTTACCTTCGGACATAATTGCCAAATATAATTCATTTTTACGTTCGTTCATTTTTCTGACATTTTTTTAAAAAATTTGAAGGTTATTTTTATTTTTTCGTTCAGAATTAATTTTCATTTCTTTTTCGTCTTACGCAAAAATGTTTCCGATAAGTATTAAAAACGGTGAAGGATCAGGGATTTTCTTAGCGATTATTGAATAAACTTTAGAGACGGTTGCAAAATTTTAAACCCCACAAAATGATTCTCTTCCGAAATTTTTTTGAGTCCTCCATGGGTACGAGCTTTTAATTTTCCTCGAAATTTTCTTTATACCTCCTCCGGTGCGTTTTTAAACGATTTTTCAGCAATTTTCGTTTGACCATTCGTAAATTTAAATTCCGAGAAAAAAGCTTACTAGAAAAGTTATATTTAACTACTTTATGGCCCCTCAGCATTTCTGAAAAAAATTTATGAGTTTAACTTTTCTAAAGACTAATATTTAAATGGACAGTATTTATTTTACAGGGGCAGTATTCCGGGCCGGTAAAATTTTGGCAGTAAAAAATTTTTTGTGGCAGTATTTTATTGATTTTGTCAGTATAATAATAAAAATGAGCAGTTAAGGTTATTCGATAAAATATGATTGATTTAAAATGAGCACTTATTCATCTTTAAAAATAAAAGAGAAAAAAAAGGTTTCGTGCCCGAAAAAAATATTTTACCGCCTAAAAATCTGGAGCGACCTCTAAATATTTTTTTGAAAATTGAAAAAATAAATTCAGGGTGTAGAGGATAGCGCATTTGCCGATGAACCAAGATCTAAGTACATTGATTTATTTTTTATTTTTTGATTATGTTTTTAAATTTATTTATTTGTTTTTTACTTATTTTTATTTAACTGTTGCCAGGAAATAATACTGCCTTGATATATATTTATACTGACCGAAATGCTTTAATTTGCCTGCAAAACTTGATTTTTTACTGCCCAGATACTGCCCAAAAATTTTAAAAATACTGCCCCGTTAAATACAAGCCTTTTCTAAAAGGTTAAAATCTAAGGAACAATCAAATTTTGAAACCAAAATTCGTGCTACAAATTTCTTTTGAGATTATTCCTTAAATTTTTCACAATAATAGTCGTTCCTAATTTGCTGCCAAAAATCTAATCTAAGTCCAAAACTAAAAGTTACTATTAAAAAAATTTTATTATGGAGCAAAAATCCTGCCAGATTTACTCTTCTCATACAGCTACAGCGTTTTCCAAAAATTATAAAATTTAATTACATTTTGGCAGTGATAAAATCCAAAATAAAATTCAATTAATTTTTACAACCAAATATTTGCATTTTGTCCAATCAAAATTTTTCCCTTTTTACAAAATTTGCTCTCGAATCTTTTGTCAGCTAAAACTTTCCAATTTATGCACCAAAGACAATCGTCTTTAATATACATGATCGACAAGGATCATACCAAAACCAAAGCATTAATTAAACAGTCACCATTTTTCTTTTTTTAAAAATCATTTTTCCTCCTTCTTTTCTGCTTAGAAGTAAAAGATTCAAAGAATCCTATCACAAAACTTTTCATTTTTCTCTTAATTAATTCAAGGAAGTTAGCGTTAAGCAAGATCGTGATCCTAAATCTTTCGCGGAACGATATTTTTTGTGACAAAACGAAAACGAAAGCGATAAAACTGTCATATCATGTTAAAATAGTCCAGTAATTGGAACGAGACCGCCAGTGCTCTTATATAGATTGCGTATATCGCGTATCCCGCATTGCAAATAATTGCATTACTATTTCCTAAAAAGATCTCCGTGAAAAAGACAACTTTGACCATTAGGGCGTAAAATTTAAAAAAAAAAAATTCCCCAAATCCCTAAAAATTAACGCAAAGTAAAAAAAAAAAAAAAAAAAAATTAAAATTAATGGCATACTTTGTGCTGGAAGTCTAATATGTAAAACAATTATTAACATTATTATATAATAACATCATAGCTTTACATTTTCCCCTCTTCATAGATCACGATCAGTCATTAGAATTTTTTTTTTGTATTACATTTAGCTTATGACTAACCGCGATTTTTATTCAAATATTTAAAAAGATTTTTTTTTCTCTTGTTATTATCAAGAAAAAATCGAATTACATTTAACGGAAGACGCCATTATTACGATTGCCGACTGTATCTTTTCCAAGGTGAAAAATATCTCGTTGACTTTAGTTGGCGTTTAGACGGGGAGGAATATGCCGGTTTAATTATATTCGTATGACAATAATTTTACTCTGGAGGATCGTTTAAGATAATTTTTTTTTTTGTTTTTACCGTAATCGATGATGCCTCGGTAGCAGTGGCTCAGTGACCGGCTGCGGTTTTTCTTTTCTTTTTCCTTTTGAGCACCTTTGCTGAATTCATTTTTTTGTAAAAAGATGTTTTGCCTGAAATAAAAAATAAAAATAATGAGTGAATTTAAAAGGATTATACTTCGGTAAAAGAATATTCTGAAGGATTAAAAAGTAAAGGCGGAGTAAGGAAAAAATGCTACTTCGGACATTTTTTTCTACCTTGATTTTAATGTTAAACAGTGATTCTGTGATAATCATAGAAAAAGGTAAGTCCGAAGATGAATATGAAAGAGATGGACCACGCGGATGAGCATCAGTAAATATCGTTATTAAAATATAAGGAATTTAATTCTTAAAACAATTATCTTACCAATTATTTACTTTTTTTACTTCCAGCTTTAAATTTATTCCAGCTCCATGCCCTGATTACTCAAATACATTTTTTTTAATATTTCGTTATGCCATGGTATTATCGTTGTATCTGCCCAAAATTTAGTGATATAAGGATCTTGGTTTAACATATTTGATTATTCTTGATAAGATCGGAGGGATGCGGAACTCTTTACTCAGTCGATGATGATCTAAAACAAATAAAAAAAATTATATAATTAATTCAAAATTTTTTTTTAAAAAATGCAGCAATTTTTTTTGTTGGTAAAAGACATCAAGCAACATCTAACAATCGAATTTAAGTTTTTCAACAGACCAATGGTAGATTTCGCATTCGTTTTTAAAATTCTCATGCCCGAAAAAATTTTCCGATTGTAGGGGATTTTTTTTTCTTTCATTCATGGAAAAAGTACTAAGTACATTACACTGTTAGGCATGAAACTGGAGTAGCAAATAAAAAATTTTCAAATTCATTAAAAAAAATTAATTAATTAATTAATTAATTAAAAATCTTTTATCCAAAACCATTTTCAACAATTTCTTGCTCTAAATATAATTCGACATCCTTTGGAACCTCATCAATAATGAATATTCTTTGCTCAAAGGATCCATAAAAATCAGTTAAATAAAGGTGGCCCAACAGGACTATTTCAACGTATATGAGTGCTTTTGCAAACTAAAAAAAATCGTCTTGGAGTATGTAAACCGATATCTTTTGAACACACTTTAAAGAACCCATAAATTCCTTAACGAAAAAACGTCTTTACAGCATTAAGTTCATACTAAAAGTCCCTTAGGGATAGCCTTCCTTCTCCATCAAACTGAAAAAATTACAGTAGGTCATTTTTCAAAAATTGATGCTTATGATCAGTATCAAGAATACCTTAGGCTACTGTTTTTCAGCTAGAAAGGACAAAAATATATAAATGATTAAAAAGGGCCGGTTCTAATATTAAATCAAAATAGCGCACGCCCACTCAGTTTTTTACTGAGCATATCTGTTTGGCTTACTTACATTATTCAACAATGAAGAAATCAGAAGCCATTTTTAAAGCAGAGTAGTTCCAAAAGTTTAAGTTTAAAAACATTTTTCCAGTGGATGACTATAAGAGTAAAATTAAACAGGAAAAATCAAAGTTATTATTAATTTAAAAAATTTGTCACCATAGCTTAGTTTCAGGTTAATTTAAATCCAAAACTTTTATACTCCGTTTAAAAAAAGTATTCCGCCTATAATAGCAATATCAGTTTGGTCCATAATCGAGCCAAGTAATGAATATCGCTTCCTTACGATTTTTCCAAAAAAAAAAAAAAAAAAAAAAAAAAAAAATCCTAATCTATTTTTTCTAAAAAAAAAAATGAATTTCTAATCCATTTTTCCTAAAAAAATAAATTCCTAATCCATTTTTCCTAAAAATTTTGGTTCCTAAAATTGTTTTTTTTAATTTTTATTTTTTTTTATTTTTAACTTTTCTAAAATTTTTTGATTCTTAAAATAAAATTTCTTAAAATCCCTTTAGGAATTTAAAAAATGAGGAAAAATATTCATTTTAGGAAATTTTATTTTAGGAATCAAAAAATTTTAGGAAAATTGAAAATTAGGAAAAAAAATTTTAGGAACCAAAATTTTTAGGTAAAATGGATCAGGAAAAATGGTCGGGGACGCTGAATATCAGTTCCTCGGGCTAATTTCGGAATTGAAGTAAATAAAAGTTTTGCACTGTCTCTAAGAAGAATATAAGACCCTCTGCCATATTTTCTAAACATCTTGAACAAGGATCTCATAATTTTTTCTAAAAAATTATATATCACTAAAGTTTAATGCATTCTTGTTTACAATTTTCTACTAACTTAAAAATTAAGCAAAGTGAATTCAAGAAGTGAGCTACAAATATTTGGCTCACATAGCATTACTGAATAGAAAACTGAAAGAGAAAAATTTCTTGGTATGTTGAACGTAGAAAAAAAAATTGATTGGACAATTTAAATTAATTTTTGCGATTATTAAATCGCAGCCCTATTTGCCTTTTAAGTTAGACCGATCTGCTAAAATAATTTAGGTGCTGCTTTTAAATTCCAGTTCTTTGTCAAGGAACTGTACACATACAACGAAATGTGGGCGAAAATATTTCACCCCCCCCCCTTCCCTTATTCTAAGCTTGCTTATCCGATGACGATCCTTAACTTAAATGAACTAAAAAACAAATAAATAAACAAAACTAGGCCTACATTCTTTTCGATTAATTAATTTCCTTCTTATTTATTTGAATGTTTAACTTTTTACTTCTTTTTTGGAAAACGTTTGAAAGCGATTTACAGTAAATTAACGAATTGTTAAACGATTGCCCATACTGGACGATCTATTCAATACGCTTAAATATTTACTCTGAATTATTAAGAATGCGAATGCGAAAGACTAACTGCTCTTTTTTTCTGCACTTAGCCTGCTACCGTCGACTGCTAACAGGAAGTCGATTGGACGAAAGATTCATTCGTCATTCCTTACCCTGTGATGCCCTGGAAGCATGTCAGCATCAATGCTCAATAGAGAAACATTTTCAATGCCAAGGTTTCAATATCAGGTAGATAGAACTGAATTAAACGATTTTCCCCTCGCTTTTGAAAAAATCAAGTATAAATAAATAAAACTAAATGTTTATAAAATGCCATTTCAGATTGGACAAGCAGAATCCTGGAAGAGGGATCTGCGAATTATCTGCCATACCATCATCGTATCTGCATCTGTCAGGAGACTTCCGTCCTGACCCTGAATTTGATTATTATGAAAAAGATTACACCAACAATTCACCTAATTGTGGGTACATTAATGAAGTTATAAATGTTGTGCCTAAAAATAATGCAGGTAAGCCTACGATGATGTAATATTTATTTTAATAGCTTAATCTTTTCCATTATTTCGCTTTTTAAAAAAAAAAAGCACATTCACTAATTTCATTCAAAATTAAAACCAAACGATTTAGATGAAAGAGCTGTAGGGCGTCCAGGATCTCATGCTGGGGGGCCATATTACGGGGGAGATTCTTACGGTCCTTGGAGCACCGGTCACGGCAGCTCCGACCATGGGCCGTGGGGATCTCACGGATACGGAAGCGGATTCTACGTTTCAAATAACCCTTCCAGAAGCCCGCCGCCTTTATTTCGTCCTGATACTCAGTACAACAGAAATCATTACGGCTCTGGAGGGGACAAACGATATCATAGTACGTTTCTTTTCTTCTGAAAAACCGATGAAAAAATTACAGACTCTTATTTTTTCGTTTAGGTCATCATCCCAATGAAATCCCCGATTACCGATTTCGAGACAAAGGTCGAACGTACCCTGTTAAAGAATACAACGAAGATAGGAACGAAGCTTGGAGGTACCCAAGGGATAAAGTCCCAGGGTATGTCATAATAGACGCAGAAGACAGAAGAAATTTTAGGCAGGAATATAACGACTTAAGACCGAATTACCCACCGCAGCGTCCTCCGGTATACGGCCCTCCTAATCATTTAGCACCTGGCCCAAATGATAATTTTCATGGAATCATGTACAATGACATAGGTCACGAAGGTATGAAGACGCTTCTGGTGACGGGCTTCGCAAAATGGGTTGCACCTAAAGAAAAAAAAAAGTATCAAAATGATTTTCCTATTTAAAAAAAAAAATTATGATAATAAATTCCAGTTTGCTTTCAAAGAGCCCATGCAGGATACAGATTAGACGAATCATGTATAAGAAATACGTACCGTATGCCATCGGTGCTGGACTGCGAACAGATGTGCATGAAAGCTAATTTCAAATGCACAGGATATGCTTTTAGATACTCTCAACCGCATAGCAGAGAGCCAAATTGCGCTCTGACGGATTTTACTCATTTGAATCCGAAAGCGCATTTGGTTCCTGATAGAAACTGTGATGTTTACTCTAAAATGCCGGCATGCCACGATTGGTCCAGCATGGGAGATGCAGGTAAGTCTTGATTGCCATAAACAATAACTGAAAAAAAAAAATTAATTAAGTATTTTATTTTATTTTTTTTTTTTAGAATGTTTTTCAAGAGTTGTAAGCAATCAGAGAATCCAACCGAACATGATCGCAAAAGGATTAAACGTACCAAGAATATCTGATTGCGAATTAGAATGTCTTCGATCGAATTATTTCACATGCCGATCTTTCACCTTTAGGTAATACATTTTAATAAATTTCAAAAGAATCCCAATCATAAATCATTTTTTAAAATTATTTTTAGATACACACCAGGAGTTATAGGCGAACAAATCGAAAATTGCTTCCTGTCTGATTGGCCCGTATCAGCCTTACACCCACATAGAGATTTTGTCCCAGCTCCAGGATTTGAAGTCTACGAAAGAGGGAGTTTCGGACACGGTTGCGAATTGGATTCTGGACCACCGTGGATCGGTCCTAATCCCACAGACGTCGGGCACCCATTCCCACATGACAAATGTAAGTCCTGCAATGTATAGAGAAAACGTTTAAATTTTCAATAATAAAAAATTATAATTATTTTTTTAAATTCAGTTCAATGGAATAGAGAAGAAACATGGAAACATTTTACTGTGAGGGGATGGCCATGTCGTATTGGAACAACTTGTCAACTAAATCCTGATGCTGGATTTTGGTCTTGTGAAGTAGAAGGAGGTGATCGAGCGTAAGTGTTATTTAAAATTTAGATAAGGGAACAGAATTTTAGACGTAATAAAGTCTGCTAATTTTTAAAAAATTATTTGCAAAACTATAGCATAAAACAGTGAAAAATTTCAGTTGCTTATTTGTCAAATAATGAACTAAGATTGAATATGCAGTTATACCAATATTGCATTCATTCATTGTTTTACATAGCCCTCTTTCATCTTTCTATACTACATTTTACCTAGTATAAATTAAGGTCATCATTACGTAATTCCTCCCCTAAAGGATAGTATAGGTACTCCTATTATGCACTTACTGAGCTAAGTGCTTTACTTAGAAACAAATCATTTTTTTTTAAAAAAAACCTTTACATTTTATTTTCTAGAATTAAAATTTCTTTTTCCTGGAACGATGAGGGTGAGAAAAATTAGAAGAATGCACAGAAGTGGTTTTTCATTTTTTAACCCTAATATAAATATCTGTCCTTAAATAAGAAATTCATTTTTAAGTGCAATTCATGAAATATTTATCACACTAATAATAATGATGAGATTTTACTTACAAAGCATATTGGTGCTATTTTAAGAAAGAAAAAGAAACAAAAATAGATTTTTCAAAATTATTCACTTCAGAAACCCAAACCAATTAAAAGGATTCCAAACATAACAAGTACAAAAGGAATTCCCATCAGTCTAAAACGTAACATAATATTTGCATAACTGAACCTCACAAATTACCACAAAAAGCATAAATTGATTTATGCAGCAAAGACTTGTGCATCTCCAAAAATTATAGTTTGTATGTAAGATTGCTTTTTCGACATTTACTCTTCCATATTAAATGGAGCTTTTAAGATTGTCTGTTAACTGTTCGTCCAATCTTAATCAGGCAGTAGCATTTATTCAGAGATAGATGCTGACTAGAATTGAAACATGTAAATAGAAATCCTTAACCTGAGTTATTATGACTAATTTCAACTGTTTTCTCCGGTTGATAAGCTTTTCCATAGTGAGCCCCTAGTGCCTCATTGTTTTCTCAATCGTGATAATTATTATCACTATTATTTTTATTACATTCAAAGTTAAAAATAGGCGTATTTTCGTTATCAGTCCAAAGAAAACTTGTAGAATAGATTCATTCATATTTGGACGTTTTTTCATGATTAAAACAAAAGAAAGGGGCACAATATCATCTATGATTTATTTGAACGAATGGAAGCCATTATCTATCGTACGTAAAATGCAATTTACTTACGTTCTTCGTCACCGAAACATGGTATGATGCAGGACTATTGCAGGTGTGTAGTAATTGACCGGAAGAGCTAATCGCAATACGCGAGATTTAATTATCTATAAATCCGAAAAACACGACCGGGAACGACAAGACGCGACACGGAAAACTGACCACTGCCTGCTATATGTGAATTTCACCGAAAATTACATTGTCTGGTTACACGACAACAAGATCCTGCCGCCAAAAAAATGTTCGCCTTTCACGATTTTTTTAAATATTTACATACATTTTTATTTTTTTAAACAGGCAATGGGACTATTGCTGCAGACCTAGACATTCGTGCGGATTTTCTAGGGGATTTAACTATCCATGGTAACTTTTTTTTTTATTGAAAGTCGAATAGGATTTTTGTTTTAGGGAAAATAATCAAAATAATTTTCTCTTTCAGGTGCTACGTTGGAGAAGCAGGTCCAGATCAATGGAGGCCATGCAATGAACAATATTATCCGGATTTTGGAAATCGAAATCCTTATCCTGGTCATGGGCATAATCCACATGATCATTATGGTCCACCAAGAGGAGGAAACCGACCGTGGAATTATGGGTAAGTACTTATTTATGTGTGTTATTTTTTTAAAAAAACGAAGCTTTCTCTTGTATTAAAATATAATTTCTTTACAGCCAAAATGATTATGGTCCTCCAAGCTACTGGCCAATTTCTTACCTTTATAACGAACCTCCACCTAACGAAACGTATTCTTGGGTACCTGACAGACATTTCCACGGGCAAGAAGACGATTCTCCGAAAATAAGATTCAAAAACCCGCATACTAAAACAGCATATCCAAAGGCAACTGTACATAAATTAGACGTTAAAGATAACCCACCAGCCAAAGACCCGGGTGAAGAGATGTCGGCGGACGAAGAAAAAGATGACAAAAACCAAGGGATTAATCCTCGTTATAATTACTCCAAAAAATTAGAAATGATAGACAAAGTTCCTGATTCCGATCTCAAATACAATTTAAATCTAGGGACATCTAATTGTGGTAAAGAACACATAAAAAATGAAGTCGAACAATTCTCTTCGACGACGTTAAAGCCCCAACAAGTTGATCTAACTCCATTTATAGCTAGTAACAGCACCGCTGTTTTGTACTCATCTAAAAGGCAACTCAGCGAAAAATTACAAGAGCTGAAAGAGAGTGATGTAGAAAAAACAAACAGCAGTAACATTGTGAATAGTACAGATGTAAATAACAATATTAACAATACTAGTGATAAAACAAAAGACGTTATACAAATGGTAGAAAAAATAATAGAAGAAAATTCGAAAGAAGATAGCAATCAGACCGAAACTGCCAAAACGGAAAACTTGGAAAAAGAATCATCTGAACATATAGGTTACATTACTCATTATTTAGATTTTAGGCAAGTTAAACCGAAAAGAGCAAGTGACAATGATAGTGCTATGCAGAGATTTTTAAATTGGAGTCGGCAAAAATATGCAACGAATTGACGTAATTTTTAAATTAAAAAAAAAAAAAATTATTTGACGTTGCAAGAAAAATTCGAATATATCAATATTAATATCATATCAATTTCAATGTCATATTTCAGTCCTGAAATTTTAATTATAAAATTGCGATTTTGAAGGCTGTAAATTTCAAAAAAGAAACGAACATTTCTTAAAACAAATTAAAATACAATTTCTATTAAATAAAAAAAAAATTATTAATTTTTTAAAAATTTATTCAGATTAAAAAAAACAAAATTAATCAGCTAAAAAATCGTGCGGATCGTTGCTTTCTTCATCTTGCTCTATATCTAATTCATCCTCGCCTTCAAAATCATCTTCTTCCCAGTCCACTGGTTCTACGTTTGAATAATTTTTATTCGGCTTGACTACGATCCCTTTCCTCAACTTTTCACTTGCTAAAAAGAAAAAAAAATTGGTAGCATTAAGCAACTTTTTTTAAAGAACAAAAAAAAAATATGCAGAATGTACATGTCAAAAATAATCTACCTTCTTTCACAAGGAAATCAATTAAACTCTCATTCTTATCAGGAACTCGATCAACATCAAAACGAATATTAGGATGCTTCAACTTATCTAATACCAAGCGCGGCCACATCTCTGAGCATAATTTCTGTAAAACTACTTCTACTTCCCTCCCTTTTACTTCGATTTCAGTCATTTCAGGATTAATGGTCCCAAAAAGTCTTAATTCCAAGGCGTAAAGCTTCTCGTCCAATGAACAACTGCAAGAGGGGAAAAAATGCATTATTTATTATCAGACCACCAGGCTAAAAATCTCGTAAAGGCCTTTTTTTGGAACTAAACTTAATCATTGAAGTTCGACCTAGATTTTTTTGCGGGAAATTTTCGATCGGTAAAAACTCCCGTAAAAAAATTATTACTCACATACAGTCAACCTCGGTTATAGTGGCCTCGGTTATAGTGGAATTTCGGTTATAGTGGACAAACTCGTCCGGTCCCAGTCCCATTCCCTATATTGCAATGTTAAATTACCTCGGTTATAGTGGACCGAGACCTCGGTTATAGTGGACAGATTTTTAAAGATATTATTGATTTCAATGTGAATTTTTCGGCATAAGCAACCGTTTTCAAAGATTTTTTTCTTTTTTCACGAATGATCATGTTGCATTGCAATCAAAAATGTTTTCTTTTTGCTTTTATTTGTTAGTTGAGCTTAAAATGTCGAAAAGAAAAGCATTTTCGTTAGATGAAAAAATTAAAGTTTTAAACGAATTGAAAAATGGCGGTACTCAGGCGGAAATATCAAAAAAGTATGGTATTGCAACTTTTAAAACAGGCTCGAATTACAAATTTTTTCTTTAAAGTTGCAAGTGCTTAAATATACGATTATAATTCACGCTTTTTTTCAATTACCACTTCATTTTACTTTTTTCATTTTTTTCTACCGAATTTTTTCGACCTCGGATATAGTGGACCTCGGTTATAGTGGACTACATTTGGCCGGTCCCTTGAAATCCACTATAGCCGAGGTTGACTGTATTAAGGTAGAAAATAAAATGATTTAGCTAAGTTTAGTTTTTCTATAAATTAAAAAAATATAATTACCAGAATATTAAACTATTCGGGCTTATTTCAAAGCGATGCTCCTTAACATCCGTTAAAATAATCCTCATCGTAACATCGGAATGACTTTGAATCCAATGGACTTCCGGCGCAAATACTCCTTCGGGAAGAATAACTTGAGGGGGCTGTTTAAATTTTGACGGATCCCCTTTTCGCCGTAAATTCATCAGTAATTTCGTTATCTGCGATCTAGGTGGTAACTGAACTGCTTTTTTAACTTCAACGTTATTCTTGTCATTATTATGATCATTCTGATTTATGTCCGCTTTCTTTTCCGTCTTTAGATTAAAAACCTCGTCCAGTTCTTCACTCGGTCCACGAACCTGAGTTGCCAACTAAAAAAAAAAAAAAAAGAAATTAACAACTTTTCAGTTTGCATTTATTTAGATTCAGGATCTGGATCTATTAGACTGGAAGTCGACCACACCGACTCCTTAAAAAATTTCTTAAATCCACTTTAAAAGTAAATCGAACACAAAAAAGAAAAATATTTACCGAATGGAAAAACCTGCGAGCTTCTTCGTCTTCATCCATAAGTTTTTCGAGATCTTCTTCAGTCCATCCGCCCACCATCTCTTCATTGCACGGTGTACTTCCAGAATCGCTGCTCCCCTTGCTCTTTATACTTTTAGCATCCATTTCCTTGGCTTTAAGCTTATTTAACAAATCCTCCTCCGCTTCCTTCTCTTCCTGCTTCCGCTTTTCCCGTTCTGCCGCAATAGTGTCCCAATCTAATTCTTCAACGTCTTCTTTCTCATTCTCGTCGTCCGAATTTACGATTTCGATATCTACGGCATTATGTAATTCCGATTCGATCGGAGTAACTAGTTTCTTTTCAATTAGTAACTTATTAAGAGATACTCCTTTTTTATTTAATAAATTGATTGAGTATTTCCGACCGTCAGTGCATATGGGTTTTAAATCATTGTTTATGTAATTCACCCAAATCAAATCTGATCCTTGGTTTGTAAAACCGTAGACTTCATCCATGACCTCTTCGGATGAATTTACTTCGGGTTCCATTCCGATTAAACTGCATTCTATAGCCTGGGGAAAAAAAATTTTTAATCCATTTAGTTGAATAAGAACTGCAAACTTTAAACCATTTTTTCCCCCTTTTTTTGACTTACCTGAAACGGTAATTGCTTCACAAATTTATCGGAAATAGGCACGATGTCATCTTTATTTTTCTGTAATTCTAAGTAATCTCCGTAATCTACGTAAAAAACTACAACCTTTTCTTCATCTATGATCTTTTCAATGCGGGCTCTATTATATCTAAAACAGAAAAAAAAGAAAATTAATAATTCATGAAAACTATTAATTTCTTAAAAAATAATCTCGCAATTTTTTTTCAATCTCTCCACTTTTCACTTTTACAGTTTTTTTTTTTTTTTTTTTTGGAAAATGAATGAAATACCATATATATATAACTTACGTGTCTGGTTCTCCGTTACCAGGACTGTAACGAGCCAAACAATATTCTTTAGGACGGATTTCAAAATTTATGTGATCTTTTCGCCGGATGATCCTCTTGGCTTCCCTCGTGCACTCAGCCTCCAGTTTCTTAAGTCTGTAATATAAAAAAATTAAAAATTTAAAAATTTAAATAGCCGCATTACGGTGCATCAAAATACATCCAGATTATTCTCGTCTGTAGCCATAGATTTTTTTTTTGAAGCATGTTTAACAGAATCAGAACTGACAATTCAAAACAGTAAAAAATACTTACAAATCTAAATATTTATAATTCTGAACGAATACTGCGGATGTACTTAAGGCACTTAAAAATATACATTTGATCATATCCGACTCTAGAAAAGCCCACTCCGGATTTACGGTAGTTTCTGCTGGCTTAGAAACTGAAAATAAAATAAAATAAAGAAAATTAATTAATTAATTAATTAATTGCTGAATTTTAATTAAATAATTGATAGAATCAATTGGTCAAAAAATTAATTAACCGAAGAGCAAAGGGTGATGTAGTTTTGTCTGTCAGGGTTACGTAATCAATAAACATGTAATTTCGGCACTCAAAAGTTTAGAAATAATAATCCTTCGAAATTACTAATATCAGAATTTCAGAAAAATTAACGTCGATTTTCGGTTAATAAGACTGGTTTATTGGTACCGCTAAAACATTAATTTAAATAAAATAATAAGGTTACTTACGTTCCAATTTCGGGACTTTAATGTCAGCTTCTTCGCAAAGTTGATAAATCAACTTCAAATGTTTATTATTAGGCACTGCATACTTTTCTTCTAACAATCTATCTTTCAAACTGAACTTGAAAATCTGACTCTTTACTTCCAATAAAAATTCACAGAGATGAATCGGATCAAGGCATAAAGTGTTGTTCAGAGCAAGAACTATACGACCGAACCATTTTTCCTGTTCGTTTGTTTCTGTTTGCATTAGGAGTTTCTCTGAAAGTTTCACGGCTGGAACACCCCAATTCGTATCGAAATCAGTCGGGAGAACACCGCACAAAACGATATCAACGGCTTGAGGGCGATATAAAGCTAATTCTTCGGATATCTCGTACAATTCTCGATTCTGAAAAAAAAATTAAAAAAAAAATTAATCTAATTATTAAAACGAGACAAATATTGGTGAAAGGAACTCACCAATTTCCTAACAACATCTCCGATATCCATAAGCCGGACATAAACTTCCAGCGGCTGATCATGCTCATCGACTTTTGCATATTCTATAACCTGAGCCCGTTGAAAAACGTTTTTCTCTTCATCCAAAACAGCACAAATATCTCCAATCTTGGGCAATCCGTGTGGTCTCCTATTTTGCTCGTTTTTGTAAAATTTCGATAGTTTCATGTTGATTATCATATAATCAGAGTTAAAGCCAGTTTTGTTGTTCTCGGAGTCGTAATGCTCCAATATTCTTGCTGAGAATCGGCAAGCATCATGAACAGTTAAAACCTGAAACACGATATTTCCGGACGTTGGCAAATATTTCGGGCTGTCAACTGTTTTATCGAATGCATGGCGTTGGCTGCAAGTTTCTTGACTGGCGCATTTCCCGAATTCTAAAATCTTCTTGCAGATCGGAAGTTTACCCTTGTCCAATTCTTTTCGAATTTTGATTTCCTAAAAAAAAAAAAAAAAAAAAATTAACGAATAAGTTAATCTTAGATCACGCTGAAGAGGAATTTTTCTTTAATTTTTTAAAAATGATCGATTTTTTTTCTCTGTTTTACTTTTTTTTACTTGGACATAATTTCTTTCATTTTGTTTTTCCATGAAATCAAGTTAAAACGTTTTCTTGTTTCGAATTGCACGTTACCTATTTCGGAGAAATTAATAAAACTTCTAAAATAAAAAAATTTATTACATACCTCGCTTTTTTTCATCACATCTTGCCTAACACGTCCTCCTAAACGCAAAGCGAATTCAACAACATGTGGCAGTTGAATATGATTTTCATGGTCAATACAAATGTAAACCGAAAGATCTTTTCCACTTGAACTGGTACTGCTGTCCTCCTAAAATAAAAGAAAATTAATGTATTATTAGGCCAACGAAAAGAAAAAAAAATGACAAAGGTTTAATTATTTACGCTATATTTTGAATTCGCATAATATCGTTGATAGTTTCTCATCAAACTCGAAAATCTATCTCCAAAATTTGTTTTCGATTTATATGGCAAGGAATAATGCACAAGCGTTTGTGCATCATCAATTTTAAGCTCGCGTAAAGCAGCATCAGTGCAGCAAAGAACTTCAGGTTTGTTAGAAGTTTTCCATGTTGTCGATGCCTCTGAAAGTGTATTTCAAATAAATTAGAACATAATTTTTAAAAAGAAACTTTAAAAAAAATTACTTTTGAGATCAGTAGCTAGAAGGTCTTCGTGAGCGATCAAGGGCGAAATCTCGCATTCTTTCCTAAGAAAATTACCCAACTTGATGATTTCCTGAGCGTTTTCAGATACAATTAAGATCTTTTCCTTGTTGAATTTATCTTTGAGTTTACCTTTAAAATAATTCAACAAATTAAATTGATAAATATAAATAATTTCAATGATTTGTCTTAAAATCGTACTTACTGAATAAATCTTGCTGTTTCTTGACTCGTTCTTCCTTGATAAAAAACAATAAATGGGGTTTCAGCCTTGCATAAACAGCAGCTTCTATATGTGTGCCAAATATCAAAACATGATTCGTCTCTATAGTTTTAACAAATGCAGATATTGGAGGGGTCCAAATTCGACTGCACAAAATTTTTTGAAGAGGACGGTTCTTTACAACAGTGTTTGCTATTTTAAAAATAGTTTTAAGCTACAAGAAAAGATACTAATGTATTTTTCTTTTCATTTCGTCAAACTTGACATTTTCGGTTATTAATTACCTGATGCATGTAAGGCTCTTCAGTTAAAATATCAGCTTCATCTATTACTAAACAACACAACCTTTCAAAATTTGTAATGACGAAATGGTCTAACAATCTCACTAAGCAATGAGGTGTAGTTATTAATATGCGACAACCATTTGTTAAATCCACCCACTTTTCTTGTTCCGCTCCTCCACCATAAGCATAATGGACTTCAACCTTAGATCTGAACCTTCGTCTTCTGAGATCATTGCCAAGCACCATATGACAAGTTTCATAAATCTTATGAACACTTTTTGACGAACTGCTGAGAATAACAACATATGGGCCATTACCATCTGGTAACTTAAAAAAAAAAAAATCAATAAAACTTATATTGAGGATAATGATAGGCTGTAATAATCAACATACCTCTTCAAAATTGGTTTTATCCTGGACAAAATTGATTAATGGAACTACGTAAGATAGTGTTTTTCCTTTTCTGCTGCCAATTATCACTGTATTTGATAAACGACTAATAGCTGGTATTGCCCATTTTTGAACTCCCCTTAGTTCAGTGTAATTGTTGGAATGTAAATTCTATTTTTAAACAAAACCAAAACACACTTTAGGAACACATTTTTTTAACACAATAAAAAACGAAAACTATCAAACTATGGCCCCATGCATTCAATTAACCAGAGTTTTTAAAGATGGTTAATCATTTGAAAAAATAACTTGTCACAACTAAATACTTACAGTTACAATATCCGGTAAAACTTTTAAATCCAAAAATCTGTGCACTGGTTCAACTTCAACATCTGAACACAAGACAAGTGGTCTACTAATACTTTGATTTGAGCTGATAGATTCTCGCGTAACACCTTCAGAAAGTAAATAATCTTTGTTTAATTTAACTTCCTCTAGTCTTCCAGATCTATTCCTGTAAGAACATCAATACCAATAGTAAAAACTTAAAAAAATAAATAAATATAACCTACAGACTCAAAAACAATCTATCTAGATCACCAGCCATTAATTGTTTTGATATATTTGATTATTTAACCAAAACCAATGTTTCAAAAAGGTAAGCGCCCTGTTTGCTTTGATTCAATGCGATCAAATTTCGAACAGGTCCACACGTGCGTGCGCACCTCAACAACTAATGAAATGATCACATACCATGTTATGAATCAGAGGTTTAGAAAAAAAACTTACCCAGATGAGTATTCAGAAAAAGATGAAAATCTACTAGATAATCTTTGTGAGGATGGAGTACATATAAGGGATTCCGCCCTTGTAGAATCAGTCTGACGCGTTTCTTTGGCCCTCACTGGTCCCGAGTCACTCCCTCCACTTTTATTTGATGAATGTGGCGAAGGTTGTTTTGCTTGATTTTCTTGCTTCTTTGGTTTTTCCTGACCTTTTCTTAATTTCCCAGCAGGGATAAAATTAAAACCAGTAGCTGGCTTCACTTTTGACCTATCTTCTTTTAACAGATCTTCAAAAATAGATTTCTTTACTTCATTTCTATCCACATTTGCACTGATTGGCATTTCATTATCCAACAGCTTCTCATCAATGCCAATTTTTTCCTTCTGTTTTCTTAAACTGTCCACATTTACCACTTCACATTTGTTTTCTTTTTCATCACTACCACCTGAAAAATATCCATGGTTAAATCTGTTTGAGGGTGAGAACTTTGGTGTCTTTTCCAATTCAGCACTGCTGCCAGCTTCTGAAGTGCTGTCATCTTTTTGGGAACTTTTAGATCCTGAAGATTTTCTTTGTAACTTTAAAACCGTTTTCGACATTTCAGATCTACGTCTTCTTGCATCTTCCACAGAACTTGTACAGCTTCCTGATTGTGATGAAGTCTAAAAATATTCATAAATGAATCATTTAAGTTTTATATTGGAGCCAAGTTGTATATTAAGTCACAATAAACCCTACTCACCTCTTCATTTTTATTCCATGAACCCTCTGCAACTGAACTACTTGACTGACTCCCAGGCGAGGAAACTTTCACAATTTTTTTGCTTATTGGAGTTAAAGATTCTGCACTACTAAGACCCATGACTAAAAATTAAACCATTAAATTACAAAAACAAATTGATTTCTGAAACCTTAAATGTATCCTGAATTGTACATTTTGGTTTTTACAATTTAACAAAATAAAGATTAAGTAATACAAACAACTGTCTTATTTTCTATGCTGACCTGTTTTCCGAAACACCTCAGGAAGGTAACACCCATTATACTTCCTTAATAAAATATCTTTCAATGGCACATGACCACACTCTTTGTCATTTAAATAAATATTGCAGAATATTGTATCTCCAACCTTCTCTATGTTTTCTAAAATAACATCTGGATTCTTTTCGAAATATAAACTAAAATGAACTTTCGCTTGGTCGGACCAAGTGTCAACAATTCTAAAATCACAGAATAGACATTAGTTTATAGTGTGTAAAACTTTCAAAAAGAAAATACTTTTACCATACCTTTTTTTTTCTCACCATCGTTTGTTTCCACTTCGTTGGTCGGGAAAACCCCGAATAAACTTATTTTGAAAGCCAAAGGCTTTAAGTCTTCAATCACAGATGCAGGAAGTGGATACAGCTTTGTATTTTCCACAGTAATGTTTGCTCCATAATCAAGTAAAAAAACTTGGCTAGAGCTATCTAGTAAGTCAATAAGTTTTCCTCTTTTAAACCGTTTATCATGGTCCACTGCAACATACTGGAAAAGCAGCAAATAAGTCAGAGTCATCTCATTATTTTTCTGTTATAAAATTTATAAACTAAATAAAAATATTTCAGACCTTGATATTATTGTCCACCCCAGGTCTAATCGATCCTGCTTCAGCTTCTTCTTGTAACAAAAATTCGATTTTTCTTCGCTTCCCTACATCCGAGATATTTATAACAAAATAATTAATGGGGGTAATGACCGTGGTGACTTTAAACTCCATCTAAAAAAAAATTATTAAATGTTAGCTTTATAACGAAAAAATTTAAAAAAAATTATTCAGAATTTTTATGAATTTTTTTTCCTATTGCTGTACTGGGTTTATGACAAATTCGGGCTGAGAACACGCACATTTTATTCGATTCCGAAAATCAAAAGATGAAAGAAGTATTCGTTTTGCTTCGGCAAGTAATCTTCACTCTGCAGCTGCTGCTTCACCAAAACGAATCGAAACACTTCTCATCTTAGATAATAGAATCCATAGAAGGAACAATAGCTTCAGAAAATGTTTATACATGGACGTGCATAAGCTAAACACGAGTTAGTCTATGCATTCTATTATCTAAGCTTCTTATGCTTAAGTATACGATTCCCAAACCTTTTAATGATGGCCAATGGATGCGTTCCGAAAGCCAATAATACAAGGTTAACCTTTTAATGGTGATATATGATATCAAAATTATTTTCAGAGTTGTAATAAAAAAACGAACGCCTTTCTGCTTTTTAATTTTATTGTGGGTATTCAGGATTCTTGTCAAATATGTTTTTCTGTGTCTAAACTTAGTGGTAAATACGAGAGTTGCTAGTCGTTTCATGTGTTTAGCTTATGGCAAAGTAGTTACTATCGACGATCGGGTAGACATAGCCACTATGGACATAGCATTTGGGTTGGTCTTTGACTCTTTTCACCTATTTTAACAAAATAAATAAAACCGATAAAACCTACAATGAGCCTTAGGAATTCATATATAAAAAGAAAAGATCAGTTTATTTTGCGTTCAATTTTTTGAAAAAAATTGAAATTTAAGAAGCTCGCCAATACGAAGCCACAACTCAACATCACACAATGAAATATTATGGCCTATAATTCTCAAATAATCGATTAAACGTATTTCACTTTGTAATTTTCATAATCCAGAACAAGATCCTACTTTCAAGTTCCCTTATTAATAAACGTATGTTTTATAGTAAACTTATAATATTCAATTTAAATTTTATTTTTTAGGAAAAATATTTTTCTGGAATTTTTTTCTTTTGAGAAATTACTGTTGGGAATTTTTTTTTTTTAGGAATAATTAAATTAGAAAAAAAGTTTTTTTTAGCAAAAATTAAGGAAAAATAAGTTGAGAAAAATAAATTAGCAAAAAAATGGTAGGGAATCGTTGAGAATAGTATAGTCGGTAAACCCTACTTCGGTACGAGCTCAAGTTAGCTTGTCGGATATGATCCGTCGTATCGCTGTACTTGTACAATGAGCGAGCCTATGGATCAAGGTTTAATTGATCCTGCTTTAATTTCCAACAAATTTAGAAGCATTATTTTACTATAAAAAAAATGTTTAAAGTCTTGCAAACGTCTGCAAGTTAGAAGCCTATTCAGTGTTTATTTATATTATTTCTTCATCCTATTCATCCGAGATATTTATGACATAAAAGTTACTGGGAGTAATAACTGTTGTCACCTTGCACTCCATCTTTAGTTTATTTATAAAAAAAAAAAAAAAAAAAATATAGGTATGTCTCCATTGATGAATTAAATACATGATGTAATTAATTACAGGATGTAATTAAATGATTTTCGAAGGTACTAAATCGTTGTTTTCGATCTTGCTGGTTAGATCTACATTATAAAAAAGGATATCGATCTCCAAAAATTTGAAAAAAAAAATTAACGCCTTTGTAAACCATTTAATTGCATTCTGTAATTAATTACATCATGTAATTAATTCACTAATGGAGACATATCTTATGAAAAATTTTTTTTTTTCCGAATTCCCGACTTTTTTTCATTTTCAGAAAATAGGAATTCCTTTTTGTTTATTTTTTTGATTTCCCTGAGTTCAAGAATTTTTAATTTCTTAAACTCTTAGTTTTTAAACTCTTTGATTTGTGAGTCAGAAAATTTTTTTCAATAGAAAAATTTTCATTTAAGTTGATAACAAGCAGGACCATGCCGAAGAACATTTATGTATTCTCTATTTGCAAGAAAGAAAACAAGATGAAAAATGTCAATTGTTTTCGTAACTTTTTACAAACATTAAAAACTTTACATAAAAAAAGGCTTAAAAAGTGAACAAATACTATATCATTTTTTATTCTCGGGAAAAAACTCTCATTCCCAAGAATCGAGAATTCTCAAAAATGAGAAAAATCAAATTCCAGGGATAAAAAATTCTGGTTCCCGGTAAGAATCTCTATCTATAATTTTCTTCCTAACCTCATTCAGCTAAAACTTCAGAAATTTTTTTTCAACAATTTAAACAACTTAATTTCAAACAAATCCTTCACCACAGAATATTCATATTTCGAGGCAAAGTCATCACTGATCATAAACACAGAGTGCCAAATTACTAGCAAAAAAGCACCAATCCTCAGTACTTTGGCATAAGATACTTTTTTTTTATTTATATTTGGAATTCTCTATTCATAATTAATGGCAGCTTTGCATAGTGCCTAATACACACAAAAATTTGTTCTTTTTTTTTGATTATGAATATCATAAATCACAGTTCCATCGCTGACTTTAGGGTCTTAAACAGCTCATCAAATGAGAACTTTCACAAATTCAAACCTCCATGTTAGGTTGAACTTTAAATTTCGAGAATATTGATTTGACCATGCCTTACAGAAAAACCCAAGTCTAAAATAGATTTGTTAGATATAACTTAATTTTATAAATCAGATCTTCAGCTTGTAAATGAACACCTAATAGTCAGACCAAACATCACAGGGGTGCCAGTCTCGGGATTCACGTCTTGTCATGTTTAAGGTCTTGACGGTAAGCAGGGGGCATATTCTTTTTTTTTTTCAGAAACCATTTAACTTTATCCTCTTCTCTTTAAAATTTTTTTCTTGCAAGAAGGAAGGCGTAAACCATATCATTGTAATGAATACGATGACAAAAAAACAAACGTGATAGGTACAGAAACTATCTGCTCTCTAGCCCTAAAAAAACTGCTTTTCCTGTTTCAGCTTATCAATGTTAATTATGACTCACATTAATTTTTAACCGAAAAAGAATTAAGTAACACAGAAGTATTAATACACCAGTAAAATATTTTTAATAATTCATTATACCTCATATCTCATACCTTTACTATGGAGGGTAATCCGGCACAGTTTGTTTACATCATCATCATCAATCTACTTGTTTACCAATATTCAGAAAAGGCGGTGACGGTCAGTGACTTTTTAGTGACTTATTAAGTTGGCAACAAAAGTCACTAAATTTATTTCCATGGTAGAAAGTTGATTTGAGAAGTAGTATTATTATTCAATTATAAACACACACTATACAACTTAAAATGGTTATCATTATTCAGTTGACTAAATTAAGGAAAGAGATATACATTTAAAGCTGTAATTCTCATGGGTGAGCCTTGTTTTCCCTCTTTTAACACCATCGTTTCAATGTTTGGGTTGGAAATTTAGCATATAACAATATCGTATCTGATTTACAGGCTCGAGCAAAAAAATTTTCCTGTCCCGTTATTTTAGTGCCAAATGAATGTTGGCCGAACATTTTGATTTGGATGATCTTGGTACGGTTATGGAAGAAGAATGCAAATGTCACAGCAAGAGCTCTTCTCCATGGGAACATTTTTCAGCATGGATTCACTGCATTTGTGTCGTTACTTTCGATTTAGAAATAGGCCAAGCGATGGAGGTTTGTTTTTGCGATATTTCGTGCTTAAGCAATTATCTGAAGATCTTATTGTTTATCATATCCTATTGTGCATTGTTTTTAAAATGAGAGGAAGACAATGAAATTGAATGATAATTTTTTCTTTTTTTTTCAGCTGATATATCCACCCCAGGCTGATCTTACAGAACAAGAAAAAATAAATATTTGTTATTTGGCTTTTCCTGATTCAAATTCAGGATGTATGGGGGATACAAAATTTCATTTTAGATTAAGATCAAATATCAGGATGTCACAAGAACGAGGAGGACTTATAAATGCTCATTTAGAGTACAATGAATCTTGCCTTGCTACGTTACAAATTAGTCCAATATTTTTTTATGGATTTGTGTATTTTAGACAAGTGAAAGATAAGAATTTGCCAAGAGGTTATTTTCAAAAGGTAAGAAGAAATTATTTTTCATACTGCTTTTATCAATACATACCTAACTTTTCATCTTTTTTTTTTTAAGAGTGTTGTGATAATTTCAAGGATTCCATTTATTACTCTTTTTAATGAAGTGATAGGAATAGTAGCACCTGAGTTTTTTGACCATGGTGAACCTAGTTTAGAAGCAGCTTGTCATGATATAGATCAATGGCCTTTTCCTGTGCCTGGTTTAATGGTAACTTTGCCTATTTTTGGGACTGCCATTCAGGTAAAATGAATATTTTTAAAAATTATTGAATTCAAATAAACATAATTATTAAAACTAATATTTTTGATTTGTTTTGATTCTTTAGGTACATATTCCAAGTCAGTCACATAAAACAGCAGATTGTACATCTCCATTGTCAAGTCGAACCAAAAATTTCTCCCCCTTATCTCACACTATATTATCATCAGTTTGTGATGTAGATTTATTTCGGTGTTTTTCACAATTACTTCCTCATATTCATCTCCTCTGGGAATTAGTTTTGGTTGCTGAACCCATTGTAGTTATAGCATCACATCCTCAGACTTGTTCTGATATGGTTCAAGCATTAGTCAGGTGAATATAAAATTAAAAAAATAATAATAATAATGCAGTAATAACAATAATAAATTTATTTATTTATTTTTTTTTCTAGTATTATTGCTCCTTTGAATTTCTGCGCGGATTACAGGCCGTACTTTACGATTCATGACAGCGAATTTAAGGAATATACATCACAAAGTCATTTGCCGCCATCAGTGATATTAGGCGTTACGAATCCGTTCTTCGCCAAAACCCTACAACATTGGCCTCACATTATTAGGACTTGTGATTCTTTTCAAGCTAATCCAAAGCAAAACAAGTTGAAAAAAGGGACTAATTTAAAAATGTTAGATTCCAAACCAGGGCTTTACACTCATTACAGGCCTTTCCTCAAAAGGGACAAGGCCATATTAGCTAAAGTAATAAAAGGGATTCAAACGAAGCGACCAGGAGAAGTTCAAACGGCCATTTTAAAAAGGCATTTATTAGAGCTTACTCAAAGTTTTATGATACCTCTGGAGAGGTATATGGCGTCGTGTATGCCTCTTCAAAAAAATATTTCTCCATATAAGGTAAGAAAAACGTTCATTCATACGGGGAGTTACTGATTTTATTCTAGGGAAAACTGTTGCAATTTTTTTTTTAAAAATGCTTTTTCAATTTCAAGAAAATTAAACCACTTTGTTCAATGAATAATAGTAAATAAATAAACTTATTAAGTAAATTGCCGAAAGGGAATTTGATATTAAAATGCTTTTTCATCAAAATATCACTTTTTTAATGTCAGGTTATTAGTTGAATTATCCACCCACTGTTCCAAAGTAATTTTATAAAAACATCAAATAATATTAAGATTTTATTTGGTTTTGCAAAATTTGTTTGGTTTCGCAATTTTCTTTAAAAAATTTTTTTTTTTTTTTTAAGACGAAGAGTATTCTGAAATAGATAACATGGGGACTATGGATCCATGTCCATGAGTCCCTTGTTGATTAAGGTCACAATGTTAAAAAAAAAATTTTACTTCAGTAAATTTTATGTACATCAATTTTTTTGTAAATGGTTGTAGCTCAAATTGCATTAATTAACCTTATATTTTTTTTTTCCACAGGCTGCACCTGTCCCTCGACCTTTTAACCCGGACGATTTCTTAGCAACGTTAGATACAGCCGGACCTAACCTTACTTCAGGAGTTAAGGGTGATTGGCCAGGTTTATACAGAAGGTTTTTTAGGTCGCCAAATTTTTCAGGGTGGTACAACGCCAGATACTCACATTTAAGTAAAAAACTTCGTGCCCTTCAGCTTGAAGCTCTTTCCGATGCCGTAAGTCAATTAAAATTACATATTACTATTGTCAGATTTTACATATTATTTATTATTGTAGGATTTAACGGAATGGGTTAGAGATAAAAAGGAAGTTGAAGTGGTCGATATGGTTCTAACGATTCGAAATAAATTACAACGTACAGATCTTCCACTGAGCAACCAAAAAAGGGATCAGCTAAGGTATTTTTTATTGATTTAAGAGTCGCTTGGGCGGTTAGTAAAAATTTATTTTAAATTTGTAGATCACGAATGAACGACATGATCTGCACCCTACCCGAAGATTTAAAAGCCGTTTTGAAAACCAGCTGATATGAGGCCCAATCGGATGATTCCGATGCTGCATTACTCGATGATGACGACGACTGTCAACATTTCGCTCAGGAAAGCAATATTAGAAGTAAGAGTCGTCGTCGGAAATTGAAATGTTGGTGATTTATTGAAATCATTTAAACGTTATTTATCAGTGAGTTCGTGATCAAAGGGAGAAAAAGAATTCGCTAGATAAATAAAAATAACGGAGCACGTTTTCGTTAAAAATAACTTTCTAATCTACTTGATGATGAATAGACAAAAGAAGTACGGAAATATTTTTTTTTTTTTTTTGGTGGAAGAAAATGAAATGCTCATATATGAATCATACTCGGTAGAATACTCATCAAGATTAATATCGTCTTAAAGTGTCAATTAGACTTAATTTAAACAAAAAAAAATCAACGATTAGGTTTTTAAAAGTGCTAAACAAATCATTTCTGCCTAGAAATAGTTTTTAAAAATACTTTGCTCTCTGTACTGTGTTTTGCACCGAAGAATCTTTAACGCTGATGTTTTATTTTTTTTTTTTAATTTCGCAGCTTTTTATTAGAAGATGATAAAGTTGCATAACTGTACTTTAGCGTCGTTGTAAATCTTATCGAAAAAAAATTCAGTTAGATCTAAAATCACGCCAGATTAATTTTGTATCTTCCCGTAGAAGAACTATGTGGAATTTTATTAGACCATTTTAATGCAAAATTATGTGTTTAAAAAATTCAACTTCAAAAGTTTATTTTAAAAAAAGAATGAGTTGAGGCCGAGAAATTTGAAAAAACTGTATATGAATGAATTTTTTAATGTTGTTAGATGAAATCAATTGAAGCCAGAGTATAAAATTTGTAGAAGAGAAAACCAGTAGCCAGAGTAAAACGATTCTGCAAGAAAGTTCTGCGTAAAGCCTTTTGAATAATTTTTTAAAAAGTGGCCGATATGGGGCTAAGCTTTTAAATTGGGTTTTCAAGTTATTTATTGGTTTAAAATATTCGAATTAGCTGCGGGAAAAAACGGCAAAGCATGTTTTTGTGATAATTTTCCTGATATTTGAGGTGAAACCTCTTGATTTGAAAAAAAAAAAAAAATGTTATCACATTGAAAGATTTTTACAGTTTTGAACTTGACCGTTTCATTCTTTTTATGTATTAACATATCCAGTCCTGTATCATAAAGCCAAAACCAATGGAGGCTATAGACTACAACGTAAAAAAAATTTTCGAAAATCTTGAAATGTGAGAATGCCGCCACCTAAAAGCAGCAATAGGACATGGTTATTTGGGTTGCTTCGAAAAATTTTTTAAAATCATTATTTTACGCTGCTTTGATCCTCTGGTTAAAGCGTAACTACTTCACTTATCTTTTAAAAAATTATTTTCTGTTCGTTTGTACTGTAGAAATTTATATATCCATGTAAATACGAAAATTTTGAGATGGGGTTTCATGAACGGACAATGCATTAAACTTCACGAATCTCGATTTTATTTGTTTATAAGAATGTACTGATTGTGCTATTGATAAAATAAAAGAAAAATCTAGGGGAAAAAAATTTTTTTTTTCTCTTAACTCTCCATAAATTGTCAAAAACAAACATTAAATAAAAACAAAGAAAAATTCATGATTTATTCCTTGATTTTTGACAAGATAGACCCGGTAATGGTGAACAAGCAACATAGACTTTTCAAAGTCAGATAAATAATTTAAGCGATCTTCACACTTACCTGGATCTATCTTACACTAAAAATCGTATCTATATCACAGCCATGATTTTTAAAAAACTATGCATCTATTGTTGTTGAGTTGAATTTCCATTATCCGTATTGATATCTACATCACTATCTGAATCATCAAATTTGAAACCGTGAACGTTCGAAGTTGATGTCTTTTTGTTTACCCTGTAAAAATACGGTTCAGTTGCAGAAATTGCTTTGATTTTACAAAAAAACCAGAAATTACCTTTTTTCTATTGAAGTGTCACTTTCCATTCTTTTCACGTGATTTTCCTTCTGGTCATCCCGCCGCGACGGCCTTTGAAAAATACTTCTAATATAGCCAATTACATTGGTAAAAATATTAACCAGAGGTTGCATTATGGATATAACTAAAGTCGTACGATGTTCGGCTGCGTTACAAGATTTCTTATTTTCGCCTGAACAGCTTCGTCCTGTACTAGAACAACGATCAACGACGCACTTGGAATAAGGTTCAGCTCCTCCAATGTTTTGTTGTCATCATCTGGGGAGAATGCCACTCTTGGGTAAGTTTTCAGTAATTTGAAGTTATTTTTCAATTTCAATTTTTCTGCTAAATAAATTTTAACTTCTCCTAGTGTAGCTTCGTTTGGAAATTCCCAAGTTGGCATTTCATTTGTTGGTAGCCTAAACTGTATTCGTGCTGAAAATAAGTTAAAAAAAAGAACTCATAATTTCAGTTTATACTATATAACAGGTTTGTTTTGAATATATTTACAAAAATTTATCTTTCAAAAAGAAATTAACCTTGCCTGATAAATATTTTAAGGGTTTTTTTGGTGTGTTACTTTCAGGGGAATCAGGTGCAATGGCAGCATCTAACAAAAGGAAACGGGGAGAAGATCTTATTTCTTCAAGTCTTCTTTGTTTATTTTCTTTAGGGTAAAAATAATCACCATAGTCTGCAATTTTGATCCAAATTATACTCCCCAAAATTTCCTAGGGAGCAATACTAATATTGACTGAACTTACAATTTGCTTTACTTACCAACTCCATTTTTTTCTGCTTTTGGCTCAGGTATGCTCTCTTTGATCACTAAAAAAGAAGAAAAAAGAAATATATAACCTCTTTATCATTTTAAAATATGTTTTTTTTAAAATACCTACAAGGTGTTTTATTTAATTTTTCACTTTTTTCTAATATTTTTCCATTAGTAACACTCTTGAATTTATCTAGAATTTCATTAATTTTATTATGCAGTGCTTCTGAAGTTGTTTCATAACATAGAACACTCAAAGGAATGCCATTTGATCCGATCATAAAGACAGATGGAACAGGAACAATATTATCTGAATTTCTTCATTGAAGAAAATATTTACTACTTATTTTTGTTATAAGTTTGGCTGGTAAACCTATTGCTGCTAGTATTAAAGATAAACCCTAAAATTGATTATATACAAAAAGGATACAGATAGCTTTAAACTGTTTGTAAGCCACTGAATTCTGCTTAATTTTTACAGCAATGCATCTATTATTATGAAATACTGCCTTGTCATTTAGGAATGCATCGTATTTTTCTGACAACGTGTCATCTCCTGAAACGAAAAAATTCAAATATTATAAACCTTGACTATTTTCAATGAAGTAGTTACCCATTATTATTACATAACATTATGCACTAAAATAAATCAAGTAAAAAATCTTAAAAAACTCAAAAAATTTTGACGATGCCATTACCTCGAATAAACACCAGAAAAGGAGAACCAGATGACTTCACCTCTTCGACAGCTTCTTTTAACGGACCGCTATACCAATGCATGATCTTTCCGCCTATATTTCAATGAAAATCACTAAGCAATTTGAATGGATCATAAGTTTTTTTAGACAAAATACATGACATATATAAAAAAAAAATAAAAAAGGCCACAAGCCAGATGTGCCAACTTAAAGCGCGTTCAGAAATCACGATTTCTTGGAGCAAAAAGGTAAGAAACGATGAGCAAGAGTGCCATAGATTTTAAAAGCTCGGAAGCGGATGATTGATCGATTGTTTATGACGCAAACAAGTTACCGTTGAATGTCAAAAGGGTATATGTAAATGAGATTTCAAAGGCTTTTTAATCCTTATTTACATTTAAAGAAATCAGTAGTCATCGTCTGCTTTTATGTGTGAAATGATAACAAAGAAAGTTTATTTTAAATCTTTTCTTCAAATAAAACTTAATTAGCTCTTCAATAATTATTTTTATGTGTTAATTGGAATAATCGGGAATAATGATAAACAGTAATCGGAACAAATTTGAGGTATCTATTTCAAGTTAATGTAGATTGACCAAGATGATCATTGTTTGTTTGGTCAGCTGTTTTTTTTTGACGTTTTATTTTTGTTATTGTTATTATTATTATTTTTTTATCGACTTCTTTGTTTATGAAAATATGAGACCAGGTTCAAAAGACCTTGGCGTTCTATTACGCAAATTATCAGAGATCCAAAGAAAAAAAAAGTTTGAGTTTATGTAAAATTTCTTTAGGGTCAATATTCTTGAATAATTGGGATGGGAGTCAGTGCCTGGTTTGAACCTCAGTGCAGTTTATTCCCCTACAAACAAGAGTACATTAACATCTCCAATTTTCTAAAAATAAAATGTTGGATTTTTGCTTCAATGAAATTGATACCTTGGTTTCTGTTATTTTAATTTTTTTTTTTTTTCAAACTATTTAGTTATGTCATTATTTAGTTATTTTCATTTTTTGTTTAGGTTTTTTAATAATGAAAAGGACATTGACATGTTGTTGGTGTACTTCCTGATTCTCATAACAGGACCATTCCCACCGCACTATGATTACAAAGAACGATGATTCAGTGTAATTTAAGCAATTTTTCACTTTTTCTTCCCTTTTGAAAAGTAAATTTTTTTTTTTCATATTCTTTGATATTTGATCTATCGCGAACCTAGCGTTATCGCATATTATTACATGCATACGTATAAATTCCGCTGCGACCAGCAGTCTGTTTGCTTACATTGCCAGTTATTCACAAAAAGAAAAAGAAAAAGAAAATGTTTAAACCTATTTTATTATACGATCATTGGGTAAGGTTATATTTATTTGAAAAATGCCAATTTTTATCAAAAGTTACTTTTAGTTAATTGATAAAAGAATCATGGATTTCATATAGATAAAAAGTTTTTTTATTTTTACTTCCTGAAAGGATTCATTTCAGATCATGTTGTCATGGTTACGAATACAAACATCTGAAAATTCATCTTATATAACATGTTCGTTTTTTTCTCTCCCTTTCAATGATCAATACTTTTTAATCTAATGGGAATTAATTATTTTTTTGTATCGGTAGCATAGGAAAAATGATATGAAAACAAATCATAATAAGTCATCAGGGTCATATTGTTTCGTCTTTACGGACGTGACAAGACGTAAAATCAATAAGGAAATACATTTTTTCCTAATATATATTTTCTTTTTTTTTTTTTGTAATGTAGTTAACCAGGGTTTTTCTAGAAGATGAAGCTCAAATCAACAAAAAGCTACCCAAGGAGCTTTTGCTTAGGATATTCTCATATTTGGATGTCGTATCCTTATGCAGATGTGCACAAGTTTCCAAAGCATGGAATGTTCTTGCTTTAGATGGAAGCAATTGGCAAAGGATAGATCTGTTTGATTTTCAACGTGATGTCGAGGTACCGCTATTTTAAAACAGGAAAAAATAAAATTGGATTTTTTGAAGCATTGAAAATAAAATTTTTTTTTAAGGGTCCAGTAATAGAAAATATTTCAAGAAGATGCTGCGGTTTTTTACGACAGTTAAGTCTGAGAGGTTGCCAATCAATCGGTGATTCTAGCATCAAGACTTTCGCTCAATTATGCACCAACGTCGAAGATTTGAATTTAAATGGCTGTAAAAATATCACCGATAGGTAAGATTTAAAGTTAAAAAAATTAAAAAAATAATAAAAAAATTATTATTATTTTTTTTTTTTTTTTTCCTTTATTGGCTTTAATTTGATTTTTATCTGTTTCAGTTCATGCCAGTCTTTAAGTAAATATTGCCCCAAACTACAAAAATTAGATCTAGGATCATGCCCTGCAATAACGGATAATTCATTAAAATATTTATCGGATGGATGTCCTAATCTTACACATATTAATATAAGCTGGTGTGATAGGATTACCGAAAATGGTACGTACGATTTCCCTTTTCCCTTAAGGTTTGAAATCATAAGTCAATTGTTTTTCATGTTTTAATTTTTTAGGCGTGGAAGCTTTGGCTAGAGGATGTCCAAAATTAAAGTCGTTTATCTCAAAAGGCTGTGTATTATTGAATGACAAAGCAGTCAGTTGCCTAGCTAAATTTTGTCCAAATCTAGAAGTCGTTAATCTTCATGGTTGTTCCGTAAGTACTCTTTAGCTTTTTTTGGCAACGGTGTATATGATCATATTTTTTTGGAATTTATTTTTTTGTTTTTTCAGAATATTCAAGACGAAGCAGTTCAGCATTTATCAGAAAATTGTCCAAAACTTCATTATTTGTGTTTGTCTCAATGTAGCCATTTGACAGATAATAGTTTACTCATGCTTGCGCATTTGTGTCCAAATTTATCCACACTAGAAGTGGCAGGTTGCTCTCAATTCACAGACACGGGATTCCAAGCACTTGCTAGGAGTTGTAGATTATTGGAAAAAATGGATTTAGAAGAATGTGCACTTATAACGGATTCTACTTTAATTCACTTAGCTATGGGATGCCCGAGGCTCGAAAAACTTGTAAGTATGCATATGAGGAATTACTTACTTTCTTATTTCTCTTCTAAAGACTCATCAGCTAAATTTTGTTCCCTAACACTACCTTTTTCATTTTTTTTTTTAGAGTTTATCACATTGCGAATTGATCACAGATGAAGGTATACGACATTTAGGAATGTCTCCATGTGCAGCTGAAAATTTGACAGTATTAGAACTCGACAATTGTCCGCTCATCACAGACGCAAGTTTAGAACATCTTATATCTTGTCATAATTTGCAAAGGATCGAATTATATGATTGCCAATTAATTACTAGAGCTGGAATTCGAAGACTTAGAGTAAATATTATTGCTTCCAACATTTCCCAACAGAAGTTTTTAATTTACACCTTTTTTTCCCTAACAGAATCATCTCCCAGGAATATTAGTACATGCCTATTTCGCACCAGTAACGCCGCCACCAGCAAACAACACCGCGAGACATGGATATTGTAGGTGTTGCGTTATACTTTGAGATTTGAGGTACAGGTACCCGCCCCCGGTCGGGTTCAATTTAGTATCTCTCGAACCTCGGATGTTTCTAAATTATGTTAGATACATGCCCCCAAATGTGGGGCCGCGAGCCAATTACTTGGGGGCTTTCGGGAATCATCGATTAAACCATACAATGCCTTATGGACCAGGAGTAGCTCCAAGCATTTTTCAAAACGGAGCTGTTTCCCCGTGGAATAATCTCGTTAGAGGAATCCCGCCTCGTCTTCAGTACGACGGCGGGAATCGTAACGATAATCAATTAATTGCGTATAGACCTCATCCCCTATATCGACCTTATTTATTTAGGTATTTTTTACCCAGCGTTGGTTACTGGTACTTTTTTTAAAAACGAAATCGAAACTGTTTTGTTTAGATTTTTTTCTTAGTCGAATTTATCAAATTATTGATATTGTTATCGTTTGTGTTATATTTCTTTCTTATTGGAGAAGTAATGATGACGTGTTGTTGATTTGTATAAGTAGTTAAATGTTATAAAAGGCGAAAAGATGTTCAAATCTGTTTAGTTATAAGTAGATGTAAAACTCGTACTTTTGATCATGGGCCAGAATCTTTTGTTATTATTTCAAATTTTTTGCATTCATTTTGTTATAGATAATAATACGTACATTGTGATATTTCATACAAATCTCGGTGCAAAATGCTAGTAATACTATTTCGGATGGACAACTCACAGATTTATTTTGAAACATTAAGCTACATTTTAAAGTAATGTAATATGACATGTCAAAAAAAACGACGAATTTGAAAAAAATCTCTGCGTTTCATTCAAATTTTTTTGTATGATGCTATTAGCCGTTTTAAATTGTACCATTTGCGCCAACTCCTCATTTCAAAATGGCGGTTGTCTGCTGCTACGACTTCGAATTAACTGGAAAAATTCTGTTTCTGAGCTTTGTTAGCGCTAAATTAGCTTCAAAATGTGTTTTCCATATTCAGAATGGCATTTTCAATATCGTAAATCATTAAAAGATTGAGTAAAAGAAGTAAAATACCAAAGAAAGATTCTTAAATTTTTATATGTTGGCTGCAGTGCTATTTTTTCTGATCAGTAAAATCGCGCTTTTCTACGTCTTGTGATGCAGTTTGTGCTTGTGGTTAATTTTTTGCAAGTAAAAAATGTGATTTTATTAAAACGACGTTTAAAAACGAATTTCAGGGAGCAGACCATTGCAATCATGTAAGTTTTTACACTCTATTTGTTGTAGAAAAATTATATTTAAAGAAGAATACGGTATAGGTTAAGTGACAAGTACAAGTTCTATGAATTTGTTAAATCATCCTGGTATAAACACTTTATTAAGGGCATAGCCGATTGTAAATTGACCTATATCTCAGTTATGAGGGACCATTTTTATATTTAAGTCTCTCCTTTCGGGTATTAAAAGTAAATTGAATTATATTTATAGAGGTTTAACATGGGCGGAATGCCATGTTATCTAACCTTAATTGCTTAACCCTTTCACGTTTTCCTAAAATATTTATAGTAATTCAGTATTTTCATTTTAACATCTCGTCGCCTTTTAAATGAGTTTAGAAAACCAAAGTTGGAATATTCACAAGATAATAATAAGTAACAGATGTAATTGATACCTATGAATTTATTTTTCATTTACCGATTACTGAATTATGAGGAAACCTAAGTCCATTGCACAGAAATATGTTGCAAAATGATTGAAGACAATCATTTATTTTCATTTTTCTTTGTGGAAGATAAATGCACATGTAGGTAAAATCATAATTTAGAATGGTTATTATTAAATATTAATGGGCAATAAATAAAAATTTAACCAAATACTGTATAATTAAAAATATGTTATACCATTATAATGAATATGATGTTCTTTAATGTTGAGATTGTATAACATATAAACAATATTTAAAAATAAAGGTAAAAAGAAAAAAATACTTATCAATATTAAATGTAAATTCAAATCTTTGAATTGGAAATGTTATATCCTTTAAATTAGGAATAGTCTTTTTAACTAAAACGACCACTTTTCCCTTTTTTTCAATTTAAATGGGATTTTAGAAAGTTTGAATTTTTGAGTAAAACGAAACACTTCTCATTACCTTTGAGATGCTGGTAAATTTTTGTTTCCTTTTCTTATTAATGCATTGCATAATGATTCAAATTCTTTTAAGCCAAAATAAAAATTGTTTTGGTATTGCAATATTTCTGATGTTTCAACACAAAAAAACTTTTACTTTTAAGATAGGGTGCCTAAATTTTTTTTTTTAAATCAAAATTAATGTAAACACCATTACAGTATATATTTCTGTGTAACTTTAGAGTGCTTAATGCTGCGAAATTATCTTCAGGTAAAAAGGAAAGAGAAAAAAGTTGATATGAAAAAAGCTGGAAAAATATTTGGAATTTGCCTGAAATATAAATTCCTTTACTCAAGTTATAATCTAGGATGTTAACTGCATTATAAAGAATATTATGGAATTGTATTATCTCTGGCTCGTTACTCGTATTATAAATTTTTTTTTCTTAGAGCAAAATAATAATAGTAAAAAAACATCAAATTGTTAGCATTTTTCATCTGTTTATATTTACACAGGTTGGTGCACAAATTATAGAAGCTCGATGTGAAAAATTTATGTACATTGTATCGAAAAAAAAATTGATTTAAATCAAAATTTATTGTCCAAAATAAATTTTTTGAATAATCCCAATATAAATTTTTTTTTCTCTTCAAAATCCTTAGGTAATTAAAATAAGTGGTTACAATTTTTGATAATACAAAATAATATTTCCTATTAAAAATTTATTTACACTAATAAAAATGATAATTAACAATTTTAAAAAAATATATATTTGAGATTTATCAACGTCAGATCACTTACAAACTAAAAGATCAGTTTGAAATGTACTGTCAAAAAAATGACTTTGAGATATAATAAAATTGATATGGATTATGAATAACTTTAAAGCCACAGTTTATAAAATAGAAAAGTATTTTTAAAAAATAATTGACCGAAAAAGAGAAATAAATAATGACCTTGTTTAATAAATCACATTTTCAAAAAACATTATTCCCATAAAGGTCGGCAATGTTGGCATGTATGCATGCATTTTGAATGATATTTTTCTATCTGAATAGTGTTGTAAATAATGTCAAATTTTTTTGAGACAACCGTTTGTGCCTGCAAAAGGACGACGTCTCTATCGACTGAATCATCTGTTGAAAAAATGGATGTATTTAGTACTGGATAACATTATTATTTAATAAAATGAACTTACCAACAGCCAAATGAACAGTTAAAACATTAGTATTCAAGGTTAAAGACCAAACATTTAAGCTATGAACATGCCTCACTCCATTCAAACCCTGCAAACTTCTTAATATACTATTGTAGTCAATATTATTAGGGAATGCTTCCATAACAATATAAATTGAATCTTTTAGCAATCTCAAAGTAGAAAATATCACAATAATTGAGAACAAGAAAGTACAAACTGGATCCATGAACTTTGCATTGGGCTAAAAAAAAAAATTTAAAACAAAAATTAGCAAGTACAAAACCAAAAAAACTTAAGAATTAACAAAAGTCATAATTGCTAATGAAAACTTACATAAAATTTAATTATTAGGGATGATAAAAAAACACCAATACTTTGCACCAAATCTCCTATAACATGAATCATAGCTGCTCTTACATTTATATTTTGACCAGCTTGATTTTCTGACACTTGGTGAGAGTGCATATGTTGAGAATGGCACTTCCCATGTAATACTGAAAACATCCTAAAAGAATATGAGAAATAAATTTTAGTTATTTACGAGCTGAATAATTTGTTTTCTAACTCATACTAATGAAAACTTACACAATATTTATAATGACTCCTAAGGAACTAACCAGCATCATAACATCAGCTTCTATTTCATAATTATTACTTATCAATCTTATAGTGGCTAAGTACATAAATATCGCAGTCATGATCCATATTAATAAAATGCTAATTAAAGTGGCCAAAACCTCTATTCTGTAAAATCCTAAATTAAATTTTTTACTACATTTCCTTTTTGAGGATGTGATTGCTAGTAGGGAGATCAAAAACCCAACAACATCTGTTAACAGGTGTGCCCCGTCAGTAATTACGGCTAAACTTCCGGCAATATATCCACCAACTATTTCAGCAATCATAAATAGAACACATAGGCACATGGCTATAATTAATTTGGATTCAGAATGACTGGACATTTGATTTGGTATA
Organism: Liposcelis bostrychophila; assembly: GCA_037577465.1. Classification (NCBI taxonomy): domain Eukaryota; kingdom Metazoa; phylum Arthropoda; class Insecta; order Psocodea; family Liposcelididae; genus Liposcelis; species Liposcelis bostrychophila. The sequence goes on from CM075207.1 coordinate 20,132,292, forward strand.
AATTGATGGCAGTGGTGACAATCACCATTGAAGTTATTAGATAGCTGAAATAAAAAATACAAAAGTCAATAATCAATCAGATCAAATTCAATAAAACTTTTAACTTACAGAGATATCATTGTCAATAAATAGGGGGGGAAAATTTGTGATGTCTCCATTTGATCCGGAACTGCAAGTTCCACAAAAGTTCCCATTATTTGTTTTACAATCCTCAGAATGCTCCTGTTCATCAGAAGGGAAATTTTCACTATTTAAAGGGTTGCTTAATAATCTAACGGTGTCTTCACTACCAGGGACATCGTAGTATTTGGCTGTCATTTCGTGTGATTATTATACCATTTTCTTACGACCTGAGAAAAAAAAATCAATCAAGGTTAAGCTGAGTTTATTTAAGCAATTAGACGAACCTATTGAATGTTTGACAAGTTACTTACTTAAACTAATATTCATGTGGCAAGTGATAACGGATTGATAATCACAAGTGTGCAGATCATAATTTATTGTTTCCTCTATAAAAATCCGTTAGCAATTATGCACGCACTTTTAATACTATTAAAATCCATATTTAAATTAATACTTGCAATAATTCATGAAGGCCAAATTAACATTCAAAAAATGGACCAAAACAACATTGTTTTTTATTTTTTTAGGTTTTTACTTTTGTATTTTAATGACGTTTCAATCGCCATTTTTAAAAATACAGCTGATGCAACGTGACGTTTGGAAATTTTTTGTTCGTTATGTTGGCATTTTCTGAAATTTTAAATAGAAGCCCAAATTGTAGACCTTGTGACATAGCGTATATGTTTTATTTTTATCCAATGTTTCTTTAACGACCAAAGGGAAAGATGGCGGACTGTTATCGGATTGCTTTTGAATAAGGGCTCCTTCTTTTCGCTTTTTTTTTGTCATGTGGCGAGTTTATTAAAATATATCTACCGGTGTTGTGATTTTATTTCATTAAATAATAGTGATAAAATGGTTATTGAAAAAGAAGTAACTCAAGCGGAAGGGGATGAAGCAAAATCCAAGAAAGCGTTGAAAAAGCAAGCGAAAGAGGCTGAAAAGGCTGCGAAGAAAGAAGCACGGAAGAATCAGAACGTAAGTTTTTAAAGCAATTATTTCATCATTTTTGAAAGAATTTTGTCATTCTTTTACTGAATTTTTAGGCAGCTCAAGCCCAAGAAGAAGAAGCGGAAGATTATTCGAAGGGGAAGTATGGACAGCTGCCCATAATTCAGAGCACTGAAAAAGTTACTAAGCCATTCACAGAAGTGAAAAATATTAATGATACATTATCAGGTCAAACAATTAAAGTCAGAGGAAGATTGCATACTAGTAGAGCTAAAGGAAAACAATGCTTTTTGGTATTAAGGCAACAGCAGAGCACTGTTCAATGTGTCATTGCAGTTAACGATGTTATCAGCAAACAGATGGTTAAATTTGCTTCAGTGTAAGAAATTTTTCAAAAGAAAAAATTTATTTTATTAGTTAAAAATTGACAATCTTTTTTTCTTCCTTTTTAGAATTTCAAAGGAATCAATTATTGATGTAGAAGCAGAGGTTTCAGCAGTAAACAAAAAATTGAAAGTTGTACTCAGAAGGATGCAGAACTGCAAGTCAAAGAATTATTTGTTGTTAGTACAGCTAAGTCTCAGTTGCCCTTATTAATTGAAGACGCATCAAGACCAGAAAAGAATGAAGAAGAGGAAACAGCTGAAGGTCTTAATATTAAAGTAAATCAAGATACTCGTCTTGATAATAGAGTTTTAGATTTAAGAACTCCAGCAAATCAAGCAATCTTTCGATTGGAAGCTGGTGTTTGCAGACTGTTCAGAGATATTTTGACAGAAAAGGTACTCTTTAAAACAGAATCTACATTTAATTTTAATTAAAGTATTACTTTCATTAATAAGTTATGAAATTTTTAGGGTTTTGTTGAGATTCATACACCAAAAATAATCCCAGCAGCTAGTGAAGGAGGTGCCAATGTTTTTACTGTTTCATATTTTAAAGGTTCTGCTTATTTGGCTCAAAGCCCTCAGCTCTACAAACAGATGGCGATTGCCGCTGATTTCGATAAAGTTTTTACTGTTGGAGCTGGTAATTTTTTTTAAAAAATAACAGTTTAAAATGATTTGAATTATTCAAATGATTTTTTTGAAATTTAGTTTTCAGAGCAGAAGACAGTAACACTCACCGACATTTAACGGAGTTTGTTGGTTTAGATTTGGAAATGGCTTTCAAATTTCATTATCACGAGGTAGTCGATGTTATTGGTCAAACCTTTACGGAAATGTTTAAAGGTCTTCGTGATAAGTAAGCTGACAAAATATATTAATTTTAAAACGATGTAGACGCTAATTCTTTATTTTATTTTACTTTAGGTACAGCCAGGAAATCGAAACTGTTCGTCAGCAGTTTAATGTAGAACCTTTCAAGTTTTTAGACCCTCCTTTAAGATTAGAATTTAAAGATGCTAGAGCTTTGTTGGCTGACGCAGGAGTTAATTTAGGAGAAGAAGAAGATTTAAGCACACCAGATGAAAAATTATTGGGAAAAATTGTGAAAGCAAAAGTAAGCTTTTCTTTTAATGTTAGCTTATTGTTTAAAAATGAGAACAAAAAAATTTGAATTTTTTTTTTTTTTGCAGTACGACACCGATTTTTATATTTTGGATAAATATCCTCTGGCTGTTCGTCCGTTTTATACAATGCCAGATCCCTCAAATCCGAAAACCTCTAATTCGTACGATATGTTTATGAGAGGCGAAGAAATTTTATCAGGAGCTCAAAGAATTCACGATCCAGAGCTGCTGACTGAACGAGCTCAGCATCACGGAGTGGGTCGGTATTAATTTCTCATTGTTCAAGCTTTTTTTTTTCTGACATGAATATTTTTTTTTTTTTTTTTAGATCTTGAAAAAATTAAATCTTACATCGACTCATTTCGTTACGGATGCCCTCCTCACGCCGGCGGCGGTATTGGGTTAGAACGCGTTGTCATGCTTTATTTAGGATTGAAGAACATAAGACAAACTTCAATGTTCCCGCGTGATCCTAAACGCATCACACCTTAATTGTTTTTTTTTTTTTTATAAGTACCGGTTCGTAATTTTTTTTTTTTTTTTTTTTTACTAAAAAGCTAATTGCATTTACAGGATTGAAGCTGTACGGAAAATAAAAAGTATCGAGAAGAATTGCTACACCAAATTTTTTTATTTTCGTAATTTTTATACATTTAATACACCAAATAGTTGGGTTTCATATTTGTTACCACAAGGACGGGTTTAGTACAAGCTAGTCTAACAATATAAACACGATGGTAACGATGGAACGAATTTTATTGTAAATTAGTTTTTTATCAAATAAAAAATATGTGAATAAATAACTAATTCTCCAAAAACAAGAAAAAAAAATTTTTTTTTTTAATAATGCTTATTGGAGATTCTTAAGTTCTAAAAATAACTTTTAATATAAATCTTTGTTATTGTACTATCAGCAATGTGTTTAATATTATTTTCTAATACTGGCTATAGACATTTAAAAGAAATTTACAATCAATTTTTTTTTTTTTTTTTGCTGACATTAAACGGTTAAGAATTTTCTTTTTTTTACACTTATTTGCTGCATACAAAATGTCCGCATTTTTGGCAGAGTTGAACGTCGTTGTTTGACTTTTCACTCGGTTTATTTACAGTCGGCTTCGATTGATATGTGGAAGATCCATTTTCTGAACTATCGCCAGTGTTATCATCTTTAAAAAACGAAAAGAACTTAAGTAATTTTTTTAAGCAAGATCTGATGTGCCAGAAAAAAAAGCTTCAGATAAGGGATGAGGGCAAAAATAAAAGAGCCAATCTCTTCACTTTTTTTTGCGTTTCGGAACTCAAAAGAAGTGGACTGACGGGCTGTTTCATTTTTGCCCCCATTTATTCTTATTTTATTTTATTTATTTATTCATTTTTTTTTTTTTTTTTTGGCGTGTCAGATCTATAGTTGGTAAAACGAATTATTCCATGAATTATTCCTACCATATTCGTCTCCTGCATCCACAGATTCTTCCTTCATCAGATTTAAGTCGTCTTGAACATGTTCCGATAACGGTCTGCTACTCGTCGTTTGAATCGCGCTTGAAACCAGGTCGATCCTGGAGTCGAGTGAAAATTGTTTGCCTGACATAAGAATTCCTTGACACGTCTTCGCATTGCTAAAAATGAAACGGTATTCAAATTTTAATTTTTTTTTATAATCCTTTTTTATTTCTTTTTACTTTCAGACATTAAAAAAATAGAAAAAACAAGTTATTTACAAACCCGGACTATCCATTTGCACTAACCGAAGTTGAGAAAAGGATCTCGAACATTTGGACATAAAATCATCTGCGTCAAATATTGCTGCAAAACTTCCGTTCACGATCTTCGGCGACATCGGCGAATTAGCCAGTAATAAACTGGATCCAAAGTTTTCATTCCGTTCTCGGGTTTCTGAAAAGGAAAAAAAAAAATGATTATGGAAGGTAAGTCTGATTTTTTTTTTTTTTTTTTTTTCGTTGAAAAATAATTTAAATAATTTCTATTACTCATAGTGTAAAAAGGTCCTTTTTAAGAATCATTTAAGGACTTAAAAGTTAAACTTTTTCTGCGTTGGTCGGTATATAAAACCTTGCAAATGAATCATTAAGAAAAAAATTCTACCTTTCATTCGTAACAGAAAATCTTTTTTATGCCAATGACAACAAGGGGCCCTTTCCTGAACTCCGAGACAGTGCGTTCGTTCGGCTTGGCAACATTGTCTCGAAGTTCAGGAAAGTGCCCCTTGCTGTCCTTGGTATGAAATATACTATTCTTTGCAAATAAGTTTTTTTTTTTTTTCTCTGTGGTTCAGAAAGGGTTTTTATTTTATGTCAAGGCTTTAAAGCTGACATTTTTGCAATTGTATTTTTTTTTTTCGGGCAATCAGTGCTTGAAAAAAAGACAAAAGTTAGAAAGGCTAATTTTATTTTCATAATATCTTGCTTCATGCACGGTATGTATGGTAGACATAAAGAACTCAAAAAGATTTCTGTGACCAAAAAAAATTTAATTAACTGGTCCTATGTTTAGCTTATGGACAGTTTTACGGCGCCTGCAGTTTTTAGGTTATGCAATTATATGCCATTAATATGATATTCATTCATACACAGTAAAAAATGATATGTCAAAATCAACATAAATCAACATAAGCAGGTCCACATAATTTTTATCTTGTTTTTGTTTTATGTTTGCCTTATGGGAGAAACAACATAAAAAATTTATGTGGACCTCTAGAACATATTTACATAATATTTTTTACTGTTTACAGTTTGCATTTAAAAAAATTTTATGCTAGCTAGTATACGATTTAAAAATTGATTAACAGGGGCTTTGAAGGTCTCCGAGACCAAATTTGGGGTTAAAATAACAATTTGGTTTAAGGGAGCGGTTGCACAACCAACACTATACAAGGTACGAGATGCGAGACTTTTCTCGCAAAAGTCAGCTTGATTTTTGACTAGTCTCGAAGTCTCTTGCATTAGTAAAAGGTGGTCTTTTGAAAGAAAAGAAATCGAAGTGAAAGAATCCCGCTCTTGCAGAATTTTGAACTTTGCGTTTTACGCCATTTTCGGTGCTGGAAAATGTAAAATTTTCCATAATTTCTTGGTTGTATTGTATAATTGAAAGCTCCTTTTTTAGAAACGACTATAAAAATTTATTTAGCTATATAATGAAATCCTAGTTTTTAGTTTTTTTTATTTTTATTTTTTTATAGGTTTCTTAAGTTGTAAACTTAAACTGAGTAAATTAAAGTCTGTTATGAACTATAAAGCCGATCACCTACTTATTATGCTCATGGTAAACAATAAAATATAACCTACGATGCTAGTTCTTTTACGCATGCAGAAAGTCTGCACTAGTTTTGTAAGGCGTCCACAAGACTACATGAAATTAAAATTATGCTACTTTTTGTCAAATTTATGTGGAAAGAGCTAAGCTTCTGACTGTTACTAGACACGGGTTTAGGATAGAAATTCAATGATTTCACTGGCGGTGAAACAAGAATTGGCGCAAGGAGCTGCTGATTTCTTTTTAGATCAGGGAAATTTCATACTAGATATTTTTTATCAGAGTCAGAAAAGTATGGCCTAATAGCACTGAATGTATGATAATTTCCTCTTTTCTGCCAATATTTTGGGAGAGTAACTGCAGCATTTATTTATTTATTTATTTTTTGTTATTTGACAAGTTCGATCCGCTCTTTCCCTTTCAATCATCAAGTTCTGAAAAACGTTTTCCACTTGGAAATCCTAAATTCGTTTACTAACAAATTTCTCGATTTTTCTTCTACTCTTAGTTTTGTAAAACACAAGTAAATTTTGAGAATTCATAAATAGGAAGTCGAAATATTTGCTGGAAAATTCTCAGAAGGTGGATATTTGGAGTAGCTGTGGCACAGAGAATAGATTCGCTGTTGCAAAATTAGCAAGAAAGTATAAATTTATTTTAGGTTTAAAGCCGGAAAAATTAAATGGTGTAGTGAAATATAAATAAAATGAAATAATGCAAAAGAAAATAATAAAAAAAATATATATAAATTTTTTTGTGCAAGCAGTAATTAACCAAACAAGCAAACAAACGAGCTGTTGCAGAAAACTACAAAATAATTATTTAAATGAAGATGTGGCTTCGGCTTCATTTAATATTAAATAAAAATAATAATAATAATAATAAAAATCTAACACTTTAAAAACTATAGAAATATTTTTACACATTTTTTAAAGAAACACTGATAATTGACTGTTATAGAAAAGACTTCCAAAATCATTACTAAAATCCTTAATTTTACTGTAACGATTCTAATTTTTTTACAAGCTTAATTGAGATCGATGTCGGAAGCGACGAAAATATATTTTCGGAAATACCTGCCAACGGAACTCTTGGACGAGGTGCCACCATTGCTATCTTTTCAGCCTGGAGAATTTCCGTGGCGGTTGACTTTATTTCCGCCCAGTCTCTTGTTATGTCTTCAACGGTCGTTCTTTGGGATGTTACCGTAAATCGAATGACGTATTTATCCTGGAAAGTAAATTTAAAAATATTTTAATTTTACAAATTAAGCATTTCTTAAATTAAAAATAAAAAAATAAAGAATACCTTTAAAGCTGCAGGAACGCAGTGCAATTTTCCCCTCGCATTAAGCCTTTTTAACAGCTTTTCTGTCAAATCGTTGTCACCTCTGAGTCGAAATACGACTAATCCCAAATGTCGTGTGGCTGGAATTTCAAATCTTTGATCTGCCAGTACTAAGGCTTCAAATTTTTGGGCTAAACGAACGCTCTACAAAAAAAATTTTTGTTTTTTAGTTGCGCAAAAAAAAAGAAAAAAAAGTTTAAATCATTTGCATTACTTCTCGAACATGTTTTTGAAGTCCTTTTATTCCGAATTTCCTGATAACGAACCATAATTTTAATGCCCTAAATCTTTTACTTAGCGGGATCTGCCAGTGCTGCAAAAAAATTTCGCCCATTTATTAGTTTATTTAAATTAATTACCTATTCATACATATATATATTTTTTTTGACAAGCAACTTGGGTGGAAGAAGATTTTTATGACACCTTCCGTTTCCTCCCTGCTCGTTTTCCGAGATTAAAAAAAAGCTTCTTTTCAGAGCGAAATACTTACCATATAATCAATAGCAAGACCTGTAAAAAGAAAAAAAAATCTTATTGTCCAATAAACAATTAATTTTTAAAGCAAAAAAAAAAAAAAAAAAGAAAAAAAAAGAATTGGTTATATCGAACCTGAATTTTCGTGTTGAAGGTATAGAGGGTCCACGTTGAATGTGCGGTGAAGCGATCCGCTGCTTTTAACCCTAGAAGAAAAAAAAAATCTCAAAATGATGAATGACTTAATGATTGATTTCTATTCTGATATAACTCCCTAAAATATATTCATTAACCTAGGCCTGTAATGTCATGCATAATACACTATTTTTAGCGGGTTCGCTAATTTAACAATGTCTTATCAATTAACATTTGCTGCTTCTCCATTATGGTCCTAAATTAATTTTACAAAATTAATTTTATAAAATTACCGGAAATTATGCGCTTTTTCTTTCTTTTTTCATAACATATTTATTTTTTACAGATTTCTTATTCTTTTTTAAGTCATCCTCATGTTCGATTAGTAAAATAAAAGCATTATTCCCAATAATTTTATAAAATTAATTTTGAGCCATAATGGAGAAGCAGCAATTGACTAAAAATTTTAGTATTTTTTGACGTAGGACTGGACTGTGTCTTGGGGCTCGGTCCTGGGGAAATCTGTCTGTCCGGGGGTCGGTCTGTTCGCACCAAAAATGATTTAATTATTTTAATATTAAAAATTTTAACTTTGAAAATTTTAAATAATATTTTGACTATTTTTTTGCAACTTTTGGCTTTTTTTAATAGTAAAATTAGACGACATGAACGAAAGCAAGGGCTTTGAAAATTTCTTATAAATTTTCAAGAAACTTAAAAAAGTTGCTAAAGTAAGGACTTAAAAATTGTATTCAACTTTTTTTTAAATTTTCGCCTTTTTATAAAAATAAATTTTTTTTTTTAAAATTTTAAAACTAGACCACATGAACAAAACCAAGAAAAGCATGTTTTTTTTCCCTGCAAAATAGACATAAAAAGTCGATCATTGATCCAGTTACTACTTTCATATGTAGTGATCGATAAAAATTTCAAAACCTCAATTTGGCCATTTTCCAATGACTTGAGAATTCGAAAATACGCCTAAAAACCGTTAAAAAGACGATTTTTAAGCAGACTCGGGGCACTGGAAAATGGTCAAATAAACTGAAGTTTTTGGAATTTTTATCGACAACTAGGTACATATGAAAATAGTAACTGGGCCCACTGGTCGAATTTTTATCTATTTATTTTGCATAAAAAAAAATTCTGTAAAAATCGAAATATCCCCATGTATTTTAAATGGGAAAATCTAGTGCTTTTAGGCACGTTTTAGACTTGAGATACAGAGCTCAGATTTTGCACACAATTTTTTTTTTTTTTTGGATATTTTTGAGGTGGTGGGGGAAGCACAAAAATATTTTATATTCCCTATGGTCATAACAGGCGCTAAAAACGCGCCGCTTTGTGAAGGTCGCCGGTTTTTAAAATTGGCGCTGCCCTGTGCCGGTATGTAGCAAAGCTTAGCTGCATACAAAGTATCCCCATTTTTAATTTTTTTTTCCTCAAAGAAAAAAACTTACAATGTTCAATGCTAAAATTTTCATTTGCAACAAATTAAGCTAAACTGGCACTTACAAGTGCCTGATCACACGTGCTCGCGGACGTTTTATTTGACGTAAAAACTCAACTCCCGACCAATTATCTGATCGTTTCATTTAAAAAAAATCATGTTTAAAAAAAATATAACGTTTAAAAAAACAGGGAAAAATAATATAATTGCGGTTGAGCAGATCGTGTTTTATCATTATTATTTTTTTTTTTTCATTTTAGGTTTCCGACAAGTAATTCCCACGGGCGGAACCAGTTGCGGGGCTAAGAAGCGCCCATATGAAAATTAAATAGAATAGCGGTAACAGCATCTGCATGACGACTCACATTATTATGGTCGATTGTCCAATGGACACATCATTTGTGACTATGTATAATTTATACTTAAACGAGATATATACAAATGTTAGAAGTGAATGAAGCAATAATGGGATCTCCATTTCCATCCACGTGAATGATAACCGTTTATTAATCTCTGCGGCATGCACAGTGTATATTCAGGTATAATTAATTTTGTGTAATTATTTTTAAAAAAAATTGAACTTTTAATTTAGAAAAAAAAAACTTATCTGGTATGAAAAAATATTAAAAAGGGGGACTTTTTAATTTTTTGTTTTAAATTTAATTTTTTTTTTTTTTTTTTTTTTGCTGCTTACCACATGGCGGTACAATCAAAATGCACCATCATCCACTTAGAAGGATTAAACGCGATGGAATCAGCATAATTTATACCGGAGAGCCATTTTCGGAATTCGGGGCAAACGAATGCGGTACCGGCGTAGGCTGCATCGACGTGGAGCCAGAGTTGCTCTTCCTTGCAAATGGGACCTAATTCTTGAAGGTTATCAAAGGCACAGGCTCCTGTCGTTCCGAGGGTGGCGCACAACTAAGACAAAAAAAAATTAAAATAAACGAGAAAATTGAATGAAATGAAATGTAAGAGCCTTAACGTATTTTATTTCGAGAAAACAAAATTGGTCTCTGGAGTTTAATTAAAAATGATTGTCATGTAGAAGGATGATTGAAAATAATCTTTCCCTTTTTTTCCCCCCGGTTTGTTAGTTTGATTTTAAACGGCTTTCGGGGAGAAGGAACTAGAAAAAAAAATCTAAAGCCTAAGATTCCTTTTGCAGATGACTGAAATTTTATTTTAAATTTTCCCGATTTTCCTTCTCTTTTTTCGGACGAAAATTCTTGATTTTATAACAAATATTCTAAGATTTTATTTCGGTTTTTCTTTCTCATCGATTTTCTTTTAGGAAAATGGTCATAGTGTTTAAAAACTGACCTAGCCCGTTTCCACCATATTTCGATCCCCCCCCAATGGTTTTGGAGGAATCGAAATGTGAAGGAAACAAAACCAACTTTTTTTTTTGATTCCGCCACAATTTCCAAGGTTATTTTGGAGGTATTGAAGTTTGGAGAAAACGAAATGTTTTTTCAAAATTAATATTGAAAATTTTTTTCAATATTAATATTGGACAAAAGAAAAAGAAAATTAATATTGAAAAAAAGGAAGAAAAGCGAAAACAATTGTTAGCTAATGTCCGGATAAGAAATTATTATATCACAATTTTCTATCTTCACATAAGCTAACAAGGTTTTTTGATCAGGATATATATCCTTAACTATAATTTATATCGGAAAAGAAAGATTGTTAGCTTATGTGAAGATAGAAAATTGTGATAAAATAATTTCCTATCCGGACATTAGCTAACAATTGTTTTCATTTTTCTTCCTTTTTTTTCAGTATTAATTTTTTTTCTTTTTTTTTTTTTTTTTTTTTTTTTTGTCCAATATTAATATTGAAAAAAATTAATTTTGAAAAAAATTTCGTTTCCTCTAAACTTCGATACCTCTAAAATAATCTTGGAAATTGTGGAGGAATCAAAAAAAAAATTGATTTCGTTTCCTAAACATTTTCATTCTTCCAACGCTTTTTTTGGAAGAATCGAAAAAATTACTGATTTCGTTTCCTCCACATTCCAAAACCATTTGGAGGAATCGAAATGTGGAGGAAACAAAGGGGTCTCATCAAAACCTTTATTACTTTGAATCAATTTTCATGTTAATTATACGATTAAAGAAAATTAATTATGCAAGAGAGAAAAGGCAAGAATTTGATCCAATGTTATCCGCAATAATGTACTTAATATAAATGTAACTAAAAATAAAGCAAATTAAAATAATTTTTCTTGAAAGAAGTGTTTAAAGGTTTAACTGAACGAATTCGTTATTATTATTAAACCTAAAAATTTAATAGATTTTAATTGGACTTTTTTTTTTTTTTCAGATAAGTTAGTCTACTTACGAAAAAAGGTATCAGGCCTTTTTCTCTATCTTTCGCAATTGCTTCAACTAATTTGTCTCCTCTTAATGATAAATTATCGTCGCTTTCTATATATCTCATTTTGACGAGGCCGATTAAACCTGCTTTTTCTACGGAGGAATGTGCCTGAAAATGCCAAAATCCATTATCATCGAAATTAACAGGTCAGAAGCCAAACACAAAAGATTACAGTACTTGATCAGAGCAATAAGCGACCAGTCTGCTATTTATTTCCGCATCTTCCAGCTCCGGGCAATGAAGTTTATACCTTCTAATCGCTTCTGTTCTTCCCGCCAGCAAACATACGAACGTTGCTTCGCTTGCAGTGGTCTAAGGAAATTAAAAAATCATTTTTTTTTTCTTTTCTCTTTTCATGTTAAGTAATCGAAAGAAACAAAAAAAAAAATCAATTAATCCGTTCAAAGCTAATTTACATTACAATTAATGTTTTTTTTTTTTTTATTACAGGCGATGTTATTTTTTTTGTTGGAAGACCTACCTGTATGACTCCTCCTCCGGGGCTATCCGGACGGATGTGTAGGAAGTCGTCCGGTAAACCTATCATTTTCCCTAGCCAGTTCATCACGATCGTTTCAAGCTCTGTACAAACTGGACTCGAAGCCTTGCAGAAAGAAAAGAAAAAAAAATGTAGGGTAAGCGAAACCTTCAAGTTAAAAAAAAAAAAATGGATACCCGTTAAAATTACACTTACCCAAGTAAAACCAATGCAGTTAATTGCGTCTGCTAACATATCCCCTAATAATGATGGAAATGAGTTTAACGCTGGAAAATATGCGTGCATGTGGGGACTTTGCCAATGGGTCACCTACGCAATAGGAAAACGAATTACAAAATTTTGAGAATAAAAGTATATTTGTGAATTGGTTGCCTTAAAATGACAGGGCTAGTGATGGCGATAAATTATCGATAAATCGATATATCGAAAGGAAAATTATCGATCTTTTTTACGAAAACCATTCATTTTCCCTTTTCTGGCGTTGCCACTTTGGCCAGTCACCCTGTAATTAGAAATTTTATATCTCTCTGCCAATTTTTCACCGTTTTTTATTGACTTAGGACTCAAGATGTAAGTATTTGAGGGAACGTTCAAGTATTACGAAAGGTTTTTTTTGGGGGGGTCCGCATTAACCATCTTCGCCATAAGCTAAGTATGGCGAAATATCTTACAACCGGGGGGGGGAGGGGTTCAAATTCACCAAAATCATGCTTACGTAGTACTTGAATGGCCCCTGAGAATTACTCGTCCGCCATCTTGAATTTTGACTTTGACCTCTTTTTTATTTTTTATTTTTAATTCCAGTTTTTAATTGCTAAAGGAGTGTATTTTCGTAAATTGCCTTCGCTTTTTCCATTATGGAATTTTTAAACTAAAAATTTAGTATAAACATATCAATATATCGATCATTTTTGGCGATATATCGACGTATCGTTATCGGAAATTTTAAATAGCGATATATCGACTTATCGATATATTTCAAACTTATCGCCATCACTAGACAGGGGTGCTAGAAATCTGTAGGTTTCATCTTTTTGGATGGCCCGTTTGGATGATCAAACACTCTTTAGGCATCACGGCATAGATGAATTCTGAATATTTATTTTTTTTCTCTCTTTTAGATATTTCAAGTGCTGATTTTCAGATTGTTCAGGGGTTGCTCGGTTCGTTTACTCGGCCGGTTTGCTCGGGTTCGTTTATTCGTAACAATAGCTTCGTTGGCCACCGTCGCCCGGTGGAGCCTTTGTTCGGTTCAGTAGGTTAGGGAATTAAAAGTACGCTCTTCGTATTTTTTATTTTATATTTTAAATGAATACCCGTCTTTCGAGTTAGTCCGGAGTTTTTCGTGTGTGATGCAACCCCTCGATGGAGCATAATCGCTCACTCGGTTTTTACACCGTCTGAAGCCTTCCTGGAGCAAAATGGCATAATCCTGGGAGACGGTGAGAAAGGTCGGGACACAAAGGTCTAGCATCCGTTGACACGTTGATTTTTTATGAGAGATTGCGAAACTGGGTAAGTGAAAGATGCAGTAATACTGGTCAAATAACTATATATTTTTTTCCCAGTTTTTTTATCTCTTGCGGCCGGCCGAATATCAGGCGGCCTTTTGGTCTCATTATTGAGCGGCCCTTCGGGTAATCCCCCGAATGGCCCTATGGCCCTTGTGCCCAGCCCGCCCCTGAGCACGTTTTGGGAGGGAAGCTAGCACTTGAAATGCTGACTTTTGCTGAGCAAAAATGGGATGGAAAAGAGGTTGTGCATATTTGACCTCAGCATTTTCTCGTGAAATTAGTTGAAAGTTCTCACAATTTTGAAAAAAATCCTGCAGTAGTTAACTTTTTAAAGGCTTTTTTAGGATCGGAAAAATTAAGGGGGTGAGCCAGTAATTTTTATTATTAAAATGAACATGTTTTAGCATGAAAGGAATCAGTTTAAAGAAAAAAATGACAGAGTAAATTGATCAAAAAGTGGAAAATCGAATCGTTTGAATATCAAAAAAAATTTTCTTGATGAACCTTTAATTATTTAATTTAATAAGAAGGGGGGGGTCAAAAATTGTCAATCTGATGCTGAAATGATATTTGATTGGCCCCAAATCTTTAATTCTTTGCTTTAGAGAAAAATAGTCCTATAGCTCAAAATATTAATTGACTAACTATCTACATTTTAAAAAATTTCTTTTGGAATTTTTTATCTTCATCCCAGGACAAAATATGTTTCCCGAGATAATTTTTTTCCGCGCCAAAAACATTTTTGCGGGCAAAATTTCTCAGGAATTTGATCAGCCCTGTAGCCATAAGGAAGGGGGGGGGGGCAGCAGCAGGGACAGTGCTTCCCCCTTCCCCCTGTACTTTTTTTAAGAAAAATAAAAATTGATTATTGCAAAATAGGAATTAGGAAATAAAAATTTTAAGATATAATTATTTGTTCAATTAATTAAAAGTAAATATCATATTAATCACAAAGCCGAAATCCAGGCATTAACTTTATCTTTAAAAAAAAAAAAGTTTTCAACAAAAAACTTGTGCCCCCTCTAGACGGTCGAGTGCCCCCTCTGGGCTTTGAGTCTGGCTACAGGGCTGTTTTTAAATGATTTATAATTTAATTTTTTTGCTTGTGCAAATTTTTTTTTTATTAGAGGAAGTACCTAACACAAAGATCGAAATGTTTTCTGAATATTTTTCTCCTTTGTCGATTTTTCTTGAGAAATCGTACGGCCAAAAAATAGTGCAGAAAGTTGGCATTCGTTTTTTTTATACTTAAAATTGGATCTCACATTTTTTTTTTTACATTTTTTCGAAGTTACAAGAGTTATACAATATGACCCTTCAGTATCAAATTCTTCCTTTCTCATTAATTGTCCGAAAAGCACCGACGCCCCCTTGATCGCTTATTACTTCCCCACTTTTCTTTTTTGAAAAATGAAAGAAGCAAAACTTTTAAATTCTGAAGGCTTTCAAAAATGCGATTCCGGTTAACAGCTGCCTGACGTTTAAAAGTTTTTTTTTTTTTTCGGTTTGTTTTTTGTTTTTGCTAAATAATTCGAACTTCTAAGCATTCAGAATTAAGCTCATTGCACATTGCACATTATTGCATCTTCATTTGTCCTTATGATAAGAAAATGTTACATTTTCAAGGTGATGTATACTAAATTAAGCTTCCCCCCTCCCGCTTGCTTGTTTCTTTATTTCACCTTGAGAAACTTATGAACATTGCAAAGTTAAGTTTGATTAAAATGATTTACACTTATTTCCAGTTTCTCAAAAATTGTCAGCAACGTCTCTGTGATTTAGGCGTTGGTTACATAATTTTCGTGCCATGAAGAAAGTGGTTACATTTGTTTTTGAACATTTTCGAAAATATTCTATGTTATTTTCCGTTATGGGGGGGATACTTGCATCAGCGGCTGATCACCCTTATCAATTTAAGCAATTTTTTTCTAGCCGCGGTAAAAAAAAAAAAAAAAAAAAAAAAAAAATTAAAAAAAAAAATGTTATAATGTAGTGCAGTCTCATCAAACCGCAGAGGAGTAAGTTAAGAGAAGGCTTCAGATATTTATTTAAATATACCAAAATAAATTTCCCTGCCCTAAAACTTTTTTTGGAGATACAAATTAAAAATCTGGCTTTGTAGCGAACTTTATATTCATACTGGCATCTTTCTTTCAAAATTTCAGATTCTCAGGTGGTAAAGAAACTCCGGAAATCGTTTTCAAAAATAAATGTCGGGAATATATTTTCCAAAGCGTTTTCCGGAGTTTCTTTACAACCTGAGAATCTGAAATTTTGAAGGAAAGATGCCAGTATCACTATGAAGTTCGCTAAGAAGCCACATTTCTAATTTCTAATCTCCAAAAAAAAGTTCTAAGCCATGGAAATTTATTTTGGTATATTTAAATAGATATCTGAAGCCTCCTCTTAAGTGTAAATGAATAATATTCAAGCACTCCGTATTTTTTATTTTATATATTATATATTTAAAATTTTTTTTTCTGATTTGTGAACCATTATTGTTATTAACAAAACTTAATATTTTTTCTTCATTAATTTTTTTTTCAAACTTTTTTCACAGCCTTTTTTCCTACCGTTTGCAGAAAAAATTTGACTTAAATTGGTAAGGGTACTCGGCCGCTGATATATGCATCCCCCCCATTACTTAAAAAATATAATAGAGCCCTAAAAATAACGTCAAACATCTTCAAAAATTTCGAGCATTTTCGGAAACAAATCCGGAAACAATTCCTTATTCCCTTTTTCATTTTTTAAATACATTTTCCCTTATATTTTTTTACTTATTCTCATTTCTGCTTTTTAAATTCTAAGTTACTTACTCCTGGCATGATGACCCGTTCCACATCGTCCCATATAGCTTGCCATTCTTCCCCATCCACCGGGGCACTGTCAGGTATCATATGCCGAAGAAACCCCGGCTTGACATTCGGATAAACCCTTCGATCCCTAATATTCTCCAAATAATCGGCTATGTAATCTACCACCTCTTTCCCTAAAAAGAAGAAATAAAAAAAAAAAGTTTAAAATAAGACAATAAAAACTGATAATGAAGTGAAACTGAAGGAATCAATTCCGGTTGGAAGCATTGTTTAAAACGATTTAAAATCACTGTTTTATATGCAATATAACACATCCCCCATTTCGAAACGAATAAAATTGGATCTTCCTTAAAGTTTCAAAGCTATGTTATTGAAATTTAAATCTATCTACAACTAACGTTTTTTTTTCTTCTTCTTTATCTTGTAAAACAAGAAGTTATTGTTATTTTTTTTTCTTTCTTTTTATTGATCAATCTTTTCGTAAGGACGTGTAAAATGGCTTTGCTTTTCGATTTTTATTTTTTCGGTTCCGATCTAGTCATGACATAAAAGAAAGACCTTACATAACATGGTTGATATTGATCTTATTGTTATGCTAATGATAAAAGAAACGGATGGTTAATTAATCTTCACCTATATTAACGTTGAATGATTAATTAATCTAATTTTCTGAATAGGCTGGTTACATCGAAAAAAGATTTTAATAATAAGTTTTTATTTATTTTTTTAAGGAATAGTTACCATAAATAATTTTGACAGATTTCCTGAGAATTTTTAAACGTTCCACTAATCAATAACGTTTATCATTTTGTTTTAAAAGGTGATAGCATGTTATTTAAACGAAATATAAAATTAATTCGATTTTGATGAAAATTCATCATTTTGGGCACGTCCTTTTATTTTTTTTTTTATAAAAGCTTTGCTTTTTTTTTCTTCTAAACTTTTCTTTACTGAGGCAGTGCTAGTGAATCATCGTTGGTAATAAACGTGTAAGAAATAGGTAGATAAACAATGGATCTCGGTATCTCGCGTCCACACCTCTTTTACTTTTCCTATACAGCAATAAATAAATATAACGGTAATCTTTTTTGGTAATATTTCTTGTGACGGTTTATGTTTTTTTAATTAAACTTCTCAGAAGCTTGATATGATTTTATGAAATGGCAATGAGTTGTGATTGACTTTTTGTTCGTTTTGAAGATAAAAAACTGTCTGCATGGGGCCGGCCGGTTGGGTAACCAAACCACCTTTCTTGAACATTTGCTACCCCTGACGGAAATAGTATATTGTTATACTAGGGAGGGAAATGAATTTTCCCGTTGAGGCTTTTAATTAAACTTAGTCTTATTAAATTATTAATATTAATAGTCTTAATTAAACTTAGTCTTCTTAAATTTTCTCTGCCAGGTTTTATTTTTAATGATTTCCAACGGCCTTTCATACGATATGCTACAACACCTAAAAAAATTTGGGGCGGCTTGGAGGGTCATGCGCTCAAATGGTCTCGTCATGCGTTCAAATGACGAGATCCGAAGGCTCACTGGGCAACCTTTAATCACTAGTGTGATTAAGTCCCGAAGGCTCAAGTGGGCGGGACTTGTCGCTCGCGCACCTCCGTCAAGATATATCCGGCAGGTCCTGGAGGGCAGACCGACGAGTTCCACACCTCAAGGAAGACCACGGATCAGGTGGGAAGATAACGTGGCGGCAGATGCGAGAAGGTTGGGAGTACCCGAATGGCGAGATGCCTGCCAGGAGAGACCCGATTGGAAGAAGGTTTATAGCGCGGCGATAGGGTTCCAGGTCCTGTAAAAGCCAGGTGTGTGTTGGAGGGTCATGGAGGGGGGGAGTCCAAAATTATTAGCTGGGATTTTGAAATATCTCAATTCTGAATCTCTTATTCCTCCCCTAATACAGCAGTAAAGTCGATTTCTTTCCACATTTTTATCGAATAATATCTTGCTTCAAGCTCAATGTGTGTAATACAATATGACATCTTTTTAAAATTAATTTTTTTTTTTTTTTTTTTTTGATTCTTGTTTTCCGGTCATTGTGTACGAAAAAATTAATTGACTTAAATTGATAAGGGTACTCGGCCGCTGATATATGTATCTCCTTATGATGTAATACATATTTATTGCATGTTTGTGAAATATTTCCCTCTTACGCACTATAATTTCTTTCCATCACGAAAGATAAAGAAAAGTAAGGAGACAAGATTAACAATTATTAAATATCAGTTTTTTTCAAAAAAATTATTTAAAAGACACCTCTGACATGTTCTATTTACCGCATAATGTAAAAATTTTGATTGCTGATATATTTAAGTACAGTAAAAAATTTTAATAAGAGGAGGAGTTTGCGATAAGGATTGACCGCACAGCAAAGAAAAAAAAAATGTTTAAATGTTTTTGACATATAATATCGAAAATATAATAGACCTTGAAAATAACATAGAACATCTTCAAAAAGTCCGAACATCATCGAAAATTTTCGAACTTGTTCGAAAATAAATGTAACCACTGACTTTCTTTGCGAAAAAATTTTCGTGCGATGTAACCAACGCCTAAGAGGAAGAAAAATTTTGGTTAAATGAAACTTAGAACTAGGCGTTTTACATTTGAAGGTAATGCCAAAAAATTTTCACAAGGCAGCGTGCACGATTAAAAATTTTATGTAAAAAAGGTCTATCTAGAGTTCGTGTTAATTTTTCTGTTAATTTCTGACATAAAATTGTGTTAAATCGACATATTTTCATGTTAATTTAACATAAAAAAAACATAATTTCTAAATAGTTTTTTTCTTTAGTAGTGAATTATGTTACTTTTTACATAAAATTTTTTACCGTGTTTACCGATCTAAGGGTCGCCCATAAACCACGTAAGCACCGTTAGCAAATGCTAACGGTGCTTACGTGGTTTATATGGTTCAAGTAATAAACGTGCAAAAATGAAAAGAATTTAAATTTTTTAAATTATGTAACCTAATTCACTTTTTAAAAAAAACTTCAATTTTACCCTCATATTTCCTCTAAGTTAAAAAAAAAAAATTATTTTTGCAAAATTTCAGTTTCAAAGAATTCCAGTTTTTTTTAATGTTTAATTTTAATTTTTTTTAATTTTTTAAGGGGGATCCCCCCGGGGGGGGGGGGGGGGTGATGCTAACCTTTGCTGAAAGGGGGAGGTGGTCAAAAATTACCAAAATAATGCTAACGTAATTTGTTGGTTTTCTTTAGGGACGACCCCTAAAGAAAACCATATAAACCGGAAAATTACTTCCATTTCTATGCCCTTTTGTTTGAAAGAAATAAAGATCAAAAAGGATCAAATTTTCACATTTCCGCTGAAAATTTGACAAAAATTCATTCAATTTTTTTGATTCTTTTAATGTATGTTAAGATACTCGGTCGGAAAAAAGTCGTTAAAAATTTTCTTATGGTCCATTTCTTGGGGCAAAAGAAAAAAAAAGGAACATAACAAAATTGGCTAGCTGAAATTTTTAAAAACTTTTAAAGTGGAAGTATTTTATAACATATCCGTCATACGATACTTGGAAAGAAGGGGGGGGGGGGGGAAGCCATTGCGTTAAAAAAAAAAAAATTTAACTTTAAATGGCTTGCCTTATCCCTTTCCCTTTCATAATAATTTTTATTCCGCATTTAAAAGAATGCGTTGGGGGGGGGGGGTTCCCATGCAACAAAACGGTTTTACAGCAGTTCGTAATATATTTGTTAGCGTACCGAATCGCCAAAAAGATCCCCCCCATGCAAAAAAAAAAAAAAAAAAAAAAAATACTAGTTAAGTTACGAAACTCAAAAAATAGACGTTGGGAACTTTTTAGTATTACGCAAAACCGCCATGGGGGGGCGACGTCTAAATATTATGTCAATGTTAAATGCCCCTAAGAGACAGTCTATTTCATTCCACTTGGGAGGGGGGATAAAAATATTCGAAATTAGTTTTATGCAATATTTGACCCCCCCTTAAAAATGGTACTAGTAACATCATGGATGGAATCTACTAGAAACTTTTTGTGCATTGTCACTGATACTGATGCTAACGCTGATTTCTTTTACCGTAGAATGGGGTGAAGTTGAAAGGAAATTTCAAAAAAAAAAAATTCTAGGTTTATTTAGGCACTAAAAATAAAATTTTTTACTTAAGTATCCCTAAAACAATATCCACTTTATTTTTAGTGCCTAAAATAAACCTAGGATTTTTTTTTTTTGAATTTCCTTTCAACTTCACCCCATTCTACGGTACTTTTTTCAAATTTTATTCAATTTGATACGAAAGGATTTCTAAAAAGGAAAGTCTGCAGAAAAGAATCTGCAACCAGAGATGGGGTATGATCCGACTTTGGGTCGTGACGATTGCCTCAGCTTTTTGGCGAAAGGGGGTTCTTCGGTAAGCAGCTGCTTTTGCTTCGCCAAGCTCAACATAAAGCAAAAGCTAAACAAATAGTTTTTTTTTCCTTTTTTTATCACAAGACCCAATTAACCTACTAAGCATCTAACACATCTAAAATTTTGGTAAATATTAAGACTTAGATCACTTTTTCTTTAAAGTTTTTTGAAGCAGCTCAATAGATTAGAGCAGTGTTGAAAATTTTTTTTTTTCCGGAAAAAAAAAATAAATATATATAAGAAATATTTTTAAAAAAATTTTTTAACCATTTTTTTTTTTCTCCCTCAGGTGTGACTTCACATAGTTCTTCTTCACAAGAACACCGAAGCTGAAAAGCCCGAAACAATTTGGTCTTCGATACAGCTCAAGATGTAATTAAACAGAACAATGAAAACAGCCTCAGTAAAGGCATGATGCGGTTGAAATAATAGGCCTAATATTTTAAAATCAAATGACCAGTCACATTCTGTTCAGATAGGTGAGTGTTCCGATGAAATCTTTAATTTTTTTTTTTTTTTTTCTTACATATTCACAAACCCATAACATTAATTTTAACGTTTAGTCTGGTTTGGTATTTAATACCCACCTCTTTTCCTGTACTCTTCGAAATCCATTTTGATTAATGTCTCGGTTTATAAGTCACAGCCGAAATCTTCAGTTCATCCTTCAAGAATTTTTTCCCTTATTTAAGACTTATATTTTTAATAGAAAAAAATTAACTATTGCGAGAAGGAACAAAAAATTAAAATCGCACGTCTCAAGAATTAAAATCGTGTGATTGTCATTATTATTATTATTTTGATGACATTTTTTTTATTGCAACTCCGAAAGTCCTTGAAATAATTTTTTTTTATTTTAAAAATGTTAACGCTCGCCCTTTTTTTTTAAACCGAAAATTAATTATTTCATCAACTTTGGCGCAACCTGTAATATCTTTTCTTGCAGGAAAAAAAAAATTAAATATACCGGTATATATTGTTACACTATTCAAGTTACTATTATGACTGTTAAAAAAAAAAAAAAAAAAAAAAAAAAATTGAAAATACGATTGCGTAATGTGATCCAAACGGATGAACGTGGGGCTTCACGGGTTGCGTTTTTTTTTGTAGCTGGATTAAACTTGTTTTGACTTAATTAACTTCCAAAATTTAAAAAAAAAAAAAAGAAAAAAAAAAATTTACAACGAAAAATATTTTTGTCAAAGTTCACACCGATTGTCACTGATACAACTTTTGTTTCTAATGGTCTGATTATTTTCCGGTATTTATATATACGACAGGAATATACATTTGCGCAGGGGTGTACAACTGGGCGGGGGGTCTTTCCCATGACTTTTCCCCCTTTGAGTATATCATGTTCCGCAGATTTTAGCACTGGTGCCCCCATTGAAAAAATATTTGTCCTTTCTAGACGTAGGTTGTCGCCCCTCCTTTGGTCTCAAATTGTTTGTTACATCCCTGAGTTGCGTATAAGTAACTGAATTTTGTGAATTTCCCCTTCAAATTTTCTGGAGGATTTTTTCTTAACGGTTTTAAACCGTACGTACGTTGCGAGTTGGGGAAGGTTCCGTTACGTTTTATTGGGAACGTCTGAAAGAGCCGATTTCGTATGTTTATGCTGTTCCGTTGTTTTTATGTATCATATAATTAGACGGAAGGATTCAATGGTTGATGCTTGATGGTTTGATTGTTTTATGATGTATACAGGGTGTGACAGACTTTGGAATAATTATCAAAGCAACGTAAATTTTTTGTTTGAAGGTTTGGCTCTCGGCTTAAGAGGTGGAAAATGAGGTGTAAAGAGCTGGCATTTTTGTGACCAAATTTTTTGTTATTTCTTTTTCTTTCTCTTTTTTGATCATTTATTTAAAGTGAAAATTTAATTAATTTTTTTTAAATAATAAAATGATTTTTTTTTTTTGTTTATTTGGGAACGGCATAAAATTATTTTATCGGATAAAATATACGGGGGAGATGGAAGAAATTGGAGCGTGTCTCAGACGTTGTATAGTTGCATCTTTGTGACATGATCTCAGAGGACATACAGGAGGACATACAGGAGGCATACTCCTGTGAGCCCCATATGAAAATTAACCTCAAAATTAAAGGCGTCAGGAGGTTTTTGTATAGGAGCCTTGTTTGACTTAAGTAGTTTTATTTTTTCTATCAGCGGCGTTGGCAACTTAACTGAAGAGCTTCTTTTCACAAAAGTATCCTAGCTGTTTCTCATAAATACACAGAAATTTTCATTAATCTTGTGTTTTCAGTCGGGGCTTCGTATGGGCCCTAGAGCCTAGAGCATACGGAATTTTTTATGAACGGTCCTAAGTAGGGATCTCTAATTCCCGGTTTCGGTGAACCGACCGGTTTCCCGGTTTTTCGAAAACCCGGTTCTAGCACCGGTTTTATCAAATAACCGGTTTCATAAAGCCGGTTTTTACGTTTTGAAGCTAAAACAAAGCAAATCGGGGTAAAATGACACTCAAAATATTCGTAAGTTGATGGAGAACAAGATTCTTTATGTTAAGTACATTATAAAGCTTGAATTTCCTTAATATTTGCGAAATTCGTTTGCTTACGTAACTTAATTTTTCGAAGTAAAACAAAATGGCGATGTAAACAAACAAAAATAAACAATAATCCGATTTTCGCAAATATCAAGAAATTCAAGCGTATTGATCTATCTAAACTGTTACAAAATCTTGTTCTCAATCAAAATAAGACCATTTTGAGTGTAATTGGACCCTAATTTGTTAGTTTTTGGTCTCAAACTTAAAAAAAAAAAAAAAAAATTATAGTATTAAAAAAAACACCCTGGAAAACGATTCGAAAAACGACGGTTCTAAGAACCGGGCCGATTAAAAAACCGGGCTAAGAACCGGTTTCAAAGAAAAATCCGAAACCGGGAAACCGGTTTTTCATTTTCACCGGTCCATTGCTTGGATCCCTAGTCCTAAGAGAGCGTTCAAGTATTACGTAAGACCGGAAGGGGGGGTACAAGAAATTCTTACGATTTCTTACATGTGAACGTTCAAGTATTACGTAAGATTTTTAGAGGGCGGGGGCGCATTCACCAAAATCATGCTTACGTAATACTTGAATTGCGCCCAGGGGGGGATGCCAGGGGGGGGGGTCCGGAAAATCTTACGTAAGAATTTTTATTATTACTTATTGGGGAAAGTTTAAGTGTTACGTAAGACTTTTTTTTGGGTTTTGGGACCCCCTCCCCTCTCTTCGTAAGAATTGGTAAGATTTCTTTGAGCCCCCCCTATCATATTACGTAAGATTTTCGCGGACCCCCCCCCCCACCCTTTTTTTAGCGCGAATTTTAAATTAGAGTAATGTTCTTCTTAACTATTAGATTTATAGTTCATACTCATATACCTGAAGATGACTACAATTGGCAAAAAATCTTATCAAAAAATAAAGTTTTATTTTAAGAGGAAAAATTATAATATGATAAAAGCCGAAATCTCTAAAGTCCTTAACTTTTATGAACTAACAAACAATATTGAGAGAAAAAATTTTTCGTCGGGTACATGAGCCGAATGGGCATCGAACCCACATCTTCCGATTGCCGGAGGGGGGCTCTACCATTAAGCTACCGACCCGCACTCGACGAACTCTCTCTCAATGAGGGACTTAAATTGCAACATGAATCACAAAGCGCGGAAAAGTTTTATTTCTTGAAAGTGTTTGAAAAAATTTTTCAATTTTTCTACTTTAGACATTCGAAAAAAATTAAAACAACTTAATTTTTTGAAATTAAAAAAAATTTTGAACTATAAGTTATAATGGAAATTCTTAAGTAAGATTTGGCAAACTGCCCCCTTCCCCCAAGTATGAAATCGTAAGAATTTTGAGTACCCCCTCCCCCCTTGTTCTTACCTCTCCCTTGTTGAAAAAAAATTCAAGTTTAATATAAAAAATGGGCACCCCTCAATTTGCCCCTGAATTGATCACCTCCATCTCAGTTTCAATGTTATTCCGTGAGTTATTTTTGACGTGTTTGTTTCAATATTATTAATCCTGGAAAATTCAAAGAAACATAAATAACAACAACAATTATAAAGGTAAATAATAATAATCAAGCCATTGTTCTGTTTCCAACAGCAACGAATTTTTCCTATATTTATAACATTATCTTTTAGAGCTGAAAAATTCATCGCAAAGTGATGTTTCATCTTTGAAAAAATTCCCTAAGCGCTTTAATGTTTCTTCAAACGAATTTTAATAAACATTAAATAATGCATCTAAGACCCCTGAAATCATTTGCAAATTTTGAGAGTACTTGTAAATATTACATATTTCACACATAAAAATAAACGAAAAAAACCCTTAAGGTGGTTTTTCACCAAAATCAATGACGCATAATTTTTCTTTGACTATGCGCACCTGTAGATTAGGATGATGAAAAATAGGCAGAATTGGAATTTAGAAGCCCCATACGCTATAACGCCTAATATTATTAGCTTCGTTCCTAAACAAATTTTCCTGTATTTAAAGCAGTGAAATAAGCGAGTAAGCTGTGCTTAATCGTACGTAATTGTTACAGAAAACACCTTAACTAATAACACGCGAGTGCCACGAGACAAAAATTCCTAGGTTCTTTCCTTCTTTTTTTCCTTTTCCTGGTCTTTCCAGGTCCTGAAAAACGTTTTTGTAAAGGTCAGTTTTCTGCGGTATGAAGGGCATTGGTTTACTGTATATTTATAAATGACTTGTGCTAACTTGCAAGAGGTTGATTAATACCCAGACATTACATTATCATTTTATGGCAGAGAGAGGGGGGGGGGGGCTTTTTTACGAAACTATAATTTCGGTTACCATAAAATATTTCGTGGGGGGGCATTTACCGAAATTTAAAAATTCGTAAAATAAGAAGCACAGTAATGGTCATTGGTCATAGGGCGTATGCCGGATTGTCGATATGTTCAGCCGATCTTAGAGATCCGAATTACGATCAGCCGATTTAAGAACCGAATTAGCTGTCGGAAAATGATACCATACCGCCGAATTTTTATTTTCTTGTGCGTCATGCACAGAACGCCCCAAAATATTTTACATATAAAAGTTTGGATTTGAGGGGCAACTAGGCAACCGACAATAGATACCTACTTCACAAGTAGCAAAATTTTTTTTATTATCTCCAGAATCGAAACCTTTCTTGTTTTTGAACAGAACTAAATGTAAAACGAGCCTTTTTATGCATTTTGAGCGATTTTTGTCAAAACAAAACTTAAATGTTATTAATTCCGACACGAAACTGGATAAGCCAACAGGACGAAAACTTTTTGCCGTTAAGCCAAGTACAAATAATTGAAAGTAATTGGGTAGGGCTCTTCAACTTAGTTTTCATGATTTATCATAGCTTTGCAATAAATAAATATGTCAGATTAAAATAATATTATTAAAAGAATTACTCCATAAAAGGATATAATATTGAAATAATATATAATACATAATCAGTAAATTTTTAGTTTCAGGAAATTAAGTGCTGTAAGCTTTGATTGTGGCTTATATGATATGATCGAGTACTAGGGGCCGTTCAAGTATTACGTTAGACAAAAATCGGTCTTTTTTCACCCCCCCCCCCCTTGTAAGACAAAATAAGAGAATGCCAAACCCAGCTTTAGGGAGTGCTCAAGTATTACGTAAGACCCGAAGAGGGAAGAGGGGGTGCAAGAAATTTTTACGATTTCTTACATGGGGGAGGGGGAAGAGTTCGGAAAATCTTACTTAACAATTTTTATTATTATTTACTGTGCAAAAAAATTCCAATTTAATATGAAAAATGGACACCCCTCCATTTGCCACAATCTCTTAAAAAAAAAAAAAAAAAATTGTACTCTAATTATAAGAAAACAATTTTTTTTTTGAAATTCTAAATTTTTAAAATTTGCGGTAAAGAAAAAAAAAGGGTTGGGGGGTCAGCAAAAATCTTACGTAAGTTAAAAGGGGGGTCAAAGAAAACTTATTAAATCTTAGGACGGGGAAGAGGAAGAGGGGGTCGGAAAATTCGAAAAAAAGTCTTAAGTAATACTTAAACGCTCCCTTTAAGTATTACGTAAGATATTTAGTACCCCCCCCCCCCTCTTTTAAATATATAAAAAGAAAATCGTTTATATTTACGATAAAAATGTACTTTATTTTTTACTGGTACGTACAGTATTTTAATGCTTGAACTGAGAAATGATTTCTTTTAACTTTGAAAACTTTGAAGAGAATGCTTAAAAATGGAAAAGAAAATTAATTTTCTAGGTAGCTCAGTGGTAGAGCGCTTGTCGCGAAAACGGAAGATCGGTGGTTCAAATCCACTCTTCGAGTGCCTCTGGTGTATTTTTTTACTGAACATTTTCCCGGTTCACTCTTTAATCGAGTATACCTAAAAAAAACCTTAACGGTGAGAATTACACTCCAAATGCCCAAAAAGGCTAAAATATAGGTCCTGTTGGAAAGAACCCTGCCAGTGGCGTCGCTAGGCATTAAATATTAAGGGGGCGAAAGGAAAAAAAAAAATTGAAAAACGTGGCCTAAAATGATTTTTACTGCCCTTTTGCATTGGAAATGAAGCGTCATGAGAAATTATTGGGGGGGGGGGGGGTGGGGCAGAATCCAAAATTGGAGGGGCACTAGCCCCCCCAAAAAGGGTCTAGCGACGCCACTGAAAACCCCGCACAGAATTAATTTCGATTTTATTGTTGTAAAAAATTAAAATGCTTACGTAAGGACAGATGGAACTAGTCACTTTTTTTTCCCTAGAAGTAACTTTTTTTGTGAAAGGTCACTAAAAGTCACTTTTTTAAAGAAAAAGTCACTAAGTCACTTTTTTTGATAAATTGGTGGATTTAAAAAAATTTCCTGCATTAAAAAATTTCAATTCAACATTCGAAGTTGCTCAAGAAAAGGTTTTTTCACTAAAACGCCATCTTTAAAAATAATTTTATGTAAAGTTGTGAAGATTCCCTACCATTTTTCCTAAAAAAAAAAAAAAAAAAAAAAAAAAAAAAATTCCTAATCCATTTTTTCTAAAAATTTTAGTTTCTAAAATTGTTTTCCTAACTATTTTTTTTTCTCTAATTTTTAATTTTTCTAAAATTTTTTGATTCCTGAAATAAAATTTCCTAAAACTCCTTTAGGGATTTAAAAAATTAGGAGAAATATTCATTTTAGGAAATTTTATTTGAGGATTAAAAAATCTTATGAAAATGGAAAATTAGGAAAAAAAATGGTTAGGCTAAAAATCTTAGGAGCCAAAATTTTTAGGAAAAATCGATAAAAATAATAAGGAATGTAATTACTCAAGTCTAATACGTTAAAAAATACTTATTTCAAGTCACTAAATTCCTTCCGTCAGGTCACTGAAAGTCACTATTTAAACAATATTTGGTCCCTAAAGTCACTAATTTTTCTGGGCGAAATGGGTTCGATGCCTGCTCAACTAAAACCCCCCTCCCTTCTTGTAAGAAAAGAAAATGATTTTAAAAAACCTCTCCCCCCCCCCTTAAAGGCAATACTTAAGTGATACTTGAACGACCCCAAAGGGGTGTTCAACTTAGGGGTCAAAAGCTGCCAGATTATGGTAAAATTTTTTTCCACGGTGGGGGAGACAAAAAATGGACTTGATCGTGGCCTTTTCCCGCAACCTCAGACGGACCTAATGGCTTAAATATTCATATATAAACGGCTTGTTGGCCGTTGAACGACAAAATTTTATTCTGGCACTTAAAATATTTAATCTTTGTACCGTTTTTTCATTTCCGGAAATTTTCCACTTTGCTACAATTTTAACGATTTTAGAGGAAAAATAATACGCCCCTCCTGAGTTCAAAATATAAGCTTATTGTTGTATTGTACATCATTCTCTGAGAAATTATTTAATAATTTTTTTTTTTTAATGTAAAAAAAAAATTATATACCGTAGATCCAGCATCGGAAAAAAACAAATCGAATTTTTTTGTTGAGAAAGTCTTCTACATCGGTTAGAAACGTGATTCCAGTAGAAACGTTTAAAAAAAAACGTGAAGACTTTATCAGGCTCGAGATTCTGAAACAATGACATCTCGTTCAAAATCCACCTTTTTTTTTATTATTTAAAACCAAAATTTAATCTCGCATTACCTTAAACAAGAATAAAAATAAAAATCAGAAAAAAAAAAAAATTCTAAAAGTGAAAGGGGGTAGATTTGTTATACATCATCAACTTCTTTCTCCTTTTTTTATTCTCATCAAACATCATCAAACAGGAAATAAACACTCATACCGAAAAAAAATTAAAGCGCGTCCCTTCCTCCATTTAAAAAAAAAAGAAAGAAAAAGGTTTGCCCCCGAAAAAAAAAAAATGGTACTTAAAAAGATGTTGAAGTGTGTAACCTTCTTAGTGGCATCCTTTCTCGACACATTTCCCTGAAGACGTCCATAATAAACATTGAAATAGGCTATAACCCGTTAGATGTGAAGTTCATTGACCGTACAGTTATGTCCGTACCTCACATTTAGTTCCAGCGATTCCCGATAGTTGCGCTCCTTTTTCAAAAACTACGTACCTGCCTCCGTGTGAAAGATAACATCTTCCCATTGGATTAGCATGGGATTAAGATTTGTTTTTAAAAAAATTTCGTATCCGCTCTGAGAACGGTTCTTTTTTTTTCTTCGTTTGATTAGTACCTTGATTTTTCAAGTTCAAGGCTTGATTTGTTTTCTTTTCGGAGGTTTTTTTTTTCTCCTGGTTTTTTGATTGTTTACGTCGGAAAAACTCCGCGGAAAATTATTTTTACTGGTCTGTTTTATTAACGGTAAAATTGTTCTTTTTTTTTTTTTCTCCAAAACTTCCTCGCGAATGTTTCGTTTTATTTTTATTTAGTGTTAAATGTTTTGTTTTATCTAGTGTCTTATGGTGGCACGAGTTTAAAAAATAAAAAAAAAAGATGTTTTAAATTTATTTAATTTTTTAGGCTTTTTTTTATGAAATCGCTGACTCGAGTCAGGTATTATTCAGTGAAATTGCGCAAAACTCTAGGTACTTTTATTATATTTTTTGTTCACGAAAAAAAAAAATCATCCATTCGGAATTTCGAAATAGTAAGCAAAATAAAAACATATTATAACGGTAATGACCTCGTGAATGTAATTTTTATAAAGTAAAAAAAAAAACTGATGACCTTTGCTGTTTTTTTATTTTTTATTTTTTTGTTTCGAGTGCTGAATAATTTTTTTTTTCTTTGAGATTTGTCAGTTTGGTAGCAAACGGCAAGTTCACGGTCGTGGCCCATATAGGTTCCGAACCAAGAGCTCGGCCTTTCAAAATTTTTTTTATTTTTTAAACTCGTGTGCCATTAGATAAGAATTTTTCGTCTAGTCTTTTTTTTTTGTTGTAGATAGTTTGTCCACCGTGTGTTGGTTTTTTTTTTTTTTTTATTAAGTTGGAAAATGATCTTAAAGTGAATATTTCGTGTACTGTGGTGGCATATAAATAAGCTCTTGTAGTGTTTTGTTGCTTACATCTACCCCCGGGAAATTCGGATTTCGGCTTGTGTTAAAAAGTGTTCTTATTTTGTTGTGGCACATGTATGTGAATAAGAAAAGGATATTTTTGTGGAGTTTGGATACATGACAATACGCCAATCTTGCTCTCTTTGAAGGGATGTTGAGGGCCCTTCTTACTTGACATGCCAAGTACCATCAGAGGTAAGATTAATAGGGAAAAAAATGGTTGGTTTTATATAAAATAGGCAGAAGAGCTTCTGTAAATAAAGAAAATTGCTGTAGGATTGCCAACCATATTTTTCACACGATTTTTTTTTATCAATACCTTAGCGGTCCCTGGTTTTTGCGAATTCTTTTTTTTTAATTCAACAATTATTGTCCTGAACTAGGAATTTTTTTAAATTCAAATAATAAAAATCTCTCTTTTTAGCTGTCATGGTAGGGGGTGATCCAGGCGCAGGGTTCTAGAAAAAAGTGAAACGGGATGGGAATAAATTCCAAAAATTTTTTCATTTAATTTTTTTTTTTTTTTTTTTTCTTAAAAAAGTTTATAAATTATGTAATGAAAAGCCTTTTGAACTCTTCGAGCCCCAATAGATTAATTTTTCTTTTGCGGTAGGGTGGGCTGAGAATGAGCCCAAGCTTTTTTTGACTACCGAAGTCAACTGTCGCAGGCATCGAACCTAGGTCCCTATTAGAGTTTCTGCCCAGGATTTCCCGTCCCGGAAATTCCCGGGATCCCGGAAAAAATTTAATCCCGATTCCCGGGATTGAAATTTTTCGGGATTTTTCCCGTTTTTCAGAAATTAACGGGAAAATTCCCGGGTTTTCCCGGTTAATCCCGGGAATTTCCCGGGTTCCCGCCATATCATTATTTCCCGAATCCCGGGAAATGCTTTTTCCAAAAAAACGGGATTCCCGATTCCCGAAATTTTAAAATTCCCGGGAAAACAGAAACTCTAGTCCCTATTTTTTGGAAAAGTCCCTATTTTTAAAATGAGCCCCTAAAAGTCCCTATTTTTATTCCCTTTAATTTTGATGCCTGGATTATTTTATTAAATCAGAAAATGGTGCTAAAATTAATGAAAAAAAAAAAAAAATAGTCCAATCTTTTCTCAAAATTTGTAAAATTCTTCGCTTGACCTTCGGCCTCGCTTTGTTTGGTTTAAAGTCTATTTCAATGTAATTCTGAAAGAATGTACTGGTAGCTGAAAATAAAAATGGACCCGAAAAACTGGGATAAAATAATGTTTGAGAAAACTTCTAAGAAAGTTTGAACCAAAATAAAAAATTCGAAAATTAATGTTTTAGTCCCCAAAAGGTCCCTAATTTTCCTGATTTCGGTCCCTAAAGTCCCTAATATTTGTATGAAACAAAAATTTGAAAAAAAAAAAAAAAAAAATCTGACGAAAATTCTTGTACGAGATGCTTTTTTTTTTCAGATTTTTTTTTGTCGGCTGTATTTTAGAATGCTTCTTGCATTGGTGCTTTCTACTAAAAAAAAAGTGCCGGAGCTCTTCAATATTTTACTTGAATTTTAGGCTTAAGTATTTCTGAAGCAAAAGTACCGGGGCGGCACCCTGGAATTCACAAAAGTGCTGAGATGCGTCTCCATTAGAGTGGATCGAAAAATCAAAAATTTTGGATTTTCAAAATGCCTGATAGCGCAATCGCTGTGTTTTGTCATTTGTAAAAATTTTTTCCTTTTTGAAATTTTTTTTTAAAATGGCGTCTTGAAGTTTCGCTAGAGGGCCAAAGTTTTGGAAAACTCCGTAAGGAATGAAAATTCAACTTTTGGATTTTTGTGAAAAATGTATCGTTTCCTATCATGTTTTTAATGCAGATTTCGAAAAAGAAATAGGTATGCGTCTAACTATTTTTGCTCTTGAGATACAGGCCAAATATGGCATAAAAATGGCAAAAATCTGAAATTCCAATATATTTATCATATTTTTTACAATATCTCAAGAAAAAACATAGTTAGACACAAACTGATTTAATTTTTGAAATCTACGTTAAAAATCCGATAGGGGACGATACTTTTTTTAGAAAAATCCAAAAGTCGAATTTTCATCCTTCCAAAACTTTCGCCCTCTAGCGAAACCTCACGGCGCGCCGCGGCGCCATTTAAAAAAAAAAATTGAAAAAGGAAAAAATTTTTACAAATGATAAAACGCAGCGATTGCGCTATCAGGCATTTTGAAAATCCAAAATTTTTGATTTTCGACCCACCCTAGTCCCCATTTCTCCCCACCTCAAAAACACCACTGGCTTCTTGTAGAAGGGATTTGGCCATTTAATTTCGTTTTGAAAGTTTATTAGTTAGACTTTAAGGGATTAAAATATTATGTCACTTGATCCAAATCTTTTCAGCTTGTTTTTCTTCTTTTAAGTTGAAAGTGGGTATAGACTTCTTCTGTCTGGGAATCGCTCTTTCGGAATTATTGTCGAATTTAAGCTTCATCGTAGCATTTATCTACTGCAGTGCTGCGATAGGGTAGTTTTATCAAAATTAATTTAAGCTAAATTTACTTAAAAGCTTTATTAACCTGCTGAGTTTATCTGTGTTTAGGGTTAAATTTGATTTACAATTAGTCGGTTTTCGAAGTTTCTTTTAATATTTTTTGGTGGATTAAGTTAATTGGGTTTCCACCCAGGGATTCCAGCTATGAAACTTGGTCAGGTTCGTGGCTTTGTTAAGGCCACGTTATATGGGATAAATCCCATCAGTGTGTTCAAACGTGGCCCATGACGATCTATGGGGCCGAAAAAAGCCTTTTATTCCCCAAGCTCCTTTTCTAATTCATACTTTGCACTGTTGACAAGTGCCTACTTTGATTCTAAGTGACAAAACTCATTAGGTCAAACATATATTTTAAAAAAATGCGTAGATCCCCACAAAAATAAATATGCGAAGTCAAAAGTTCATTTTCCTCCCTATGTTAATAATATAATATTTTTTAAAAATCGAAATTGGCCATATTACCTCAGTTGTGAATTGAATGTTTATTAAAACACCTCAAACTTAGAAAAAAGAAAATTGTGCTCAGCCCGAGAAAATAACTCTTTGAAGGATTTGGAATTTGGGGGGGTTTTGAAAGACCTGACCTTGGAGAAATTATTCACGACTTTTTTAAAAACGAACCTGACGGATCATTTTCGGATTGGAGCAAAAAAAAATTTTTTTTCCTAATTTATTTTATTTTAACAAACGAAAGCCGTTATTTACAGTATAATTAGTTCTTCCATGTGTTGTATACAAAACTTTGTTTTTCCATTTATTAAAAAATACCACTTCAAGTTCATATTAACTTTAAAAAAAAAAGAAAAAAATCTCGAAACCATAAATTACCGCACGTTTGAATCAGGTTCGAGGTTTGATTAGGTCCCGCTAAGAACATTCAATTCGTTCCTTCCTTTTACAGTAATCGAACATAAAAATTTCCGAAATAAAAATTTTTAAAACGTAATCCGCCATTTCTTTTTTTAATTCGTCCAAACCTGCATGCACATGCATAAATTTTCCAAAGGAATACGAAAGCTTGAGAAATTGTGTATGCAAACCAAACTTACAAACATTTCCACAGTAATGGCTTTATTTTCGGATGCAACCTGAGTCTTTATTTATTTTCTGGGAAGTATCAACAAAAAAGGTGATTACGATGGCCATTTTTTTTCTCGGTATGTTCTTAGAGTTACTGATTTCGAGCTGGAAATTAGCACAATCCTTGGAGCTTGATGATGGTGACCCTTTTGAAAATATCAAATTACTTTAAAAGTTTATTTATTATTTTTTTGCGAAATAATACTTAATTTTCGCAAATTTTAAATTTTATCATTGAAGATGGGCCCAAATTCTGAGGGAGTAGTAGGCATGCCAATGGATCATTTTGGTTCTAAAAAAGAAATGTTGTTTAACATCTCTTCATTGGTAAAAATTTACACTAATTTAGTGATCTTATGAGCTAGCATCGAACAAGCTCATTTTTCAACAAGCATCAGAGCCCGAGGTAGCTCAGTGGTAGAGCAGCCGTCATGAAAACGGAAAGTCGGTGGTTCAAGTCCACTCTTCGAGTGCCTCTGGTGTATTCTTTTACTGGATATCTTCCCGGTTTCCTCTTTATGATCCTTATACCGATAACCCCAACTGAGAGAATTACACCCCCCCCCCCCTGCCTTAAAGCAGCTTTTGGTTTGTAGGAAAAATTAATAGTTAATTTTTTTTCCCTAATTAATTACTTAATTTTATTTTTTCATAATTAATTTTTCCTTCATAATGGCGAAAAAGCAGATCAGAAATAAAAACTAAAAATAAGCAGCGAGTTTGACACTGACTTGTGATTGTAAAAGAGTTGCAGTAAATGCTACTTTTTTAACATCAAAAAAAAAAAATTTTTTTTTTTTTTTTTAAATCGAAAATATTACGGTCAAAACGGCACATGTTCGCAAGCTTTTAATCATTTTTAGGTGGGACAACCTGCCTGAATACCATGCGATTGCTATGATAGTTGTAAATCTCAGGAAGAAACGGGGTGGATCCAAATGTGACCTAGGAAAAAAAAAAACAAGATGAACAAATTCTTAAGCATATCAGCTTTAAAGTTGATGAAAATGGAGTTTGGGCTTATAAAAATTTAGTGAAATAGCTTTTCTTATCAAATTTTGAAAAATTGTCGGTTTATTTGGACTGACGAGCGATAGGACTTGAAGGCCTGTCAATAGCTGTTGTTTCTTGTTGTCGGTTTATTTAACTTATGGTTGTTAGATTTCCTTTGTATTACTACTTAAAATTTTCGTAGATCTCCTTCCTCCTTTTTTTATTTATTTATTTATTTTTTTGCAAATATTAAAAGCGGGTTTTTCAAAAAAAAAAAAATTCGTAAAAAATCAAATTCATGTATTACTAAAATTTGCCATCCGGTCCTTTTTTGAGATATTGACGTTTCCTCATCTATTCCATATGGTCGGATTTTTATTGCCAATTTAGAGATTTTCAGGGCTGCAATTCCAATTAGATATTTATTTGGAATCGAAATCAGAATCTGCTATTTCAATAATAATTGGAATCGGAATAGCAATCTGGACTTAAAAAAAAAAAAAAAAAAAAAAAAAAAAATAGGGGGCGTCCATATAGTACGTAACGCGAAATGGGACAATTTTTTACGCCCCTCCCCATCTTAACACACCCGTAAGACAAGTTGGGACCCTCCTCCCCTTTCCATTAATTTGAAAAAAAAAATGGCAATTTTTTCTGAATATCGTCGCTTGAAGAGGTTCAGTTTAAAAAATAATGTTTATGTCTACCTTTTGAAGAAAAATTTTTGAACCTAATCTTTTCAAGGCGCAGCGATGATATGCTGTATATTTTATTCTGGGAATTAAAAAAGTTTTCGAAAATTTCTCCAAGTAACCTGGAGGGAAAAAAATCCATAAGGCTGATATAATGGGAAATAATAGGGTATTTTCAGGTATTTTTATTTTTATTTTTGAAAAATTTTGTTTAAAAATAAAGTACCGTAGAATGGAGTGAAGTTGAAAGGAAATTTTAAAAAAAATTCTAGGTTTATTTTAGGCACTGAATTATTTACTTTTTACTTAAGTATCCCAAAAAGTAATACCACTAAATGAAATAAAAAAATTGTATTTTTAGTGCCTAAAATAAACCTAGAATTTTTTTTTTTTTTTTTTGAATTTCCTTTCAACTTCACCCCATTCTACGGTACGTGAATTTAAAAAAAATTATTTGTGTAATAAAAAGTATTAATAGTATATTGTTAACTTAGGGTGGAAAATGAATTTTCCGGTCGAGGTTTTGGGACTGGGCTGACGACAGGGTGGGGGTCGTAACAGGTCGTAGCACTCTCTTAGACATCCACCCTTCTCTAGGGCGTTACGTATAATATGGAAGCTCCCTAGGAAAAAAATCGGAATCTTTGAAATCGGCATCGACATCGGAATCGGAATCCAAATCCGAAAAGAATATTTTCGATGCAGGCTGATTTAAAAGTCACGAAAATAACGTTATTACAGTTAATCAATTTCGGTTTAAATCCGAATAAGAATCGGCATCGGCAAAACTTATTAAAATCCTTATTTCTTGGAATCAGAATCTTACTCAGAAATAGTCAAGATTCTGCGGAATCGGAATTGCAGTCGTGGTTTAAATTCGCAAGTAAAATTTTTCGGACTTCTTTTCCTCCTCCTGCAAAAATCGTAAGATTTTTAAGATCCCTTCTTCACACCTAAAAAACTTTGGCCCTCTTGCGCTTCACCAAGACGGCGTTTAAAAAAAATTTCGAAAAGGAAAAAATTTTTACAAATGATAAGCCACAGCTATTGCGCTATCAGGCATTTTGAAATTCCAAAATTTTTGATTTTCAACCCAACCTAATGACCAGCGTGTCTTAACATGTCATCAAAACAGATCAGACCATTTTCATTTTTTTCTAAAAAATATGTTCACACTTTTTTTGGGATCCAAGAACATGAGCCTACTCTTGCCCTATAATACATAATTTATTTCAGAAAAAAACTATTGTCATAATTTGTTCTTGGAGTATTCTTCGGAAGCTGAGAAAATGATACTTTTCTAGGAAATTCACCCGAGAAAAAATCCTTTATTGGATTTTATTGCGATTTTTATCGAGTGCCCTTCATTTTTCGATATGAACATTTTTAGTCCGGCTTAGCGCCATCTTCAAAACGGTTTTAAAAAAAAAATGATACATTATTAAAAATTATATTAATTGATAAGATATTCGTGTGTAATTGATTCATTTCTGCATGAAACCATGCGTTTACGTGATAAAACGATCTACAGAAAAAGTTTAAATGAAATCCATTCATGGTCCGTTATTCGCTGTGAATTTAATTGTATGATTACAGAAATTATTTAAGGATAACGGTATAATTTCGAGTCGGATTAATTCCTTTTTTTTTTTCTTTTTGCTATGCGAATTTCAAGGTTGAGGTCCGAATGTAGGTGAAAAAAAAAATTGTGCAGAAAAAAAAAAAAAAGAAATTCCTCCCCCGAAAACAAAAAAAAATGTTTTTATTTTTTTGATGCTTATCACCGTAAAATCAGAACCAGAGGCATCTTTTTTTTTGTGGAGAAAGGTTATCTTTTCGACTGATCGCACGCCTTTTTTACCGTTTGCCGATGCATTCTTATTGATATCATTTGCTGACGAATTTTTTTTTCTTTCTTTAACGGGAATCGCAGGGGGAAAAAATAATGCAATTAACGGAAAACAATGACAAAGTCAGCCATTTGCAACGACCTTTGTTTAAAACAGAAAGAAAAATGATTACTCAGTATTTTGGCCAGATGTCGAACTTTGGTTACGGTTACTGACCTTTTTTTTTTTTTTTAAATTTTTTTGCTTAAAAAAAATTGCAACATATGACGAAAAAAAAAAGGAAATTGTTGCAAATTCTCTGATTCACACTTTTTTTTTCACGTTGAAAATGATTGAGCTATGAATGAGCAATTTACCTTTTTTTAAGGTCGTCGACGGAAAAACGTGTTGATAAAAAATTTTTTAGGAGTCCTTTTTTTTTCTTTTTTCTGGAAAAAAATTGATTACATCACGGAGGTACCGTCCGCATCAGGTACCATTACGTCACGAATCCCGTTGAATCACATACATCGGACCGTTTTAAATTAACCGGCATCTGTTTCCTCGTAAGCTAACCGTAGGCGCAATTTTTTTACTTAAGATTTTTTTAAAAGTATTGACGTTGCGTTAGGCGAGCTAAGTATAAAGAATTTTCGATTATTTTTTTTTTTTTTATTATTTACTTCAGGAGTAAACCAACGGGACCGCACTCCAGACCAAGGTGACGGTGATATTTATTTCCAGCTTTATGATACACGTGTTTTCTCAAAGTTCATTGACTTTTTGTTTCTTTTTTTTTTCTTCTTTCTTTTCTCGCTTCTTCTTGCCGGTAAGAAAAAAAATCTGGACGATTAAAATTTTTGAAAGATTTGTTTATATGATTTATATGGAATTTTTTTTTTTCATCAAGTTGAATGACGAATCTTTTTTGGCATTTAAAATTTTTTTTAATTCGAATTCAAGAAAAAAAAAATTTAAACGATTTGTTTTGTCAATCGTGGTTAGATATGGTTTGTCAGGAACGTCTTGAAATCCGTTAGAATTTTCGTGATATCCGAATTCGTTTTCTTGAGAAATACGAAAAAAAAAGTTGCGGGAAATTTTTTTTTTTTTTTTTTTTGGTTTTTTGTAATAATTACAATTTTTGTAAAGGGTACGAAATTCAAAATCAATACAATTTTTTTTTCCATTTAAAAAGTAACTGTAAAGTGACATTTTTTGAAAATAATTATTAAGTTAACTTTTCCATTTCGAAAATATATTAGTCGCACAGTCCACCCTTTGGGATATTATTCTGAGAAAAAAAAAAAATCTAGCCTCCGGAATTTTTTTTTTTTTTTTTGCTTAATTAATCATTTACATCCAACATCCGGAGGCTGGACATTTTTTTCGGTAAATTTTGTAGGGTCCGTCTGGAGGCAAGGGGTTTAGTCTATTAAACCTAAATAATTTAAAAAATCGTTTAAAAGGTAGTCAATTCTTTTCTAGCAATTCTTTCTTTCAAAATGTTACCCAATATGGGTAACATCCAATAAAAGGATGAGTCGACGTCTTTTCCCAGAAATTGATACACAAAATTAACTTTTGATGTAAGAGAAAATAAATTTTTTGAATTTTTTTTTTTTTTAAGAACGCCAAAGAAGAAACTTCTAAGTAAAGTACTTGGGTAGCTGGCACTTTCCGACTCCTTGAAATTAATATTTTTTGGCAGTTAAATCACTGCGCTTAGTTCGAAGGGAATGAGAGGAAGACGAATGGGCGCCAGTGTCGTCACCAAGTGACAGTTTTAAAAAATCATACTGAAATATGTACGTCTTTCTGGTATTGTCCTAATATTGCTAAGTTTAAACAATGAAACGATTAAAAAATTTTAAGGCATTTTTTTGCTCCTTTTTGGTCGAATAATTCGAATTTTTGATAAAAATATAAGTTAACTTTTTTTCCTGGCACGAAGAAAACTTTTGATTTTTGGTAAAAAAAGATCCAAAGTTGAAAAAAATTAGTCAAAATTTTGATGAAAATCTCCAAAGTTAAAATTTTAATATTTTAGAACATTGCTTTAGCTTATATTCTTGGCTGAAGGAAAAATTACAAAATTGAAAAATGTAGTGAACATTTTATTTAAAATTTCTAAGTTGTTGTTTTTGTTCATGTAGCCTAATTTTAGTATTTTAAAAAAACGGCGAAAATTGAAAAAGAAAAAGTTAAATGAAATTGAATAGGATTTAAAATAAAATTTTTAAGTCCTTGCTTTAGCAACTTTAAGTTTCTTGTGAAAGTTAAGTTTCTTGAAAATTTAAAAGAAATTTTCGGGACCTAGGATTAATCCGACCGTCTCTTCTAGTAGAATCCACAGGAGAGTCCGTTTGTAGTGGGAAAAACCCGGAATTTAATTTTTAAATTTTTTTTTAAATTATTCCAATTAATTCCACTACCGGATCTCAAAAACCAGAAAATTTCTTTTTTTTTTTTTTTTTTTTTGTGGGGGGGGGGGAGGAGCATTTAAAACCAAGTATAAAATTTTAATAAGAGGGGGCGAAGGTCCTAGGAAATGATTACTAAATCTTACAACGGGACTAAAAACATCATTTTTTTTATTTACGTTTGAACGGTCCCCCAAGAGGTGACATTTGCGGTATTTTCTGGTTTAAAGAATGGACAATTTATTCTTTTGGTTCCTCAGTTCTTTTTTTTTTTTTTTTTTTTTAAAAGGAAAGTGAATCACTATTCTGAGGACGCCTTTGCAAAATTATTGATGACGATGACCTAAATATTTAGAACATTTTTAGACCTTGACTAGCCCTCGCTATCTGACCAACCATTGATGTTTTCTCGGTTATTTTTTCTTGCCTCTTGTCAGGGTTAGGTGGTAATGCTCCCAGTATTTTTTCGGTAGTCAAATTCACCATTTAATTAAATAGTATATTACATATCAGGTATGCAGGTGGCGTATTGCAGACCGAGACTGGGGTTTACGGTTCGGGCCACCATACCGTTACGTAATGTACTATTTCGGTTTTGTTCTGAACTTTGTTTCCAAACCTTGATGTAAAACTTACGAAGGCTTCTAAGCTGAATTATAATTTTTTTTCATAACTCATTGATGAGAAGAGCCACTTTCCGTCGATGTAAAGCGGGCGGAAAGGCCTTTTTCCCGTTATGGAACTCGCCATGTTCTTAGTGTTTGTAAACAAAGAAATGAGGTTTTATTTTCGAGAAAAAACGCTTCAAAAGTCATTTTTATTCGTTATAAAAAGTATTTTGTTATTCTAGGATGTCAAATGAATCTTCCCCTCTTGTTTTCCATTAAAACCCTCGCTTCGCTCGGGTTTAATGAAAACCTCGATGGGAAAATTCATTTTCCACCCTAGGTTAACAATATACTATTTCGCGTATAGCTTTTTATCTTTGCACAGTGGGCCAGAAAAATTTATTTTTGGTAAGCGGGTTTTTGATTTAGGACCTCTAGGCTTCATAATGAGACCATAGACATGTGACAGAGACTTTTAAATAAATCGACTTAAAAGCTTAGTTGAAAAATAATTTTTATAAATTTTTTTTCATCACTCAGTGCGGAAAACTTATTTTTCCCACTAGTGCGTTTTAGAAAAACCTTTATTGCGCTGTGCTTTGTGATGAAAAGTAGCTTACAACACAAGAACTGCAAAAGAATTACCCGTCGAGACCTTTTTAAATACGGCGAAAAAATCAGCCTCAACGGACAATTTTTTCTTTTGCAGCTCTTGTGTTGTAACATACTATTACTTCATTAAATTTAAAAACGAATTACCAACAGAAAAAAATTTTTGGAAAGGAAATAATTTACTCTACATGATCACTGACTATCAGTAAATCATAATAGATTACTTATGATTTCCGTAAACATGCCTACAGCGTTTACAAATTTTATGTCATTATTAACAAAAAGTGAGTTAAAAACAAAATAAAAATAGCAAGAAATAGTATATTACAACACAAGAGTTGCAAAAGAAAAAATTGTCCGTTGAGGCTGATTTTTTCGCCGTATTTAAAAAGGTTGATTTTTTCGGCTCGGGCTTTAAAAAGGTTTCGACGGGTAATTCTTTTGCAGTTCTTGTGTTGTAAGCTACTTTTCGTCACAAAGCACAGCGCAATAAAGGTTTTTCTAAAACGCACTAGTGCGGAAAAATAAGTTTTCCGCACTGAGACCATAGACATATGACAGAGAGATGAAAATGTTCTTAATAATTTTTTCGTTTAAATATAAACAACAGAAACAAGAAAGAACCTGAAAATTGTGAACAGAACAGAAACAACCTGAAAATTGTGTTGTCCGATCAGTTATGTAAATAGTGAAAATTTTCAATAGAGTTTTGGCCGAAAATGAATTTTTCATCACTCCATTCCGCAGGCATCCATTTTCCGCCCTCCTCGTGATGCTATACGCCACCTCCATACCTGATATGTAATATACTATTTCTGGACCATTGTGCT
The DNA here is from genome assembly GCA_037577465.1 of Liposcelis bostrychophila. Taxonomy (NCBI): domain Eukaryota; kingdom Metazoa; phylum Arthropoda; class Insecta; order Psocodea; family Liposcelididae; genus Liposcelis; species Liposcelis bostrychophila. The sequence continues at coordinate 20,174,260 of CM075207.1, forward strand.
TTGGTTTAAATCTTATGTCTAATATTTTCTCTTGGTTCTTGAGTTTTTTTTTTTTTTTTTTTTTAGTCTGGGGATTAGAGATTCCAGTGAGAGGTTCAATTTTCTTTATGCGGGTTTTCTTTTAAAAACTAATATGTTTTAGGTTGTAGGCCTAACAAAGATTTTATAAAAAAGTAATTTTAAGGGGTTATAATTCTAACCAGGCTTTTCTATTTCTTTCCCAATGAGAAATAGAAAGTTTTGATTAAACGGCAACACAAAACGGTAGCATCCATTTTGTAGTGAACTCTGTTCACCGAATCCGGAAAATATTTCTGTCGCTAGTGCCCCACGCTCTCGTTCGATGTCGCACTTGAAAACGTTACAAACTTCTGCTTTTAAAACTTCTGACACACACCCGAACCTACTATTCGTGTTTTTTATGTCTTTATTTTAGAAAAAACAAAAAACATTTATTTTCCTAAAACTAATAAAATTCTTGTTTCTTATCAAACGGAATTAGTATTTAAAGGAATAAATAAACTAAATCATTAATAGACGAATAAAGAGGACACCGTCCATAAAAAAAAAACAGTTTACTCCAGCTTGAAGAGCCAAGAGTTAAAAAGTTAACGGAGTTAAATCTTCCATTGAAGTGTGGCGCCTTAGGGCTCTGGTACCATATAATGGTTCCTCCTCCGTGTATAAAATAATTTAGTAGTACCTGGAGTTTCGCATGACCGTCGAGGAAAAAAAAAAAAAAATTCCGTTGGACTCAACGGAATTATTTTTAAAATGTTTTTACGAAATTTTTGGCCGAGGAAATTTAAGGTTCCTTTTTTTGTTTGAGTTTCTTGCAGCGGTTCGTAGGGAACTAGGAAGCGGAAGTGCGAAAGCTCTGGAATAGTATGAGATGACTGTATTAAAGATGATCGTCCAGACGGAGGATCGATAAAGTCCCTCCCTTTCCGTTCAACCTTCGACATCTCTTCTTTAACATCCTTTTTCGCATACACACCCTTTTCGCAAAGTAGAGAAAAAAAAAAAAAATGAATTTGCCCTTCGGAAAAAATGTAAAAAAGCGATATCGCTTTTAAAAAAAATTAAGAGGGAAATTCTCGTTTAAAAAAAAAAAAAAAAAAATTTTAAAGTTCAAAGGAGAATGAGTTAATCCGAAAGGAAAAGCTAAATCGCGGTTTTTCGGGAAATTTTTTGGGGGGAAAGCGAAAAGAAAATCTCGTAAATATTTAAATTTTCCGAGTACAAAAACCAAAGTGTAATTTCCCTTTCATCTTTTTTTAATTATTTTTCGCATTAATAAAAATGTTTTCAGCAATAGTAGTAATTCACATAAATCGGATCGAAGGAGAGGTTTTCCATTTTCCGCGCATGCCTCTTTTTCCGCTAGTACGTTCCATCACAGTGCCGTGATCTTATCAAAAGAAAAAAAATAAAAAAAAAAGATTTTTAAATGTCGTTTTTTGTTTAATCGTTAATGTGATATTAAAATTTTTTCGTTGGATCCGTTCTTTTACGGTTCTAACCGCGTACCTGTGATGTGAGTGTTTTTAAAAAAAAGAAAAACAATCCCAAACCGAAAGCTTTTATTTTTTTTTTCTTTCTTGTTTTGTACATCCAATTTTTCCCTTTTATTTAAGAAAATTACATAATGCGTCCTTTTCCGCGATTTCGGAATTTCGACCCTTTGACTTTTATTTTTGTTTTTAAATTGAAAATCAGCTGCTGGTGGGGGGCTGAATTGTAGAAATTTTTTTTAGAAAAAAGCTTGATCTTTTATTTGTTTATTTTTGAAAAAAAAAAAAAATGAAAATGTCTTTTTTCGGTATCATGACGGGAACCATTATGAGTTATCGATTCACGTGCTTGTGCCGCTTAAGCACCGAAAATAATCTTTTATTTTTTTTTTAATAAAAAAGGATATATTGTGAAAAAAATTCTGGTTTGAATTTTTCCGTAATTCATTCCCGGTAAGAAAATTTATTCAGTGAAAATTTTCTGCTTTTTTTCTTTTGTACCGGGACTGAAAACTTTGGACTTAACCTAACTTGGTCAATATCGAAAAAAATCACTTGTGAAAATCATTCGCGGTTTAATATTTTTTTTTTAGTTTCAAAATTACTTTACGAGCGCATTTGGGTTTGTTTTTTTCTCCTTTTTCAATTTTTGTTTTTTGTTTTGTCAAAAGCCGCATTTTCCTAATTGTTTTTTCGATTTTGGGGTGTGGTTTTTTTTTTTTTTCAGTCTTTCTTATTCCCCAAAGCTTTCACAAAGGAAAGAAAATTTTTATTCGTGAATGTCGGTCCCGTTAATTTTTTAATTTTTTTAAAATGGAAATATAAATATCCACTGTGGTCAAATTCAAGGTCAACTCGGTTTTCAATGCGCGTAGATTTTCCATCCCCCCCATCGATCAGCTGTTTTTTTTTTATTTTTTATTCCAATTCTTATGAATTTTTTTTTCTTTCTTAAAAACACAAGATAGGAGGTTTGAGTGTTGAAAAAAAAAACGAGAGTTCTGGCGGGGTTAGTAAAAAATGAAATTTGTGAAGGAGAAGGAGGAGGGGGCGCCAGTGGAGAAGGTGAATTGGTTGTGGACATACAGTGTGATGTCATGGCAGCCCCTACGTCTTCACCGACTACAACAAACCACACACAACCACAGCCACCTATTATAACAGGTAAAAAAAAAATAAAAAAAAAAAAAGGACGAGTCGAACACAAAATCGGATTCGGACGTAATGAGCTTAGTACTGTTATACCTTCCTCTTGTGACCCCTAATTTTTTTTACGTTAGTAGTAAAATATGTCCACCTAATCTTTTTTTTTTTTTTTTTTTTTTTTTTTTGTATTAGTCTAACATGTAAATGAAAGTATTGATTTTTAAAAAGATGACGTCACATTACTTTTTCCTCTTGTTTTCCTTTTCGTTCCGATAGTCGGGTTTAGTCATGCCATTGTACACGTGCCGCTTATTTTCAGACTATGCGTTGCCCCCCCCCCTTCCCTACTTGCAACCGCCCCCTTTGAAAATTCTGTTTATGGTACCACCTGATCGGCCTAAAAAGAAAAGTTAAAAAAAAAGAATCGAGATTTCTTTTTATTTTTATACTTCTTTGAAAGATGTGAGGGTGCGTGATTTTGTTTTCGCAGATTTTTAAGAAGAAAGCACAGATTTCGTTGTTGATTTTGGCCGAACTGGCGTCTTAAACGGATTCCTGTATAAGTCCATCCTATATCGCGGATCGTAAACCTTCAGGAATTCTCACTGGCGAGATTTTTGGACTTTTTAACAATTTGGAAGTCAGAGGCTTGTTTTTGTCTTGTGAATACATGCCTTTCAATTGTAAACAAATAACTTACAATCGAGAGTAGCTGTCAAATCTCGTTCCCGACCATTTTTCCTAATCCGTTTTTCCTAAAAATATAAATTCCTAATCCATTTTTCCTAAAAATTTCGGTTCCCAAAATGATTTTCGTAACCGTTTTTTTTTTCCTAATTTTCAATTTTCTTAAAACTTAAAATAAAATTTTTAAAATGAATATTTTCCTAATTTTTATGTCCCTAAAAGAATTTTAGGAAATTTTATTTCAGGAATTTTAGGAAATTTTATTTTAGGAATAAAAAAATGTTTGGAAAATTGAAAATTAGGAATCAAAAAATTTTTGGAAAATTAAAAATTAGGAATCAAAATTTTTAGGAAAAATGGATTAGGAATTCATTTTTTCAGGAAAAATGGATTAGGAAAAATGGTAGTGAATCGTCAAATCTAGAGCAAGTTTAATTTAATTAATGTCTTTTAATTTTGATGTCAGTGTTAAAAAGTAATGATGAGGGCGTTTCGATTTCGATTCTATAAAAAGATCTTGTGACTAGGTATTTTCCAGGTATCCACCGGAAATTCTTCGTCCGCAGTAATTTTCCCCTATTTTTCCAAGATATGAGGAGCAGTTCCCCGTCTATTAAAGTCTGCACTACCAAAGTTATTTCCTTCGCGATAAAAATCCTTTCTTCCCCTTACAAAGTTTTCTACTCCCGTTTTTCTTTTAAAAAATGGTTCCTTTCACCGGAATTCTTCAGCTTTGCAAGAGATTTTTTTACTCTGAAAGGCAGATCCATAAATAGAGATGTTAAAATGGATCAAGTATGGATCATTTTCGCAAAAATTGGCAGGAGTGACGTAACGCCTCCTTGGCACCAGACTTGACTGGATCGCGTTGGAAGATTTTACCAAGACTGGATCAATGTTGGATCAAAACAAATTTTCCCACGTTTAGTTTTTCCAATCAAGTTTCCCTCTAACAAAAAAGTAGCGGGGTCATTCTTGAAAAAACGAGACAAAAAGGACAAATATTGCACTTTTTGGCCATAAAAAAAGGTTAAAAAGTAATTATTTTTCTCTCAAAAAAAGGGATATCGTTCATTACTTTACAAACCTCGAATTCACAACAAAAAAGTTTTTTTTTCGTTGCATCCTTAATGAGAAGCTGCTAACAAAACAAAACGTGACGGGAGGACAATTTACTTTTTAGCTAATTAAAAATCTTTAAAAATAATTATTAATTTTCTTTTGAAAAGGGATATCATTCTTTACCTTCTGAAACGCAAATCCACTGTAAAAAAATTTTTTTTCCAGTGTTAGATAAGATATTAAGCAATATTGCCTAAAAGTAAAAATGTACGTTTTTTCAAGAACTACCCAGCGGGTTAGATTTAACTAAAATTAACTCCAGACGAAAGGATTTAAATTACATAAAGGTTTTACTTACAGTTCGTTGATTAGAGAGACATGAATGGAAGAAGCGGTTTCTTTAAAATCGAAAGAAAACAAAAGCGAATTGCCATTAAATGAAAACATACAACTAAAGAATTTAGGCTCGATTCTGAAAATATCTTCTTCTGTCATTCACTTCTTGCAAAGGACATCCAAAAACTTCCTCTCAAATTCTGTTTACTCTTACTATCGAAAGATTCAAATTTTTTGCTTGAGGCTTACATTACACCAGTTCCGATAATTTTTTTTTTTTTCTTATGGGAAATTTTTGTTTAGTGTTAAAACGTATCTTCAGCAGAAACTCCGTAAGAATATTACAAGTTTGTTTAATTGGGGGAGGGGAGAGAGTCCTGAATTCTGAGCCCAGTGTTCTGAGCCTCGTTAAACATCGCGTTTTTAGCGGGTTTTAGGCATATTTTCGAAATTCCCAAGTCATCGGAAAATGGCCAAATTGAAGTTTTTGAAATTTTTATCGATAATATGTAAGTAGTAACTGGGCCCAGTGATCGAATTTTCATCTGTCTACTTCGCAGAAAAAAAAAAAAGAAAAAAAAAATATGCTGTAAAGATCGAAAAATCCCCATGTATTTTAAATGGGAAAATCGAAGTGCTAAACGGCACGTGTTAAAGTAGAGGTACAGTATTTTTGATTTTTTTGGAGACTTCTGAAAAGAGGGGCCCACAAAAATATTTTACATTCCCTCATAACGGGCACCCTACTGAGGAAAAAGAAATGGCGAATTGACAGCAATTTCCCACGTGGTTGGTTTTTAGCCAAAACTCTTGCCTAAATTTGATTTATTAATTTAATTTAATTTATTAATGCTGCTCTTGAAGAAATGAAATCTAGGAATTGGGATGAAAGCTGGTTGACAAAAGTACAAAATCTATTACAAAATCTTGAAATAAGTGATACTATTATAAATAACAACGAAGTAGGTCCCCTAGTAAAATTAGTAAAAAAAAAAATCACTTCAATACTATAATAAAACAAGAGTCGCGAGGTTAGAGGAAAGAGGTTATCCAAACTTTATAGTTGAGAAAATAAACCCCAAAGACCCAGAAAAGTATGTAGTATGGTGCAATAGGGACGATAGAAGTATCTTAGCCAAATTTCGACTTGGAAACTTCTTCTGGCAATCCAGAAAAGATAGCAATGGAACTCGTTTATGCCCTCTATGTAATGAAGCAGACTCGTTCAACCATATTCTTAATGACTGCCAAGTTTTACAGGGCGAAAGAATAGATCTAGGCATTAATACTACACATTTGTCACCTCAATTAAAACCCAAAGTTTACCAGATGTTAAATTTTCTAAAAACATATTTCCAATACAGAAATAGCAAGATCTTCTAATATATTTAAAAAAGAGTATTTGTATGAGAGTTGATAAAATTCTGTAAATGAATTACGTCAATATATATATATAGAATTTATTAATTTAATAATCCCTTTTAATGTTTTTTTTTTTAAATTAAATGTAAAATGTACTAATTTAGCTGAATATTACACAAAATTTAACTTAAAATCTTCAAAAAACGCTTGATACTATTTTTCAGGTCATTGACATCGACGATTTTTTTTTTCAAAAACTCATGTAACAGTCTTAAGATGACTGAAAATTTGTTAAAAAACCGAAAAAATTTTGAAAAATTTTATTAATTATCACTTTTTTTGCGGATACTTTTGTAGTATTTGTTACTTTCGTAGTTGGGTACTTTTTACTTTCTTAGTCGTTTGTTTCGTAGAGCTATTCGAAACCAGCTTTTTTTTAAGACAAAACCGCGATTAAAACGATATTATTTTATAAGACCGAGAATCGAGACGAGATTACGACACTACGAGACTGAGAAATATCGTCTCGGTCTCAGAAGCTTTTGTTGTCTCATAATCCTTGTCCCATAATCAGAATCAGGGATGATTGTTTTAAAACAAATTGGTTTAAAACACGGTGTTTTAAAACGTTTTAAAACATTTGAATAAAAAACACCGTTTTAAATCACTAACGTTTTAAAACACTGTTTTAAACACCGTATTTTATTAAGTGAATAAAATACGTTTTAAAATGCATTTTTAAGAGGCCCGAGCCCGCAATTTGTCGCGCACGACTCATTTTATACAATCTATGGTATGGACCATACCATAGATTGTATGAGCCGCTCATATTCATAATGGTTGCTTAATCGCAGGGATGATTGTTTTAAAACAAATTGGTTTAAAACACGGTGTTTTAAAACATTCGAATAAAAAACACCGTTTTAAAAATTTGAATAAAAATAAAAACGAATTTAAAACATTTTGAACGTGTTTTAAGACATGTTTTAAAACGTTTTAAAACCAGGCCGAACAAAAGACGTTTTAAAACGTTTTAAAACATGGGAAAATAATATAAAACGTTTTAAACTGTTTTTTATTGAAAAATGTTTTAAACAGCAACCCTGATTCAGAATATCTGATGGAAATAAACAACGAACATGATTTTCTTGTCAGTCTCGTAATTCTTTCTCGATTCTCGGTCTCGTCTCGAAAAGAGCTGGTCTCGAATAGCCTATTGTTCAAAGCTACCAGAACCCTGTATTAAAAAGTCATGTCTGATATAAGCAACAATGTCTTCGGAGTCTTAATGTTAATCTTTGTTCCTTAATCAAATCCTGGACAAAGCAGTCATTCCTCGCAAAATTCCTGAAATTCTCTTTTAAAAATCCCAACGACTAATAAAAATCTTGGCGTTGGGTGTCATGGCGGCCTCTAAGGTTCTTCGGTTCAGTCTTCGGATTGATATAAAGGTTATGCTGAAATTTTGCTTACTGGCAAAAAAAGTTCATTTCTTCTGAAAACGAGTAAATAACATACGGAAAACTGGTAAGCTATGCCTCCCTTTAAAAGAAATTTTTAAAGAAAAGGAACACACCCATGTCTAAATTTTTCATTAAAGACAGTCACTTTTCAATTATCCTTCGATCTCCCAACCTTACAAAAACATCTTTTTATTAATAGAACGGACCTTATAATTCACTTCTTTTTCAATATCAAACTACTTGACAGGAGCCGAAATTACCCGAAATCACTTCATAAAATAACGGGCCTGATACCTAATTAGGAAAAACTTATTTCAATGGCTATAGTTGTCTTGTTATTTCCCTTTCGAAATCGATCAAAATTCTTGTACATTCTGCTGTAAAAGGATTTTTTTTTTTTTTTTTGGATTGAATCATCATTTATCGACGAGTCTCACATATAATACTGGCAAAAATATTTATTAAAAATGTGGATAAAATATTAAAAGCATGAATGATTATGCTGCAAGAGAGGCAAAACCACCTGGTGACTGACTAACCGAGTAAGCCTGAGAGTTCATTGTCCTCTGCGATCTTGTGTACCTGAGGATTCCCCGTCGCAGTCTACGATATAATAATGTATTTTTTTTATAATTTTAATTTTTATTTTTTTTTAAAGTTCGTTAGCACCGGCTCATCATTTTTTTTCCTTTTCTTTAATAAAGTTGTTTTTGGCGGGATTTTTTTTTTGGTGATCCTCGCGTTAGGAATTTGGGAGATTTTTTTATTTTTGGGATAAGAAATAAGAAGGATATTTTTATTTGGATGTCTTTGGTTTTCTGGAATAATTCTGAGATGTTTTCGGATTGTTGGAAAATTCCGTCTGGTGGTATAGATTCCAGTAGCTGGTGGTACAATTCGGGGATGCAATTCCGATTCCGATTCCGCAGAATCTTGACTATTTATGAGTAAGATCCCGATTTTGAAATGTGGGAAAAAATTTCAGATTCAGATTCCGATTCCAACTAACAAATATTTTAACGATGCCGATTCCAATTCTGATTCCGATTTAAACCAAAATTAATTAACTGTAATAACGGTATTTCCGTTCTTTTTAAGTTAATCTGAATCGAAAATATTTTTTTGGATGCCGATGCCGAAGATTCCGAACTGTTTTCAGACAAGATTCCGATTCCGATTCGTATTTCTTCAAGAAAAGCACGGATTCCGACAGGGATGCGATGCCGATGCCGAGGTCGAAGCCGATGCCGGCATCGGCCACTATGGCTCGCAAATAATTTCGATGCCGATGGCGATTCCGATCCCTTTTTTAAAAAAAAAGCAGATGTCGATGCCGATGCTGAAGCCGAATTGTGGAAAAAAAATTTTTTCGACGATGACGCTGATGCTTTCAAAAATGAGTCGAAAATTCCGCCTACCGGTATTCCGATTTCACGAAAAAAAAAGATTAGAAATAAAAAATGCCTCTCTAGATTTACTTGTAGAAAAAAATTGCGAATTTTTAAGTTTTAAAGCGGATCGAAAATTTCATTTTCAGCATCTGAGCTGAGCAAATTCAGCAAAGAAAAAATTTTTTTGCTTTTTTTTTTACTTCCAATTCGATCAGGTGTTAAAACAAAGGATCTGTTTCTTAATTTTAAATATTTAACTTTTTCAAGTTTTTAATTTGTTATTTTAAATGTAAAATTTTTTATTGCTGTCAAACATTTTTTTTTCTTTGGTGAAATACTTGATGCGATGGAGGCTTCGATTCCGACTTTGGAGTTTGCGATGCCGATGCCGATGCCGATTCCGATTCCGATTCCGATTCCGAATAAAAGTTAATCGGAATTGCAGTTCTGGGTACAAATTCCAATAGCTGGTGGTACAATTCCATATGGTGGTACAATTGCTGGTGGCAAAATTCAGGGCTGGAATTCCGATTCCGATTCCGCAGAATCTTGACTATTTATGAAGATTCCGATTTTGAAAGTTGGAAAAAAATTTCAGATTCCGATTCCGATTCCAACTAACAAATATTTTAATGATGCCGATTCCGATTCTGATTTCGATTTCAACCAAAACTGATAGATAACTTTAATAACGGTATTTTCGTGCTTTTTAAGTCAATCTGAACCGAATATATTTTTTTGGATGTCACCAATACCGATGCCGATTCGGATTTCGAAGATTCCGAACTTTTTTCAGACGAAATTTTGATTCCGATTCCAATTACTTTTGAAATAGCTGATTCCGATTTCGATTCCGATTCGGGATAAAAATTAATTGGAATTGCAGCCCTGGTACAATTCCATATGATGGTGCAATTACTACTTAAAATTTACACTGTTGATCCCGACTTCAATCAAAATGACAGCTGACATTTTTTCGGCGATAAATGTAAACAAAGAACTTTTGGTTAACGATAATTCTACTGTGAGGGTCGATTATCGTTCAAAGAAATTTTTTTTTTTTTTTTTTTTTTTTTTACTGTTCTTTTTCTTCGGCTTTTTATCATCTTCTCTCTTCAACTTTTCTTTAAAACGTAAAAAAGTAAATGTATTCATGTTGTTATCATCGCCCACATGCTTTTCATCGCGACGGAACGGTAATTTGCGGAAAGCTTTGTTAAAAAAAAGAAAAAAGAAAAGTTGACCCCACGACTATCCCCTTAAATTATTTTGTATTAGTCTCCTGTTTCTAGTTAACGTATAATTTTTTTTTTTTCTTTTCATCGAACAAAAAATTTTTTTAACGCACGTGATGTTATTAAAATACCTGTCTTCTTAGGTTGCGTAACGAAATAAAAAAAAAAAAATCATGGTTTCTTCGTCGATGATATTGGTATACCGTTAGTTGAGTCTATAATAGTGACGTCATATATATGACGTTTTTAAACCGTTACTTTACTAACTAATATTTGGTTTCGTCTCTCCTTTTTTTTTTATTTGTATATCTTTCTCTTTCTTTCTCGTGCCCTACTACTCATGCGTGCCATGTTTATTAAAATAATAGGTTAACTTTATTTTTTTTCCGTCTTTTTTCTTTTTTTTTTTCTTTTTCTTCTTTCTTCCTCTTTGTTAACTCCTGTATCACGATTGCCTTTTGTTTTCTTGTAATAATGCTGCTGGAGAAAAGAAGAGAGGAATAAAAAAAAAAAAAAAAAAAGGCAAAGGAGATTCTTATCATTATTAGTGGTTAGGGAGCCGATTTTCAAAAAGGCTCTGAGTGGTTATCTTCAACTTTATAAATGAGGGAGTTGGGGGGGGGGGGGGGGGTAAATTTTCTATGACGATGATATGAAGCTTGAAGATTTTTTTGCCTTGGAAGCTTTATAGTCGAATTGAAATTTTTACGAAAGAAAAAAGTGGTGTTAGGCCGATTTGTTTTGAAAACTTTTTTTTTTTTCGCAAAGGAATTATCGAACAATAAAATTAGATCTAGCGTAAACTTGTTTTGCTGTAATTTTTTTGGAATTTTTCAATTAAAAGATAAGAAGATCAGCGGTTTTATTTATTTCTTTTTTTTAATTATTTAGTGAAGTAAGAGGATACTTACTGGATTTATTTATTTATGACTGCCGTCGGTTTTAATTGTATTTGATTTTTTCATATTGGCGTTGGTATTTCGTTTCGTCTTATTAAGTGAGTTGCTGTGGCAAAAAAAAATTATGAAATTTTGCTGCAGGAGGAAAAGAAAAGGTTAGAAGCCAGTGAAAAAAAAAAAAGCGGTTTCGAAAGTGGAAATTACTGGAAAACAGGACTTAGGAACAACAGAAGACCGTACAGAGTGAAGGTCTTGTTCAGGATGCTTTGTAGCACTAGCTTAACTATAATAAACAGGGGTCCGAAGCCGAAACCGAAGCCGAAGCCGTTGTCGGTGCTGGCTCCGATGCCAGCCGCCAGCCTCAGGTCGGTGCCGAAGCTGGTGCCATTGCTAGATCATTTATTTTAAACTTGGTACCAGCGACGGTGCTAGCATTGGTCTTGTAATTATGACCCTAAGGCAATGCTGAATATATGAGAAAGGCCACGAGTTTTGATCATATTGCATAAACCGGCACTAAGTACAATAACCGGCGATTACTGTATCATTTTTTTTTCAAGTTAAAAAAAAAAAAATTGACAAAATTGATAGTGGTGCTGGCACCGATGGTAGAATCGGCTCGGGCACCAGCACCAGCGGCAAACATTTTGCTACTCCGGCGCTGACGCCAGCTCCAGCACTTTGGATATTTCGGCGTCTACGCCGGCTTCGGCTCCATCTATAATTTGCATCGGCTTCGGTCTTCGGATCATTTTCCATAAAACAAGCATGAATCTCCGTTGCTCTTGTATTAAAAGGGACAGTCGAATTGAATATAAGGAATGAGGATTTCCGATTGTGAGCTTTTCTTTGCCACCAATCTTTAACCCTAATGTTTCTGCTGAGTCTTGTAGCATTTGCTCCAACGACCGCTTGATGCAAAAAAAAAAATTGGAGCATTTGCAAGGGTACGAGTTTGAACTTGCTCCAAATCGGATTGCTCAAAAGTATGCAAGTGCGATACAGTTTTTCACTTGGCACATGCTTCAAAATGTTTTGGTGCATGTGCAAAGCTTAAAAATTTTAAATTGCGTGTGCTCCAAACTAATTTTGATACTTTGTGTGGGAGATAATGAACGCTCCTTCGGCTTGCAGAGATCAATTTATTTTTAGATAATTTCTTTCATTTTTTTGAAGGGGCTTCGCCCCCCAAAAAACTCTTCTCCCTTTAGTATATCAAAATTATTGAAAGTAATCCAAAAATTAGTTTGGAGCACGTAAGCAATTTCAAAGTTTGAACCGTACGTGCTCCAAAATTTTTGGAGCATTTGCAATTTGAAGCAAGTGCAAATTCAAGTTCTTGCAAGTGCTCCGAATCGATCTTGGAGTAAGTGCTCGTTGGAGAACATGCAAGGTTCCTTATTACCGTAGATTGGGGTGAAGTTGAAAGGAAATTCAAAAAAATAAAATTCTAGGTTTATTTTAGGCATTAAAAGTAAAATTTTTTACTTAAGTATCCCGAAAACAATATCCACTTAATGAAATAAAAGATTTTTATTTTTAATGCCTCAAATAGACCTAGAATTTTGTTTTGAATTTTCCTTCAACTTCACCCCAATCTACGATACTTTTTTCTTAACCAATTCCGGATAAATGCCCCATATTTTTTTAAGGGGGGAGGTTAGAACCCGTGTTACGTAATAACTAAGGGGGGGTTACAAGTTGCGTTACGGGTGTGTTACAAAGGAGGGGAGGGGATCAAAAAATGGCAAATTTTGTGTTACGTAATACATGGACGACCCCTTATCTTTCACATATAAGCCCAAATAAATTTTACCTTCAAATTTTAATGACAATATGATTCGTATCTTTAGCTTATGGAAGGATGTTTGTAGCAAGAAAAAGCTTCAAAAAATTACTAATTCAGTTCCCCTACATTAGTCAAATATTGTCAAATAAGTAACATTCGAGAATCATAATATTTAGCTTATGGAAGAATATTTATTCGAATATTTATTGGAAAGTCTCCTGAGCTGATGGGCATAGGCTGGTAAGCTTAAGTTTGGTACAAATTATCAGTCATCATTGAGATCCGGGGTTTCACTTTACAATGTTTGCCTAAAATTTAGCTGAAGCGATTTTATAATTTTTTTTATACAATAAAATCATTGTGGTGTGTCTCGTTAAAACATTATTTTTAATTGGGATGCTAGAAAGAAACATACTTTCGAGATGGCTCTCTTCCCCTTTAACCGAAGATAAAAAGTTCACTACTTTACATGATTTTTTTTTCTTTTTGCTTTTTGCCAATGGCTATGGCTTGGTATACCTCCAATATGTAGTTATTTCGGCTTTGAAGCCGAACTTAACTTCGGTTGAAAGTCTATGAGCAAGAGTAACTCGGCCTAAGCCTGGTAGATTTTAAGACCTGCCGGCTACAAGGTCTGTCATAGTTGCAATATTTGCAAAATATTTCGTGGATGTGGCCCATCAAATTAAAAAAAAAAATTGTTTCCTTCGAGAATTGAGTCCTTGACGTCATCGGTGCTTAGTTGATGACAAGCTTACTTTGTTAGGGTACGTCATTTCCGACAAAGTTTTTCCGATTTTGCTCCTCCATGGAAAATAGGTTCATTTTATGTTAAAACTGAGATAAAAATTTTAAAATAATTTTTTTTTCACCGTTTAGGGGTTGCTCAAGGTCGATATAGGTTGCGGCGGTATGATTTATTTTAGGCAGGGCTGTATATTGGTAATACCTGACTAGTGAAAATATTGGTATTAACAAAAGTACTGTACCCTAGGGTTTTCGAGGTCGTAAAACACGAATTTCACTATCCCGAATTTTTCCGATTTACCCCTGTGACGTCATTAACGTTTTTATCGAGCCAATGCTTGGTTTTTCCTCGTAAAATTCGGCTTAATCTCGAATTTGGAGCCCTGAAATTTTTTTTAAAAGTTGGTATCGCTCATACTTACGCTAAAATACTCGTAAAACACGAATTTCACTATCCCGATTTTCCCCGATCAACCCCTGAGTAGGAATATAAGTGTAAATTTGATTTTTTGGGCCAAAAATGGATTTTTCTGCCAAAAAATAACAACAACGCCTCACCTGTTTGATTTAGAGGTCATGTTCAATGAAATTTTTTACTCTGGTTACTCTAATTAATTATTATCTTTTGTGTTTCGAATCAATTTCCGAAATTTTTTGCCGTCGGAAAGAATTTGAAACTTCAAAAAAATTAAGGTTGGAATTTTCCGACCGTAAAAAATTTCGGAAATTGATTCGAAACACAAAAGATAATAATTAATTAGAGTAACCAGAGTAAAAAATTTCATTGAACATGACCTCTAAATCAAACAGGTGAGGCGTTGTTGTTATTTTTTGGCAGAAAAATCCATTTTTGGCCCAAAAAATCAAATTTACACTTATATTCCTACTCAGGGGTTGATCGGGGAAAATCGGGATAGTGAAATTCGTGTTTTACGAGTATTTTAGCGTAAGTATGAGCGATACCAACTTTTAAAAAAAATTTCAGGGCTCCAAATTCGAGATTAAGCCGAATTTTACGAGGAAAAACCAAGCATTGGCTCGATAAAAACGTTAATGACGTCACAGGGGTAAATCGGAAAAATTCGGGATAGTGAAATTCGTGTTCTACGACCTCGAAAACCCTAGGGTACAGTACTTTTGTTAATACCAATATTTTCACTAGTCAGGTATTACCAATATACAGCCCTGCCTAAAATAAATCATACCGCCGCAACCTATATCGACCTTGAGCAACCCCTAAACGGTGAAAAAAAAATTATTTTAAAATTTTTATCTCAGTTTTAACATAAAATGAACCTATTTTCCATGGAGGAGCAAAATCGGAAAAACTTTGTCGGAAATGACGTACCCTATTACTTTGTGGCATAAAACCGACTTTTATCCAGGGATCTGAAGCTTGAAAATTTTGGCCGGTGCCGATGCTCGGATTTTTTTAAATATCCGAAATCGGCATCGGCATCGAATCGGAATCGGACCCCTGATTTTAAAAATCGTCTAGAATGGCTCTATGATTTTTTTTCCCACTAAAATGGGAATCAGAGGCGGCATAGATTATAATCGATGCTTGGTGGCGTCGGCATCGGCATCGGCATCTTCCCGAGATTTCAGCCCGGCATCGGATTCGGACTCCTGCTTTTATCCAGCTTTGACTGAATTGTCCCGTCGGTCAATTTCCCAACTCAATTTCTTGACCCAAAGGAGTCAGAAAAATTAACAGGTGTATAATCAACTAAAAAAATAACATAGGTATTTATTAATAAATTTACTGCTACATTTTTTTTTTTTTTTTTTTTTTTAACAGTCGAAAGTATTTATCGATCGAAATCCCTTCCGGAAGTATACTAACAAAAAATAAAGTAATACCCAAAATAAGTTATGGTACCTGTCTATGCAGGTTAGGTAATCGTTTTATGTAACTGCATCGTGCTGCCATCTGTCTGTACGATATCGAACTACTACGTTAACCACCTGTAATGTACCGTTAATGAAATGCAGGTACAGTGGTATAGCGATGAAGATGATAAAAAAAATAAAAAAAAAAATTCGAAAATAAATTACCACGATCCTCGAAGACATTAATGCCCGTTTAAAATTTTCGTGTGATGTCGCAACTTTTCGCAATTAAAAAATTTTTTTTTCAAAAGAAAATTTTAAAGTTCAGTCAGGTTCTAACACGTTAAAATGATTTTTTTTAAAAGCTTTAAAAAAGGAATAATAATAAAAAAACGGGCCTTAACGCTTCAATAACCTGGAAGACCATACATTTTTAAACAATAAAAAATTTAAATTTTTATATATTATTTTTTTTTATATACGTGAAAAAAAAAATGGCCTCTCGAGTTCAGTGACCGTCCTAGAGTTTTTTTCAGACTCATTTTAAGATCGTAACTGTCTAATCCTAACCAGAATAACCCGAACCATTTTTATAACGAGTTTATTAACATACGGATCGTAAGAAAACGAAGTTTTCGTTTGTAAAAAACGCGGCCGTCCCCTCCTTTTTTGTTTTTATTTGTGTTTATATGTTCTATCATTTTTTTAATTTTAAACTTAAGAAGAAAGGGAAGGCGTTTGTTTCAGAGTGCAATGACTCACCTAATTATAAAAAAATATGGTTGGCAGTACTGTTTCGGGTCAATGTAACAAGATTGATGCTCATATTCATCTCATTAAATTTAGCTGAACTTATTATGATTCCGTGTGAAGGCCTTGCAAGGACGTTCGTAGTTCGGCCGTAAACCGATAGATGTCGCAGCGATCGGGAAGTGGGTCCTTCGAATGTTTCGTTTTGTTTATTTATTTTTTTTTTATTTGTTTTCTCCGGGAAAACAGAAGACCCCCTTCCTTATTTTTATCATGCGACTCTTTCTAAATCGCCTCGGGGGGTTGAAAAAAAAAAATGTAAGACGGAAAACTCATTCTTGGGGTTAATTTTTTTTTCTTTTTCGAATCAAGATGACAGACAGGATAAGTGTTTTGTAACGGGGGTTTTGGGGTGTTAAAACTGTTTAAATAAATCTAAACGTAACTCGTGTATAATTTTTTTTTGTTTTTTCTCTTTTTTTTCAGGTAAGGATTTGATGTATGCAATCGTAAGAGGGGTTTTGACGTTGATGGGTGTAATTGAATACAGGTTGAGCTGACAGATGCAACAAGTTTTGTGGAAAAAAAAAAGTTCCTCAAAATCCAGGTAAAAGTTGTAAGGTTAAAAAGTTTTCATGAAATCTCTGCGTTTTGGAGTCGATTTTTTTTTCTCAAATTATTTTTTTTTTTTAAGAGGAAAATTCATCGAATTTTTTTAAATTATTTTTCTTCAAAATTCAAAGTTCAACTTTTTTTATTGAAACGGGTTTTAGTTTTTTTATAATGATTATTGTGATCACATCGGACCGAAATTTGCATTTTATAAATAAATTTCTTTTTGAAATTTATTGTCAGGCCCGAAATGAGTCGAGGAAGTTAAACGGGAAATGACTTTTTCCATGGGGGTTCTGATTTAAAGCGTGAGGAGGGGGTCGAAACTTCATCAAGTTTTGATATCATTTAATTTTTTGGAAAAATCAAACTTAAAGTTGTTATTGAAGTGATCTGCTACGACTTGGCTAAAAAAGTTTCAAAACTGTAAGGAATTTTTTTTTTAATGGTAAAAGATTTTATCTGTTGCGATTTGATTTGACTCGTCTGAACGCAACAAATGAAAAAAAAAAACTTTTAATAAGGTACTGAACGAGTACTAATTCTTATGCCGCTTCTCCATCCATTATGGCTCAAAATTAATTTTCTAGAATTAATTTTCTAGAATTAATTTTCAAAATTTCCGGAAGTACTGTGCTTTTGTTATTCTATGGATTTCTAACCCTAGATTTAAAAATGGAGTCGGCCATTTTTATTACATTGCATTTTTTGTATTTTTAACCCTTACAATACGGCGCGCTCAAATATGAGCGCAAAAAAAATTTTCCGTTCCGTACGGCGCGCTCAAATATGAGTTTTGAATGTTTTTAATTTTTAAATTGTTTTAAATCAATACAGCCCTGTGTGTTTTATGTAGGGAGCCTTTCTCTTTCTTACAAGCTTAATTCCGAAACCAGATATGTCCATAAACATTGCTCGTTTATGTCCGAACCGGCATTCATATTCACATTGTTTGAGCTCTTGAATACGATAATATAAATTACTTTATGGGTGAGCGTACTTGTTGTTATTCCTGGTTTGAGAAAACTAATAAGCAGGAAAATTTGAAAAAAATTTGAAGTTGGCATTGAAAATATAAGAACTTAAAGCATCCAAAGGCTCAAATCTGAGTTGAACCTAACGAAAATCCACGAAAAATGGTTTTTATAATTTTTTCCTATACTTAGCTTATGGGTGGGAATTTTTTTTTCTATCTGTATGGCCTTGCTCGCTACTCCTAATATAACTTATTTATGAAGCTTTTACTAAAATATTAAAAAAATAAAAAATTAGCCGTACTGAACGGGTAATTTAAAAATTCGAAAGCCGTTCTCAAAAGGTTAATCCATGGTCGAAAATTAATAGAATAACTAAAGCACAGTACTTCCGGAAATTTTGAAAATTAATTCTAGAAAATTAATTTTGAGCCATAATGGAGAAGCAGCATGATATCATGGATATTTTTCGGAATGCACAATTCACTGTAAGCTTGACAAGAAATAGGGGGCTTTTTCAGGACCGTAGTCCATATATGTCCATGGTATGGAAGACCCAAAAATTAATTAAATCGTTCTATTTGTGCTAGGAATTCAGAGACTTTAATTACCTGAAGAATATTTTAATGTTGTTAAAAAAATGGGCGAATTTAATGGTTTGGTGTATGCAGTCCTCAGCTGACCCATAAGTGACATCATCTGATATCTATCATTTTTGTTATCGGTAACGTTATTTTCTTTAAATGTGGAAAGAAACTGTAGATAATCTTGAGTAATTAAAATATTGTCGATGAGTAATAAGACTATAACTAGCAAGTATCCCAATGACGTTCATTGCTATGACCGCAGAGCATATAAAACTACGAAGAGACGGAACTCCTAATGTTAAATATTCGTCTTCTTAAATTATGTTTATTTCTGTGGTCCAACCACTTGGAGCGCTGCTATCTCTAAATTTGAAGAAAAAAAAATATATATCTAGATTTTCGTGCGTCGGCGTCGTAAATATGATTTGAGATAGTCTGTTTCGACATTTCGTGAATGGGTCATGTGACCACAAGTTTACACCAACATGAGCGTGTAAACTTGCAGTCACATGATTTTCACGAACAGTCAAAACACACTATCTCCAATTATATTTGCGATGGAGATACGTTAGTTCACCTCCGACGCACGGAGTTGTTATGATTGAACTTTGTTTTTATTTGTAAAATTGGTCAGTCGGTATAACTTCATTTTTGAAGGGGTAGTAATTCTTCTTAAGAAAAAGAAATCTGTATTTGTGGTGGTTTTTTGAAGATTCTATTTTGGTGAAAATCGGGTTCAGTGAAAGAAATCAAAAAAATTAACGCATAGGGATATCGATATCGATTTGATTTCGATGGATCAGAACTGAAAACGTAGGCATTACGTTTTAGAATGTTTTTGAATGGTGCTGTTTAATAAAAATTACTGTGGAAATTTTGGTAGAAAAATGGATCAAAAAGTAATTTTCTACATTATTCAATGTAAATACTGAAATTTTAAAAAATCAAATTTGTTCTGTGTTCCGTAAGAAACGATCACGTGACAACTTTTCAAATTCGATGTTTTGGCCGTGGTACCAAGTGGTAGATTTACTTCAAGCTTTCTGGATAATAAAAGAGTATTCCAAAGCCCAACTAATAAGTGCCTATTTGTCTTTTGTTACCACTCCATTTAAACAACATGGATTGCAGTATTGATTTAGCTTAATTCATCTTTTTTAAAAGAAAATTCCCTTTAGGTTGGTTCGAAAATCAACTTTTTTGGAGTTTAAAAACTCCTATATCAGGAAAAGTTTCTTTATAGGCAGAGCATCAACCATGAATTTTTTTAAATTTTTTGAACGGCATCTTGAGGTGTAAAATTGGCCAAAAGCCCATATAAGGGCCAAAAATGAACATTTTTTTTTTCGCCATAAAAGACCGTCAATTCCTATCGAAAATTTTGCGTAGATTACGAATTTGAAGTCGAAAATTTAGTTTTGGTGCATGGTTTTTGAGCTACAGGCCGGATTTAAAAGCTCTGAAAACCTGGTTATGGCTTTTTGCCTGTGGCTCAAAAACCGTGCATTAAAACTAATTTTCGACATCAAGTTCGTAATCTACGCAAAATTTCCGATAGGAATCGATGTTCTTTTATGCCAAAAAAAATGTCCTTTTTTGACCCTTATATCCGTGCGTCGGAGGTGAACTAACGTATCTCCATCGTAAATGTGATTGGAGATAGTTTGTTTCGACATTTCGTGAAAGTGTCATGTGACCAAAAGTTTACACCAACATGAGCCAGGGTTGCTGTTTAAAACATTTTTTAATAAAAAACAGTTTAAAACGTTTTATATTATTTTCCCATGTTTTAAAACGTTTTAAAACGTCTTTTATTCGGTCTGGTTTTAAAACGTTTTAAAACATGTTTTAAAACACGTTCAAAATGTTTTAAATTCGTTTCTATTTTTATTCAAATTTTTAAAACGGCGTTTTTTATTCAAATGTTTTAAAACGTTTTAAAACACCGTGTTTTAAACCAATTTGTTTTAAAACAATCATCCCTGCGATGAAGCAACCATTATGAATATGAGCGGCTCGTACAATCTATGGTATGGTCCTTACCATAGATTGTATAAAATGAGTGTGCGACAAATTGCGGGCTCGGGCCTCTTAAAAATGCGTTTTAAAACGTATTTTATTCACTTAATAAAATACGGTGTTTAAAACAGTGTTTTAAAACGTTAATGTTTTAAAACGGTATTTTTTATCAGGGATGATTGTTTTAAAACAAATTGGTTTAAAACACGGTGTTTTAAAACGTTTTAAAACATTTGAATAAAAAACACCGTTTTAAAACACTAACGTTTTAAAACACTGTTTTAAACACCGTATTTTATTAAGTGAATAAAATACGTTTTAAAATGCATTTTTAAGAGGCCCGAGCCCGCAATTTGTCGCGCACGACTCATTTTATACAATTTATGGTATGGACCATACCATAGATTGTATGAGCCGCTCATATTCATAATGGTTGCTTAATCGCAGGGATGATTGTTTTAAAACAAATTGGTTTAAAACACGGTGTTTTAAAACGTTTTAAAACATTTGAATAAAAAACACCGTTTTAAAACACTAACGTTTTAAAACACTGTTTTAAACACCGTATTTTATTAAGTGAATAAAATACGTTTTAAAATGCATTTTAAGAGGCCCGAGCCCGCAATTTGTCGCGCACGACTCATTTTATACAATTTATGGTATGGACCATACCATAGATTGTATGAGCCGCTCATATTCATAATGGTTGCTTAATCGCAGGGATGATTGTTTTAAAACAAATTGGTTTAAAACACGGTGTTTTAAAACGTTTTAAAACATTTGAATAAAAAACACCGTTTTAAAAATTTTAATAAAAATAGAAACGAATTTAAAACATTTTGAACGTGTTTTAAAACATGTTTTAAAACGTTTTAAAACCAGGCCGAATAAAAGACGTTTTAAAACGTTTTAAAACATGGGAAAATAATATAAAACGTTTTAAACTGTTTTTTATTAAAAAATGTTTTAAACAGCAACCCTGTTTTTTATTCAAATGTTTTAAAACGTTTTAAAACACCATGTTTTAAACCAATTTGTTTAAAACAATCATCCCTGACATGAACGTGTAAACTTGTGGTCACATGATTTTCACAAACAGTCGAAACACACAATCTCCAATTATATTTACGATGGAGATACGTTAGTTCGCCTCCGACGCACGGATATGGTCTTTTTAAAAATTTCAAGGTCAGTTTGACACCTCAAGATGCCGTTCAAAAAATCTGAAAAAATTCAGGGTTGATACTCTACCTATAAAGAAGCATCTTGTCCATTTGAATACCTCATTTTGATCCTAAATTTTTTCGGCCTGTTCAAAGCTGTATATTGAATTCGCTTTTTAAAAAAAATATGGCAGCTTAAAAAAAAATTACAAAACTTTTTCCCAATTAAATTAATCTTGTCTAAACACCGCGGTTTCTTAATTTTTTTTTTCTTATTAATCGAATTACCGTGAACATTTCTTTATTTTCCTATTGTAAACCGGTTTCATGGTACAGTACATTAACTTGGATTTAGATTTTGTTTGTTTTGTTTGAATAAAAAAAAAAAAAAATTAATTAGCCATTTGTAACCGCAATGATACATATAGATGATTAACTAATTTTTTTATAAAAAACGAGAGAATGAAATAAAAAATCGTTACATCCGAATGAAATGCATAAAACCCAATGTTTTCGTCTCGTTTTTCGACTTTTTTTTTCAAAATTGGAACCGAAAAGCCTCAATCTTGATATTATTGGCGTAGTGTGTATATAATTTAAAAACCCGTATTAAAATATTTGTGAGTCAATGATGTCGGTTTTATCTGAAGTTGGTGTCGCAATCCGCCGAGTGTGACCTATATTTTGTTACAGGTTTTTGACTTAGGCTCCATATTAGTAAAAATTTAAAGGCGCACTTCACCTTGTTTACATTTGCATTTCACGTGGCGGATTTTTCCTCTTTGCGTGAAGAATTTTTTTCGATTCTCTCTCTCGAGGTCATCGCGGTGTCGTTTTTCTTTTTTTCTTTATAAAAAAATCCCCTTTTTTTTCTGCCGTCACATGGAAAATACGTTTTTTTTTTTTTTTGAAAAAAATTGGATGTTTCTATTTTGGTATTTTTTTTTATTTCCGTTTTCCGTTGTCTAATTTCGATGTAAGCGATCTTTTCGAAAGTCCCCTGCTCCTTTAAAAAGACGAGAAAACTTGGCACTTTATCATGCAGGACAGAAAAAAATAAAACGTGATCGAGAAATTATCGATTAAAAATAAAAATAAATAAAATATAAATATAAAAATTTTGCTTAAAAAGATTTCAGCTGATTCGCGCTCCTTTTCGATTGACTTTTTCTATCATTCTGTTTGACGTTGGTTTTAAAAAGATTTCTAATAAAATTAAACTTGATGCTAATCTGACATGTAATTAAGATATCAGGTGAGATTTTTTTTTTTTTTTTTTTTCCAAAAAAAAGGCGCCTTATATGGGGACCGTTTGAAAGTTTAAATTTCTCGTTTTTCAATTCCTCTGGAGGATGGTTGGAGGGAAGTAATCTGATATAAAACAGTGAAATTTAACTAGAGGCTAACATTACGTCATTATGTAACAGTCACCGCCTTGTTTGCTGGATTCTCGAGTTTGAAGTTTAAATTGGCGGATCTGTTATCGGTTCTACCGGTTTTAGTTCGATTTTATCTTTTTTTTTTTTTTTTTTTTTTTTAAAGAGTTTGAAAAATTGAGTCGTCAGACTCTGAATCAGAGTTGCAATGCCCCTCTAGCTTTTTTATTGCGTCCTGCAAATGTATAAAATCAATAGCAGTTCGTTAATAATACCGGAAAACATTCGACTTTTTTTTTTTTATTATTATTTATTTTAAACTTACTATCGCTAGTCTGTTTATAAAATATTATCTATTTAGTATTTTTAATTTTTTTATCCCGAGGGGTTTTAATGAAGACTCGCACCAGCACCCGATTTCATTTTTAACAGTTTACGCCTACCGCTTTGACTACTGTGTGCGAATTTTTTTATGTCTTAATTTTTGTTTTTTAAGTCTTTCTCTTGTGGCGGTTATTTGTCAAATCCAAGTTTCTTCAAACTCTTTAAAGTTAATTTGGGAGCAAACACTTACAATCCCAGAAGCCATTTTTACTTCTTTCCTAATCTGCAAAAAATTTTTGAACAGGGAAAGAAGGTTCCAGCTGGAGGAAGGGAACCACGGACCAGGGACTCGAAGGCCACTGAGAAAAAAAAGTGCGAAGCCGATGGGATTTTTGTCGAAACGCGTTCGAAAAAGTGGCGCAAAAAGTGTATAAACTTTTTGCAAAAAAAATGCAAAAAATTTATATAAAAAATGTATAATTTTTGTGTCATTTATACAAATAATATTTGGACATGCATAAGTTTTACAAAGTTTATGCATATTTTATAAGCACCGAAATTTGAATATGCATAATTTTTACAAGATTTATGCATAATTTTTTAAGCATAAAAATTTGGAAATACATGATTTATGGATTTAAATTTTTAAAATTATAAAGCAGGAAAATTTGCAAATATTAATCTTCTTCATCTTTTTTTTTTTTTTTCATTTTATGCATACTTTTTTATGCATAATTTATGCATAATTGTATTGGAGGACGAAAAAAAATTTTTTCGGTAAAAAAAAGCTAAGTTGTTTATACAGTTTATGCATTTTTTATGTATGTCCCAGTTTTGTTGGAATTATTTATACATAATTTTTATATAATTTATGCGTTTCTTTATCGTACGGGGATCGGCACCTCGACATTGGAGTTGAAAATATTAGAAACGGCATCGGCGCCGAAACGGAATCGCAATTATTTTAACCGAATATTCTATGATCGGACTCGGAGTCGATTAAAAATTTATGTTGAAATCAGAATTAACTTCGGCATCCGAAAACGGAAACGGAAACGGCATCGGCATCCAATTGTATTATTTACAAATAAATCGCCATCTGCTTCGGCATCAGGGGTCCGAATCCGATGCTGGTGCCGATGCCGATGCCGATTCCATATTATTTATAAACTCCCGATGCCGATGCTGATGCCACCAAGCATCGATTATATCCAATGCCGCCTCTGATTCCGATTTCAGTGAAAAAAAAAAATCATAGAGCCATTCTAGACCGGCATCGGCCTCGACATCCAATTGTATTATTTACAAATAAATCGCAATCTGCTTCGGCATCAGGGGTCCGAATCCGATGCCGGTGCCGATACCGACTTCATATTATTTATTAAACTCCCGATTCCAATTCCGATTCCGGCACCGACACCCGATGCCGATGCCGATGCCGATACCGACGCCACTAAAGCATCGATTATATCCTATCCCGCCTCTGATTCCGATTTCAGTGAAAAAAAAAATCATAGAGCCATTCTAGACGATTTTTTAAAATCAAAGGTCCCATTCCAAAGCCTGTGCCGAAGCTGAACCCGGTGCTGATCCCGATGCCGATGCCAGCACTAACAATTTCGCAGTGCCGATGCCGATTTCGGATTTAAAAAATAAATCTGACGCCGATTCTAGCATGGGCGTCGGCCAAAATTTTCCAACTTCAGACCCCTGTTCAGTGTTCGGCATTAGAATCGGCCAATTTTGTCGACTATGTCTCATAAGGTTTTTTTTTTTTTAATTAACAATTCAGCTTCTCTATGCAATGAATTAAATTTCGTTAAAAAAATCGGGATCGGCTTCGTAATTTTTAAAAATTTACCGGCAAATTTACCGGTTTTTTGCATCGGCTTTGCATCCCTGGCTGAAACAGATTTACATCAGCTTCCTTTTTCCAAGAATATACTGAATACCGAAACGGAGTATGATGACAAACCGTCGTAATCAGAAAAACTGAGATGATAGATCGTTAATTACATAACTTAGATTAACGATTCCATTCACTTCGGTCTTTTAATGTATTCCTTTTGCTCATTTTGTTTAGTATCTCTTTTAAAAAGTTTTTTTACCAAAATTTTTTTTTATTAAACAAAGTTTTCAGTATTTTACAAGATAAAGCTGATGAATGTGTTATTGCGTTTCTGAATTGTTTGCAGACTATTTTGAGCTCGAAACCTCCCCTTTTCCCCGGCATCATATTTTCGGTGTGGGTTTAATACGTCAATTAATCACTCCTTCCTTTGGATCTGTCCTTTGAAGGCATTCTAATCTGCTTTAAGGGTTGGATCCACTGGAATGACTCCTCTTCTTGTTTTTGTTATCATCCGAATTTTCCGAAAAAAAATTTTTCTCCACTCTCCCCCTATCTCCTTTCCAGTTCCGAAAGTTCTTAATCTTTTGCGCATTTTTAAGGTTATTTTTTTCTCTTTCTCATGACTTCCCCGAAAAGTTAATAAAAAATCGCCCTTCTAAATAGAAATAACACGTGTTTATTGCAGTAAAAAAAAAGGTTGCAAAAATGTCCGCAAGAAAATGAAGTACTGTTATTTAAAATTTCGATAAATAAACTTCCGCCTCCACCTCCATACCTTTTTTCTCCTTCATCCCCCAAAAATAACAAAGAGATTATTTGTCAAATATTGACAACATTTTGAAAGAATCTCCCGGACTGAATTTTAATCAGGGAAGGGCCATAAAAGACATCCGCGCGCTTCATTTTAGCCTAAAGGTTAAGGACCTGTTTAACATAAAATTTTATTAGACGCAAAAAGCGCCGAAAAAAAGGTAACAATCAAAAATAAAAATAGAAAAAAAATAAAATCTTTTTTTTTTTTTTTGCTTTTCGATTGTAAAATGTTATAAATTATTTTGGTCTATCCACGGTCGTGTGTATAGGAATCAATAATGAAAAAAAAAGGTTAAGGAACTTTTTTTTTTAAAAAAAAATTTATGGTCAGAAACTAGCTATAAAAAGATTTTTACGAAATTTTTAGAACAAGCCCAGCAGACAAAATTTAAAAAATAAAAATAATAATCTCAGGAAATCCTTTTGTGAAAGTTAAAACTTCCCCATTGATTTTTTTTTTTTTTTTCGGGGAAGTGGAGGACCTTCCTTATTCGAAAACACCTTTCCGGAAAACGGAAACATGTTGAAGAACCTGAATACCTTTAAAAAAAGAAAGGAATAATTACGGTAAACGCGGGATAAAAAAAAATCAAACATCTTTCACCCACTTTTTATTCAAAACCATTATGCGTCAAGATAACAGTAAATTTTTTTTTTTTACATCATATGTTCCTAAACACGAAATATGTTGAGAAACATATGGCAAGGGACGAGAGGGCTGGAAAGGTTGAAAGCCTGGGAGGCTGACGGTGATTTCGTATTATCCATTCAAAATATCTTCAGGTATAATAAGGAAGGAGAAAGAGAATATACCTGTTCAATCATTTCTCTTCTTATCCCAGGGACCAATTTACATTTTTAATTTTAGTCCCAGACCCAGACGATATATATAGAGATTTAAGGAATTTAATTAAACTCTGCCTTTTCTCCTTTTTTTTTTTTTTTTTTTTTTTTTGTCTTTTCACCTCTTTTTTTCCCTTTCTCCGAAAAATGCACGAAGTCTGTAAATAATAAAAATACACCCACAATATAAGGAATTCAATTCTCCACGAGCTATTTAAAAAAAAAAAAAAGAAAAAAGAAAAAATAAAAAATATAAAAAAAAGAGAGATGTTCATATTTGCAAACATCTGCACATAACGGGACAGGGTTATAAAAACCTTCCATGTAACAATGCAAACAATTCGAAAGAGAACCCAATAAATCGACGGTAGAAATTTATTATTATTCCCTCACTCAATATTTTCGATTTCCAATATAACCCTATAAACATTTTTTTTCCCTCCACTCCTCTTTTTTAAAACTAATAAAAATTTTAAAGACATTTCTTCAGGTCTCATTGCGAATTCCCCCCCCTTTTTTTTTTTTTTTGCAAAAGAAATTCGATCGATTTTTGATGAGAAAAAAAAATTGCAAAAGGAATAAAAGTTTCCATGTGAAATTGTCGTTGTGCAGGCACCAGGTACACGTTTGGTTTTCTTCCCATTAAGATATCATATTTCTTAAGTAGACAATTCAAAATAAAAAGAGGATGCTTTTTGTGTTTTCCTGATACGGAAGCAATATGAGCATATGATGGATCTTTATATTTTTCTCCAGTCTCTTTTGATTATCCAAGTTCGATGAACTCCGTGTTTTCCGTTCTTTCTCATAATAATAATATAAAAAAAAAATAATGATGATGATAATCGTAATCGGTTCTCATCCATCAAAATGTTAAGTCAAAAATTTTTGGGGGTTTGAAAAGAAATAAAAGCTGAAGAATATATTTTCTGTAAATTTGTTTGTTAAGAAAAACAAGAAATGATACACTAGTAGTTTAAGAAAATAAAGGGGATAGACAATGGTTTCGTGAAGAAGCACCTAGGTAGCAGTCTATCCAGTCCTGAGGACGTCTTCAGAATGTCATGAGGTATTTATTGGAAGTCCATTGGATTTACCTATGTCCGCACTGATCCAAAAAGCGTCCTTTGGACGTCCTATGGATATCCGATGGATTTGGGTATCTTGTGGGTATCTAATGAACAACCACAAGATGTCCAACGGATTGAAAATAATATCTGGCACCTACAATTGCAGCAAAGACAGCTACATTTTGAAAATTTGTACATTTTTAAAGGGTCATTGGTTGTATTTGTACATTAATCAGGCTACCGGAAGGTCATATTGCAAATGTTCCAAATTACAAATTTGTCCAAAACTTTCTAGAAATTTACGGTAGGGAAATTTCCTGCAGAAAGCTATTCAAGGATTGGTGGTTTTGTCGTGTAGCTGGGAGGTCATGACGTAGACCATCAGTCAAGTATTTGAGTTGTCTGTTGACTTCTGGAACTGGGTGATTGCCAGGAAAAGCAACCCAAATCAGCCTCTGACTGGTCAAAGGCACCATTTTGTCCTGGCAGCCAGAAAATCTTTACGAAGTTGGGAGGAACTGCTTGTGGTCAACGTTATAAGTCGAGGCACACTGAGACAGGGGGGTGTTCACAGTAAAAGAAACATTCCCGGTAAAAAAGTTTACGTTAAAAGTATCATAATTCACTGGTAAAAAAAAACAGGCTGCATATATTCTCTTGGTAAAGCGATTAAAAAGGCCGGCGAAAAAAAAAGGCTTGCCTGCAGGCATCTTCTATGCAGGTCATAATATGCCTGTAATCGGAGAATCCGTTCTGGTTGAAAACCACTTGCAGTACCCACGAGTCGCTGCCCCAAAGGCCCATCCAAAGCGATTAGGCCTATGTTGCATCAATCTAGGGGTGCACACAAGAAATTTTAACAAAAGTTCAAGAAGTTTGCTCAGATTTTGGTTCTGGACGTGTAAGACTCTAAGGACTCAAAATCTAAAATTTCTTGTTCAAGAATCTTGCTCAAGAACTCGCAAGATTTCAGAAGATCTTGCAAGATCTTGTGGGCAAGAAATTTTAGATTTTGAATCCTTAGGGTCTTACAGGTCCAGAAGCAAAATCTGAGCAAATTTCTCGAAATATTTTTGAAATTTGTTGTGTGCATCCCGATCTGATCGTTGATCAACCAACAACCAATCGTCATTTCTCAACATAAAAATGTTTATATTCAAATTTTAATACAAAGAGTGGAATATGTAGCTCTTTGCTAGTTTGTAACACAACATTTTTTACTGTGTAGTATGCCAAAGTCGGCGATGCTCAGAAACCAACAATCAGAGATCGTCTTAGCGGTCAGAAAGCGACGTCACTTTTGGTCGCTAGTTTATGGGCTCATCTCTAAAAAACGTTTTTAACCAATCAAAGGCCGTGTCTTCAATTTCAGAAAGTGACGTAGTCGAATTAAAACCACGTGATACTCTCTGCGCATTGGCACATTGTTATTTTTTATTATGGGGGGGTGTCAATGCGCGACTGTGACTAGGGTTTCCAACTCCAAATTTTAAAATAGAGGGACATTTTAAAAATTTTTTGCAGGACGCTCATGTTTAAAAAGAAGGACGTTTGCAGGACGTGTAGATCCGTCAAAAAGAAGTACTTTACGGTGTCAGAAGCAATAAGCATTAATCAGTTATTATTTACAAGAAGTCAAACAAATGCATAAATTATTTTATTATCGCCATTTTATTCAATAAGTTCAGTTAAAAGGCGTTGGTTACATTACTCGAAAATTTTTGTTCGAAGAGTTTCAAAAATTTTTTCTCGATGAAAGTGTTTACACTTTTCGAACATGTTCGAAAAGTTTCGATGATGTTCGAAATGTTTGATGATGTTTGACGTTATTTTTGGGGTGGTATTATATTAATATGGGTACTCGGCCGATGATATTGATATATGTATTTTCCCATTATTTAAAAAATATAATACAACCCTAAAAATAACGTCAAACATCATCAAACATCATCAAACATCATCAAACATATCGAACATCATCGAAACTTTTCGAACATATGTTCGAAAAGTGTAAACACTTTCATCGAGAAAAAATTTTTGAAACTCTTCGAACAAAAATTTTCGAGTAATGTAACCAACGCCAAACTCATTATTTTTGTTTTAGAACGGAAATAAGTATTTTTTACGTCCTTCCCAAAGTTTGGGAAAGACGAAGGACGGAGAGTAAATAAGGACTGTCCTTCCGAAAAACGTACAGTTGGCAACCCTGCATGACGTGTAATCGAAAAAACAATGCTTTCGTCCATAAGAGATATACCCTTTTTGCAGTAAGGTGTGACGTCAACTGTTGGCAATCAAACGTTAGCCAATGAGAACTCAGATGTTACTACGCATCATAGGATTCAGTGAACTATTCATTGAGCAGGTTCTAACTTGCAACAAAATGTTTCTTACCTGTAGCCAAGCAATAATTTTTGTGACAGTGTACAAGTTGTTTCTTGATAAAATCTTTTGTTTGTTTTCACCGGGATTTTTGGAAAATGTTCTCAGTCAAAGCATTTTTTCCTTTCACATTATTTACTATTTTATTTTCTTTCTAAGTGGGGGCAAGGGATTATTCTCTATTTTCTTCATTTATCAGAGTGTGTTGGAAAGTGACGAGCATGTTGTGTCCTTAAATTTGGAGTGGCAGGAACATCGGGTGACGTTCAGAAACGCCATTTTGCTCTTTTGCCGGCAAAAGGAATGAAGAGGAAATACATTTTTGATGGAAATGGATTTCCGGACAGAGGGATGAGTTGCCCCTTTGTGATACATCTTGTGCCGCCTGAGAAGAATTTTCTACCTTTTTTTTGAATTTGACGTATGCTAAAAAAAATAAAAAGGTTAAAACGACTCAAGATTCCCATATTTTAGAATATTTGAAACCTAAAATTAAACGGTACCGTACCAAAAATATTATTTTTAAAATAAAGGCTCCGCTGAAAGCCTTTTTTGCCTTCCGCCATAGTTTTCCAGCTACGGGACAAGTATCGAAAAAATTTTTGACGGACCAACTTGATGCGTTAAGTTAGGTTATGAACATTCGAACCATTTTTGCACCACCGGGGAGGAAGGAAGGGAAAGGGGGGGGAAAAAAGGACGACAACAACAATAAACGGATGATTCCAAAACTGAATAAAAACCAGACAAAAAAAAAAAATTCGGAAGTTCATCTTAGGATAACAAGTCTCAGCTTGACAAGAACGTTCATTTATTTTTAAATGTGATAGTAAAAGACTTGTAAAAAGATAGGTGGAGAGGTGGTAAACGCTCGGAGAAGGTGGTTCACTTGTAGATTTTTAGGAGTGAGAGTTTAGTACAACTCGCTCGTGATACGGGAAGATTCTCTTTGCCGCGGACACATTTGTTTACATTTCTTTCTGCTTCAAATTAATGAGCTTTTGTAAAAAGTGTCTGTGAAGGAAATTTTTTTTTTTCGGAAGTGAATCACAAGAAACAAAATTCGTGAAAATGTGCCATAGGTATTTTGGTTTTTTTTTTTGCACAGGATATCGGGCTCTCTTTTCCACGTGAATTAGTTTTCCAGTAATTACATGGAGGTGTTTAAAAAAAATGATTATGTACGAGATGTACATATAAATAAATTTTAATTTTTTTTATTATGTGGATGGGAAGTTTATTGTGTAATCGTTTATTATAAGGAAAAGGATTATGTCAAATTTTTTTTTTTTTTTCGTGTGTGACAGAAGAAAGTGCTTGGGAATTTCTTTCCTTTCTTTTTTTTTTCGTGCGTTTGGATTTAGTAGGAAGCTTTTGAAAGCTTTTCATCTCATTTCCCCACCTGATTTTTTTAACTTGTCTCTCGGGTATAAGGGAAGCAGTCTGGCCGGTTCGTAATTTGGATTGTATTGTCTGAGGTTAGGATTTTCCTTAAAATTTTTTTTTCTGCAATTTTTTTATTTTTTGTTTTTTATTCCGTGGGTTGAATATTTACATACATCACTGAATATCACTGATCCTTTCCAAAAAAAAAAACCCCATACCGGAATTACAAGACCATTTCCATGTGTTACCTAATCTTAAATAGTAGCTCATTATTAATTTAATGCGTTTTTGTTCGGAAAAATAAAAAAATTAGTAGAGCTTATTATTAACCTATGTGCATGCCCCGATGAAATTTTTTAAGTTAAAAAAAAAAAAAAAATCATTAAACCAATACGAAAAAATTTATTGAACGGTGGGCTTATGTATAACTTATCGAAAAATGCGTTTCGTGCAAATTTTTTTTTTATTTTGCACGATTTTATGTTTAACTTACCGGGTTCAAGAAAAAAAAGTTGATTAAAGACTTGTTTGGCATAAAAACTTTCACTTGCTGTTATTACTTGTCGGGGAGTTTTTTTTTCTCCATCGATCAAAAAAAATTAAATGCCCTTTAGCGAAAATTCGGTGCCGAAATTTGGAGAAAAAACTCGAAGAAATTCCTGGAAAAATGACAAGGATGACATCATCATGATAAGATAATTACTATGAATCGTGTTTAGGCTTAAATCAAATTTTTTTTTCCCTTTGTTTTATGGGAATTTTGCCCTGAAATGTTTTTGGGAAAAAAATGTAAAAGCGGATTTTTATTAATTCGCGTTTTTTTTTCGAAGGGATGAAACGTCCTCCAAAAATTATGCATTAAAAAAATTGTGAAAGACTCACCGTTTTTTTTTTTTTTCCTCTTTATCGTTTTTTATTTGAATATTATAGGAAAGATAAAAATTTTATCTTAGTTTTAAATCAATGTTTACGACGATACTAATCACGTGGAAAACTGTGGCTTTGATTGATACTTTTACTTTTATTATTTTTGTTTTTTTAAAAAAAAAAGTGTTAGGAAAAAGAAAAAAAGGTGCCAAAGAGATAAATAGTGATTTCGAAAAGTGCCCGAATTTTCGTTACCTCACAATGGATACGCGAACCCTCGTCGACCATCAACTTTCTAAATAAAAAAAAAGGAAATAAATCCCAAGTTGGGAATATATACGATACACAAAAAAAATATCCTTCAAAGTGCTCAAAATGTGGACGTCTTGTGGAATAAAAAGTAAATTCAGGCGAAAAAATTTTTTAATTATAATGTGACTCCAAAAAAAGGAGATATTTTTCCTTTTTTTTTTTTTTAAATTGTGTAAAAATTTGAATCTCAATCCATTTTAGTCAAAATTTTTTTTATTAGTGTTTCGTGTAGATATATTTTTTTTAAATTTATTATTTCTAAGTGTAAAATGTACGAAATGTGGAATTCGATGTCTTCTAAATTGGAGGTATCTCAGTCAAGCACAACTAGCTCAAATTCACAGTTGCCCCAAACAAGCACAAATGCTGCGGGGTCCATCAAAGGTTCGTTCAGTATGTATTCCATTTGTATCTTTTTTTTTCCTGTTTCTCAAAACGATAATTTTTCGTCATTTTAAGGCGGGGTGAATTTTTTTTTTTTGTAAATTTTATAACACACGAATTGCAAAGTTTGCCTCCGGGGAAGATAATATACGGCTAGCATGATAACGAACAGGCCCTGATATAAGATAAAAGAGAAAGTCATCTATGTTATATTGTTTAAATATTTTTTAATTATAAAATGGTTATAATAAGCCAAGGTTTCAATTACTAAGTATCGGTTCTTCTTATGATTCAGCGATTAATTCACCCGTAAAATATGAGAAAACAGATTTCCTTACTGTTTTATCGTTTACCGACTTTTTCATTTTATAATAATTTCGCGAATATTTTTTTGGAAATGAATTTTCCCTTGCAAATCAGGAAGTACCTAAAATAAAAAATAAAAAAAAAGTGATTCTCTAGAACGAATTAGGATCCCCAGTTTTTTTGCCGCTTTTTTTTTTTTTTTTTTTTTTTGCTTTGCTGAAAAATTTGCCATATATGTTCTGTCCACAAGAACGATATGTCACGGTCAGTGAACGTTTCCGGCAACTGCTTGTAATATATACTCTTGCGTATTACATAACCGTAGATTCCTTAGTCATTTCACTTCGTCTCGATGTAATTTATAGGCTCTTTCTCTTTTTCTCTCTTTCATTTTCTTTTGTGCTTACAAAAAAAAATAAAAAAATAAAAATAAAAATAAAAGGAACGACCGCCCAGATGGTATAAAAATTTTTCCAGACAACTCCAAAACGCTGCTAAATCAGTAGTGCTTTTTTTTTATGAAAGAAAAAAACGAAGGAAGAATTTTTTTTTTCCACGGTAGACAATAAGCTAAGTTTCGGGGAGAGTGGCTTTAGGG
Organism: Liposcelis bostrychophila; assembly: GCA_037577465.1. Taxonomy (NCBI): domain Eukaryota; kingdom Metazoa; phylum Arthropoda; class Insecta; order Psocodea; family Liposcelididae; genus Liposcelis; species Liposcelis bostrychophila. The sequence continues at coordinate 20,208,342 of CM075207.1, forward strand.
TAAAAGAAGAAAAAAAAATGGAAAAGAATATCGTCGAACGGGTATTTTTTTTTTTTTTTTCTTTCGAGAGTGGATTTTTTTTTCTTTTCTATCTATTTATTTATTTATTTTATAGTTTAGTTGTTACATAAGATGGGAAACTGCTGCTGATTTATCAGCCTAGACAAGAGAATTGCTTTTGTCGCTGGGATGGGAAAAAGTTTGATTACCCCAGGAAAAGAAAAAAAATCGAAGAAAATGAAAACGGATTCTTTTTTTTTGAAATTGTCTGTTGGTATCAGTCTTTCATTGGTTAACGTTACTAATGAAAATGCAACGTTACTTTTGGAGGATTTTGCTAATTAATTGAACGAAATTGATGAAGTCTTTCATTCATCTACTCGTCTATTTTCTTTCCGTATAAAGTTTTGCAATCATTTGAAAATTTTAGCCTTTCGATCCTTCCTTTCAGAGCCAAATTTTTAGAAGCAGGCGAAAGACAATTCCTGTGTTTTGCGGAGGGATTTGGGTAACTACTCTGGTAGTTTTTAACTTCGTACATCAATAAGTTGTATTTTTTTCAACATTTTAAAAATAAAAACGCATGTAGTATAGAACTTTGAAGATCTGAATTAGGTTTTCCCGTGGTTCGGAGCTTATAAATTACGTCAAAATTGTAGAAGCTCATATTTTACGTTGAAGAATAAACTTTTCATCCAATAGTTGCCATAGAGCATCTACTTGCTTTTTGAAATTGTTTTCCATTTTTATGAGCATCCAATGTCGTTATTAAGAAATCCAATTTATGTGTATATCCAACTAGTGTTTGATGTGGGAACTACGTGTTACAACGAGGTTAAGATGGCTGTAACCGTAGAGCCTACAATCCCTTCTAGAGGGAGGGAGTGTTGACGGTCACCCATCCAGTAGCTAAACGTCATCAATGCTGCTTAACTTCACTGATTACGAGCCGCTATTCTGAATGAATCACCACTCCGACCCCCTCCCCTAAAAGTAACCATTTACGATCCAGCTCTCGAAAAGTGACGTCAAAAATCAATATGGCCGCTGTCAAATGACAATGCAAATAGCTTTAAATGATCATTTACTTGTAATAAAAACAATGTTTCATAGCTACGAATCTAAATCTCGACATTTTGAGACGTCGACCATTTGTCCAAAATAACAAATTTGTCAAAATGACCAAAATCGGTCTCGGACTCCAAAAACTGTCGCTTTAGATTCTGGCAGTGAAATATACTATTTTTTCTGTTCGGTTTCTTGACTACATTCTCGGTTTCCAGTTTAAAAGTTAGTAAAGAAGTTTAAAAGTGCCGTAGTTCAACCAGTTCCTTAGCTGATAACAAATCTTCGTCCATGAGCTGCACCATCCGCTCAATTTTTTTACTTTCCCTAATTTAAGGTTTCTCCGTCATTCTTAAATTTTTCTCTTTCTTTTGACCAATGACGACGATTACCGGTCATTTTCCCGAATCAAAAATCCCGAATAATAATAATCCCGAACGACTAATTTCCCGAAAATAAAATTCCCGAAATATAATTTCACGAATAATTTTTTTCCCGAAAGACTAATTTCCCGAAAATAAAATCCCGAATGTAAAATGTTACAAATAAATTTTTTTTTTTTTTTACATTTTAATTACTTTGACTATTCTAGAATTCGGAAATGAAGTTCTAGCTGAAAAATTGAAGTATAAACAAATAATATTTATTTCCTTTTCGCGCAAAATGTTTTTTTAAAATTTTAAGTAATTTGTTATCCAGTTTAAAACTTTTTTTTTTTTTTTTTAATATTTTGGACCAATTATGGAAGGCAAAATTATTGGTAATAAATTAGTCCTTGACGGTTTTATATATCTAAAATCTTTCGCAAAAAATGGCAAAGTGTACTGGGACTGCAGGCTGTTAAGAGGAAGACAATGTAAATCGCGCGTCGTCACAACAGATCCAGACGAAAGGGGAAAAGTGAGAGTTACGAAACAACCGGGGGACCATTCCCATGCCCCAAATCAAGAGGAATGCGAAGCCGAGGCTGTTGTAAACAAATTAAAACGCAAAGCTGAAGAACACCCAGAGCAAAATCCGTCACAAATTTTGAGGGTGGAGTTAGCAAGGCTACCATCTGGAGTGCTAAGTCAAATGCCGGAGCGAGAGAATATTAAAAAAGCCATGAGAAGGATTCGACGAAAAGGGTTACCACCAAATCCTCAATCTCTCTCTGAGTTAAAGCGATTGCCAGAACGTTATACAAAGACCCTGATCGGCGAGAAATTTCTCATCTACGATTCCCGCCCGGAAACTGATTCTGAGGACGAAGAAGCGGACGACGAAGAATCGGACAGGGTGCTCGTATTCGCAACCCGGCGAAATCTCGAATTTCTCTGTCGAAGCAAAATTTGGTTCGTAGACGGCACTTTTAAGGTAAGAAATATTTACTTATGAGCAGGGCCTCTGCTTCTGTTTGGCCCACAAATTTTAGTTCCGCCACTGCTGAACTCTTCAAAGTCTAAATTTTTGGAATAGGTAGCACCGACGTTGTTCACCCAACTCTTTACTATCCTGGGAGCACGGGAAAGAGCAAGAACTCGAGGAGGCGGAGAAGACGAAACAGTTGCACTGCCATTTGTTTTCGCTTTATTGTCCTCCAAAAAACAAGAAGAGTACGCGTCCGTGCTCAAAGCAGTGAAGTCCGCTGTTGAAACCAACAGAATTGGCGTATGTGAGCCGGAGAAGATAATGAGCGATTTCGAATTAAGTATTATCAATGCGTGCACCGAAGAGTTCCCCAATGCTTCTGTTATCTGCTGCTTTTTTCACATGGGTCAATCTCTTTACCGAAAAATACAGGAAGTGGGTTTGCAAGCACAATACAACGACCCTGATGATCGAAGTATTAAGGAAAACGCACATATGCTCTTAGCACTCGCTTATGTTCCAGAAGAAGACGTGAAAGCGGCTTTTAACATTGTAAAAGCTCAAGCTCCTGCAGCTTTGGTTGAAGTCCTTACTTATTTCTCCGAAAATTACGTTCATGGGCGGCCAGCAAGGGGAAGAAGAGCAGCTGTAAGGCCCCGGTACCCACCCCAGCTGTGGAATCAGCATGAGGCAGCTCGACTGGGGGAACATAAGACCAATAATGTTTCAGAGGGTTGGCATAACAGGTTCCGGTTGGTTGTTGGAAAACACCACCCGGACCTGTATTCTGCGCTCCACGAACTTCAAAAAGAAGAGGCGGACACTGAGGTTTCGATCCGAGAGCTGGCCTTGGGGAAAAAAATTAAGGCAGCTCCAAAGAAGAAATGGATCATGCTTCAGGACCGGATTAAAGCCATTACCTTGAAGTACGACGAATATAAAAATGGAGACAGGGAATTGGAATTCTTAAGAGCTTTGGGGCACAATATTACTTTGTAATTACTTTGGAGAAATAAGTAAGGACTTCAACCAAATAACCTGTAGAGGAAATTGAATTCTCCCGGCGAGGTTTATTTTAAAGTAAGTTTAAAATAAACCAGCAAGGAAAATTCATTTCCCTTCCTAGGTTAAACAAGGTATTTCTCATTACGAATCCATGCTTAATTATTCAGAAAAATCAGAGAAAATGATTTGATAAATTGTAAACAAAGTCTTCTGTAAACAGGTTTAACGTTATTTTGCCCTATGCGCGAAAAGTGGCTCTTTCTATTTATAAAGTAATAAAATATATATATTTGTAAAATTTACATTCGGATTTATTTTCGGGAAATTAGTCTTTCGGGAAAAAATTATTCGTGAAATTATATTTCGGGAATTTAATTTTCGGGAAATTAGTCGTTCGGGATTTTTATTATTCGGGAATTTAGATTCGGGAAAATGACCGGGAACGATGACGACAGCTCCGAAACTTTCCGCTAGGAGCGCTGGATGTCTTTAACAACGATCCATCAATACTGACAATTATTGGAAATGGTCGGTTTCATTGGTTAGCATTCAGGAAAGTTAGCGAACCTAGCGGAAAAATTTCGCAGCTGCGACCCTCATTCTCAGATTTTCCTTGTGTTCCCTTTATTCTGTGTTTTATTTCGCCCAAAATTATCGTTCAAAGCAGAAGACAGACGCAAAAGTTATCCGCCGTGACGTTAAGACGATTTCGTTAATGGCGTTTCATCCCATAATGCATTGCAAATCGTGTCGTCTGACCGGGTACATTCAAATAATGCTTCCCATAAGCTAAGTGTAGACATGGAAGTTAAAAATTTATTTTGCTCGGTTCCAGGAAAAAATGATGAAGGTTTGACTTTGGAATTATTTTTATAAAAATAACTGGCATTAATTATAAGAATTTTCAAAATTAAATGTCTTGAAATAGCTAAAATCACTGTACCGCCTGTTCTTAACTTACGAGTCACACAGACACGTCGTTGTTTGTCCCCTTTTAGTCCCAGAATTCTCTGCGAAACTGGATCGTCGAAATCGTCTATTTCGGCAGCGGAATTCGCGCAGAGCATTCTGGGGCTAAAAGGGACAAACAAGCAGGCGACGCGTCTGTGTCATTCGTAAGTTAAGTATAGGCGGTACAGTGATTTTAGCTATTTTAAGGCATTTAATTTTAATCATTCTTATAATTGAAGCCAGCTGCTTCTATAAAAATAATTCCGAAGTCAAACCTACAAAGTTTTTTCTTCGAACCGAGCAAAATTAATTTTTAACTTCCATGTCTATACTTAGCTTATGCGAAGCATTATAAGAATGTACCCAGTTGGGATGAAACGTCACCGTCGAAATCGTCTATATCGTCCTGTAATAACAGCTCCATTGTTGTGATCCAATCAAAAGGTTGAATGTACCAAGAAAAGCTGTTATCAGACAAAAAACAAACAACAATGCGACGTCCGTTGTACTGCAGAATACGATGTTCGCCGGCGACCTTGATGCGTTTTTCTAACGCTTTCGCCATTCTTAGTTCCCCCCCTCATTTTTTTCACTTGTTTTATCAAAACTCAGAACAATATTTAAGCTCGCTACAGCAAAGACTATAATTTTGTAATTTTCGTCGTATTAGGTATTGGTGAAATTTTAATATGAATTATGCATGGATTTCAATGTCGTAGCGAATAATACAGATTGTCAACATTTTAAAAAAACCCATCAAGGCTAAGTTTATAAAGATCGTATTATTATTTTAAGTTTTATATATATTTTTTCCTTTTAAATTAATATTCCAGTTTTAAGAAAAAAATTTTTTTTAAATCTAACGAAAGCGAAAGAAACGAATCAGACATTCTGTCGACCTCCGAACTTTTTTATTTTTTATTTTTAAATAAAGGAAAATCCCAAGTAGTCAAAGGACGTGCAAATTAAAATACTTTCAAAGCCATAACACTCGGGCCCTTTTTTTTTTTTCCTTTTCTTTTTTTTTCGGAAGATTTCGTGCCCCCCGAAAATATACTAAAAATATAATAATAAAAAAAAAGCGCTTAAAATTAAGATAAACAATAAGTTGTAGGCTTTTATATACTAGTACTTTTTACGCAAAATTCTTAGGATCGGATTCGTAATTTTAAAAAAACGGCCGGGAAGGAGAGGAAAGAATGGATCATCCCGTTCAATTAAAGGTTAAAAGAGTTTCATTCAGATGTATAGCGAATTAATTTAAGAAGAACGTTCCGGATTAAACCAATAGCCGGAATTATGGTATCAACTTATATAAAATTGAAAAAGTAGGTCATATTAGAGTTGAATGCTTTATTCCAAGGATATAAATAGAGCTTTTAAAAGAGTTGCATTCCTCGTTGGCTAAACATCATTTTTTTAATTGTTTTTAAGTTGGGGGAAAAGATCCGAAAGGACTGAGCATGCTATAAGGTGATGCCGAGACGTATACGTTATTTTTATATTATTCGATTTTGATTTTGATTTTTTTTTTTTTATTTCCCTATGATTTAATAATGCCAATTTATACTTTTAAGCTTGGGATAACGAGCTTTATCATACGTTGCATTAAATTACCTCGTGTTAATGGCTCTAATAAAATACTAAATAATATTTCTTTTTTATTAGGAAGAAAACACCGCTGTTTTTGAATATTAAGTTTATAATTTTTTTTTAGAAAGTTTGAGCTTTCGAGGGGGGGGGGCGTACAAAAATTTTCCATAATTTTTTTTAACAAGTGTAGAATTTTTTTCTGCATGATCTATCTTGAATTCTCTATATAAAAATCTGTGAGATTTGTTAAGAAAAAAAAAACCGAACTTTAAACTCGTGACTCATTGAACAAAATAATTTTTTTCCTCGTTTGTAAATTAACCAATATTCCTATTTTTCCGTATCATTTTTTCGGTTAAAAATTGTTTAAAAATTTTTCTTTGGAAATGTAAGTATTCCCATGATTATTTTTTTTTGTTCGTGGTTTTTGTAATCCTTATGTCCAAAAAATGCTTGTCACTTACGTCCGTGAAGTTGGCAGGACCCAGTCAACGGATTTGATCGAAAATAGTCTTATATAGTAGCTTTTCATTGTTCTTTAATAGTCCCGTGATTGTTCCAATTTGTTCTCTAACCTGAAAAAAACTGGAGCCAAAAGTTGGTGGGTCCTGCTAACTTCACGCGAACAGGACCCAATTTGAATTTATCAAAAATTTTTGCCTTTGTCGGTTGCTTTTGATTTGTTCTTCATTGTTCCGGCCAATTCAACGTTTGTTCTGCAACAGGTATGACAGTATTAGGAAAAGTAAGGGCACTGCCAACTTCACGGAAATAAAATAAAGTCAAATTCAGAGGTTTAAATAGCTTGAATCGATTTCATTTTGTTTGTTTTCCGAGAAAAAGGTTTGTTCTTGTACGAAAAATACTATCAGGTTGAATTTTTCATTTTTGGAAAGACATTCTGGGTATGAAAAAATAATGGCATATTTGTAATATTTAGGACTTGTCTATCAATGTCTTTTTGATTGTTCTGAAATGTTCTACAAATATTTCGGTACTCCATCTTTTCAAATCCTGGAAATACAGACTTTTGAGGTCTGCATGCAGCAGGACCCATTTTTTCCCCCCAATAGAGCGCGCCATCTTTCCGGTTTGTTATTCAATCTGCTGCCACGTCGGGTTTACAGTGTTCTTTTTTTTTGTCTATTATTGATCAGACATCGTTTGTTCTCGATTTTTCTCGTTTGTTCTCGTTTGTTCTCGTTTTTTCTCAATTGTTCTCGTTTGTTCTCGTTTGTTCTCGTTTGTTCTCTTTTGCTCTCGTCAGGAAAACGTTTAAGTTTATTTGTGGCTGGAAGTTCTGATCAAAAGTCGTTTGTTCTTGATTGTTCTGGTATTAACAAGATAATTTTTCTTTCACCAACTCCTCTTGATCAATCTTCTTATCATTGAATGTCAAAGTAGAACTCTGAACCTCAGCATGAGAAGTAGACGGCTTAACTTCTGCATTCGCATTATTGTATTGATCAGAAATCGATTGTTCTTCCCTGACAAACGACTGAACAAACGGCTTTCGATCAGAACTTTCAGCCACAAATGAACTAAAACGATTTTTGACGAGAACAAACGAGAAAAATCGAGAACAAACGATGTCTGATCAATAATAGACAAAAAAAAAGAACACTGTAAACCCGACATGGCAGCAGATTGAATAACAAACCGGAAAGATGGCGCGCTCTATTGGGGGGAAAAATGGATCCTGCTGCATGCAGACCTCAAAAGTCTGTATTTCCAGGATTTGAGAAGATGGAGTACCGAAACATTTGTAGAACATTTCAGAACTATAAAAAAGACATTGATAGACAAGTCCTAAATATTACAAATAAGCCATGATTTTTTCACATCCAGAATGTCTTTCCAAAAACAAAAAATTCAACCTGATAGTATTTTTCGTACAAGAACAAACCTTTTTCTCGGAAAACAAACAAAATGAAATCGATTCAAGCTATTTAAACGTCTGAATTTGACTTTATTTTATTTCCGTGAAGTTGGCAGTGCCCTTACTCCTCCTAATACTGTCTTAACTATTGCAGAACAAACGTTGCATTGGCCGGAACAATGAAGAACAAATCAAAAGCAACCGACAAAGGCAAAAATTTTTGATAAATTCAAATTGGGTCCTGTTCGAGTGAAGTTAGCAGGACCCACCAACTTTTGGCTCCAGTTTTTTTCAGGTTAGAGAACAAATTGGAACAATCACGGAACGATTAAAGAACAATGAAAAGCTACTATATAAGACTATTTTCGATCAAATCCGTTGACTGGGTCCTGCCAACTTCACGGACTTTTGTCACGTGCAATTTTTTAGGGAAATATTTTGGGAATTCAGAGCCGTTTGTCCTGCCACCATTGAGTCGTACTTTAAGAACTTTTTAGCTTTTGCTTTTGCTTGTCAAAATTATTTAAGTTTATTTGTACTTAATTAAGTTTAAATGAGTTTTGTAAAACTTAATTTACCTTGTTTTAACTTAAGTTTAAATAAACTTGTTTAAGATTATTTGAAGAACCTAAATAAAAGCTTTTGCTTTTGCTTAGGAACGCAGCGCCCCCTTGCGATTTGCTCAAGATCGCAGCGCCATCAACGGCCCGTTTTAGAACTAAAATCTACGTAGTTAAGCGGGACGTGAACGGCGTGGGAAGTTTCCGGACCTGTCTATACGGCAGTGATCCGGTCCAAACCTGTCATAAGCTGAATATTACTGTCACATTAAAAATAACATTGCCGTTCAGTTCAAAATATCTAAAGGCAATTTTATGTTTTTTTAGACATTTTATGTAATGCAGATTTTAATATTTAATTAATGTCTGATGGTCTTATGTCTTTTTAATATTTTTCTAATATCCATTTTGTTATATCTCTGCATGGTAGTCCTAATAGTGTACCTTTTGGCTTAATTTTTATCATTTTCTAAGACTTGATCTTTTTTTTCAAGAATCGAAAAAAATAAGGATTTAAATTATTTTCTGGATAAATTCGCTTTATTTGAACCGAACCAGGTCGTCGGAAAAGTTTAAACCCGTTAATGTTTTTGAGTTCGTTTTTAATCCTTTTTTCTTTAAATAGCATATGTCTAAAAATAAAAAATAAAAAAAAAAAACTTGGACTTGTTGTTTAATAAATTTTATAACCTTGTTTGCAGAGGTACAGCATAATATTCGAAATGAATGTTAATTCAACTGTGCAAACATTTTTTTTTGTTTTTTAGTTACGGTAAACAGACTTTAATGTCGACTTGATTTTGAACTAATAGGTCCTAATTTCAGGCGAGTTTTGAGAGAAAAATAAAGTTTAACTCGAGAAAAAAAAATGAGAGAAATACTGTAAAATGTTTATAAGCTTGACGGTAGACATCTCTTAGACAGAATGCCTATTTAAATACTAAGTCAATATACAACAAGTCAAAATTTTTTCAGCTTGTGGAGCGGTATTTTAACTTTGAGTGTGTACTGTGCTTGGGTATGCATTTGAGTTTACGAAATGTGTAATAGAATTTTAACACATTGATAGCGATCTTCGACCTTACTATAAAAAGCACTAATAAAACTACTTTTATTACTACGCAGAAGACAAATGGAAATCCTAACCTTGAAATCATATATTTGAAACAAAAACAAAAAAAATCGTATTTTTCCCCTATAATTTTCAGGTGAAAAATTAATTTTTTTTTTTTTCAAAACCGGGGAAAAAATTATTAAGAGCAATCAATGAAAAAAGTAAACAAAACCTCATTTTTAGGTTATCTTTTAAACGTTCCTTCCTTTTTCCCTTTCCTCCGTATTTTGTTTCCACTTCCGGAAGTCGAAACGGGACATTTCTTTTAAAAATCGAAAAAAAGTAAAATATTTACCGGTAAAAGGACGGTGTCTAACATGTGGGTAAACCGTATGATATCGCATATGATAGTGCTTGTATTGCAAAGTGGGTCAAAGTCTTGTTGCGCCTGCGTTTAGGTCATTGGCCGAGTGTTAGATTCGCATACCCATCTGATTCCGACTGATAGTTCAAAACCATTATGTATAAAAACTTAATCGTCTTTTTTTTTTTCCTTTATATACGAAAAAAAAAAAAAAAACATTTGTTTGTTTTTGCCTAAAATTTATTTTTAATTTTTTTACTTTTTTTTAGCAGTGCGAAATCCCTACAAGAAGAAAAAAAAATTACTTATAGTTACGTCATTCAGACTTAACGTCATGAATAAGAGAAAGCCATTATGGCAATGCCAAACTACCAATCGCAATATTGTTTATAACAAACAACTGTTTAAAGACGCTTTTTTGTTAAATTTTTATCATTATTATTATTTAATTTTTTTTTCTTGCCTTGCCGTTTTTTTTTTATTAATAATTTTTGGAATTAATCGATTGTTATTCGTTTTTCGTATATTAATCATCACTGAGGTATGCGAATTATTGCGCGAGGAGGATGGTATATTGCGAAATATTTCTCTGGGAATTTTTTTTTTTTTTTTTTATAAACTCCGTTGTCTTCGCCTCGTGCATTTATTTATTTTTTTTTACTGCTTGCGGATGCAATTTAACGTCTTTGTTAAATTACGGAAATGCATACTCCACACGCGCTTGAGCACAAAAATGATGATTTTCTTTGTGATCTCTGATGGGTGTTTTCCAATATATTCGAACTATGGAGGGTGTATATTATCATAGTAGAGATGCGGGGCTATGAAAATCTTCTGCGGGGAAGATCATCAAACACCCCCCCCCCCCTCCTTTCAGTTTGACTTCCTGTATTTTCCTCCTGCTATCCTCGTTTTGGGGGCGGGTAAATCGATGACGGAGTGTAGGCGAGTTTGAGAAAAGTTTAAAACTGCCCCGAAGTGCACAATAAGAAGGATGATGACTTTTTAAAGGGGTCGATTTTAAACCTTTCGGGGGTTTTCTTTTTCCTCGGTTTAAGGGAAGGGGGGATAAAGTCTGCCGTCGTTTTTATTGGAGATATAGCGCGATTGTTTTGGAGGGATTTTATAACTTTGCTGCTTTTATTTTTTTCTTCCGATATTTTCGATATCCAAGTCTTCAAGGGGAAGCAATACTAAATTCTGAAAAAAAAACTCTTCAGTGAGAAGGTTATTAATTTTTTTATTGATCGAAACGAAACTTTTGAAGATTTCTGCAGTGAACGCAGTCAACCCCGACGTGAGGTAAACTCTAATTAAATCAATATGAATAATTAACTGCTAATATCGGTGTAAATTTGGAAAAAAATGTCAAACACAATATGACGTATAAGATGTCACGTCATAAAAAAATGTCCACGATCGGTTACGTTCATTGTCCATTCAAATTTATTTTCATTAATGGGATAAGATGCATATGGTATAAGCAAACCTAATATTTCAGAATTTATGAGACATATTATTTATGAGATAATTCATTACTAAAGTGTCCACCGAGAGATTTTTCCGAAATAATTGTCAATCATTATCCCAGATAGTAAAGTCTATCCAGTCCTGAGGACTTGTTCAGAGGATATTTATTGGACGTCCATTGAATTTACCTATGTCCGCACTGATCTAAAACGCGTCCTATGGATATCCCATGGATTTGGATGTCTTGTGGATATCTAATGGACTGTGGATGGAGCCAAATACCACCAAATACCGATTGGACTAAGATTTAAGTGAATATTGCTAGATAGCTGGTTTATCGGATGGTCAGGACATTAACAGGACGTCATCTTATAAAATTCAGTGGGACTTTAACAACTAACGGATTTTGATATCTAAATTGCGCCTAATAAAAGCTTAGATTGTGATTTACATAGATATCCTACTGTAAAAATATCGATCAGACATTGCGCTTAAAAAAAAAAAAAAAAAAAAAAAAGATTATCGTGAGACTTATTGAGAAAAATTCCGTTCAGTTGAGGACTAAAATCGGAATTGTAAATTTTTGAATGCTCACCATTTTAGTAGGCATTGCAATGCACCTTTAGCGGCTAAACTGTTTATAGTACCAAATAGTATTTTCAATCCATTAGACATCCACTCATATCGCAAAGATATTTTACGCTCATTCGTAAAATATCTTTGCGATATGAGTGCCCCGTCTTCGAGCTCGTCACTCGATACATTAAGGGGTATGACGTAGTAACGCCTAAACCTTACACCAGAAACCGAAATTGGTAAAAGGTAGGGGCCGGGTCATAGGGCTTCATGTCCTGATTATGCCGAAAAAAGAAGAAAGAAGACATCCTTTGGATTGTCCATCAGACATCCACAGAATATCCAAATCCATGGTATATCCATAGGACGTACAAAGGACGGTTTTTGGATCAGTGCGGACATAGGTAAATGTAATGGACGTCCAATAAATATCCTCATGATATCCTGAAGACATTAGGGCTGGATAGATTCTGCTATGATTGTCCGTTTGCTCCTTTATTTTAGCTTTGGCAGGCAAGCCTGGGGTCAATTCTTGAGTATAGGTGACCATGATTGATTCAGCTCAGTCTTCAAATTGAGGGACAAATCAGCAAGATTGCTTCTAAACTTAATCACCAAATTGAGTGTCATAAGATTACTCAAGATGCGTCAATCGTCAGTGACTGAATGAATGATTGCCAGGAAAGTTGCTGTCTGTTGACTGCGATTGTCAACCAACTCAATCCTTGGCCAGTTTCTTCCAGCTTATCCTTCATTGAAGTCAATTCTGATAATGATGCTTAATATGTGGATCTGAATTGACCTTCATTTAGATGGGACTTAGTGGAGGAAAGAAACCGATGCAATCCCCAGGCTCATTAGTCATTGGTAGTAAATAATTCGTCATTGTAAAATCACACGATATGCTATAACTGGCATCACATTATCGCCTTCCAATAAGGAATATCGTTGACTTTGAATTTGATTGGATTACAACAATTTGAGCGGTACGGTGGTCGGTACTGACTGGGGATGCACATAACAAGTTTCGAGAAACTCGCTCAGATTTTGGTTCTGGACGTGTAAGATTCTAAGGATTCAAAATCTAAAATGTCTTGTTCGAGAATCTTGCTCGAGATCTTCCGAAATCTTGCGAGATCTTGAGCAAGATTCTCGAACAAAAAATTTTTGATTTTGAATCCTTAGTCTTACACTTCCAGAACTAAAATCTGAACGAATTTCTCGAAACTTTGTTGAAATTTGTTGTGTGCATCCCTAGTATTGACTATCGACTACTATTGTTAGCCTATGCATTTACAGGGTTTGGCCACTTTCTTGTAGCTTACAATCGTAGCAATTGCATCATTAAGGTAGATTCCCTGAGACTCTGTAAAGTCGCTTATTTTGGACTGTGACTTAGTAAATAATTAGTTGATGACTATATCAGCCCATGCTAGTGAAATGCTGCCCGACAAGTATTTAAGCATTTTCGGGCCTTTTGCAGATCTTTACAAGTTAGAGCTTGCTCGACCTCCGCCTTTTGATGTTTAATCACACTGTCGCTCCGGAGAAATTCCTGTAATCGGATCGTACCCGCAGCTGACTGTTTACCACCAATGAAATCTGTCGTTTAGTATTGGGGACCAAAGCTCTGATTTAAATTGATGACCCCAGTAGGTACATGATCAACTCAGTGGTCATAGTCCTAGTCAATAACAAACACTTTGCCACCCAGATAGCATTTTCAATCCATTGGACATCCTGCGGATTGTCCATTAGATATCCACAGGGTGTCCAAATCCATGGGATATCTATAGGACGTCCAAAGGACGCTTTTTGGATCAGTGCGGACATAGGTAAATAAAATGGACATCAATAAATCGGGATTGGTTAGACTTTGCTATCTGGATTGTCCATTAGATATCCAAAGGATATCCAAATCCATGGGATATCCATAGGAGGTCCAAAGGACGCTTTTTGGATCAGTGCGGACATAAGTAAATAAAATGGACGTCCAATAAATATCCTCATGACGTCCTCGGGACTGGATAGACTTTGCTATCTGGGAAGTTGTTGACAGACAATTGCTGACATCTTTAGTCCATAAGGATCACCTTAACTCCCCAAAATTTTGGGCAAATCTGAAATAGATTATTCGCGCTCTAATAAAAATAACTCTTCTTTTTAAAAATAAAAAAACAGTCATGTACGAAGTTTCTTATTTCGATTTGCGTTTTGTTGAAGCAATTAATTTAGGGTCGATCACCGTTCTTGAAGATTGACCTTGAAAGTATTCTTTGCAAAAATCTTTAGAAACTATTTTTATTACCAATTCTTTCCTTAAAAAATCGCGGAAACTTTTTTTTTTTACTAAATAGCCCATTTATTTATTTATTTATAATATTCTAATTTCCAAAAATCAAACGGTTTGTTTTTCTTCCTTTTAATTTTTTTTTTTTTTTTTTTTTTTTTTAAAGCGATTTCGGTTTTTTAATCCGCATATTAAACTTATTCAAACGTCAATCCATGTAAAACGAAACCGACTTTTTTTTTAAGCTTACTATTATTTGCATGATTTTTTAAGCGGGCTTTCTTAGCAACTTAAAACTGTGACATAATGTGTGTTAAATTTTAAAAAAATGACGGATCCGTTTAATTCGTCATCGGGATCGTCGTCAGCTTATGCGATCCAAAGCGATTCCCTTTAGGTCATTGAACTAGGAAGGGCGATCAAAATGCTTTCAGAGAATCAAGACTCGGTTCCAAGGTTAATTCATCGGTCTTGTTTTGTTATCTATGTTGCTTCGCTGAGGGGACTGATAGGAAATCGTTTTTTTTTTTTTTTTTTTTCTTTCCGTTATTTCTACCCGAAAAGTTTGAAGTGGCATTTTAAAAATGATGCCGTTTGCGTGCTTTTGGGTTTTTACCGTGTGAATAAATATTTGAAGATTTTTTTTTGTTTTCCCATCTCTTTTTCGTTGACCCTAAAAGAAAATTGAACGATCGTAAGAGCCGATTTCTTCGAATTTTTTTCCCCCTTATTGGAAAAAAAAATATTAAAAAAATAATATAAATTCTTTTGAAATAATCCTTTAACGAGGTAATTAATTGTCTCAAATACTGTAATTTGATTATTCGCACGGGTTTAATTAACTGTGATCGATGTAATTAATTAATCGTATTAAAGATAATAATCGATCAATCGGATCAGTTGGATTGTTAATAGGAAATTATGTTACATTCGGATTTTATGTTTACGATTTAAATCGGTTTCTTTTAAGCTTCTGCGTAATCTTCTGCGTAATCTTTGGCGTTTTAGCTTCGAAGTAATCTTTCTGGATTAAGAAAAAAAAAATGGTGGAGCCAAAGTGCAATACGATCGTTTCCTAAACGCGGTCTAATATTTTTATAAGATGACTAATTGCTCTAAATTATATGAACAATCATTTTCCAGGGGGCAGATTTCCAGATGTCCCGAGGGTTTGAGAGGCGTACAAAGTTTGATGTGTGGTTTCAAATGGCCCAGTTTGAAGATGTTATGCCTATTTTCAATACATTGTATAAACCCTTTGTCTCCCAATAGATCCAGGTCCATTTTAAAAAATGCCCAATTTTTGTATGAACCCTGTAGGGCCTATCTATTAACTAGGTAAATAAAAATTCAGAAGGCTGCACATTTTTTTCAAAACAATTTATCCCATAGATTCGCTACCATTTTTCGTAAAAAAAAAAAAAAAAAAAAAAAAAAAAAAAATCCCTAATCAATTTTTCCTAAAAAAAAAAAATAAATTCCTAATCCATTTCCCTTAAAATTTTGGTTCCTAAAATTGTTTTCTTAACTCCCTAATTTTCCTAATTTTTAATTTTCTTAAAATTTTTTATTCCTAAAATAAAATTTCTTAAAATCCACTTAGGGATTTAAAAAATTAGGAAAAATATTCATTTTAGGAAATTTTATTTTAGGAATCAAAAAATTTTGGGAAAATTGAATATTAGGAAAAAAATTTAGGAACCAAAATTTTTAAGAAAAGGATGAGGATTTTATTTTTTTAAGAAAAACGGATTAGGAAAAATGGTCGGGAACGATCCCAAAGTGTGGACCATGTGACTGATGAAGACTTCCGACTTAAAGAGATTAATTTGGTTAGGTTTCACTTACGGAAACGACTTTTAATTTGAATTCAATTGTATGACGAGTAAAATGGCCAGAAAATGTTGAAAAAATTAAGAATCGTTTGTGGAGTTCTGCTAATTTTTTAAAATATTTTTATATTTGTTTTTCCTTTATTTCATTAGGTTTTTTATTTTATACTGTTTTTTAATTTTTCAAAAAAGAAAAATTGATTATTTTAATGCCCTGTAAAATTACGATTTTTTTTCTTAAAATTTTAACCCCTTCATTACCTAATTTTTACTTACGGAGGAATTCCCGAAATCGCAAATATTTTTGAATTGAGAGCGTCTGACCACTTAAATCCCGAATGAAAGTCAAGGCTCCGCCGTGTTCAATTTTTACAAACATTTCGATTTTTATTGTTTGTATTATATTAACCCCTTCATTACCAATGTTTGGATCGCTGATCCAAGCATTGAAACCTGAGCACTTTTTTTGAAAGGTACAGGTACGTATATGTGCCTTTAAAAATAAACGGCGTTTTTAATTCTTTTTTTTTTGGCCTCAAACTTGGTTTTTAAAATTTCCTGAAGTTAGTTTTTTTGAAAATGTCCCTGCCCACTCAACGAAAAAGGTGACGTCATGGGGTCGTGTTTAATTTTGGTCATCAGACATGGTCATTTTCCGGGACTTTTTTTTCTACTAGATTTTCGACGTAAAAATGACGTTTTATGCTCGTGGATGACGTCTTATTGTCGTCCTATTGAGATATCGTCACCTCGATTTCAAAACGCTAATGTCATCTCTTTTAGACGTCAATAAGACGTGGTCTTGACGTCATCCAATGACTAATTTTACTATCGGTCATTCTTAAAGACGACATTTCGACTCTTAAAATCGTCTCAGAATGTGACCATGCTTGATGGATTCCCTACGATTTTTCCTAATCCATTTTTCCTAAAAAAATTAAGTCCTAATCCATTTTTCTTACACAAAATTAATTGCTACTCCATTCAGCCTCGTAGCCAGGGGGGGCATAGGGTGGCTCAGCCCTCCTATGGAAAAGCTTGAGCCCCCCTATAAATTTGACTTGGCCCATGTATTTTCCCTATCTTCCATGTTATAAGGGGCCATTTGGAGCCCCCCTTTGAATGTCTCGTGCCCCCCTTTGTTTCTCAGGCTGGCTACGGGCCTGACTCCATTTGTCCTAAAAAATTCATTCCTGATCCATTTTTCCTAACTATTTTTTTTTCTAACTTTTAATTTTCCTAAAATTTTTTGATTCCTAAAATAAAATTTCTTAAAATTCCAGAAATTAAATTTCTTAAAATCCCTTTAGAGATTTAAAAAATTAGGAAAAATATTCATTTCAGGAAATTTTATTTAATGAGTCATCGTAAATGTGGAAAATGGATTAGGAATTTATTTTTTTAGGAAAAATGGATTAAGAATTTATTTTTTTAGGAGAAATGGATTAGGAAAATGGTCGGGAACTGTTTAAAGTACGTCACATTTTTCTGTGGGTATTTGCAATGGGAACGTTTCTGTAAAATGTTAGTTCTTCAGCTTCACGAGAGATGGAGTTGTTTCAAATACCAGTAATCATTATTGTAATTTTTTTTGCTTTCTTTTAAAGTAATGATGTCATTAATTAAAAGCTGCGGATAATATTTCTTGTGGAGTAACATCCCGATTAAATAACAGAAAAGAGCAGTTATTAAAACCGCGAGTTTAACCACAAAAATTCTGCATACTAAATAATAAAACCGGTGCTACCTCAACGTAGGCTTAAGATGACTGGAATTAGTGCCTATCCCACTTCTTATAAAATAAAGTTAAATTTTTTGTCTTTCAAAAATGGCAATCCCCCCCGCCCTGAAATTTTATTGGCCTAATATTTTTTCCTATACTTCATTAAACCGGGGGCTAATTGGACCTTCCTCTGACTTCTGAGGTTGGCTTTGGACCTCTGGGTTATTCCGAACTTAATTTCGGGGTTTGAAAGAGAATATATGAAAATTTTCCTTGACTCAAAATCATTCCCTTGGAATTTCCCCGGCCAACCAACTTTTCTTATGAAGATAAATGTTTAGACAGGTTAAGGAGGAGGAGGTTGACTCGGTCGTATTTGGTAGTAAAAAATCTAGAAACCATGAAATTTTTTTTTTTTTCTAAAACTTAATTCGTTTTTGTTTGTCACTCTATCCGATTACTGACCATATTTAAAAAATACTGATTCATCTTTAGGCTAAACAACGTCATGGATCAAAAATGACACCATCATCAAAATTTAACGAACTCAGGTATTTTTTTTAAAAAATATATGTGACAATTATTACGAATCGAGAAAGACTAATGAACCTTTCAGAACAAATAACTAATTGATACGATTTCGCTTTTTTTTTCGCGTGTTAAGCGGTTGTTTACACACGTTTTCATATGTGACGTGTACACATAAGACACATATACGATAACTGAGTAAAACGTTTTCATTCCGCTGAATGAACTTTCTTGTAGATATTTAGGATATTACTGATATCAGTTTCTAATATTATCTTTCCGGTTTTATTTACTTAAAGGGGAAAATAAAAAAAAAAAAAATTATCAAAAAACAAAGGAATACTGATCCCGATGACGTATTTCTTTCTTGTCATTAACCTTTTAAGTGGGAACGGTTCCTTTTTTTTTCAAATTTTTGGCGGGAAAAAAAAAGTTAAGCAATTTTTTTCGTTGTTGTGCTCTTATGTTCGATAAAGCTTCGCGTTTTTACAAACCCGGAAGTAAAAGCTTTCCCGGAAGTTAAGAAGCTTTAAGATTTTTTTTTTCGCGGAAAAAAAATTTCCAAACGAGTTTTCTCTTGATTTTTTCGGGTGGAGGATCATTAAATACGTCTGAGAGTGTAAAAATAATTTTTTAAAAAAAAATTTCTGTTAAAAAAAAAAAAGAAAATGTGAAAAAAGCTTTTATATAAGGTACATTATCCTTAGACTAGGGTCATTGATCCATGACGGTTGTGATTCATCGTAAGTTGACTGAATTATTTTAGCTCGTCGATCAGGCGGTCTATTTCTTTTTAAGCTCAGAGCTTTATCATGGGGGAGTCATACATACTCAGTCAGAATTCGTGTTAGTTGAAACGCCGTGGGCTAAAATACGGTTCTCTTGTTTTTCCGGTCAATTTTTTTCCCTTAAAAAAACCAACAAAAAAAAGTTTTCTACACCTATTTCAACCCCTTTGGAATAATATATATTTTTGATATAAAAAAAATTTTATTTAAAAATTGTTTAGTGTTTAATTTCGAAAAAAATAAGAAATATAAGGAATAATTTTTTTAGTGAGCGTGATATACGTGATAAGTATAAATATATTTTTTTATTTTTATTTTTTTTTTTTTCGGAAAATTTTTAGTGCTTCAAAAAAAAGTTCTTTTTATACTAAAAAAGTGATTTTTTTTTCACAGTGAGGAAGTTTTTTTTTCGTGCCTAAAAATAAAAAAATAAAAATTCCCGCGCTTTTTTAATTTTTTTTTTTTTCGATTTTTTATTTTTTTATTTTCAGTTTTTTTTTTTTCATACGCTGTCTTAAAGAAACAAAAAATTATTAAATCGAACGAAAACTCCAAAACACGAATTTCATAATTGAGAAAAGCGGGATCGGAAGATTTCCCGCTGCTTCGAAAACGATTTTTTTTATAAAATATATTTTTTATAAAAAAAAAATAACCTGAATCATTATGCGGTTTTTGAAGACTTGTTACACGGTTGAAAATTGGTCGAAAAACTTGAAGAACATTAAAAAATTCAAAAAATGGATACACTGGAAGAATTATTATGTGCCGGTACCTCCGGCAACAATAACAACAATAACAACAATGGGGGGAGCATCCGGGATTGGGGGGCCTTAAATCCCCACCACCAGTTAATGAACACGCTGAGCAGTAAGAACGACCCCCATAAAACCATTTATGATTTAATTAAAAACGACGCTTCGAAACCGGGCGGAGCTTGTATATATGATTTAGCTAATAAATCGGATACCGGTCCTTCGAAATCGCAAACGATCTATGAATTGATGAAAAACGACCCCCAAAAATCCTCGATCCTCTACGAAGTCATTAAAAATGAGTCTCAAGCGAAAACGAATTTGTTATACGAAGGTCAAACGGTTTTAAGTTCGAACGCCGCCAATTTAATAACAACGAGTTTATTGAAAGATGGTGGAAAACAATCGAACAACGTTGATGGGTCAGCTGATAGTACAACACCTCCTCCTCAAGGGACGATAAACGTCCCGGATAAAAGGAATCCGCTAAATTCGATAAGAGGTAAATTTAAAAAAAATTTTGCCCTAATTGCTGCCCGATGGCCACAATAAAGAGATTAAAAAATTATTCAATTTGCTAAAAAAAATGGCATATTGAGGTCATTGATATGCGATATTCCGGGGGGGGGGGCATGATCAAATCCGGGGGAACCCCCCCCCCCCCCTAATCTTGCTCTCTTTCTTCGACCTCAAAAATTCTGAGATTCGGGGGGTTTTTCCTTTGGTTGAGAAAAAAAAAAATCAAGATGCTAAAAGAGAATATTCAATGAATGAATTTTTGAATTATTCATTTATTATTATCATTATCATTATTATTATTATTACTTTTTTTTTTTTAAGCGAACGCGTGAACGGCCAACGGTTTTGCGTTAGCGTTCGTCGCCTCGCGTTATCGTTTGAACTGAGTTGAACTTCCTTGTTTATCCGACTTGCTCATTGTAGACGGAATCTTTATATTCTTCCGAACGCATTCCGGGGTCGATGTAGGCGTTTGGGAAATGAATATTTCATTAAGAAATTCACAGAGATATCCGAGTGTTTAAAATTTTAAATTCCTTTAGAAGCAATTAGTCGATTTCATGCTAAGCTTTAAACTTTTTTTTTTCTTTTCGCAAGAAAAGTCTCTCTTTATTTATTTATTAAGCCGATTTATTTACATTTTTTTCCCTGAATGACGTTTATTACACAAATTGTTGCTTTTTTTTACTAATTACGAGACTGTCAGCACTATGCCACTTTTCTTACGGTATAAATGGCATTAATATGTAATATTTCATCTTTGAAAATTTCTTCATGGAATTTTTTTAAGATTTCTTATGCAATCTTAAATTCAGAGTGTAAAAATATTTTAGAATGATTCCTTTTTCTATTTTTTAAAAATGTTTTTATAGGTAGGTGCCAAAAATATTGCTCTTTCACAATGTTTACGACAATCAGTACAATATCATATACGGAAATTCAGAGTCCCCTGATAACGCAACCTTATGTAAACATGCACCAAGCTCTTATAGACTTGCCATAGATTCCTTACGGATGTGCGTAGGATTAATTCAAGTTTTCATACGATTTAAGAGGATAAGCCATCAAATTTTTTTGACATAAACTGATGTTCAGGATGTTCGGGAAAATATTGCTTAAAAAGTAATAGTGGTCAGTTATTGGAAAATAAGAAAGGAAAATACGAGAAATTATTCGGGATCGTCAGCCCCATAACCAGATGTTTGGTTCCCCTATCTCCCTGATGGAATCCCTGATGCCATAGGAATCCCATATAGCAAAGTCTATCCAGTCCCGAAAACGTCTTCAGGACGCCATGAGGATAATTATTGGACGTCCATTAGGTTTACCTGTGTCCGCACTAATCCAAAAAGCGTCCTTTGGACGTCCTATGGATATCCCATGGATTTGGATATCCTGTAGATATCTAATGGACAATCCACAGGGTGTCCAATGGACAATTCACAGGGTGTCCAATGGGCAATCCACAGGATGTCCAATGGGCAATCCACAGGATGTCCAGTGGATTGAAAATGCTCTCTGGGTAGGATTTAGAGCGGCCCCCCTTAGCTATGGGGTTGTCTGCCTTCCATTTTAAATAAATCATATAGTATCTAGTAGTTTTTGTAGTGACCCTAGTAGCAGTTAAGTAACAAGTTTGCTAGGGATATGTGGGAGATACCGTAAGGGCTTTTCCAATGGCTTTTGTTCAGATTTTTAAACACAAACTTCTCGTTCCGACCTTATTTAGTAAATCTGCACCGCTGCTCTTCTCTTGCACTAACTTTTAGTATAGTTTATCTTTTTGAGCGTCCATCTTGGCATAACCCAGATAGCAAAGTTCGTCCAGTCCGGAGGACGTCTTCAGGGCTGCATGAGGATATTTATTGGACGTCCATTGGGTTTACCCATGTCCGCACTGATCCAAAAATCGTCCTTTGGACGTCCTATGGATATCCCATGGATTTGGATATCAAATGGATATCTAATGGACAATCCTCTGTATGTCCAATGGATTGAAAATGCCATCTGGATAGTGTAATAATCCTTTTTTCGATCGTTTGGTGATAGTACTTATCCAAAAATTAAAGCAGACACTGGGTTTTTTTCGAAGCTTTTTTTTTTTTATTGTTTACGGCTGTGTGACAACAAATCGGAGCTTTCAAATTTTTGTTAAGAAATCGTTGAAGACTAGGAAAAGCACACACTTACGTATTCCTCACAATATTAAGTTTGTTTTCAATATGCAAATTATTGCTGCAACTCCTTGGCCTTTGCTTTCTATACTTTCTTTATTTAGAATGTTTCATCATTTTTAAATTCTTTTAATTCTGGATTTTCTTTCGTTTTACGTTTTTTCGCGCTGATATAAATATTTCTATACTCTTGACTCAGTATTTGTATGTGTATTTCCCTGTTCTGCCTTTTTTTTTCTTCTGCATTCTTTCCCTTTCATGCTTAATTTTTTTTTTTAAATTTGAATTCAAACCAAAGTACGATACGTGTGATCCATATATCTTTTATTTTTGCCTAACAAAAGTTACTCCTCGCATAATTTCCAATTTTGTCGTCAAAGACTCTTCGTGGGAGGAGCAACTGCACTAAAATCTTTGTAGGAAAATGATTGAAAACGTCTCCGGGTTTAACAAAGTTTGCCCTCCTTGCTGCCCTTTGTGCAGATGAGGCACTTATTTAAATAATTAAATAGAGGATAGCTTACTGCAGTGGCTGAATTTAGGTTAAGATGTTTCCAAGACAGTAGCCATAGGGGTCGTGAGCTTTGTATTGGCTTCGTTGTAACTTAAGAGGGCCTGGTGCACGGGCCTTGCAGTTTAGGTTGGAACAGACAACTCGACTGTCCCGAAGAAAAAGGTCCTTTTTTTTTGAACAGTTGAAAAACTTATTATCTTTTTTGTGACGACCCATATTTAGATGGTAGTTGCTGTATATATCGTTTTTGCAGTGGCACAAAAAAAAGATAAAAAAAAAAAAAAAAAAAAAAAAAAAAATAGGAATTTTTTTGGAGCAGTGGAACTGGAAAATTTTCCTTTTTCCTTTTAAATAAGTGACCCCCCATAGCCACAGAAGGGGTTTGCTTATCGCACTTGGATTTTTTTTTTTACAACTATAAGTTTTTAGGGTTCTTAAGTTGATTGGTCAATTTTGACTGATATAGACTTGAATCAGATGTTTTTGTTATTTTTCCTAATTCGTTTTTACTAAAAAGATAAAAAAGATTGTTGGAAAATAATAAAAAGATAAAGTCCTAATCCAGTTTTCCTAAATCTTTTGGTACCTAAAATTTTTTTTCTAACCATTTTTTTCCTAATTTTCAATTTTCCTAAAATTTTTTTAATTCCCAAAATAAAATTTCCTAAAATGAATAATTTTCCTAATTTTTTAAACCCCTAAAGGAATTTTAGAAAATTTTATATTAGGGATTTTAGGAAAGTTTATTTTAGGAATCTAATGTCGCTTCTCCATTATGGCTCAAAATTAATTTTCTAGAACTAATTTTCAAAAATTTCCGGAAGTACTGTGCTTTAGTTATTCTATGAATTTTCGACCATGGATTAAAAATAAAAAAAACGCAATGTATCAGAAATGGCCGACTCCATTTTTAAATCTTGGCTTAGAAATCCATAGAATAACTAAAGCACAGTACTTCCGGAAATTTTCAAAATTAATTCTAGAATTAATTTTGAGCCATAATGGAGAAGCGGCATAAAAATTTTAAGAAAATTAAAAATTAAAAAAAAAAATAGTTAGGAAAACAATTTTAGGAACCTAAATTTTTGGAAAAAATTAATAAATCATTTTTTTTTTTAAATGGCAAAAATGGATTAGGAATTTATTTTTTTAGGAAAAAATGGATCAGGAATTCATTTTTTTTCTTTTTTAGGAAAAATGGATTAGGAATTTATTTTTTTGGGGAAAATTGTAGGGAATCTGAAATCTTCCCTTTTTTGCTGCCTAGAATAATAAAATTTTTAAAATTTTCACCTAAAATTTTTTCGGTTATAACTATAAATTCTCTCTAAAAATTGATTTAAAAAAATGTTAGGTAATTAGTCAAGCTTATTTTTTTTTTTCTTCGGAAAAAAAAAATATTATTCTACGAAATTTTCATTAGTTTTACGTTATTAATGATTCATTTCAGGACGATTAGCCAAGATTTTATTTATGTGGTTACCCGGCATCATTACTAAAAATTTCCCCATTAAAAAAAATGAATAAATAAATAAATAAATAAATAAATAATTTAGATCTTATATCCAATCCAAGCTTTTAAACTCATTCTTATCATGGGATTTTATTTTCAAATCGATTTTTTCCATGTATATTCGTTAAAATTTTAAAAGCTTTACTACAGAAACCGAAAATAAATAGGTCATAGATTTAAAATGAATATAATTAACGCAGTATAAATTAATCTTATCTAAAAAATTCCCTACAAGAATAAAAAAGAAAAAAAAATTATCGCTCCAATATTGTCATTTTCTTACATAAAAAAAAATTTACTTTAATTTTTTTTTTCGCACTTTCTCCTTTAAATATTCAAACAACAGCTTTTTTGTAAACACTGCAAAAAGACAGGAATGTAACTGTAAATTCTCTAATATCATGCAAGTTTATTGCACCGTTTGATGGTCATTAAAAAAACAACAATAATCCTCACTCGCAAATAAATCATTGAGTAAATGCAATTAATCAAAAACGGGATTCCATGTCCATTTACTTGAATGCTTCCGGCCGGTGTTTAATTTTTATTTATCAATTTTATTTACTCCCCCCTAAAAAAAGGTTGTAGCTGATTGGGGACATATTTTTAAAAAAAAAGGAATCATGGATTTAAAACTTTTATACGCATTAACAGTAACCGTACCCTTTTTTTTTCTTTTTCTTTTCAGCTCAAATTGAAATAATACCCTGCAAAGTTTGTGGTGACAAATCGAGTGGTGTCCATTATGGAGTAATCACATGTGAGGGCTGCAAGGGTTTTTTCCGTCGCAGCCAAAGTTCTGTAGTTAATTATCAATGTCCACGGACCAAGAACTGCGTGGTAGATCGTGTAAATCGGAACCGGTGTCAATATTGTCGACTGCAGAAATGCCTTCGGCTGGGGATGAGCAGAGATGGTAAGTTTTCAGTCGCAAAAAAAAAAAAAAAAAAAAAGAAAATGCCTTCTCATGGGAAAAAAAAATATCAATTAACTCTTTTGTCCTATAAAAATCTCAGCCTTTTATAATAACGACGTGATATTGTTGTAGTTAAAAGGGTTGGGGAATTGGGGAAAAGTTTTTTTCTTCTTTTTCCGCAGTTTTTTGTTTTCCTCGTCGTGCTGGCTTTTTTTTTTCTGTAATTATTTTCGTTCGTTTTATTTATTCTTTAATAGCAAAAGCATGCTAATGATTATTGGGATCGGGGAGGCAGATTTCTTAGGCTTCACATTAGGTTGGTTCGTAAAAAAAAAATTTTGGATTTTGAAATTGGCAAAGTTGAAAAAGCTGTGCACTGGGGTCGACATTAAACCCCGAATTATTTCAGATTTTTAAATAATTGATGTCTTTGCTGCCTAAAGAGGCGTAAAATTTGTCGAGGTCCCGTAAGGGTCAAAAAATTTTAAAGAGTCGTATTTCGGTACAAAGGAGGTCATTTCCTACCGGAAATTTTTATTAGATTTTAAAAATGAAGTCAGTTTTATAAGTGCTAGTTTTTATTTAAAAGCCAAAGAGGTCATTTTTGGCTTGTATATTAAAAATGAACTAAAAATATTTTTTTTTGGCTTTTAAATAAAAATCGGCCTTAACTATTATAAAACCGACTTCATTTTTAAAGTACCCAGAAAATTTCCGATTGGAAATGACCTTTTTTGCACCGAAATACGGGTCTTAATTTTTTTGGCCCTTATGGCCCCAAAAGAGAGAAAAAAATTAGAGTCGTATTTTAACAAAATTTCCGGTAGTACAATTAATTGGCCAATGGAGACAGAGAATTAAAGTTTGTCGACAAACTTTAATGCTCTGTCTCCATTGACCAATTACAAACTTTAATTCTCTGTCTCCATTGACCAATTCATTGTAATGCATTGGCATTGTACGGCAATAAAGTTTGTCGACAAATTTTAATAATGCTCTGTCTCCATTGGCCAATTTCTTGTACTGCATTGGCATGGTATAGCAATAAAGTTTGTCGACAAACTCTAATGCTGTCTCCATTGGCCAGTTAATTGTGCTGCATTGGCATTACGGCATTAAAGTTTGTCGACAAACTCTAATGCTGTCTCTATTGGCCAGTTAATTGTGCTGCATTGGCATTGTACGGCAATAAAGTTTTCCGACAAACTCTAATGCTCTGTCTCCATTGGCCAATTAATTGTACTACCGGAAATGTTGTTTATTTTAGACTTTTTTCTTCTGTTACCATTTTTTTATTGCACTGGAAATTTTTGGAGCACTAAAAATTAAAGATAAACGAAAAAAAAGGGGTAGCAGAAGAAAAAAGTCCAAAAATATACAGCACTTCCGGTAATGCAGTTAATTGTATCATCCAATTAATTGCCCAATGGAGACAAAGCATATGACATTAGTCTGAAAATCTGAATAAATTTAAGGTTATTGTCGACCCTAACCTTTTCTGCGCTTCATAGTCCGCCAATTTCATCTCAAAATCCAAAACATCTTTTTTCGAAGGGCTCAACTTCACATTGTTGCCATCCAATGATTTGTTTTTATTTTTATATTTAACCTGATTGGATAACGACAGTACGGAAGCTGTAGCAGACGATATTCAATAACTGTGCCGAAGATCGAATTTCGGCGCTTTCTTTTCCCAGTGATAACATTTCCTAATTTAATGACCACTAAATAAGTGTCCATCACATGAAAGAAAATTAAGAAACAAGTTGTTGCAAATCGGGTCCTGTCCAGACACGTTCCGCACATCGTCTAAGAGTCCAAGCAAAACGTCTGCAGTTCGAATCCACAATGCGGAATTTTCTTTTTCCACCTGATTTTCATTAATGAAGTCAGACTCGTGTCATGAAAATCTAGTTACCTTCCACACGCGTCGAGTTTTGTTGTCTTTAGTGCGAAATCATCGTCACGATTTGCAAAAAAAAAAAGAAAAAGAAGAAAAAAAAAAACCATCAAAAAAAAAATTAAGAGCACGTGTGGCACTTGTTCGTAACCAGATATGGGGATAGGACTAAAAATGAGTGGGAATTTTCGTTCTTTATCAATTTCATGGCGAATAGTCAATCGCTCGTTTCACTAAATAAACCATTTTTTTTTCTTTCGATTTATCATTAATTTTTAATTTTGTTTGCGGAGAATGTCACGTCCCGACATCGTTTTGAATAGGCAAAATAATCGAACTTATTGGTTTTTTTTTTTTTTTTGAAGATGATTTTTTTTTCCTTTTAAAAAATCGCGCCGAAGCTTTTTTTACCCTCTCGTACTGCCTTGAATAGCACGTGCTTATCGCGTCGCGGCACCTCCAGACGCATAAATGATCAAAATACAATAATAAGTAAAAGCATCAATTTGTAAAAGAATGCAAACTCAATGCTAATTCTTACCTTTTTAACAATTCTGCATTATTAAAAACGAAATGAGATCATGTTGAAAGCATTTATGGCTTTAAAATTAATGACTTTTTTTTTCTAGAAAGAAACTCATAAGTGCCATACGTTTTTTTAAAAAAAATTAAAACAAAAAAAAATCAGTCTTTTTTTTTTTTTTTTTTTTTTCTTTTTCTGTCAATTGTTTGTTGATACCGGTATAGTTCGTGAACATGATTTTCGTTTACGAAGGATATCCTCCAAATAGTTCTTTTTTACCCGGTTTTAGGCCTTCTTTTAGTCGTTTGCAAGTGGAAATAAATATTTTCAAAAGGTGCACTTTCATTTTCATTTCCTTTTTCTTTGTTAAGTTTCTTTTTATATATGCATTTGTAAATTGTAACTTTCAAAAAAGAGCTGTAAATTTTTCATGTCTCCTTCAAAAGGGGAAAAATCGAAAACAGAGATGTCTTTTTCTACGACAGGTTTATTATTATTATTATTATTATTATAAATAAATAATTCATGGAACTAAGTCCTTTCAAAAACGTGAAAAAAATAATGTAGTAAATAGTAAAAATGCAAGCAATTTTTTAAAAAAAAATATGTAATGTGCATTGTTAAAATTCCTTCGATTTAATTATTGGTATCCAAGGGGCGATAATGCTTAAGTAATGCTCACGCCCGTGACGGGTTTGAGAGGTTGAGAAAAAGGGCACAAGGTTTGTTAGGGAACCCCCTTAACCCTTTAACGCCCAAATTCAAGACTTGGATTTTTTTTTTTTTCTGTCATCTTTGGCCCCTAAGTTGATGAATATTCTTATTTTTTCTTATGGAGCGGTGCAAGTATTACGTAAGCGTCGACCGGGAGGGAGGGGGGTCACGAATTGCTTATTGAATCTTAGAAGGGGGAGGTGGGTTAGACGTAAGAATTTAAATTTTTATTTTTCACTTTATAACCAGCGTACTCAATTTTTTATTTTTTTAATTATAAAAAAACTTATTTTATTTTAATACGGGAGCGTTTAAGTATTACGTAAGACCGAAATGGGGGGGAGGGGAATGGGGTTGACAAATCTTACGTAAGATTTTCCATTATAACTTTAATAAATAAAAAATTTATTAAAAAAAAAGAAAAAAAAATTGGCGTTAAAAAAGGGAGGGGTCCGGGAAAATTTTACGTAATATAATGGGGAGGGTCAAAGAAATCTTACTAATTCTTACGAAGAGGGGGGGGGTCCAAAAACCCGAAAAAAAGTCTTGCGTAATACTTCAATGTTCCTGAGGGACGGGGGGGGGGGGGGGGGTCGACGAAAATCTTACGTAATACTTTGGGAGGAGGGTCTAGAAAATGATTACTAAATCTTACAACGGGGGGGGGGGGTCTAAAAGCATCTTTATTTTGCTTATGTAGCACTTAAACGGGTCCTACGCAACGCGGCCTTTTAGGGGTTAACCCTTTTCTAACGGCCTTTTGGCGAAAAGCAATTTTTATGACGGCTGATTTTGAGAGTATTTTCTGAAAAATTCCAAAATCCCTTCAAAAAATGGTTATGCAACCCGCCATAACGGTTTATTGAAAAACTACTCATTTTCTGTTAGAAATTTTGCGCCATTTTTTTTTTATTTAAATCTGTTTCGGGTCTTGAGCTAGATCTAAAAATGAGCAAAAAATCCGCCTAAAGTGACAAAAACATAATAGGGGTCGTCAGGTCGTAAACATGTATTACGTAACGCAAAATAGGCCACTTTTTGACCCCCCCCCCCCTTGTAATACACCCGTAACGCAACCTGTACATAACCCCCCCCCTTCGTTATTACGTAACACGGGTTCTATCCCCCCCCTCCTCTGAAAAATATTTAAATTTCGTTTTTAGAAGTCAAAAAAAATTTCAGTTTCATGGTTACGAGTTAGAAAAATTTTTTATTTTTTTTATTTTAAAGAATAATTGGGAAAAAGTTTTTTAAAAAGAATGATATTAAAATTGCAATAATATTAAAATAATAAAATTTAAATAAATAAAATTTTAATATTAAAATTACGTAAAACATAGCCCAACTCCCCCCCATTCCCCCGCAACAATGCGTAACACCTCCTTCGACCCGCCCCCCCCCCCCCCCTGCAGGCGTTACGTATACATGGACGACTTTATATGTCCTGATTATTTATCTTAATTCTTATCCCCATATTTTGAAGATGAGAAGGGCGTGAGTCTGAATCGTCCAAGACCAAAAACTGACTGCTCAAATATCGGACAGACCAGAAAAATTCCTCAAGAAACATAAAATTAAAAAATTAAAAAATTCTTATAAAAATTTGAGAAGAAAGGGAGACGGGGGTATAAAAACATTTTGGTCCAGATTTTCATCTTTTCTTTCATTTTTTTACATCTGAAAGGCAAAATCGCTGATGCTAAATATCCGTAAATACATCATTTTATTTCTGAAATGATTCTGACTTTGTTTCAAAATCTTAACCATCTTCGTATTCAAATTATGCGGAGCTCCCAGCTCAGTAAGCTTAAAAAAAATTGAAAAGGTCCACGGAAAGGAAAAGTGTTAATTACGAATTAAGCTGCTTCGTTTGCATCATAACGTTAACATACGAGAAAAGTTGCAATTTAAAAAGCAATTAGCACCTTCCTTTGGGTGTGCTCTTTATATATAGTCGAGGAATATTCCTTCACTGTTTAGAACTAATAATTGAAAAAAAATTTTCCGTATTTAGGTAAAATTTAGCATTTTTAGAGGGGAGGGGGTCTCCGAATATTTTGGTAATTAAAATTTTTTTTTCTAACAATTTTTTTCTTAATTTTCAATTTTCTTGAAATTTTTTGATTCCGAAAATAAAATTTCCTAAGATTTTTCATAATTTTTTTAAATTTTATTTTAGTGATTTTAAGAAATTTTATTTTAGGCAAAAAATTTCAGGAAAATTAAAAATTAGAAAAAAAAATAGTTAGGAAAACAATTTTAGAAACCAAAATTTTTATAAAAAATGGATTAGGAATTAATTTTTCTTTTAGGAAAAATGGTAGGGAATATTTAAAGGAAGGAAATTTTCGGGGGGGGAGGGTCAAAGCTAAAATTTGCCTAAAAGTGTCATAAAGAGCAATTTATTCCAAACAAAAAAAAAATATATTCCAAAAAGTCTAAATTCTGTTCTAAGAGTAGGGTCTTTAGATCGTTCCGATCCTGGACAGGTTGGACTATCTGACTTATATTCTTCCTTCTTGATGATGTAAAATCAGTGAGGAAACCAAAATGTAATTTTTTTAAAAATTAAATTGTATAAAATTATATAGACTTCTCTTAAGCAAAGGTTTCCCTTGAACAATAAAAAGTAAATTTTCCGCTTTGGAAGCAACCTATTCGATTCTTACAATTTTTTCCAGCATCTTCTCTCTCCCTCTTTTTTTTTCTCGAAAGATTTCTTTATATTTCAAAGCCACGGGAAAAAAAAGAATCCTTTGTATTTTTAATTTATTTACTAAAAATATAAATTTAATTTTTTCATCGTAATTGACTGATAACGAAATTTGACCGAAAGAAGAAAAAAAAAGCAAGTAAAAAAAAAAAAAATAATAATAATAATAATTTAGCTGCATATTAGAAACAACAACTTGAAAATCGGTACAAAGTCTTTTATTGGCCCAACATTCGCACTAAAGACTGAGACAAAATATTATCGATAGCGGTTATCTGCTTTTATTTGTAAATCCTCGTATCAGACAACAGGCACAGAAAGAGAGAGGGGCATTAACCCGAAGCGTATCTTCCTAGTTGAAAGAAGCTTCCTACTTTTTTTTTTTTCACAAAGCATTAAGATTTTTTTATTATTAAGTGACAATCATATTGATTATTGAACCGTGGAGTTTAGCATACTTATTTTTTTTAAATTCCTAACATATCTTGCCTTTTATGATATTAATTTTTTTTTTTTAACTTTTTTTCCTGCGTGGCAATGCACGTTTAATCAAGCTAAAACAAATAAATATCGTTGTTAATACTAGTATCCTGTCAAAAATAATATTAATTTTCTTTTAAAATAAAAAAAAAAGGAGAAAAGAATAGGTAACAGCATTATTATTAACGGTTGGGGTTAATGACACGTTATCGGTGACGCTAGAAAAACCGGAAGAGAGATAACAGTTTAGAATTTTTTTTCCCAACCTTCGGTTTCCCTGTCCTATGGTGTACGGGGGAATAATCGCATGTTAAAAAACCATGAAACTAAGGGATTTTTTTTTCTTTCAAATTGTTTTATTTTCCTACAAAAAGAAAATTTCAAATTTTACTTTGCTTCCGCCCTTTTTCCTTCTAAATTCTTAGAACATTGAAAGGCGGAAATTGGGCGAACAAGTTTGACGATTTTTATGAAAAACAGGTTGGGACAAACAGAATGGAGGAACATGTTTATGAAATCGTGACCGAAATCTTGGAAATGACAGAACATGCTGGTTCAGGTTACTACGTTTTTTGCTAGAGGCCCTAAATAAAAAAAGACTGGCGAACCTAACCGGGTGATTTGATTGGTGGAGATTTTAGACACCATATTGTGGAATTCATATTGGAAATCTTAGATAATAGAATCCATAGATAGGACAATAGCGTCAGAAAATGTTCATATAAGCATCCATAAGCTAAACACGAGGTAGGCTCAATTTTTTCGGAAACAAACAATGGGAATAGAACAGGAATGTCCTATCTATGGATTCTATTATCTAAGGGAAATTGAACGTAAAGTTGAAGTTTTAGCAGGTTTGCCAACTATTAAACATTGAACTTTAGACAGAAAAATTGAAAAGTTGGCACTAAGTCAGAGTTTAATGATTGTTTATAAACAATGAATTTAATAGTTCGAATTTCAATTGTTTTTCTAAAACCACGAAAACCGTCCTTTCGGCAGTTTTCATCCCATAATGCATTGCAAATCGTGTCGTCTGACTGGGTACATTCTAACACGGCCGTATAGACAGGTCTGGAAACTCCTATACTTTAAGGCTATCACACACGAAATGGAATAAGAGCTAAGGAATAAGAACAAGGCCCTGCACCAATCAGAGCGCTAGAACAAGACGCCATCTTGGGCTGGATTAAGAATTCAATAAATTGAATTCCTTAGTTTTTATTCTTGTTCGTATTCCATTTCGTGTGTTTCGCCCTTTATACATGAGAGATCTTGTCCCTCTTAACTACGCAAAAATTAGTTTTTCCTTTTTACCACCGTAAGCGCTACTTGTACAAGAGACGCTTTTTGATTGGTCGTTGAGATTTGTAAACAACGATGGCGGCGACTTTCTCTTGTTGTAAATTTTGTGATTTTTATTTTATTTTTTTTTTTTCGGGAAAATTATTTATGCGCGACATTATTAAACTTTTTATTAAACGGTTAAAAAACCGTAAAAGTAAGTTAGTAACGAACAAATGAATATGGCCGCCACGAGAGTCCCAATGGGAGTCCCAACTTAAATGGTTAGACATGTTGCGTCTCTCAAGATCACAGCGCCATCAATGGCCCGTTTTAGAACTTAAACGTGCGTAGTTAAGCGAGACCTTATATAATAGAATTCATAGATAGGACAATAGCTTCAGAAAATGTTCATATGGGCATCCATAAGCTAAACACGAGGTAGGCTCAATTTTTTCGGACCAAAACAAACAATGTAAATAGAATAGGAATGTCCGATCTATGGATTCTGTTATCTAAGAGCGGGACATGAACGACATGGTTAAGTTTCCGGACCTGTCTATACAAGCGTGCATTCTAATAATGCTTCCCATAAGCTAAGTATAGACGTGGAAGTTAAAAATTCATTTTGCTCGGTTCGTGGAAAAAATTTTGTAGGTTTGACTTCGGAATTATTTTTATAGAAATAGCTGGCATCAATTATAAGAATTTTCAAATATACATGCCTTGAAATAGCTAAAATCACTGTAACGCCTATTTTTAACTTGCGGATGACACAGACGCGTCGACTGCTTGTTGTCCCTTTTAGTCCCAGAATGCTCTGCGCGAATTCCACTGCCGAAATCGTCTACCATTTCTTGCATATACCGTGCCGACTTAAAAATATGGCGTCAATTTTCACTTCGCCAGTCTCTTTTTATATAGGGTCTATAGTTCTTGCATGTTCTAACATGTTTGTCAAACATATAGTCATTATTTTGGCTATATTCGTCAATTGTTTGGGAATGTTTTAGCCCTTTGATTTGCATCCTGACATATTTCTTTTATATATTTCCTTATTAATTGTATTTGTTTTCTTTTCCTGCAGCTGTCAAATTCGGCCGTATGTCTAAAAAACAAAGGGAAAAAGTAGAAGATGAGGTTCGATTCCACAGAGCGCAGCAAAGGCAAGCGACGGAAAGCACGCCGGACAGTTCTGTATTCGACCAACAGACACCGAGTTCGTCGGATCAATTGCATTATAATGGGTAAAATATAATTTTCTATTTTGGTTGATTTTTCAAAATTCTCCATAAACACGTTAGGCTGTACTATGCAAATTTAATGCAACAGACTTTCTGGTTCTGACAGATACTCATACAGTAACAGCGACGTGGGGAGCTACACGAACTATAGTTACACGCCACATCACATACAATATGATATAAGTGCGGATTATGTAGATTCCACGACGGCCTACGATGGATTACCTCGGCCAGGCTTGGATTCACTGACTGCGGATTCCAATCTTATGGCCAACGTTGTTTCAACAGGTAAATTAAAAAAAAAAAAGTTGATTAGGAAAAAGAAAATATCGTAATTAAACGATGACATCAAATATTGCACCATGATTGCGTAAAATAAGCAGAAAAAAATAACGAGGCTACTAGATAAATTTGAAAATCTGAAAATTTTTTGTTATCTGGAGTTATCAGTTTTTTTTATTGTTGTTTTCTTTTACCTTTAAGGTTAAGTGCTTTAGGGCACTAGGATACGATTTAGTTAAATTTTTTTTAGAAGTAAAATGGAATAGATATCGGTTATAATTGGATTATTAAAAATCTGTGGTCTATAAAATTCGGTTGCAGCACTGATAAATTGAAAGTATAAAACCGATAGGCTGTTTTTTAATCTGTGGGTAAAAGATAAGGGGTTCCCGAATCCAGGGCTAAGAGTGAGTTTTTATGGTAGAATTTTTGAAGATTTAAAAGGAGTCCAAAAGAGCAGAAAGAGACTATCAAAAGGCTTGATAGATTTATTAACAAAATTGAAAATTATTTTTATTTTGGAAAATTAGAAATTAAAATCATAACTTCGAATCCACAAATCTCTTTATATTGCTATGGATTTTATAGCATAAAAAATTAATAATTTGATTACCGTCCTGGACAAAGAGCAGACGCTCAGAGAATAGTGAAAAAAAGCTAGATTTGGCACCAGTTTTCAGTCTTTTGTTTACTTTTAAATTGCTAGTTGCTAGAGTGAAGCAATTCTTTTTATTTAATACGAATTAAAAATTTTCAATTAATAAATAAAAAAAAAAAAAAACACTTTTTTTTTATCTTGATTTAACTTGATGACGTCAAAAACCATGATAAATTTTTTTCAATTTTTTTGCGCTTTTGAGGTATTTTAGACTCTTCAGAAATATTTTAAGAAATTAAGATTAAGAAAAATTTTTAAGAAACATTTTAGAATTAATTTTTAAAATAAATCGTATGTCAGGTCCTAATTCTCATTGAAACGCCTTTGAATCTTACCAATATTTTTCTTTTACTCTTTCATCTCTTTTTAAGCCAATAATAGTAGAATCTAAGAAACTTGAAATTTCTGTTAGGCATCCTCATTTTATTGCATTCCAAAAGACATCAATTCTGTATTTCAAAGCCAAAAGGTAGAATTTGAAAGTTGTCACGTGACCGATTTTTAATTAAAATTAAAATTAAAATTAAATAAATAATAGCAGCGGTTTTGACTTTTTCAAATTCGACGATTTGGCTCTGAGTTATAAAGTTGCTCTGTTCGGTACAAGTTTTGGAATAAAACATAAAATCGGTTGTGCTTGTAATATGAGCAATTAAGGCGTCAGTTTTTAAATTTAAAACTTGGATTTTTCTAAACGTGTGTCATTTTTATCTGGTGAAAAATTTTAAACGGCCAATTTTGAACTGAATTTAATTCGGAATTTAAAAAAAATTATCTTACTGCAAAAACACTTTGTTTGTAACGTTATTTTTCTCAATTCAAAATTGAGGTGCTTACTGAATTGATTATACTTCAATTCATAAAATAAATTTTTATGAAATTATTTCCTAAATACACGTGAAGTGCATGGAATTTGATTTTACAGACCATAGTTTTTTTTTAAAATGGTGATTGGATTTAAAAAACTTCTGTACAAACATTTTGATCTGTTATTTTTAGTAACTGACATATTAACAGTAAGAAAAACAGTAACAATTATTCAAAAGGATGTTGGCGAATAAGATTATTATTTCGAGCTCAAACTAATTCATGCATGAAATATGAATAATAAAAAATTCATCATTGCAAACTTTTGAATTTAAAATGCGGCATCGTTGCATTTGCTGCCCTTTAGGACACGAAGGACTTGCTCCGATTTTTTTATTCGATTCGACTTTTGTTAGAAAGTCGTGAAGATGACGTAAAAGCCGAAAAATACACCCAGTTTTTTTTTGTGGAAAAATAAGGTGTTTTCGACCGTCTTTAAGCTATGATCCCTGCGTCGCTTTCTAAGCGTACCCACGGATAAGAATCAGCTGACAATGTCTGATAAAATTTTATTACTTCATATCGAAAAATTATGAATCAAGCCCGAAAAAGAAGCTTATTCGCCAACATCCTTTCTCATAGAAAAACCGATTCGATCATTTAAACAAAAGCCCATATTCGTCAAATAATTACCCGTTCATTTATTTCATCGTGTTTTAAGTCAAAGTTTTTACATAAAATTGTGCTTGCTTTTTTTGCATTCCTTTTTTTTTTTTTCTGGTGATGGTATAAACACTAACGTTTTCAAACACAGGCTTAACACCGCATCAAAACCAAGCCAATCAAAGACTTAATTCAACTTCCGGAGGAAACAGCAATAGTGGTAATAATATTGTCGAAAATCAATCAAGTCAAAGATTAAGTAATCTAATATCAAATCAGAGGACGTCGAACGATAGGAATAACGAAAGGAATAATGCGGATAGTGAAAGAAATAATACGCTGGAAAGTAATAACCGGCAAAATTTGGAAAGGATAATTACAATAAAACAGGAGAACGTTGAGAATATCATAGGCGGGAGCGGAGGTTTCGTCGACAGCACGACGTTGCTGCAACCAATGTCCCCGTCTTCGAAGACCTCTCAAAACCTTTCGCCCATGTCCCAAGTTTCGCAAGCTTTGTCACCGGCTTCTATGAAAGTTAAAGAGGAGGAAGAGACTAACCAAGGATGTCCTAGTAAGATGACTTGTTGCATGTTATATGGAATCCTACTTTATTTTAATTTATTAGCTCTTTTTATTTTATTTTATTTATTTATTTTCGTTGATTAGTCTTCGGAACGACTGCTTTCGATTTTGTTTTGGTGTACTTGAAATTAGCACTGCGAAAAATTAGGAATATAAATAAGACAAGTTTTGACAAGAAACAAAAATTGTGAATATTTTAATGGACAAAGTCTTAAGATTTAGAAGAAATAAGGATTTACACCGCAAGGAAGAGTAGAGATGTAACTCCCGTGTTAAAATTTCGTCGTGTCCATGGGGTGTTAGTTATGTGATCCAACCATTAGGCGGTGCACTGCAGAAAAAAAATAATAAATAAAAAATAGCCTAACACCCGAGCTACGAACCCAGACCCTCGCGTTCGCGAGCCCTAACTCGTGCTGTCTGCGCTCTTCTTAGTCCTTTACTCGATTACGAGCGTGGTGATCTCTCACATACACCTGTGCGTGCGCTCACAGGCATATGGGACCTACAGTTTAACGCCGGTTCCGAACGGCTATTTTTGAGAGATCTACGAGGCAATTACCGCTCGGTGGTTTGCCATTGCCTTCCGAGGGTGGTGACCGTTGATTTTCTGACTAGCGCACTAGTTTTGACCTGAGAAAAATTCTTAGCTGTGAACTAGTATAGAAGCACGACGCGTCGCATCTCATGATTGAGAGTCGAGCGCGCTATGAACTAGGCTACGGGCCCGGTGCTGTCTGCGCTACCTGACTGCATATCTTGATCGGGGATTTAAAGTCTTCTTAGTTTACACCGTGTTTTAGTTCTGTAATCCGACCACTTTGGCGCTAGTATCGCACTACGAAACAGTCCAATTAACTTGCACCCCCCTGGATTTACACTGTGAACTTATTTTTACCCTTTTCTTTGAATCCTCGACGTACGGTAATAATTTCGGCTCGATAATAATCCAGTTTATAGTAAAATTGAAAAATTGAAACTGCATTCGCAAAAAATACGGTATTTCCGATCAATAAAAATGATTCAATACAGGCAATCCGTACTACATGTGTGTAATGCTAAATATCACCTAAAATTTGTTTACATCCTGGTTTTTTGACCTCGTAATTTTCAAATCTGATATCAGAATGACGAAATTTCAAAATTTCAAGCAGGAAAACAAAGATGGCGCCGCAAATTAGATTATTATTTCAAATGGCTCCGCCATGTTGGATTTTAATCTAACCAAAATTCTGACTTCGTATCAGAATTGTTATGGTTTTCTGAGGCTTTGGATGCTTTAGATATAAAATAAAGTATCAGTTTTGTGAACTACGTACATTATATTTACAGGCTATATAGTATGATACAAAAGAATGACTTAACACTAGAAAGCGTTGTAACGGTGTCCATTGCGTCCTTTGAATAGTTTCCTTTGAGACTCATTACAAGAATCAGAGTTTCGAGTTATATGCAAAATCGCATACTATTTCTGACAAAAAGTGACTAAATTTTGAAATTTCGAGTCATAGGCCGGAGGCTAAAGGTTTGTCCTGTTTTGTAACAAGAAATAGAAACAGAATGTACCAAACCAGATTATGAGATCGAGTAAAAATACAGGAGAAGAATCAAACTTGATTTATTGACAAATTTATTGAGTTTTTCACGGACCGAACAACTCTGTAAATTTACAAAACTGTTGGAAAATGTTATAAAATTTTCAGTAAATGTGGATGAAACCATGAGACAATTATGTTCATAAACAAGATTTTTTTGCTACTTCTGCGTATTTCATTTTTTTTTTTAACAGTAAAGAAAAAAAATGGAAATATTATTCTTTGACTGGCTATAATATTTTAATTAACAAAATAATGTGGTAACATTCATCTCAGAATCTTGATTTCTAACAATGCATGTTATGCTCACGGTAACTTTCGGTTTTGCATGTCTTTAAACCTTCACCTAAAAGAGATTTATGCAAATAGGCCTATTCATTCTATCAAGCTTTCATTATCGTTAATAGTTAATTGTAAAACAAACCCGAGACAGGCAGGAGTGTCTAGCTTTGGGATCAGAGATTAAACCTGAAAAAACTGCTCCATTCAAATTGAAATTTTTTTTTTCATTTATTTATTTATTTCCTTTTTTCAGCCTTTAGCTTAATTAAGCTTTTTATGTTGTAAATACATGACTAATGTTATTAAAAGATTTTTGTTATGTAAGAAGTCGCATTTACATGTTAATGTTTTTTTTTCTTATTATTTTTCTTTAGATCCAATGCAAATCTCAGAGCTGTTAAGCAAAACCATTGCAGATGCACATTCTCGGACTTGTCTATACACGTTGGAACATATACATGAAATGTTCCACAAGCCTCAAGATCCTTTGAAGATCCTGTACTACAAGAACATGGCCCACGAAGAATTGTGGCTTGAGTGTGCGAATAAATTGACGTCGGTTATCCAGCAAATAATCGAATTCGCTAAAATGATACCTGGTTTTATGAAATTGTCTCAGGACGATCAAATCGTGCTTTTGAAAGCTGGTAAGTTGTAAAAGATTTATATGATCGAAGAAAAATGTAAAATGCAATGCTAATTGAATTGTTGTTTAATTTTCCAGGGAGCTTTGAGCTTGCAGTGTTAAGAATGTCGAGATATTTTGATCTCTCGCAGAACTGCGTACTTTATGCGGACATTTTATTGCCACAAGACGCCTTTTTCACAACGGATACGTCGGAAATGAAACTTGTGACGAGTGTTTTCGAATTTGCCAAAAGCATTGCCGAACTCAAGTTGACTGAAACCGAACTTGCATTGTACTCTGCCGTCGTTCTTTTATCCTCTGGTTAGTATTTTGACACGAAGATTTGAGGATTCTCAATATTTTTACGGACTGAAACTTTGAAATGCAAACCCCCAAAAATTTATGCTCTGGGATTGAATTGAGTCGAGTTTTAAGTTGGACTTCGATTTTTTCGATCAGAAATTTGACGTAAAAATATAAAATATGATTTCGTAATATTTGTACGGCTCCTTACCTGGGGTAATTCCAGTATAATATGGATAAAAATAATAGTAAAAAAATTATGTAACGTTACTTTGCCTCAATGGCGTTGCTTTTGTTTAGTGCATAGTTTTTTTTAGCGGCTCTGAAACTTTTGTTATGGCCATCTTTCAGCATAAAATTTTTTTGAAGTGAAACTTCTAATGGTGGGCCCTGATTGTGGGCGTAACGCAAAAAAATTAAGAAAAATATTTTAATATTAATGTAATTAAAATTTTTTAATTTCATAAAAAGCATATATTTTTATTGAATTTAAAAGCTACTGTTAATAAAAAATTTCGAAAACTATAAAATTAAGAAAAAACGTTTCAATATTAATTTAAATAAAAAAAGAATAAACTTTAAATTTAATTTTAAGAAATTTCTTGAAAAAACTCGTATAAAAATTAGTTTTTACATGGAGATTTCATGAAAATTTAGATTTCATTTAAAGGAGCTCGATAAAATTAAAAACATTTTAACGTTAATTTAAATAAGATTTTTAATTTAATAAAAAGCATAAAAATTTAATTACAATTTCAAAGGTAAATGGAATTCATCTTTCAAAAATGTGTAAATCAAAAGGGAATTTTCAAACTAAAATTTACATTAAAATGTGTTGGTAAAACTCATGTTTCATCTTTTTTAAGAAAATAGAGAAATATTCGAAAATAAAATGAATAATATTTGTAATACTTTCATTGAGTTTAAAATTAATCGAAGCTAGTGTAAAGGAAAAAGTAAAAAATTTCAGTTTACAAAATTTAAATTTCATTTCAAGAAAATTTGATAAAAAACTCATAAAAATTAATTAATAATTTTATAGGCAAACTTCTTGAAAATCTTATAAAAAAATTTATTTTAATTTAAATGATTGAGCCAAAGCAAAGTTTTACTTCAGTCCTAACGCTATATATCATAAAGCGTGTTAAATTTTTATTTCGCTTTACCGCTCTTGAGGTCTCAGTTAGATGGCCAAAAGACGCGAGTCTAAATTTGCGCTTCAGTTTCTTTTACAAAAATTTTTTTCTTACGATTTTAGTTGCTTTTAACATCATTTTACCAATGTTTGCTAACTAAGGGCAAAAAAAGTATTAACATTTTCGCAAGCGAACCGAACCGACACCTTTAAGCCATACATTTTGGTAGCACTTTATGCGATGGTTTGTCTCAGCTGTTTTACTATTGACTTGCTCAATTATCATCTGTTTTATTCATTTATTTATGAAGATTTCTTATAAAATAATTAAGTTTGCATCAGAAATGTAAATCATTTTTTAAAAAAAATTAATTTTATGATTCATTATTTTCAGATCGACCCGGATTAAAAGGTACGCAAGAGATCCTTCGTCTTCGAAACGCTGTAGCTCGGGCGCTGAAGTTTGAAATGGATCGAAATCACGTTCTACCGTTGAAAGGTGATGTCACCGTTTACGATCATATAATGGCCAAAATCGTAGCCCTTAGGTATGCTAAACAACATGATTAAGATTTTTTTAAAAACTGCAATCCTTTTCCTTTTTTTTTTTATTAATTTTTGTCGTATTTTCCAGGGAAGTTTCACTTTATCACATGGATGCTTTGGCCAAGTTCAAACGATCAACGCCACTTTTGGAGTTCCCTGCACTTCACAAAGAGCTGTTCAGCGTGGACAGCTGAGCACAAATTCTCAGTTATCCTCGATCATTTTCAACGTTAATCGGGTTGATGCTTTTGAAATCACCACTTCTTTCTAATTAGATTTTAAGAATCGACTTTTCAATAAGAATGTAAAAGTGATAAATCAGCTTATAGGTTTTTTTTTCCTTTTCTCCGTCAATAAGAAAGAAATTTAAAAAAAAAAAAAAAAAAAATTAAATCTATGTTGGTGCTATGATTCGAACT
Organism: Liposcelis bostrychophila; assembly: GCA_037577465.1. Taxonomy (NCBI): domain Eukaryota; kingdom Metazoa; phylum Arthropoda; class Insecta; order Psocodea; family Liposcelididae; genus Liposcelis; species Liposcelis bostrychophila. The sequence continues at coordinate 20,250,522 of CM075207.1, forward strand.
GCAATTTTTTTTATTTATAAAAAATTGGCAGCTAAAAAAAATTTTCTTTTTTATTGATTGGGGTAAGAAGAAGAAAAAGAGATTAAATCTGAACATGACAAGTTTATTAAACAAAAAAAAAATCAATCTATGAGAATTTTTCGAAATTTGTTAATTTATTGGTTTTCTGGTAAATTTTGACATCGTAGAAAACTAAATTTTAAAAAAAAGTACATAATAGCAAATTTTAAGTATAAGTAAAAAAATGCTTTAAATATTTAAGAAATTAATTTTTTCTTTAAATGACATTTTTTAGCAAAGCTCTGAATGTACGTGATAAATAAAAAAATAGGCCTACGTTTTTTTTTTTTTTTTTTTTTTTTGTAAAAAGTCTTTTTTTCTGTTCATCGAATACTTTTTTAAGCTAAAAAAAGAAAGGAAAAATAAGGGGGAAAATTTAAAATTCAAAGATTTAAAGAACATCACAAATGACGTTAAATTTCTTTCTTTTTTCAATTTTTTTTTTATTTGCAAAATTGGCCAGTAAATTTTGAATTTTAGATTATTTCCCAATCTTTTTTCTTTGTTTTTTTAAAAAAAAATTTCGGATGAAAGAAAATAAATATGTAAGGATCGGTCAGGGGGAAATTATTTATTTAAAAAAAAAATAAAAATGCCTTAAAAAGTAACCAGTAGACTAGAGAATTTAATGCAAACTGTAAGTAAAAAAAAAGTAATATAATAATAATAATGGTAATTTTAAATTTAAAAAAAAAATCAGGTTATTCTGATTTTTTAAACCGCTTAAAAAATATAAGATCGTAAGTGATAAATTTGAAAGTTTTGCAAATGGTGAAAAAATATTTACGATCTTGTATTTACTGAGCGGTGGCTTAACTTGCTGTTTTGTATCGTCTTTAAAAAAATCGATTTTAGTTAAAAAAAAGAAATAAAAATCATTTAATAGCATTGATCTGAAGTAGGTGTGATTCAAATCTTAAAAATAATTCTGAGAAAATAATCGTTTTTTTTTCACATACCAAGAAGGAAAGCTTTTGATTGCCCCGTGCTTCCAATCCAGGAAAAAAATAATTTCAAAAAACTGGTTTGAGTGCTTTTCTTGGGGGAGAATCATCCAAGCTGAAAATTATGTGATTTTTTTATTTTTATTTTTTATTAACAACTTTTTCTTGGAGTTTTTTTTTTCTTTTCGTTTGCTGGACTTAGCGAAGGAGAAAAAAAATTGGCTCGGATTTTTTTCCCTTTCATTTCATAAATGTTTTCTTTTTTTGTTTTAATATTCCCCCATTTTCGATGCATTGACTTGATCTCTCCAAAATCCGGTTCGAAAAAAAATAGGCAATATAATCCGTGTTTTATATATATTGGTGTAGCTAAAGAATTATGAAAGTTTTAGAATTGTTAAAATCGAGCATGCGCATGGTTCCCTATCTAAGCACTTGTAAAAGAGCTATTAGTTTCAGCACAGTTTCTTTTTCTTTTTTTTTTTTCAATGTACTTTACGTTTTCTAATTTAATTATTTTGATCTAAAATCTAGTCAAAATTTTTATTAATTTTTTTCAGATTTAAAAAAAAAGATGAAGTATTTACTAAACACTTAACGTTCGCATGCTTGTTTTGTCGATTTTTCGCGTCCGAAAAAGAAATTGATTTTGAATATATGATGGAAAATGAACTTATCGACGCTGAAAAATTGTTTGTTCAAAATTAGCTGGTATTGATAAAAAAATAGGAAAATTAATTGTACAGTATTTATAATTTGAATATAAACATCGAAAGGGGAGAAATGGTCGAAACCTTGAATTTCAGAGAAAAAAAAATTAAATAATGCATCCCCCTTCCCTCCCTAATCCCCCCAAGCACTTAATTAACACTACTATTGTGATTTTTTTTTTAGATAATTATTTTGAAAAAAAATTTAAAAAAACTTACAAAAAAAAAGAACTTTTAATAAATTAGAATAAGTATAATGATAAATAAACATTAGGCGATAAGTTTTAGCCTTTTGTGCATTTTGTTTTCAATTTTTTATCAGATCTCTGTAGGATATTACGCGTAAGTGCAGATTGGGTATATTTAAAGCTATTGGTAGAATGAAAAATATTTTAAAAAAAAGATTAAAAAATGAAAAAAAAAATGTAATAATAATTTTAAAAAAAATCGATATACTCCAATTGAATGCGTTTTTCGACAAAACTAGTACTTATATAATAGATCTTAAACCATGGTTCCGAATGCCAGTAAAAATAGCTCTTTTTTTATAGAGAAAAAGAGAAAAAAAAAAGCTTTTCATATTGTACAATATCGCAATTAACTTTTAACTGTTTTTAAGGTAGAGTTTCTGAACTTTTCTTTGTTTTTTCTTCCGTTTTTATCGCTGAAACCTGAATGTTTATATCGAGAAAGCTTATTTTGATTTTAAAGTTTCGAAAGAAGGAAGATGAAAAAAGAAAATGTTCTCATATTATATGATTGAAGCGTAAATAGGAATATTGAATAAGGTCATTCTACAGCGGATTATGAATTTGGAGTTGTTTTAAGCCAGGAAATATCAGGAGCGCTATTTTTTTGTAATGGCCAATTCATCTTATTTACGTTTCATGAATCGAAGAAAATAGTTTTGGAATTGTAACAGTCTTGTTCGCTTGAAACAACTGGTTAAAACTTGAATGTCGATATTCGTATGTTTAAAAAAAATTCGTCTAAAATTTTTTAACATAACCACGTTTTTAATCAGAATTGTAAAAAAAAAAGCCCGCCTTTTTCTTTCTTAAGTTCTTGTTTTCAAAATGTAAGAAGCCACACAACTTCATCCTCGAAAAATCATCTTGGGGGATCTTTTGAAAAAAGGAACTCATTTTGTTTTAGTTTTTTTTTTTTTTTTTTTTTTTTTTAATCTGCCCTTAACAGAATTTATAGCATCTTGGGGGAAAAAGGAAAAGGTCATATGAAAAACGTCTTCGCTCTTTTTGTAACATACTTTTTTTTTATATTTGCAGTTCAATTGATCAAAAAAAAAAAAAAAAGTTAAAACGAAAAATAAATAAGTAAGAGTACATTACATTACACACTTACACATTTATAAAGTAAGGATGTAAGAGCTTTGAAAAAGTTGAATCCACTGTGCAATTTACTTTTTTTTTAAAATTAATTTTATTGATTTTTATAAATATATATATAAATATATAATATTAGGAATTTTTAAAGCTATGTATGTTCTTAGCGTTAAACAAAAAAGGTATATATATATATTAAAAAAGCGACAAAAAAAATCAAAAAAAAAAAAAAAAAACCAAAAGAAAAGGTTGTTCTTGGGTTTTTGGAATACGAATTTTTTTTTTTTAATTTCTTTTCCACACTCATTAAAATAAGTAAAAATTAACCCAAGGAATCCCCTAATGAAATTTCGATTTTAAAATAAATTTTGTTGATGTAGATATTGTTTGTTGAAATTTTGTTGAATAAAAAAAAAATTATTAATTAATTTTAAAAAAATTAAAAAAAACCATCACATTTGTTAAAAAAATATGAGTTACATTATGAACGGAAGGGTACTTTTTAAAATCGAAATTTATTTTTATAGTTGTTTTTAGCTTGGAGAAATGTACATGCATTATGGCGGATCATATAAAAAGTAAGAATTTTTTTTTTTTTTTTGAATAAGTTGGTTTTCTTTTTATTTTTTTAATTTTGGAAATGAGATGGTTTTCGTGTGCTGCCGCCATTTTGACGTAAACTAACTCTCGGTTGTTGGGAAGTAGAGCAAATAAAACTAGAATATTGTCATGGGTGCCTGGCAGGACGTTTGTATTATATTTTAAAAGAAATATTAAACCAATTTTTATCTGTTTTTTTTTTTTTTTATTTAGTAGAAATTGTAAGTCCAACACACGGTGGAGCTGTATGATATTAGAAGTAAAAAAAAAAAAGTATAATCCTACCAGCGCCCATGAATATCATTATTTCTATCTATTTATGTTTCTTAATTCGTTTTTTAGCAATGGGGGCGTTGTGAACCATTCCTTTATTTCTTCAAAGGAATTCCGTTTCGGGGGAATAATTACGAATGTTAATAAAAAGGTATTTTGGCTAGAAATTTAAACGAATGAAACATTCGTGTGTTTTTTTTATTTATTATTAAACTCTGTTGGATAATTTTGAGTTAAGAAAACAAAAGAAAGAACAGTATTAATTGGTGAAGTTCAAAATTTTTCAACAGTTACCAATTTCCTTTCCTATATTTTAACATTATTTTCGATAAAATGAAGAAAAAGTTTTAATACCTGCTGGCGCCAATAATTTCAAACATATTAAAATAACTGCTATTTCTGCAACCACGATAAACAAATCGAACACCCCAAGCGGAATATCGTCAAACTAAACTTAACATGGATCTTATGGGACTATAGAGAGCCTAGATATATCTAGGCTCTCTATATGGGACAATGGGAGATGAATGTTTGTACTAGCAGAGGCGGCCGAGGTTTCTCTTGAATTTCGTTGAAAAACGATGATCGAAAAATATATTATTAAAGTCCTATCCATTGAAAATTGAAAAGAAATTGCTACTTCGGATAATGTTTTAGTTCGTTGCGGGCCCGTAGCCAAGGGGGGGCCAGGGGGGGCAACGCCCCCCCTGGGCAGACTCGGTGCCCCCCCTGGAGTAAATTGGCTAAACATGACAGATATAGGGAATGAAGGCCTATTGCCTCCCTTGACAAGCCCAACTGCCGCCCCTGGCTCTTCGTTCTGGCTACGGGCCCGGTTCGTTGCCTGATTTAATTTTTATTATGTGCAATTGTTAATTCATATTATTTTAAATAAATCCGGTAATGTTTACAAATGACAATGATTTTTGACATTTTTTTTTTTAAAATGTAAGTGTTTATTTTTATAGTTATTTATCTAACAAACTCTGTTAAACCTTTGCGAAGGTCGTTAGACCATTGAATGAGAAAATCCGAGTCCCGAGTGAGAATCCCGAGTGTTTTTATTTGTGACATTCAAATTTTAATTGTTTTCGTTTTGAATATTTTGCAGAGAGAGCCATTGCCATCAGCTTTAACTGTAATGAGTCGTCGTCTTTTGACAACCCCGGCCGAGTTTTATTTTAAAAAAACTAAAAAACGGATGAAAATGGGTAAAGTGCCAAGCGTGAGATATTTAATTAAGGACATATTGCACAATCCTAGACCGAAGTGGACAGAAGACGACAATCAATTATCAGAGAGTGATTATTTAGTTAAAGTGCTACTATATGTGTTATATACGGAAGCCCTGAAGGGTCAAATTTTTTTGATTTTTCGCTCGTTGCCACTTTTCCTACTGGCAATGCCCCTTTTTTATGGCAATGCCACTTTCCTTCGTGGCAATGCCACTTTCCTTCGTGGCAATGCCACTTTCCTTCGTGGCAATGCCATTTTCCTTAGTCGCAATGCCACTTTCCTTAGTCGCAATGCCACTTTCCTTCATGGCAATGCCACTTCGTGTAGTAGCACTGCTACTTTGCATAGTGGCAATGCCACTTCCTTTTGTGGCAAAGTCATGGCAAAAAAAATAATCATTGCCACTTCATTTTGTGGCAATGCTACTACTTAAACTGGCAATTCTTAGTATTTAAATTTTAATTGCCACTTTAGGAACTGGCAATAAATTTTCTAAAAACACAAAAAAATTGCATATCGACTTGGCAACATCTGTCGCACTATTATCAGCGAGGTAATGCTATGCGCGACAACGTGGCTACCGCGAAATAAAGTATAATTTAAATATTACAAGGGAATATTTATAACTCGTTATTATATTAATGGTACGCGTATAATGGTGTTTTTTTAAAATTAATATTTGATTGTGTCGAAATTCAGGTACGTCTAGATATTATAAAATCTTTAGTTGAGGTTGGGCCATTTGGTTTTCATAAAACGGATACTCCGGTTATTAATAATTTGCCGAATTCATTGTCAAATTCTAGGTTAGAAATGAATGAAGATAGAATTATCTGGAACTATTTTAAAGCCGGTTTCCAACACGAAGATATTCTCATACTTTTAGAAAGGGAGCAAAATGTGAAAATGAGTATGAGCACCCTGAAGAGAAGATTGAGAAGATTAAATTTGTGGAGAAGGAAAAATTATTCCCCAATCGAGGACGTGGCTTCTTTTATAGAAAAAGAGCTGATTACCTCAAACGGTCTCCATGGCTACAGATGGTGGACCAAAAGATTGTTGATGAAAGGATTTATTGTAAAACAAGACGTAGTAAGACGTTTATTAAAAGTAATTGATCCTGATATATGGCTTTAACTTATCGAACCCGTCGATATGCCAAATATAATTCGGTCCTTTAGTACGATAAAGCCTTCTTTTTAACCTTTTCTTTGATCTTAGCCATGGAGACCGTTTGAGGTAATCAGCTCTTTTTCTATAAAAGAAGCCACGTCCTCGATTGGGGAATAATTTTTCCTTCTCCACAAATTTAATCTTCTCAATCTTCTCTTCAGGGTGCTCATACTCATTTTCACATTTTGCTCCCTTTCTAAAAGTATGAGAATATCTTCGTGTTGGAAACCGGCTTTAAAATAGTTCCAGATAATTCTATCTTCATTCATTTCTAACCTAGAATTTGACAATGCATTCGGCAAATTATTAATAACCGGAGTATCCGTTTTATGAAAACCAAATGGCCCAACCTCAACTAAAGATTTTATAATATCTAGACGTACCTGAATTTCGACACAATCAAATATTAATATTAAAAAACACCATTATACGGGTACCATTAATATAATAACGAGTTATAAATATTCCCTTATAATATTTAAATTATACTTTATTTCGCGGTAGCCACGTTGTCGCGCATAGCATTACCTCGCTGATAATAGTGCGACAGATGTTGCCAAGTCGATATGCAATTTTTTTGTGTTTTTAGAAAATTTATTACCAGTTCCTAAAGTGGCAATTAAAATTTAAATACTAAGAATTGCCAGTTTAAGTAGTAGCATTGCCACAAAATGAAGTGGCAATGATTATTTTTTTTGCCATGACTTTGCCACAAAAGGAAGTGGCATTGCCACTATGCAAAGTAGCAGTGCTACTACACGAAGTGGCATTGCCATGAAGGAAAGTGGCATTGCGACTAAGGAAAGTGGCATTGCGACTAAGGAAAATGGCATTGCCACGAAGGAAAGTGGCATTGCCACGAAGGAAAGTGGCATTGCCACGAAGGAAAGTGGCATTGCCACGAAGGAAAGTGGCATTGCCACGAAGGAAAGTGGCATTGCCAGTAGGAAAAGTGGCAACGAGCGAAAAATCAAAAAAATTTGACCCTTCAGGGCTTCCGTAGTTATACGTCAAGTCGATTTGGAAATATTTCAAGGTGACAAAGCATGACAGTGCTTGCACTTGCTACATTTCACTATACATGTGTGGAATCGGATTTCCTGAATTGATCGAAGATCAGAAGCTATTAGATTCAAGAGTATCAAGGCAACACATAATCGCTTTTTATAACGATTTTTACACAATGATGAAAAATGAGGAAAGCCCCATCAATGAGTTTCTCAAAGTGGCAGAAGCTTATTTAGAGGATAAAGTAAATGTGGGACTAGATGACCTAATGACTGATTCTTCTAGTTCGTGTTCTTCTAAAGCAAGCACACCCGAAAAAAATCCAAGTGAAATGAGCTCTTCTTTCTTCTTTTTCGGCATAATCAGGACAAGAAGCCCTATGACCCGGCGCCTACTTTTACCAAGTTCGGTTTCTGGTGTAAGGACCTACTTTATTTAGACAGGGAATCCGAACCCTGTGACACATCGGTCTTCTTCACATGATACACACATGAGTATCAGAGGTGAATGCTGGCGGAAAAAAATCCTGACTGAAATCAGGTTCGAACCAAGACTCCACACGATCATTCGTTTCGGAGTCGAGCACGCTCTCCACTCAGCCGACGTCGCGTCGTGTCTAAATGAGCTCTTCTTCTGATATAAAAGCAAAGAACACACCCAGACCACTAAATGTAGTATATAATCAATCTGATTTAAGTAGGAAGGAAATTAAAATTCTTCTTCCGGAGACTTCTAAAAGCTTCAGCATCAAATTATCTGAAGATAACCTAAAACATTACTTTTTTTTAATGGAATTCGCAGAAAATGTTATCGAAAACGTTCAGAGAGCTAAGCTCCATCTGGGATTTTATTCAAGTTTGGAAAACGTTGTTAAAATAATAAGGGACTGGGAAAAGGACTATCAAGAGCAAAGAAAGTTCTACTTGGTGCGGACAATAGTGTTGGTCTGATTCCCAAAGATGAAAAGGTGAAAAAAAATTAAAAAGGTATCTTTTATGTTTTTATCTCTTTTATGTTTAATTTTTTTATCAACTTGTCTAATATTCATTCTTTGCATTTCAGGGAAATCGTCACCTTTCACGATCATAATATGGCCAAAATTGTAGCACTTAGGTATAACATAATTCAGATTTTCCAGATTTTCTTTATACGATGTTAACGATCTTGTTTTTATTGAGCGGTGGCTTAACTTGCTCTTTTGTTTCATCTTAAAAAAAATCAATTTAAGTTTAAAAAAAAAAAAAAAAAAAAAAAAAAAAAGAAAAAAAGAAAAGAAAGAAAGAAAAGTATTTAAGTGATAAAGTTCAAAATTTTTCAACAGTTTCCAATTTCCTTTCCTATATTTTAACATTATTTTCGATAAAATGAAGAAATAGTTTTAATACCTGCTGGCGCCAATAATTCAAACATTTTTTTTTTTATTTTTTTTTTTTTTTATTTTTTTTTTTTATTTTTTTTAATTTAAACATATTAAAATGACTTGCAATTTCTGCAGCCACGATAAAAAAAATTTTGATTCATAAGTTGGCAATATCCAATGTTGCCAACTTATGGATGTATTCTATTAACTGTTTCACGCCGCAAACGGCAGCCAATCCTGCAACAATTTACATTACCCGAGGTTTTTTTAAACCTTATTGAAGCACGAAATTGGAAAAAAAAAATTAAAGTCAGGTTTGTTCGGACTTCAGTCCCGAACTAGTTCGGAGTATACTGCGCATGCGCACAACGAATTTGTCGTTCGCACCATGTCGAGAACCGGTTCGGAACTCAATCGAGTGAGCGTTTCCACTCACGCTGAGGACTAGTTCCGAACCAGTCCTTTCAGTCCCAGGTCAAAAGGAGGTGTAAAAAGTGTAGGATTGTTGCGCATGCGCACAAACACTTTTTTTTTAAATTTTTCCCGCTATTTTTTCCATTATTCCAATTTATCGTGCTTCAAGTCTTTTACGAAACTTTTTAATCTGCTCAATATTTTTTTTTTTTTTTTGTTACATGTATATGTTCTTATTTATTATCTTCTTCTTCTTCTTCTTCTTTTAGTAGTTCTTATTTATTATCTTGTTAAACATTTACAAAAATTATTGAATTTTTTTATGAAAATCAAAAAATTTTAATAATTTTTATTTTAATTAAGAAAAAAAAATTAAAAATTAATAAAAAAAGATAAAGATAACAAAAAATAATTTTTAATAAAAAAAAAAGATAATAAGATAATTTTTATTTAATATAATTATTAATGAATTTGGTAAATTTTGATTTTTATCAAAAGAAAAAAAAAAACTTACTGGCCACTTTCATATTTTCAAAAAAACCGCGAAAAAAAAAACTGAACTACACAAAAAGCGTTTTCACTCTGCTTCATGTTCCGAACTGGTTCAGAACTTAGCGCATGCGCAGTAATCTGATTCCGAATAGATTCCGAACCGATTCCGAACTGGAAGTCCGAACAAACCTGTCATCCATAATCTCACAGAAAAGAAACTTCGACTTGTTGCATTTTAAAGAGCAAATTTTTAAATGGCAGCACTTGTCACTTGTAACGCCAACTAGAGGGTGTATTCGGGGAGCTCGGCAAAACCGGCTCCAGCCGTCTTGAACCGTCCATGACCGGTATTTGCCACGGCAAAAAGTTGTATCCATTTTTCGCCGTGGCAAAAACCGGTCATGGACAGTTAAAGACGACTGGAGCCGGTTTTGCCGAGCTCCCCGAATACACCCAGAATTAAACGAGTGGAAGCGATTTGGGTACTAGCATATGAGATATACCACTATGGGGTCATGTACATATTACGTAAGCATTTTTTGCCATTTTCAACCCCCTCCCCCCCCCCCCGTTGTAAGCATGAGTAAGATTTTGGCATCCCCCCCTTCTATATTACGTAAGCTTTTTTTTTTTTTTTTTTTTAATGGAACCAACGACACTTGACTTCGGTAATTTTCCCCATAATTCATGGAACTGAAATAAACCAATATAAACACCTATATTGAGAAAAATTACAGAGAAAGTTACCTTTATTTAGACGGTAAGAAATAATGTAATATTAGCTCGCCACAACATTTACAATATTTTAAAAAAAAATATTAAAATTAATTAATTAATTATTTATTTTATTTTCAAAAATTCCTGGTCAGAGTAGAAAAAAGCTTACGTAAGAACGTGTGAGACCCCCCCCTCCCCTTAGTAAGGTGTCGTAAGCATTTACGAGACCCCCTCCCCCCCTTTAACATGCTTACGTAATATGTACATGACCCCTATGCTCCAAGGTACTGTTTTAGATTTATTTTCGTATTACTCAAACACCAGGTCTTTAAAAGGCATCGTGATAAATGAAATTAAGCAGCATTGAGAACGGCCAGTTAGTGGATGGGTGATCACTGACACACCCTCCCTCTCGGCAGGGATTGTAGGAACTACTAATACAGTCATCTTAACCTCACTGTGCAATGTATTTCCAGCTGTATCTTTGCTTTTTCAATGTTTTCAATAACTATGTTTCTGCAAAGCACGTCAAAAAGATATATTCTTTGAGTGCTTCTTCAAATAATTTTTTTGTAGAACATTTTAAGCTCTCTGGTAGCATATTCTTATTTCTCTTTTTCTGAAATCTGACTTGTAACTCAAGTTTAAGGGTCTGGATATGCTTTTAATTGTTTTCGTAAATTTTGCAGAAGTCGTCAATCCATGGCACTAAAAAAAAATATTCATATTCATGCATCATTATTGTACATGTCAAGTAACTTATATTTTTGGATAGGTACACTTTTAATATGAGCATGCAGTTTATACTTTTTGAGAATTAATTGAAGGTCCAGTATATTAGAATTGATTCATATGCAGTCTGGATAAAATATAATTATAAAATATATTATCTTTGAGCTACCTATTCGGTCAGGTCTGACAATAAAACATTAAAAATTTTAAAAAAAGTTCGAAAAATCTAAGTAACGAATTTTTTTAATGGCGCGCGCTCTATGATATTCAAAACAAAAACAATCAAGATTGCAACATTTGAATGTCACGAATGAAAACGATCAGGCTGGCAACATTTGAAAGTGTATAACAAATATAAATTTAGGAGTTAAAAGTTTTTAGTTAATTAAAGGTATGCAAAATTAGTTATAACTTCAGTATTTATTGATAAAAACAGATTTATGGTTTAAACTACGTCGTTTATGCTGACTAGGATCCGTTGCAATATCCTTTACCACTAACAATAACCATTTAAAATGTTATGAATTATTTTTATGCTGTTTGTTGCACCTGTTTTCTTTTTCTCTGGAAATTGACCAAAAACTTACCTTGCTAGTTTAATTTTTAACTCATCTGAAAGTTGACTTTCGCCGTTTTGAAACGATTTAGCGGCTATGGTAAGTTAAAACAACACATGTCCGATTCAGGCAGCTTAACAACCATGTGTATTTATTACAGGAAACAAATGCTAGGATCTCATCTACCAAAGTCAAATAATAACAATGATGGTTGCTTACAAAATATTCTGTACTTTAGCAGAGATGCTGTTTCATTAAAATACCATTTGGTTGCAATAGGAGAAGAAAGGTAAAAACATACACAGTTATTCATCGAAATAATTTAAATTATATTATTGTAAAACTGATCAGGGGAAAAATTTGGCCATTTTACAAATGAAATGCATTCTACATTCTTATCTAAAAATATCATTTAAAAACATACCATGTTACAAGATTTTTACTTAAAATTAAACCGATTCTACAGAGTGAAATCGCTAATTGTCTTTATATATGAAAAAAGCTTACAATAATCAAACAGAAAAGAAATTTTTAGGCCATCTGAAAAATTTTCGAAAACTCCCAAAAAAATTATTGTCCTTTATTTTGTTTTCAATTATTATTGTACTGCATGGCAGTGTTGTTAGGCCTTTAATAAAAGCAGTTAAAGCCTAAATTTAAAAATTTCTTTTCAGATTAGTTTTATCATCCCCAGTTTTTCTTATAAACTATTCAAAAATTTTTAAAAAACTATAAACCATGGCAAATATTCATTATTGTCTTACAATGGAGGAAGATAAAACAAATTTTTACAACAAGGAAAAAATGTTAGAATATTTTTCTTCAGAGTTATTTTTCTTCAAACCATAGCGAACAGTTAAAAGCCCTTGTCGGAATTTTCTTCTCAGATTTTATTGATACCCTGTGGCTGTTTAATAAAATCACTTTACTCAATTTTCGTTTTTCTCTGCATGGGGATCGGAGATGGTTTTCAAGGTTGCTCATACTGTTGCTTTCACGTTCTACATTTTTTTTTTTTTTTTTTTTTTTTAGTTAATAGCTGTTTGTCCAGACACTTTCGGACACTTGTCGTCATCGAAATGGTTTTGATGAATGAAAGAACAGAAAGGGGATTAATTTAACAATGACATGAATAGCGGTTTTCATCATATCAGAGAAGTGCGGTAATATGATCTCTCATTCATTTCAGATAGTTTTCAGTGGCCTCGATCATAATTATCAAGAGTTATTGTCAACAGCAAATTTTTATTTTTTTTTACTTTTTTTTATCCACATGGGCGAAATTTATTTGACGGAGATACAAAAGCATTCGGAAATGTTTTTTTCGTCGCTGCGCCTTGAAAAGGAAAATTTTAAAAAAGATTGTTTATGTTCACCTTTTGAAGAGACATTTTTAAACTGCTCCCTTTCAAGACGCAACGACTTTTTGTTTTTTCCGAATAGATGATTTAGGGCTCTGGTAATTATATGATCTTTTTTTTGAATCATCTATCATCATTTCCATCTGCGAGTATCTGTCTGAAAAGTTTAATAATTCCTGATTTTTTTTTTATTGAAATTTTCTCTCTCAACTTTAAATGAACGAAGGACTTTCTGTTGATTGAATTTTTATGTAAATGAGGTTGTTTTACAAAACTGGGCTCATTTGGAATACATTTCGCCAACCAGTGGTTTTTTTTTCTTTTTTTTCTTTTTTTTTTTTTTTTAATAATACTGAGTTTATTGTCGAATAATCAATACGGTAAAATAAGCTGTAAAAAAAGCTACTTTTTCTCTAATTTAATTGACACATAGCTCGTAGAACCGGTTGTTAAAAATTTCATAAAAAAGCCAATCATTTTTTTTTTAAACATTATAATTTAAAAAGCGTTTTCGGTCATTGCGCTTTAACATCTTTCCCACTTCGCCAATTCGCCAATTCTTAGCCTATAATGGGATTTAATTTTTTACCCCCTTTTTTTTTTTACATGATATTTTTAAGCTTTCCATTTATGCATTTCGGCCAAATATACTGGGTATTATTTAAATATACCTTTAAAATCTCATTATGTTTTTTATTTGATTTTTTTTTTTTTTTTAATTATTAGAATAACGATGATAATTAATCATATTAATGAGAATGAATGAAAAGAATGAATAAAGATTGTCTAAGTTTTTGTTTCCTTCAACTTAGGTAATGATATATATATTTTAAATATAACTTTTTCAATGTTTTTTAAACGACACAATCAGCGATCGAAATAAAAAATGAAGGAATGAATTAAATTTTTCTTAGTAAAAAAACCGAAAAACGATAAGCTAGACAATAAAATATGATAGAGGTTAATTTGACTTGAATTGAGATTGATGGGAAGATGGTGTAATACACAGCTACGTCACCATATTCGATCGTTTGCTGTCTCAGTGCTGTACATCTAAAATTAGAAAAAAATAAATAAAATTTAGCTGCACACACTCAGAAAATGACTAATGCGAAAGCAAAAGTGCTTTAAGACAAGACATTTTTCCCAAAAACCGTGCGAAAACAAAAAAAATGTCTTGTGATAAGTAATTTCGGTTTGCCTTGGGATAAAATGACTTGCCACAAGATATTTTATTTTTTTTTTTTGCAACTATTGGCGGCACTGACGGACATATTTCTTATCGGAATCAACATGGCGACTCGCGAAAACGATAATTATTGTTTAATGAAATAAAAACGTAATATTGTTTTAATTTTTATTTTAAAAACGTGTATCATGGATTAAACAAGATGGATATTGCACATTTTTAATATTCAGGTAACTTAAATTAAATATTTTCTTTAAAAAAATTGAACAGAAGTTTAACATTGTCCAATGTGGAGGATAGATTGTGTTTAAGTTATGTTATTACTACGAAGCTACAAAAAACGAAGTAATAATATAATTTTTCTACTGATATTTCATAAAGTTAATTTATTTACATTGTTTAGTGTGAAATTGTTTGATACACGCGAGCATTAACAGTATTTTCATAACATAATGTATAAGTTCTACATAAGTCGCCATTTTGTTTGTTTACACTTATACTGCTTGCCGACAGCCGAGCTGATGACTTGCGACAAGTCAGACAATATTTTGGTAGAAAACAAAAGCGTTCAAAGCATAATAACCGCTTATGCTAAGTCAAATTTGTTTTCTGAGTGCGTTCACAAAATTTAAATCTTGCATTTGTCAGCATTGGAGGATAATTTTTTTTTCAAAGGGCTCGAAATGGCCGAATGAGGTTTTGGGGTTGGAAGATATGTCATCAATGAGTTGAGCGATGGGGAAAGTGGAGAGGTCCTAAGTGAAAGTGAACAAAAAGGAATCCTAAACTAAAAATGACCGATGTACCCAACTCTTTTACGATTTTTAGGGAATGGAGAGAGGGGGTGTCTTTTGTAATTTTGTACGTGCATAAACTTGCACAGAAAGAAAAATTTAATGTAATATTTTTTACACTGTATATTTTATGTATTTTTTTAATTATTTTGCAGGATCGGGATCAAAAAAAAATCGGTGGAGTAAAATATAAAATGGAGAAAAAGCTTCAATCATCCAGCATTGTTCGCATATATCATCCGCCTAATGTCAAAAACAAAGGTAATTTATTTTTTATTAAAATTTGATTCCCCATTATTAGTACTTCCTACTCGTCATTCCTTTGTCCAGACCCTATGGGCATTACGGGTTCTCAGAACATGACCCCGCATTTGCCTGATCGTTCATTCATAGTTGGCGCTATGCAATTCTGAAATACACCCAGGGAAGAAAATAATTTCTCTTTGATGAGATGGCTTCCCCTTTGGCTGCCTGCTTATCTGTCTCCACTGACCATCTAAAGTAGCTTAGAAAGTTGCTAAATAAAACCTTAACCTACGATTAGTTACGACGCAAGGGGAGCGGGGAGGGGTTAGAAACTTCAAAAATCATATTAGGGATTAGGCACTAAATAATGGTCATTGACAGAGAGGAGAAAAATTTTTGAATTGTTAAAATCCCGGTGCCATAGAACCTAAAATTAAAATCCAAGATAATTGGAAGATTGGTTTCATCTCAGATTTTGTCTGCATATGTATTTTACCATATCAATATGTATTTCACTACCGTAGAAGGGGGTTACTTTTTACACTTTTTCACGTTTTTTTTCCAAAAACAGATGTAAAATGTAGAACAAAATTCATATCTGTTTATACCAACATTAAGAAGCGTTCTTCAGCTATAATTTGATACCCTGCAATAATATCTATACTTGTTCTAGCACGAATAAAAACTCGATTTTACAAAAGGTGTCATTCTAACAAAAACGGGGTTACTTTTTACAATCATGGTATTGGTATATACCTGAATATCTTTAATAATTGAAGAAGATATGACAAATTATTGGCTTCTGTAAATAAAAAATGTCTTAATAAAACGATTTGTATTTTTTTAGACTTTTATTGACTATCGCTATTTATTTAAAAAAATTAGTGAACATAGTAAAAACGTAATCAAAACCTTGGAAACTTTGTCGATTTGTTGTGGATTTAGCACACAAAGGACATCGCCATTGAAATATAAAAAGTAACCCCATTGATCGTATTTTTTTTTTTTTCTTTCTTTTCAATTTTTTTTGGCTTCTAGTAGTTTAATTTTGAGTAAAATTAGGATGATTGTTTAAGGGACTATATAGGACAAGTGCGAAAAGCAATTTAATTTCAATTTGACAGGTGGGTGCAGCAGAATGCATCTTAGTATTTTAGGCTGCGTGATTTCTTATCTTTTTTTTTGTATTAAAAACTTTATATTTTCATTATAAAACAAGTTTAGGCAACTAGGCTTGAACATAACACTCAAAATAATCAATAATGTAGAATAAGTTTACTTTTTGAAAAAATTCTTAGCCGTTTTCAAGTATTTTTTAAAAATAAAAGTGTCAAAAGTAACCCCCTGGAGTAAAAAGTATCCCCCTGTTACGGTATATCTTATAGGCGGTGGGCCAAAACCATAACCTAAATATTGATCTTGAAGTTTTACATTGGGAGCAATTTAAGGTTTTGGAGTTAAAAAGCGACTGCCATTCCTCCTGGAAAAACTCCTTGGCCGGTATTTTGTTTGTCCTCAAACTTGAAAAATTTTGACTTTCAACCAAAAAAATATTTATTTATTTTTTGGAAAAATATAATTAATAAAATATTTTTTTGGAAAAATTAAAAATTTATTTATTTATTCATTTCATAATTATATTTATGACTGCTTGTTTCTGGATTTTTGTATACGGTAGACTCCCTTGTTTTAAAAACCAAGAATGAATTTCCTGGAAAAAGTGTATTTCCCTTGTCTCCTTCCTTTTTTTCAAATGCTTTTTGACATAAGTGAGAACCTTCCCCTGCATTGCAAGAACTTCCACCTGCCAAGCAATTTCGAGAATTCCGACTCTTTTTTTTTTCTTCCCCTTCCTTATTTAAATGCTTTATATAAAAGGATAAAGGGCGACAGAACCATTAATGTTATATCAAACTCTTGAATGAAGTAAAAAATAAGAAACCAAAAAAGAAATTTCTGGCTGTTTACCCTTTACCTCACCATTTCCCACGTGTTTGAACTTTTTCTTTGTGTTTGATTTTTTTTTTATGAAAGGCTTAAAAAAAAAAAAAAAAAAAAAAAATAGAATGACTTTATTCGTTTCATGTAAACGTAGGAAGCGGTGTTTGTGTTATGTAAGCTATATTAATAAAAACGTTTATGGTATGCAATATTATCCGGTCTACACGTATGGGTTTACCTGCGATGTCTAAAATTAATTCATTTTGTTTTTAGGTGTGGGCTTAATGATCGCGACGTGGCAGCTTAATGAAAATAGATCTCCCCCCGAGGAAGGTTGTATTAAAGCGTCAAAATTTTTAAAAAGGGAATTTCAACAGGATGTCGCAGGGATTACGGAGGAATTTCCTTTTTAATCAGGTATAAATTTTTCCTTTTTTTTTTTTTTATTGTTTAACGGATTTCGAAAATATTCACGAAATTAGTAATAAAGACTTGACATCGGAAAATATAATAGTTGTCAGAATCTTGACAGCAGAAAGGTTAAAGGAGAACGTTAACAAAAGTTTTCAAGGTTAGATATTAAAATAGGTTTTTTTTTTCAATAAAACGAATCTGTATCACTGTATCTCAGGAGCCAAAACGTCGAATTTGAAAAATCCAAAAAAAATGGCCGGCTAAACTTTGCTACTTTTGTAACGAACCGCAGGGTGTCTACTAGGAACTGGGATTCCAGAAAAAAGGTGACTTTTAGGTTTAAGGTCTCATTTTTTAGAAAAGGTCCAAAAAAAGTTCAAATTAGACAAGAAAAAGCACTTTAGCAGGGAAAAAACTGACTCCGCCTGGCCCTTTCATCACTCAGAAGATCCAGGAAGCAAAAGAGGTCACCTTTCTAAATTTAATAATGAAACTCCTTCAATTTTTGAGCTAAAGCTAATTTATTTTTTGTTTTTACAGGTTTCAAAAGACCCAACTGTCATAATTAATTAACTCCGAGCGAGGTCGAAGGCCGAGCGAAGGAAATTTTTTAAAATATGCAATTGAGTATGAAAATTTAAGCCTCCTTATCGTTACCTTTTTCAAATAGAACAGAAAATTTTTCATCGGTCATCAAAATTAAGGTCATTTTTACAACGACGAAACGGTTGGCGTTTTGATGATTTAAATATGTGTTCACTTTGAGGCACAGAAATAATATTAGGAAAATTAGAACTAGCTCAAAGAAAAATGAGAACCACGAACGGAGATGAAACTGAAAATTTTTAATATTTGCTTATTGAACGTATTGATCTTTTTGTCCAAAAAAAAACCAATTTTACATACATATTCATTTTTTTTGGGTTACTGATTTTAACTGCTGAAATGAAAAAAAAAGGAGCTTTTATTATTTTTTTTTCTTGGAAGGACGCCCTAAGTGCTTCGAAAATAAATGGAAATTTTTCGCGAATAAACGCTTGAAAATCAGTTTGTTATACGCCCTCAGTATTCTATTCTTACTTTATTTTTCACTGAGTCCTTTATGATGGTTAAATGAGAAAGAGTTTTTCGGAATAATAGCAAAACTGTGATTTACACCGTGTTTGACGGAAGTTATCACCCGTAAAAGACGAGTTGTACACGGTTTGTGTTACAGAGCTTTGGGAAATTTGCCTTTTTCGGTGAATGGAATAAAATTTGATGAGATATGTTGATAACTGAAGTTGAAATGATTAAAAGAGACTGGTTGCAGTGGAACTGAAATGTGTATGTGTTCGTATGAGAATCAACTTGTGTGGATTAACTTTGTTGTAGTTTAATCAAAAAAGGGGGGAAGGGGGAGCACCAGCGATTTGAACAACATAACATCTCTGTGACGAGTCCAGGAAAGATTGAACTGAGCAGGAAAGTCTTTAATGTATGTCTGTTATGGTAAGGCCCTTGCACTTTGGCTACAGGATTTTTAACCTGCAAGAAAAATGTATCTGGGGAATGGTAATTTTTAAAGTTTTTGTAAGACATCAGTTCGGAATGAGTTAGGAAATAAACTGTCATGTTCCGCAATTGAAGAAGGTCGAAGAAAGTCTCACCCAAAGGTCATGTAAAGGGCACACGGGAAGAGAGGACCGATGGGAATTCGAAATCGAACTGCTACACCCATGTTTATCTTTTGGGCAAAAAAAAACAATTGCGAATATCGGTCAGGTTTCATTTTCTCGTGATGGGGCCTGGTCATTTGCTCTGAAATCGATGAAAAGTATGTAAAAATACTGAAATGGTATTTTTAAAATTTTTATAGATTCTTAATGGAACGATACTTCCTATGCTAGCGTTAATTGATGTTATTGTGATCCTCACAACATGCATAAACTAAGTTTAGCAATGAGAGAAATTAGAAGAAAAAGTAGGAATTTATTTTTTCTTTCGGCGATTTGGCGTACTAGTGAATTTTAACTTAAAAATATTTCCGACTTAACATCTAAGGGTCTCAAACGACAGTGATAGGATAGCTCTATTTAGCGGACACTTCGGGACCGGGAATGGAATATCTGTCCCTTATCAAGGAATGTCCGTTATTGAGAAATTTTCCAGACATTTTTTTAAGGTTTTCTTTAAAGTTAATCCAATTTTTTTTAAAACTTGAGTCATGCATGCAACGTATATTTTTCGGATAATTGATTAAAAATAGATTTAAAAATCAATTTAAAAATTTACTTAAAATAATCACTAATTTGTCTCCAAATTAGGAGAACTAAGGAGAGTGTCCCTTATTGCGTGATATTGGGTATCATTGTACAAAAGTTTCATAAGCAGAGCCGTTAGCTCAGATGGAAAGAGCATCCGGAGCTGTAGCGAAAGGGCCGTAGGTTGTCCTCCTACGGTAACTGTCTGTGAAATTTTTCTTGTAAATTCCTGCATTTTTTTGATTTAACATCTTTTAAAAAATAAATTCCTAGCGTTTTTTAATAATCCCTCTCCATTGCGAAGGTTATACAGCTTATGCATGTTGTGAGGATCATAATACTACTGAAATCGTTCCCATGGTTCCTTTGGTTTCATGTTAGCCTCAAAAAATGCTCGCTACTTGCTTGCAACTATATTTTAATATTTGAAATATTTCGGGGAATGAATTTAATTGAATTTAATTTAATTAACTTAAGGATTCTTCGTAATATGAAGACAACTGTGGCAATGTATATACACAATAGCATCATGAGTGTGCTTCAGACATCTCCTTAGAAGGAATCAAAGCATCAAAAGGAAAACCGAATTGTTGGTTGGGTAGGACTGAAGTAGAGATACCTCGAAAACAATTCATCTCGTCACAGCTGTACAAGAAGATATTAAGTAGAACATGGAGCCGCAAATTGCACCCAGGAAATTTGTGAGGAGAGGCAATGAACAAATAGAATGAATGGGTTGAGCACATGGTCGAAGACCAATACAAATTGTATGCCATCCGAAAAAAAAGCTAGCTGAAAGTGGACCAAAATGCAAGGCCTCATAGCCCTTGAAAGCATTAAAAGGATTTTGATTTATAAATATTTTTTATTTGTGAAGAAAGAATAATGCGAACGATTTCGTTTCTAACCGAAACCCACCCTTTTACACAATTCAAGATTTTAAAAACATCCCGAGGAAATTATAAATTTCCAACTTAAACTGAAAGGGTTCCTAAGGGACCATCCTTAAATCGTGTAAACTCAGACCGTTGGATTTTTTACTTTTCTCTCGATTTCAAAATGTGAGCAAAGTGTAAGCACCGCTGCTTTCATTTCTCCTCGGTGTAATGTCAAACATCTGCTGCTAATCGCCGTAATTTTTGTTAGAAAATTATATAAAAATTATGAATTTACCGCTTAAGACATAATCGTTAATCAAGCATGGATATGTTAAGGGAATAAAACGGGAAAATTAGGGAAACTTTGGAGCATCCGAAGTAGGGCTAATTTTGAAAAGACCGAGCTTGTTTAATGACATTTTTGAAAAGAGATCATATTCCAGATCCGTTAGATCCGCCACATAATGAGTTAAGAATCATAAAGTCCTATCAGAGACGAAATTTGTTTTTGGTTTGGATAACTGTTTTGTGCTGGGGAGAAACATTTTGTACAAAATCCCGTATTTTTCGGTCACCGCCGAATCCTGTCTTTTTGAACGGAATGCAAAAGCATAAATAATACCCTCCGGTTCCAAAATCGAAATTAAGTTGTCTAATTGGTTAAAATTTCCCTTTTATGCGGGGAGAAACCAAACGTAAAGCATTAGGACTGAGTAAAAAAAAAAAAAAAAAATTCTTGAATTGACCATTCCGTGTCCTCTTTTATATAACAAAGCGAATAAATTTCAAAAATTAAAACACGATGAGAAGAGTTTAATGTGGTTTTCTCTACTGTTAAAAGGGATCTCTTGATTACTAAAGGAAGGAAAGGAGAAGCGATGGGTAGTGTGCTGGAATTGAGTGGCTCTACTTCCGGCCTCATTTCCCAGGAAAAGAGGGAATCCGTTATTTGTTTTTTAATGGTCAAATTGTGCAAAGATTGCTCGGGTTTTTCTTTCTTTCCTTTTTTTTTTTTTTCTTGTTTTGAATATAATTTAACTTTAACTTACCGATCTCTGTCGATAAGGCTTCCTGTAGTATGAATCCTGATTGTAATTCTGATCGTATTCCCCATTAAAATATTTTATTCTGCTATTCCTGTCTAAATTTTGCTCGAGGTTGTACTGGAAATTATTATTGTTATTTTGACCTTGCTCCGATTTATTATTACTGTAATGGTTGGGTACGTGAACGTCTTTTAAAGCAGCCGTCCTCGCTGCCGCCTCCTCCAGCAAACGCTGTTGTTGCAATTCTTTCGCTCTTTCGGCCCAAATCAGTTCTTTCAAATGTTGGAAACTACTACCGCTTGAACCTAGCCTATTATTCGGGCTTAGGTTCCCGCCGGACAAGCGGAAAGTCGGATTTTGTAATCGTCTCCGCGATTCCAAATCCGTTTTCGAATTGTCTAAATATCTCAAAACTTCCTCGTACGCTCTTGCGCTATCTTGATTTTGAACCCGAGGATGGTGAGCCGGAGCGTTTTGAACTATCCTTCCGTAAACCGGTCGGGACCATGCCCTTCCGGTGAATCGGGAACCGACTACGCTCCTTGCTCTCGGATACTGCTCCCACACATTGTAAGCAAACGGATCTCGATAAGTGGGAATTTCGTTCGTTATTTCCGCCGCCCTTGATTGCCTCCTGGAAAATCTCCACATGGTTCGAAGTTCCTCGCAGCTGGGTTCGCCGCTTATTGTCATTCCTTTGTTTTCCGATGGTACAAATTCAGAATTCATCCGACCAGCCAATTTCCGATAATCTTTCCCTCCTCTGGTCATGGAGCCTTTGCATAGTGTTAAAGTTAGTGTGTAGAAAAAGAAGTTTAACACAAATTTCTTCATTATCTGCAATGAAAAAAAAAGCGATTATTGGAACTGATGTATTTATCGCTATATAGAGTCCATCAGCGGTGACGTCTCAGGTCCTTTAATTGATCTTGACGTCACACTAATGGACTCTAATAAATTTGTGAATTTCGCCATTTCGAACGACATAATCACCTAAATTTGATATTTATTTCTCTCAGCTTGTTTCGGAAAGTTGTAGAGCTTCTGCTTCATAAACAACTTTTTGTTTCTAACACAGCCTGGGGGGGTGTTGTCGCTTGTGCGAAACGGCCTACTCGAATTTCTTTATTTTCACATGTTTTAAAGGGCAATATCAATCGAATTTGCACACTCATCCACTTCGATAAACATGCCTACCCAGGTTCCCTGCATGCTACAACAGGTTGTAGGCGTAAATAAACAAATCAGTGAACAAAAAGAAACCTGTTTAGAGCTATTCATATACGTCATCACAATTTTGGAAGCTTTAGATCCCTACTCCCTACACTTAAAAGAAAAAAAACGAATTTTTGTTTTGGAGTTGTTCTTGAAAAAAAGTACATATCTATTTTTAGGCAATATTGCTTAAGGAGGTTCTCCAGGTGAATTGGAGATTCTTAACTGATCGTTCTCCTGCAATTTAAACGTAGGCAAAACTTTGTTTATTTTTGTAGAAAGGTTTTTCCGCCTACAAAAATTTAATTGGAGTCGAATAATTTTTTTAAAATTATGGGAATATTCCTCTTAACATTCTACTTAACTTTTGTGACATGAAATTTTGATCCTTTTATCATTTATAGTGTTTTTGCGAGATTTTCCCCAAAAAAACCCAATGTTTATAAACAAGCCATTAGCATGTTCACAATTTTTAAAATTATTTTTGTAAATAGCTTGAAAACATTTTAGTTAATAATAAAAGCAAATTTTCGTGTCACAAAAGTTGTTTAGAATGTTAGGAGGAATATTCCCATAATTTTGAAAAAATTATTCGATTCCAGTTAAATTTTTGTAGGCGGAAAAACCTTTCTACAAAAATAAACAAAGTTTCGCCTATGTTTAAGTTGCAGGAGAACAATCAGTTAAGAATCTCAAATTTACCTGGAGAACATCCTTTAAGATGCAGCGAAAATTTTTTTTTTTTTTTTTTGTGAATTCTAGTTTTGAAAAAGTAGAGAACGATACCCGTTTTATTGAGAGAAAATGAATTAGTTTTTAACCTTTTTTTTATTACCAAAAAGTGCAATATTTGGCCTTTCCCGTCACGGTACGTTTTTTCAAGAATTACCCTTTGCTATGAAACATTCCGGTTTTGTTTCAAGACAAAACTTGTTCAAGACATTTCTTTTTCCTGTGTGTATGATAAAAATTCAAACAGATCAAAAAAATTTTTCTGCATTTTCGACCTCCTCCGCCAGATCCTCAAAGTTGTCATTTACTCCCCCCATTACCCTTCCCTTAAAAGGTGAAGTATTTTAAAACCCTCCCATTTGGAGATTTTGGCATAATTAAATGTCATACTGACATCTGGTGGAAAAAGAATATTTTTTCTGTCTGAAACAAGCCAGCACTTGCCATAACCTGTCACAGCATGCGCGTGATGTCATAAAATGCACAAAGCTACCAAATTGCTGATTTTCTTTTTCTTTTTTTAAGTTGGGACCATGGCCGTATAGATGTTTATATGGCCATGAGCCGCCATCTTTGTTTACAAATCTCAACGACCAATCAAAAACCGTCTCGCGTACAAGTAGTGCTTACGGTGGTAAAAAGGAAGAACTAATTTTTGCGTAGTTAAGCGAGACAAGATCTCCCATGTACAAGATATAGGAGTTTCCGGACCTGTCTATACGACCTTGTTTTAGACAAATCAATTATTAAATTAAATTATTTGAACGTATAAAAGATTGCTCACGTTTTCTA
Source organism: Liposcelis bostrychophila (assembly GCA_037577465.1). Taxonomy (NCBI): domain Eukaryota; kingdom Metazoa; phylum Arthropoda; class Insecta; order Psocodea; family Liposcelididae; genus Liposcelis; species Liposcelis bostrychophila. The sequence continues at coordinate 20,274,992 of CM075207.1, forward strand.
TTTACTTTTACAATAACATCAGTTGTTTTGCTTGCAAAATAGAATTTAGGAAAGAAAAATAAAAAGTAATAGCATATATAGTAGTGCATTGACTAATGCGGTGACTGCATTTCTACCCTAAAGTAATTTTGAATCTTAGGGGATACATTCTTTCTTCGGGCTTGCCATAAAATATACTTCAGTTCTTTTCCAGCTCTTAAGAAACAAAATTTTTATGATTTTTTTTTTTTTTTTTTTTTTTTTTTGCACTCGTAAAGTCCTTGTAAAGTAAAATGACTTTGACCTTTTTAGGATTTAGAGAGATATCCGAGGATAAGCCCAATTGTAAAGTTGTTTTTCCGAGAACATGTTGACGTTCGCATTAAAAATGTACGTTTTATGTGCGCATGTAAATATTTTTCGAATCTTTTAAGCTTTATGGATCTCAATTATGTAGGTGGAAAAAAGAAACCGTTTTTCTTTAAAGAAATATATACAGTATTTCTCGCCGAGACGGTTAATAGGTAGTAGGTTGTGTTTTTTATTTTTCTAAAATAGGAAGAGTTTTATTTTATATTTTAGTTTGCATTTGAAAGCGATGACGGAAGATTTCATTTCCCTTTTCATAAATTCAGTAGGCGTTCTCTTTGTCCGTAAAAATTGAGAGTCAACTTTTCAAAAAAAAAAAAATGGTCGTTACTAATTTTATGGATTTATTAGGTGCTTCAGATACAAAAAGGTAGCAGAAACGATGTATTGTAGAGGGTGTAGAAGAAAAGTAAAAAAAGAGAGGCCGATACAAAAAAAAAAGCGAAGAAAGTTTTGAAAATCTGGAAATTTTTTACTTGTCACTTACATTAAGTCTTGCCAATGCGAAGACGGACCGAAATGAAGCAGAGGAAAATGGACTTGATACTTTTCCGGTTTTTGTGTGAAAAATAGGTTAAGCTTAAGGAAGGGCCAGAAGCTGTAGGTTTTTAAAAATCTAGATTTTGGAATAAATCTCAGAGAGGTAAAAAGATTTTTTTTTTTTTTTTTTTTTTTTTTAATGAAGAAACCAAATCTGCATTATTACCGTCTCATGCCTGAGTCGTTTCGAGACCCCTTGTTTCTTTCTGAGGATTACTTTCTATTTTTATGACATAATGCATTGCATTATAACATGGAATTATAATACGGGCTGCATTATAACATGAAACTTAAACATGATTGCACTATATCGTGAGATTAGCAGAACTCTGAACTGCCTATTGCCGATCTGTTGGGATTATAAAAAAATTATTTTTGGTTGTCCAAACATTTCATCGTTAAAATCGACTTCAAGAACTTTGTGGCTTTTTTACTTTGTGCCATTGTAAGTTAAACATAGGAAATACCAAATCCCAGTCAGCAGAGAAATATTAATATGTATAAAATATTTTTTTAAATATTTACATAATATTTAAAAATATTTAAAACTATTGACAAATATTTTAAAAATATTAAAAAATATTTAAAAAATATGTATTGAAAAATACCGGTATTTAAAAATATTTTATAAATATTAATATTTTTTGCTGACTGGGAAGAGATGCAACAGATTTGCTCGGAAATGTCAAAATCGGCTTTGCAACCAAGGTCTCCTCTGGAAAAATTTCTGCCCGATTTCGCCTATCCTCCATATTATACGCGGCCATTTGGAGCTTCCCTTTCCCTTCCTCTACCCCGGAAAATTTCAAGCCCCTCATAGCTTCTAATTCCGGCTACTGATCAGATAGATAATTCTGTGACAAAAATTGAGTTTTTTTAACTGAACCTCTTTTAAACAAGTTCGTTTGATTCTACTTTTTGCCACTAATTTTCCAGAAAGACGGAAATTTTTCGAATATTGTTCCATTAGCTAAGCTTAGTCAGTATTAAGTAACGAAAACATCAACATTTTCCGCCTGTCTGTTTGCCTCTGTCGACTTTTTATATTTCTCTCGCTTCAGCATTCAAACAAATGAATACTTTTATCATACTATTGGACCGGAAAATTTTTGTAAAAAGAAAAAAAAAATAATTAGCCTCTTGAAAACGAGAATAAAGAAGAGAATAAAAGGATCTCACATTTAAATAGCCATCGATTTATATTTTTTTAAAAATACTGTATAGCTAGAAGCAAAAAAGATAAAAAAAAAAAAGGAAAAAGAGACTTTATTGATTATGAAGAATTACTCTGTTTTTATCTTAATCAAGAATGACGTTGATTTTTTTCCGGTATAAATTAATTTTATCTTTTCAAACCCAGTGAGGTTTGAAAAAATAAAAAAGGATTTTAATAGACAGAAATTATGTTTAATTATTTTTTTCCTTTAAAAAGTTTATCGATTTTATTATACGAAATCCTCGTTTTTACAAAAAAAAAAAAAAAAAAAAAATTAACCAAATCAAGTATAAAATTCCGCGTACATAACGCCGCAGATGATTGCGTAAATTATTCCGTAGAGACCGTTTTCCTCATTCTCTTAATATCTTTATCCTGTTCTAAGGGATAACAAAAGACGTTTCCATGGAAATCCCGAAAGCATTTTTGTTTATACTTTTATTGTACTGGAGTAATTATCCTCTCGGATCTAGGCCTACGCTCGAATTAGATTTCGAAATCCGGGGACTTTTGTTTAAGCGATTTGATTGCATATAAAATTAAATAACATTGTTTAGTTTTTTTTGAAAAGAAAACGTAGTCATATTTAAAAAAAAAAAAAATATATATATTAAACGTACGCGACCGTTAAATTGAATTCGAAAATGTTTGCAAAGTCCGATTCAAGTTTTCCGAAAATTGATTTTAAGAAAAAAATTGTTTTAAGATCTTTTTTCTTGTATTTTATTTTTTTTTTTTTTTTTTTTTGAAATATGACTACGTTGGTTTGGACTTTTCTTTCTCTTCGAGGTATTTTCGGAATTCCGAAAAAGATAAATTCTATAATAAAATATGGCATTGGAAAATATTTTCCTTTTTAATTAAATCTTTTTTTTTTATTTTTCAAGAAAATGAAATAAACAAAGCTTTTGTAAAAAAGAAAAAAAATTAATAAAAGGTAAAAGTTCGCATAAGTTTTGCTTTAAAAAAAAAAAAAAAAAAAAAAATTTCCTCCACTTAGAAGAAAATAAAGAGTTCGCCCTTTTGATATAAAATCGCGGAGTGCTAAGAGCACCTCAAATAAAAAAATGATGGATCTTCCTTCATATTCATATTTATTTTACATAATTTGTTTACTCTTTTCTTCCTTCATTTTTTTTTATTATTTTTAATATTTTCTGAAGTTTGTGTACCGCTCCTGGGGCATGTACACGTTTTTTTAAAATCGTACCGGAAACTCTTTTTTTTTTTTTTTTTTAACTTTCATTTTTTTTAAATTTCAAACCGTCGGAGGAAAACCTAACCGTGAAATGAATGAAACCGAAATTATTTTCCAACTGGCGTGCTAAAGGATTCAGTGATGCTCAAATTTTTCTCGTGGGCTGTTTCTCTGTTTCCCAGCTGATGATTTTTATTTGTCAGACCGTAATTTATTTTTCGAAAAATAAATCTCGTATTTTTTTTTTTTTTTTTTTTTTTTTTCCGAAATGCGAGATTCCCCTGATTTAAGGGGAATATTGTTTTGACATTTTTTTTTTCGTCCTAAAGCTTTTTTCATCAAATCCGAACGGATTTTAAGGTCCGTAGACACGTGTCGATAAATGTAATGGATGGAAGATGGATTTACTTGTATTTTTTTTTTTTTTTTTTTTTATTTATTTATTTCTATTTAAGTAAGGGAAAGATTTTATAGAATTTTTTTTTCTTTTCAGGTTGAAAGAGACGCTTGTGAGGCGGAAAATCGTATTTCTGAAAAATCATGACAGCGGTTTGAGTCTGATTCTGTGTGCTCATGCAGTCCTTCGTCGTCGCATATTCCCCCCCCCCCCCCCCCCCCCGAAAATTAATGACGTCATAATCAACTTTTTAAAGGGTATTAGAAAACAGAATTAAAAAGTTATAAATTGGGAACGGAGAAGGATTATTTACGAGAGAAAATTATTAATACGACACTGAAATATTGCCACACTTAAGAAAAGGTAGCTTATTTTTGATTAAACATTCCGATACAAAATCGTGTTCAAATAATTTATGTTCTCATTTCATGCTTTATAAAATGGGAGTTTAAAACCTTCTGCATTGTTGGTTTGTTATTATTGAAATTGAGACGTTTAACGACTGTTCGCTTGTGTATGAAAACTAAAGAGATATTCACACAAATTTATTTCTATCAAAGTGCGCGTAAGGAAAAGTTTTGCTTTTTGAGCCCTCCCTCTACGGCATAATTTGAAAAAAGTACAATAAAAATGACGTCATATTGGGACAAATGCAGCGAAAAAGTTCCATGTCGTTTATTCAATATTACGTTTCCTTAGTAGGACGTAGGACTACGTCTTAGGGCGCACCATGATGGTTTTGTCCTGTCCGGTTGTCCGGTTGGTGTTTTGGACATACCGAACAACGAAAAAAAAAACGAACATTTCAAAAAATTTAGATAAATTTTTCAATAAAATTTTATCAAAAATCCTTGATGATAGGCTATTTAAAATTTTTTTAAATTTTCAACATAAAAAATATATTATAATATTTAATATCATTTAATATATTATAATATCATAATAAATTTTTTACAAAATGTTGTAAATTTTTGACTAATTTTAAGAAAAAAGGGAAAATTAAAAAAATTTTTTTTTGATTTTGATGATTTTTGATAAAATTTTATTGAAAAAGGGGGCCTCACGGACTAACATTAGGGCTTGGAGGATTTATGGGGATCATTAACATATTTTGAAACGAACATTTCGATGATTTTTGATATTGAAAAAATTTATTTAAAATTTCTTGAAGAAATACTTTTAAAAAATCCGTCACTGAATTTCTTAGAAAATTATAAACGAACTTTAATAGCTCTGGAATAACTTTGTATTTTTTTTTTTTTTTCTGATTTTGATTTTGATTAACGTTATAGGAACAAATCTGTAAAAGGGCACATCGCCTGTTGAAAAAAAAATAATAATAATAATACCGGTAATAATAATAATAAAGCGGGCATCGTATTGCTCGACTCTCACACTGGAGACCTGTGCTCGTGCTTGGTCCGATGCTCGCTCATGACATAGGAGTGAGGCCATACTTTCTAACTCATGGATTTATGGTGTTTAAACTATGCAAGAATAAAAAATTATTTAGGGAGAGATGCTATGATTATCGTAGTCATCTTCTTCTTCCCTTTTCAGTCTGGTGTAATAACGCCAAAAAAGCCGCCACCGCGACCTTGTCTTGCACAAAAGCAAAAATCCAAAAAGAGCTCCAAAAATCTCACGATAACGGTGTGGTCAGGACAAACGCTTAAATGCAACCGTCTTCCCCCTCTATCGGAAGTAGGCTTAATTAAAAAATCTCTTTAATAAAATGAGAATATTTCAGGTCTATTTCAGAGATAAAAACTTTCGAGTTCCGACAGGTCGACGATGTGTGGGGTTACCGTAATGGTTTTACGGCCCCCACCATCGGAAAGGTGTCCCCCTAAGAAGGGAGTCAAAAAAAGCGAATAATAATAATAAAAATAATAATAAAAAATTTTAGATAAATTTTTTAAACATCCATGAGGTATAAAAGATTTCAAAAAGATGTCAGCTTTTGTGTGGGAGCAATAGCTTCATCCCTCGATTTTTTTTTTTTTTTTGGTAAAAATTCTTAAAATTTAAAAAAACTTTTGATAGTTTTGTGAAAAAGGTCATTAGGACCATCTGGACGTAGTCCTACATAAAGATATGCCTCATATCTCCTGACTGTTTTTTTTTTTTTTTTTTTTATTTCAATTTATAGTTGTGTCCCATTTAAAGGCGTGTGTAAAGTACCGGCACTTAATCCTTCTTCATAAAAATATTTATCACTTTATTTTCCTGGGATAAACTAAGATTGTTTTTACTATTAAAAATTTTTCTTTTTTCAGCTGTGCAAGTGTTAAAGACTGATTCTAGACGCATTTGTAGAGAAGAGTGAGGCAAAACGGCATTGATAAAGGTTAGTTGGTTTTTAGCTGAAAAAAAAAGAACTTTTCCAGCCGGACGGATTTGGAATATTTCCACATTTCTATAGTGCTCCTGTAAGCGAAATTACAATAACTGCATTTAAAAATTACATAATAAAACCGCTTTACAAAGCTTTTTCTTCTTCTAAGTGCCACCACCGCGATGAAGATTAGCTATCATCTGGACTATAAAGCTAAAAATACCCATTGTTTACAAAAATGCAGTAACAGTCATTTTGCTTACAGGGGCAGCATAGTGGCAAGGAGAGGTAGAAGGGAAGGAAGGGGGGGAAGGGGGTTAGAGTAATGGCTTAGGTCCTGACTCATTTCTGAGACACAACTTACATATCTTAAACAGTTAATCTTTCGGTCCATGTACAGTATGTTTTCCCTATATTCTCCGTGTTAGAATTTTAAGGGACTTAAAATTCCTTCCCTACCTCCCCCCCCCCCAAAGCTAGCTAGGGGCCTGCTATCATAGTACCTCACGCGTTTCGTAAAAATGACAATCTTGTGTAGTAGAAGTGATAAAGTAAGGAGAAGATATACATAATGGCATTCCTATAAAAATGATTTATTTATACCACTATACGAAAATTGAGCACTGCCAGGTTCGCACCTAATATTTTTCAAACTTATTACGGGAAACGGATTTGATGTTATTTTACTGAATTTGAGCTTTCAGAAAACAAACTCTGAGATTTTGAACTTTCACCTGTGAAATTTGAAAAAAATATTAAGATATCGTAAATATATGCAGCACTGCCAGATTCACGTCCGTTTTTTTTCGACTTAGGGATTTAAAATTATTTTCAAATTCTTCCCCGAAATTTGGCCTTTCTGAAGATATAACGCTCAAAATTTGAGCTTTTCCGTTTGATTAAAAAAACGAAATAACAATGATTGAATTGTAGGATAAATTTTAGATTTCGAGCTTTGAAAGAATCGCATGTGAATCTGGCAGTATTTGGTGAAACAATCTTTTTTTTTTTAAAGGGAAAAAGCTCAAATTTTGAACGTTATATCTTTATATATACTATCGCTAGATTATCCTAATGGGAGATAAAGAAATTGTATTAGTAAAAAAAAATTTACAAACCTGCCCCTGACTGGTTACAAGCCTGAACCTTATTTTTAAGGTAGAAGGTAGGTAGAAGTCGGAACTTTTAATAAGGACAACAACACTAAGGAAATGGCGGAACGAAAAATGTGCGCAAAAATATAAGTTTTCCATGGTGTTACTTTGTGAGCTAAATTACCCTCTAATCAGCGCCTGGATAAATGGTGCTCCTGTCGGGAAGAAGAAAATAATCTTCAATATAAGTGTATCTTACACGTGGTAAATTACCAGATTGTCAATTTTTGCTCTTCGGTTAAATAATCTCTACACATTTTTTTTTTTTTTTTAGTGCGACTTAAAAAAAATATTTTTTTTCATATAAGTTGTGCTTCTCTTCTTTTATAATGCCGGTTCTACCTCTTTTTTCCCGATATGAGAATTTCGAGGCGGGAAAAATAATTCCTGCATCTACGGCATTTCCCATTTTTCGCTTATTATTATTTTTTTTTTTTTTCCTTCTAAAATCGGATAAGGAGTAAAAACGGGAGATAAAAAAAATAAGTATGAAGATAGGGGTGTCAGGTAGGATTAATTTCTGGAGAATTCAACATTTTAGTGCTTCCTTTTTAATAAGATCAGGTTTTATTTTCTGTCATTTTTTTTTTCTGAAAGTGGAACCTTTTATTTTACGAAAAAAGATATTCTCACGAGCTTTTCTGTTTTGTTTTATTCGGTTTATTTTTATTTTTTTCTCTTTCGTCAAAGAACGCGTCTTTTGCCGCCTTCCAGGAAATCGACCTTGTTTAATAATTTTGAATGAAGATTATTTTATTAATTTTTTGTTTTTGTTCCAGGGGAAACGTGGAAAACTTTTTTTCCACCTTTTCTTTTCATTCAGTCAAGATGAGATGGGAGAGATGGAAATTCACCTTTAGACATTTTCCAGAAGTGACAGGGAATCCGGTTTGATTTGCTGTCTGTCAGCAGAAAACTAATCAAATGCTTCCTTGATACTGTTTGACTACTTCCTCATCCCAAGAAACGGTTTGTGAACTTTCCGTTATTTAATGCTCTGGCGGGTTCGAATGTGTCATGTCATAGGTTCGTATCAATTCTTTTTATTCTTTTTTATGGGTTTTGTGTTATGATTGAAAACAAGGTGCTTGTGCTATTGACTGAAGGAGTGGGTTTTTGAGTCTTTTTAAAATGAGCAAGAGAAAAGACAAGCTCAGGAAGTATTATAAAGAAACAGGGGCCTGTAGGAATACAAATAAAACCTAAGGAAAGAGAGCATATTAGAAAATTGGAATAATTTTTAATTTTTGTAAGATAACAATTGTTTGTTACTAGGAGCCATTCAAGTCTTGAGTGAGCACTTTGAGAGAGGTCTGGGAATACCTTATTTACTATTTTTTCCCTTTACAAAAAAAAGAAAAAAAAAAAACTCGAGCAAAAAAGATAGAAATTTAAAGTTATAAGTGGATACAAACAATCCAAAACGGATTAACCAATTAAATACTTCAAAGATTTTTTTTTTTAGGTCGCACCAAAAAAACATGGTGTTTTTCTTTAATAAAAAAAATTAATGGGGGGGGGGGGGTTGGAGGCAATGAAATGTCAAGCAAAAAAAATGTTCCCCTTTTTCATTTTTAAAATCTGTTGACTTTAATTTTGACTTAATTTCGTCGCCACTTTTCGTTTTATTGAGGAAGTTGTGCAAGCACGAACAGGAATGTACAGAATTATCCATTTTTCGGAGCTCGAAATCGTTCGAAAACCTGATTTGAGGTTTTTTATAATTTCTAGACGTCTTAAATGGTGAAAAAAGTGAAAAAATGTTCGAACTAACCCCCTTCTATGATAAATAAAGTATTAAAACTTTTAACATAAAACCCTTACAAAAAATACGTTTTTTTTTTTACATATATAATTGAATATTAAAAATCAAAAAAAAAAAACTGTAATAAAAGCCAAAAAAAAAAAGACGTCGAGAGATAAATAAAACAGAAACTTCATATATTATATACGGTTCGGTCGGTCGGCGGTTTTCCTTGATTCTATTATATGATTTGATTTGCTTTAGGAAAATCTCTTCAAATCGTGTGTGTGCTTTGACTTAGTGGATTAGGGATTTAAATTTTGCAGCAGAAAGAACGAGTATGATAAACGTTTTAAATTCTTCGTATTAATTAGTCGAATTTTACATGGAATGATCTGCGCAAGTTAGTTCGAATATTTGAGTTTTACGATTGCGAACTAGGATTTAAGAAAGGATTTTCTTCTTAGTTTTTCTGAAGAGGAAAAAAAATTAAATAAAAATCTGGGGAGAAAATAAACATAAACAAAGGGTATGTGGTAAGCAAATAGAAAAGATAGTATCAAAACGAGAGAAGAAATAATAGTTCCAAGAAATGATGTGTGGAAACCGATGAAAAGAAACGAGAAAAGTAAATGCTGAAAAAGAAAAAGTAACGGGTGAATTTGTTTGAGGTTATGCTGAGTAAAGACTGACAAAGCAACCGTTTTAGTTTTCTGTGAACCGACAGCGTCGGTCCGATGGTAAGAGAAATTACACATAAAATGTACATGAGCTTGCACAAAAATTATAGCCAGAGAGAAAGGCAAAATATTAAGAAAAAAAGGGAGAAAAAAAGTCTTTGGTAAAAATCGGGTTAAAATCTAAGAAAGGACGTAAAACAAAGCAACCCCTGAAGTCATCCCTCGGTACGGAACGGATTTTATTTTTAAAAAAATAGTCAATTCAAAATGGACTTGCATTGAGTCGATTTCGACCTAATTTCTTTGGTATGAATTTTTTTAGCCATTAAATTCGTTATTTAGTCGCTTATTTGCCTTTTTACCGCGGGAAATTTTTTTAATAATGTCTCAAGTATCCTTAATTCGAAATGCTGCTCATTTAATGTAAAGTACCCGAATCCTGACCAGGCACCTAAACCTGACCAGGTCATAAGCTAAACATGTTTTCCTTTTACGGTATTACGTGTTTAGCTTATGAGCAGTAGGTGTCTGGTCAGGATTCGGGTACTTTACCTTAAAGGGCACACTCAGAAAAGAAAATGGCTAATGCGAAAACAAAAATGTCTTGTGGGTTTCCCGACACTTTATCACGCGTCAAATAATAACGCGACAGTTTGTAACGGTCAGTTGGTAACACGACATTTAGTAACGCAACCAATTGGTAATGCTACCTTTTAATAACGGCGACATATAATAACACCGTCATTTAATAACGTGCCAAAATATAACGCGTCATTTCGTAACATATTGATGTTTGGCGGGCAGTGTGTTATAAAAAAAAAAAAAAAAACTATCTTAGGAAATTCTATTGTTACCTTATGTAAAGCTTACTTCTTACGAATTCTGATGTAAGTTTATTGCAAATATTTTTCAATATTTTAAAAATTTTTTATAAATACCGGTATTAATATTTTTTGTATTTTTTGCTCATTGGGGATCGATTTTTTAGGGTGGCGCTTGTTCTTTATATGTGTACTTTGTGAAGTAAACAAATCTTCTTAAAAAGCAGTGAGCCCATTTTTCCGATGCCAATTGCCAAAAGAAAAAAAAGTAAGATATCCTGCCCAAAATGATTTCATAAAATACTCTAATAACAAGTTCGCGAATTAAATAACTGTAGAATTTTCGAAACAAAGAGGAAAAAAAAATCAACTTCAAAAGCTGAATCACGCACTTCAAATTTAATCTTTCCAAAACTTTTTTAAAAGCTTTTAATAAAGGAATGTACGTTTGATTGCTAAATACTTATTGCCAATTTTTAAAAGTTTCTTTTCTGAAAATTATAGCTTTCGATCAATACGTTATTATCGATCTTAGAAAAAAAATAAAGGCTTAAATCTTACGTGAAAATAAGCAACAATATTTTTTCCCGTGATATCGCAACTTGTCAAATATCATTCCTTCGAAATTGAAAAAATAATTCAGATCGGTTTTCACAAGGATGATTTCCAATTTTATCTTCGCTTTGAGTGAAATGTCTATTTTAAAGAAAAAAAAAAAGGAAGACAAGAAAAAACTAAATCCTTTCGTGTAGAGTCAATTAATCTTTTAAGATTCTATAATCCGAAGAATTCCTGCTTTTTCGTATCGAATTTAACAAATGATGCAACATTATTTTTTTTATCCCCCGCTGGAAAAAAAAATTCTTTTTACCTTTTTTTTTTTTTTTTTTTTCCTCTTAAATATATTTATAAAAAAACAGACACTTGGAGAGAAAATCGACTCAAGGGCTAAAGAAATGTCAGATGGGACTTGATTAAACACTAGAGAAAATTCGAAAATCCAATGGAAAATTCTATTCGAAATTGGGGAAAGTTTTTTTTCCCCTCCCCAAAATGTATTAGAGAAAAAGTTTCAATCGTATCGAGTGTTATCGGAATTAAATGTCAAATAAAAAAAAGAAAAAAAAATCCACCTTTTGACTAAAATCTTTTTTTTTTTTTTTTTTTTTTTCGGAGGGGGGGAATGTCAGATACATCGCGTTGAGTGGAAGAATGGTCGTTAAAAAGCAAAAACATCATTTTGCATCATTTTTTTTTTTTTTTCAATTCCCTCATTTTTTTTATTTTAACAAGTGAAAGAAAATCATGAATAACAAGTTCCAAGAAATTCTCAAGAAACGGAGAAAAGAAAAGCAAGTTTATTGGTGTATTTTACTTCAACACGGACATTTGTCATCTGACATGGGAAAAAAATGGATATGCCATATAAAAGAGAGAGAGAAAAAGGGAATATATATATCAAAAAAAAAATTTTTTTCTAAAGGACTTATGTGACTTTTTGATGCATTATATAAATCACTTCCAAATGATTAATGAAAAGCATTTTAGAGATTTTGGGAAGAATGTTTGATCGTTACATAAAAATAACACCTGTTACCTCCCCGTCCATAAAAATACCCAACTACCAAAACGACAATTTAAAAAGCCTTTCAGCGTCTATTTTTGAAAAAAAAAAAGTATATAACTTATCGGTCACTGGCGAATTAATATTGACAGCGGAAATCACTTTAGTACACGTAAAATAAAAATTATGACCTAAATGGGTGGATTTAGGTTCATTCATTTTCTTTTTATGTATAATCGTTTTAAAAGGCTTTTACTCCAGGGGGGGGAATCATGTCTTGTTTTGATAAATGCATGCACTGCATTACAATTAGCGTTTAAAATGAAATAAATTTTGTTTTGATCATCTTTCTAAAAATAGAATTTAAATGAGTATATCGTGAGAAGTTATTGCTACTACTAATTATCTGTTTTTTTTTTTTTAATTCAAAAGCGGCTTGTTATTATCATTATTTACATTGTTGTGATTTATCAAAGCTTTGTCTCCACTGGAGAATTAATCCAACGCTGGAATTGATTTATAAAAGTGCTCTTTATTTTCAGCTTCCTTCGTGCGTAATTGAAATTTATATTAAAGGCGGGGCAAGACCGCGAAATCACGTCGCCTTCCAAATTTTGTTTCTTTTCATTAATTTTCAGCAACTTAAATATTTCTCATGTTATTTTTTCCGCGAAGAACTTAAAAAATATTTACTTGGGCTGAGGACACCATGTTAGGGTTGGTCGAAAATCAAAAATTTCGGATTTTCAAAATGCCTGATAGCGCAATCGCTGTGGCTTATTATTTGTAAAAAAATTTTCCTTTTCAAAATTTTTTTTAAACGACGTCTTAGCCGGTAATTTTTCTTAAAAATTGAACTTTTACTGTCCTTCAATTAGAAAATACTGACAATTTATTTTAAAAAACTGACCAAGTGATTTTTTTTTACTGGCGATTTCAGTACCTGACCACTGGTATACTGACCATTAAATATTCATACTGACCAAAAAATAAAAATACAGCCAAAAACCGACATTAGAGTACTGACCAAAAAAAATATAATCCAAATTGTATTCGTTTCGTTTTGCTATGAATTGAGGTTTAGAAAAAGAAGAAAGGAGTGGGAAGTCCTCTAATTATTGAGCCGTGACGAAAAAAAGGGAGAGAAAAGCTGAAAAAGCACGTAAAGAAAATTAAAATTTGGAGAAGAAAAGTCAACCGAAAAAGTAAAAAAAATGGAATGCTGCTTCTCTTTGTCTGTGAGAAAGAAGAAAAAGTCTTAAAGAAAGGGTATTCCTTCAAATTTTTCTATTTTTCACGTTTCTCATTTATTAAGAGCTGACAAACTGTTAGAAATCATGCCTTTGGACGATAAATGTTCTCATTATCCAGATATTTTGGATGATGTATTTGTTCTTTTTTATTTAAGCATATTTGAAGGAAGGAGGGGGTGAGAAATTTTCATTACGTAATATCTGCCCCTGTACGCGATTTTAACGTAAGTCCATTTTTGTAAACAATGGGTGTCGTTTATTTTTAACTTATGTAAACAGTGTTCTATTCCATTGTTTTTAAAAATGGACTTACGTTGAAATCGCGTACAGGGGCAGATATGTGTACAGCCCCGTATTTCACGTGTGGCCTACTACACCTGAGCCTTATACATATCTGGATCGTCATTTGCCAAATTGTAACGATCTTTCATAACAGAAGGTCGAAAATCCCAAAAATTGGAAGAGTATCATGTTATTGAAAGCTATTGTAATCAGTAATTATGAAACTAACACAAGATCCGAACTCACGGACGAACATGTTCACCACTACGAGGAACATGTACAAACTTGTAGATCGAAAACGTGTTCGCACCAAATTCGCGTGTCGGTGTTGAACTAACGTATCTCCATCGTAAATATGATTGGACATAGTCTGTTTCGAGTGTTTAATGAAAATCACGTGATCATGAGACTGCAAGTTTACACACTCATGTTGGCGTAAACGCGTGCTTACGTGGACACTGCCACGAAACGTCGAAACAGACTAACTCCAATCATATTTACGATGGAGATACGTTAGTTCACCTCCGACGCATGGAAATGTTCCTTTTTGAAACTACGTTGAACACGTTTTAACATGTTCAAACCTTTCGATAATTGAATTAGTAATTAATCTATCATTTTTCTGAAAAATCGGTCCCATTTTACCTGAAGAGGTTTGCAAAAATTGTCCGCAGTGATTTAAAGTAATAATCAAAACCTAAAAATTTCTGGGTAAAATATTTGAAGTCGGAAATTAAAACATTCAAAGGTCTTTCTTATTTAAATCTTCGACAAAAGTTTTTTTTTTTTTTTTTTCTCCTTGTGAATCATAATGCTTTTGAAAGTTTCCCGGCAGGAACCGATGCTTTTTGCGACGATACTCAGCTCTTTTGAAAAATGTTTTTTAGCCTTTAAAAAGTGTTCTTTTTCAAACTTTTATTTTTTAAAAAAAAGCTTGTTGAAAGTTTTTCGAAAGCTTCTTTCGATCGTGCGGAAACATTTCGATCTATTTTCGAATCAAAAAACTGCCAACTTTTTTTGGGGGGAAGTGGGGGGGAGGAGTCATATCCTATTTCCAATGTAAATGTAAAAATTGAGTTGATTTGTCTTGAGCAGATTCGTTAGTTTTGAATTTCTGTAGTGGATGAGCCTTCGCTTACTTTTTATGATATTGAATTTTTTGCCGACAAAATCGGATTTCAGTTTTAATGCGGAAAACATTATTTCTATGGAAAACTGGAGAGCTACTCTTATTAGGAAAAGCTTTGAAATAAAAGAGAATAAATCGTTTAATTTATTATTGGACACGTGTGCGAGTCTTAGTCTGGTTTTTTTTTTTCGTCAGTGCTATAAGTTAAAGGAAATTCATTTAGCAAAATTTTTACTTCTTCACAAAGAGAAGAAAAAAAATGCCACAGGACTTAAAGTTTACGAACGAACATGTTTAGTAACACGAGGAACATGAACAAACTTGCACAACAAACGTGTTCGCACCAAATGTTCCTTTTTGAAACCATGTTAAAACAAGTTCTAACTTGTTCAAACGTGTTCGCGCAACATGTATGAACAAGTTAAAACGTGTTTGAATATTTTGGTAATGTTTGTGTTGAAGTTGGCAACACTGTATAATTATTCGTAATGTCAAGATGGTGCACATTAAAGACGTGTTTAAAATAAATTAATTGTTTTGATATATCTCAGCCATCCTGAGCCATCCATAACATGTTTTTTGTAGATTGTTACCAATATATTCAAACATGTTCCCGCAACATGCACGATCAAGTCAGAACTTGTTTGAATATATTGGTAATGTTTGTTCTAGGTTGTTACCAACATAGACATATATACTAGACCCATTGATCTCTATTATGTACGCTAGATTTACAACTGATTTTCTTCACCTATATTTAACTTATGAAATAAAAAAAAGCTATCGCGAACCCAGTTTGACGCCAGTGCACTACCTCCGAGATCCAGTTTTCATTAATTAGCCAAATGATTTTAAACATTTTTGTGTACAAGATGAAAGAATAAATGATTAGAAATTTGCAACTAGATGTCACGACATCACAAAATATTGCAATTGCAATCTTTCCTCGAAAATACAGAAAGCAAATATGATCGTTATTCAATTGTTTACAAAAAATTGATAAAGAAGGTAGTGCATTGGAGTCAAATTTGGTTCGCCATTTTACCCGTCAGTTGGGAATCTAGCGTAAATAATAGAGATCAATGACTAGACCAGGCATCCTGTACAAAAGAGCTTCCCTAACATGTCTTTTGTTTCTTTTAAATCTAGGGGAAAACAGAACGGTAAAATGGCGTACAGTAGGTAAACAATAGAAAATTGATATGTAATTTCACATTTTAAATTCTTTTATATATAAAACGTTGTCTTTTACTATTTTTGAGGTAAAAGAAGTAATTGTTTGCAATTTTTTACACATTACGGTATATCAATAAATTTTTTGTTTACCACTGTAGCCATATTGTCGTTCTGTTTTCCCCCAGATTTAAAAAAAAACAAATGACATCCTAGGGAGACTGCTCCCATTAGGATGCCCGGTCTAGTATATATGTCTATGGTTACCAATATATTCAAACACGTTCTAACTTGTTCATACTTGTTGCGGTAACATGTTTGTACAAGGTAGAACGTGTTTGAATATATCGGTAATGTTTGATCAACATGTTTGTCGGTCAGGTTCCAGCCTTCGTTGAAATTTTACTATGTTTCTCGATTTTCATTTTCGTTGTTTTTATTTTGTAATGTCGGAAACCGATTTCATCATATCAATTTTCATTTTGCTTCTTCGAAAAATGAAAAACGATTACTTAACCAACGATAAACTCCCGGGGAAAAGAAGAAAAACAAAAACACGTTGATGTAATAATATCTTAATCACTTTACTGCATGCTTTTGTGTTTTCATCTTTTTGGAAAAATGAAAACCGATATAGCGACGTCTAAAATTTAATTAATTATTTTCTTGAAAAAGGTCTTTTTCTCACATCGTTTAAAGACTTTTTAAATATATGGGGCTCTTAAGAAGAATTTTTTTTAAAAATGTAAACGACGAGGAAAATGAAAAAAATTTATGACTAAATTTTCCGGTTTCTGCTCGAATTAAAATCATCCCACGCTATTAAAAAAATTTTTATGTCTAATTTCCTTCATCAAACTCAGATACGATTTTTTTTCCCCCGAACGAGTCTCGAAATAGAAAAACATAATGAAAAAAGGTAGAACTCATCAAACTGAAAAACGATCTTTTTTTTTGGGTCACTTTGATATGTAGGAGGAAATACTTTTCGTAAAGGAGTATTTCGACCTTCTTACGGAAAAGACCATTTATCTTTTTCAAAATCGGATTTGAAATCTTATTTATAAAGAGAAAGAGAGGGAGGTAGGAGGAAAAAATTGGATAAAATAATATGAAATGAAATAAAAATAAATAAATGAATAAAACCCACTTAAAAACATGCATACAAAAATTAACTTAGTGTTTTTATGTATTTTTTTTTCTCATGTAAACGAATAAAAAAGTGAAAGGTAAATCTTACCTTTTTGTTGTGTTGTGATGTGTAGTGATGTGTATGTGTTAAATTTTTTTTTTTTTTCTTGATGTGTTGAAAAACTGATGATACGTTAATCTCGATATGATTTTAAAGAGTGTTTTCACTTTTTTTTCAGAAAAAAATATGTATTAAGTGTTCAAAAATGATGAATTAAACAGATATGCTTGATATATGTTAATTGTGTTATGTATTATTTTATTTTTTAAAGTATACTTTTCATATTTAATTTAATTTTTTTTTTATAATTTGATATACTTCAAATTTTTTCAACCGATATATATATTCCTTTTTCTTTTAAAATAACTTAACGACTTCTAACAATTTTAATTGTCGAATAAGGCGAATAAAATCTTATTTGTATTGTCAAAAGTTACGAAGTCTTTTTTTTTTCGAAAACAAAATCAAAACCAAAAAAATAAATAAACCAAATAAAATAAAATAAAAACTAAAAATAAAAAAAACTAAAAAATAAAATTAACGAAAAATGAAATAAATTGGATAATTTTTTTTTCTTTTTTTTTAAATGCTCTCGTAGGAAAAAAAAATAAAATTTAAGTCAGCGTGACGCGAATCTGTTGGCGTTCGCCTCGGTAGTGTGGAAAGTTGAGTTGTCTTCTGTTCCTTCGTATTCACCCCATTTTCATTTCGTATCAACCCTGGAACCGGGAGAGATAGAAAACACCCCCGTGCGCAGGAAAACGACTCAGTTCGTTTTTCCCGAATGAACGTGACAAAATCTGGTCAATTGTTTTTTTCGCATTAAACCCCCCCTCCTCCCCCCTCACATCTCCCTCTCTTTCTAAACGTAAGCGATTAGCACACTTTTGGGGGGGGAAATGTATGATTTTTTTTTTTTACGTAAAATTATTGGTGTGTCTGGGGAGTGGGGGAGGGGGGGGGTGCCGCCATAGGTGCCGAGAGCGATCTTATTTAAAAAGAAGAACGTTTTTGAGTTTGTTTTTGGAATTTTAAAAAGAAAAAAAAAAGTTAATGAAATGTTACGAGAAATTATGAAATCGGAGTACATAAAATTTGTGTGCATGTACAAACTTGCAAGACAACTAGGGAATGTCAGAGTATAAATAAAATACAACTGGAGTGTGTAATAATTATTTGTTTATTTGAGACCTGATGATGCAACTACAATACAACGCTATAGTAGAATGAAATATGTTACGGAAAATTAGTACATAAAATTTGTGTGCATGTACAAACTTGCTCTTAAGCTAAAATGCAACTGCACTATGACTAAAGCATAAACTCCAATAATTGTAGACATATCTTCCCACACTACTCCTTTTTTTTCCTAAGTAAAAGTAGTAAACATCCCTCAACAAAGCGATTAAACAAAATTTTTTTGCAAGAAAAAGTATAAAAAAAAAGACGAAATATTATATTTCGGTTTAATATTCAACAAGTAGTGGCTGGGCTGTGAACCCATCCTTCCCCCTCTTTTTGTGTGCACCTTCAAGGGTTCAGTTTCATTCACAATTTGCGTTCATCTTTTTCCCGACGAAAATTTTTTTTCTCTTTTTTTTTTTTTTCTTATATTTTAACAACAATTTTTTTTTTTTTTAAATATCTTTTTTTCTTTTTTTTTCAGAAATGCGGAGGTTTCTCTATATTCGAAATGAAATCCAAGTTTCTTCATAACAAAAAAGTCGGTTCCTCTCATCGCGATGAATGAAAAGTGAAGATTGTAGTTTTACTGCATAACCAGGGGCGGCGGGTGTTGCGTATGGATTTCATTGATTCTCTGTTGCGCATCTGATTGACACTTCATTTCGCCTGAAAATTTCGTTTTTCCTTTTCTTTAAAATTTGGGAAAAACTGATAAGTAAGTTTTTTTTTCCTCCTTTTTTTGAATGGCAGTAAAAGTTTTCCCTCTTTGAATTCTTCTCGGAAATTAATTGATTTTTTTTTTTTTTTTTTTTTTTTTTCAGACGAAACTTTTTATGACGCAATCTTATTTTCGAATTGGATTTGGATTTCAGCGAAAAAGGAATCGAAACAAATTCGCGGATGACTACTCTAAACCCTCAAAATTTTGTCCCTAAAGGCCTAAAAGAGACACAAAATCGATATTGATGATGTTCCTTGTTGAAAATTTAATTTTCAAAGATTCGGAAGGGGAAAATTAATGACAGGTTTTGAAATTTTGCGTCTTAAACTTTAAAATATAGTTTTGAGTAATTACATGGAAATTTTCGCCTTTAAGGAGTTACATGGTAATTATATTAATTTTAGGTATCAGATGCAACCATGAACATTAATAGATAAAATGTATTTAAGTTAACATTCGATAACATGTTAGGAGAATGTTTAAAATTTTGCTTAAAGTTTCATTTACATTTTTTTTTGGGCGTAGGAAGTAGGAGGCGGATGCTCTTAAAATTCATTTAAATTTTGATTCTCAAATGAAATTAATTTACTATTTTTTTTTCTTTTCAGATTTAATGCTGCTTAATCACTACAAAAAAATTCCTTGTTCCGCCTGTGTTTAAAAATGATAAGCTATTATTTGTTGGAATCTCAAAAAGGTACGCATAAAAGTCAAATCACCATTCCTTAGTAGCAACCCTATTTTCAAATACTGGGAACGAATAATTAATTACGAAAAATTCCGGGAATAAGAAATAACACTCCAGGTGGAATTGACCCCGGATTTAAAAGGAATTCAAGAAATTTTATTCCACGGCGAGACTACGGTTTCCAATTCGTAAAATTTAACGTAAAGTTCATTTGAAATATTAGCATCGTGTTTACTCCAAGTTTACGATATATGTCAAATTCATATCACGGTATAACTTATCATAAACTTTGCATATACAGTTGACGCGAACTTTAGATAAATAATTACACTTACGTTTTGGGGGATCATATATAGTCACAAGAAAATTTGAAACATTACATTCGTTTCATAGAATAATCTTAGGTCATAAGTTTTTAAATAAGGCAATAAGTTTTAATTACCAGGCAATAATCCAACAAATTGGCTTGTATTTAAGTAGTCCGTATTTTTTAATTAAACGCTCGGTATTTTTTTGTATTAATTGATGAGTATTTAAGCGAATTTTTGGTCAGTATTTAAAATAAATGGTTAGTATTTTAAATAAATGGTCGGTGAAGCAATGCTGCTTTGTCTGCAAAAATAATGGACCTCGGTTGGTAAAAAAATAGTGTTTGATCAGTAAAATTATTAAATGGTTAATATTTATATTTTAAAAAATGTGAACTTACAGAATGAACCCACCAGTAATGCCTTATTGTCTCATTTTACATTATAAATACAGTAAAACATCTCTAAGACAGAATAGCTCGGGACCGGGGAAATTTTGCGTCATAGACAGTATTCCGGATAATAGGAGTGACCGAAAAAGAAAATTGTTTTTCCATTCAAAATTCACAGTTTATTAAATTTTTATTTTTTTTTTTTTTTTTTGAATATTGAAGCAAAGATGGCATTTTTCATTTTTTCCGCGATACCTAATTTATTTTTTTAAATTTTATTTTCATTAAATTTTTCTGATTTCATTTTCATTAAATTTTTCTGATTTCATTTTCATTAAATTTTTCTAATTTCATTTTCATTAAATTTTTCTAATTTCATTTTCATTAAATTTTTCTAATTTCATTTTCATTAAATTTTTCTAATTTCATTTTCATTAAATTTTTCTAATTTCATTTTCATTAAATTTTTCTAATTTCATTTTCATTAAATTTTTCTAATTTCATTTTCATTAAATTTTTCTAATTTCATTAAATAAAAATTAAATTAAATTAACCCGACAGTCGAACTTGACGTGCAAATTCTTGCAAAATTTATAACAATTTTTATTCAAAGAAGGAAGAAAAGTGTATGAACGATTTTTTTTCCCGTCTTCTACAAACATTTCAATGTCAAGGGACCAATTTTTTGCTTCCGTTTCCGCGTTAGACAGGTTTCCGTGAACCCATGCTTTTCTCTGAAAAATTAAGAAAACTGAAAGCTCTTCCAGATTCACATGCTGTTCTGATGTGGCTAGTTTTGGTCCGCCTGAGGACTTAATCCTCATACTCTCTGATTTTCGAGAGCGTTCCCCTATCCGCCACCTGGGGAGGCGCCCGATGGGGGACTAGCCAAAAACCCCACACGGGTTGGTGGGACAACCCTGTCCCCAGCCACCGAAAAAGATGCCATCCTCCCAACGGCACAAAGTCACCCACCTCGTACGGGTCGACATAAAAATGACGTCCTTTTCATATCGATCCGCACGAGATGGGTGCCGTATGACGTAAGGAGGATTTTATCCCTCTAGATGGCTGACTTAAAACTAATTTAAAACTACCCTAAAAACTAACTTAACTTAAATCTAGACTTAAAACTACTTAAAATACTTAAACTTATTTATACTAATTACTAAGCTTAGCTTAAACTTAACTTAAGGTTGTACAAATGTACAATGTACGGCATTGGACATTCATACAATTTACAATATTAGATATTAGAGACAAGATTGTCTGTACTTTTCGACAATCTTCTGCGCGAAAAATGAACTCGATTCTGTTTTTTTTTTTTTTTTTTTATGTCGTTTAACCGCTTTAAAAAAATGTGCTAATCGACAGCTTTTAAAAATTATAGGCTGTCTTTTAAAATCCCGTTTTATTTTATTATTATTATTATTATTTTTTTTTTATTAATAAAAAGATGTGAGGGAGAAATAGAAATAAGAAAAAGATGAAAAGGTAAAAACTCCATAACCCAATACCGAGTATAAAACACCTATGCCCATGCCCATGACCATACCCATTACCATACCATGCCTGTACCAAACTCAAACCTCCTTGATGAAGCTTTTGGACTGCGTTGGCGGCTGCGACGACTCCTCTGGCTGCGACGATTCCTTGGCTGCTCCTGTAAAAACAAAAACAAAAAAAAAAGACAATTAAAAAAGGGGGGGGGGCTTGGAGACCCTCACAATGGAGTTTATCTCCCGCGGTATGATTGTAATAAAAAAATTAATTATTTTAAACTGTAATGTTATTATTATTATTACTATTTTTTTTTAAAATTAATATTTTGAAATCATAAAAAAAAAAAAAAAAAATGCAAAAATGCAAAAAAATTTCGGATTTCCAGGCGTAAAAGGTTAAGACCTTCCGCATTGGACCGGCCGTCAGGGGAACCATGCCATTAGAGCGAGCCGGGAGCCTATCGGCTTTAACTGTGCATATATGTACAGCTAAGGCTTGCGGTGCGCCAATAACCTCGGTCACCCAGTCATCCGAGATGAAACCCTGGAGACTCTCACTATGGAGCTTATCTCCCGCGTAATCCATGATCGAATCGAATAGAATACACAGCCTAATAAAACTCTGCAGCTCCAAGAGAGGGGCTGACTCCTAACTTTACGTTTCGGGGGAACTTAACACTAAACACTTAAAACTAATACCACAAGGCCAGTCGCTGGGTCGATACCTAGGCCTTCTACGATGGGAGACTAAACCTCCTGGTTTATCTCCAAGCCGGGCCGAAAATAATCATTTAAAAAAAAAAAAAAAAAATTATACCCCGTGATTTAAAAAAAAAAGTAAAATAAAGCCCGCACTAAAAATATTTATAAATAAAAAAAAAATAAAAAAATTACGATGCGACTCCTCCGAGAGTCAAAACCCGAATGACGCTAGGAACCTGAATCAAGATGGCGCTTGGATACGTCATGCGCAGACAGGCACGCCCTCTGTAATCCAATATGGCGCCTCAAACATTTTAACTGTAAATATCTGTGAATCCAAAACTTATTTATTTATTTATTTATTTATTTATTTATTTATTTATTTTCATATTTATTTAGTTCGAAAGGCCCTTCTGTCGTTAAGTACAAATCTTGTTTTTTAAAAAAAAAGTTGCAATAACTTTTCTTGAAAAACTTCTGCGATTCGCCGCTAGAGTGCTCTTTTGTTAAGTCTTCGGCTAAACGCACAACTTAATTTATTTTGATAATTTTCGTGTTTTTTATGCATTATTCGGCTGTTTAAATTCAATAAACGTCGTTTTTACGTATTTTATTACAAAAAACGCGTCATTTTTAAAAAATGGTTTTTCTAAAGGAAAATGTGGTTTGAAAAAAAAAAGTTATAATTTCAGGTTTTTCAACTTTTTTTTTAAAAAACAAGATTTGTACTTAACGACAGAAGGGCCTTTCGAACTAAATAAATATGTAAATAAATAAATAAATAAATAAATAATTACAATAATTACAACAATTACAACAACTATAGGCAAATAGCGATACAAAACACGATAGGAAAAATAATGGAAAAGCATGTGCAAAAACAAATAAAGGAACACATGTCAACTAATAACACCATAGACAGCAATCAATGGGGCTTTCAGGAAAAGAAGGGAACACCAAATCTTTTAAAAGATATAGTAGAATATATCTACACTAAATTGAAAGAAGGGAAACACATAGTCATGGTGGCAATCGACTATGAAAAGTGCTTCGACACACTCGATCATAACATAATTATAGAAAAACTGAAAGAGGCAGGGATAGAAGAAGAAGCACTTCAATGGATGGCGGATTATTTTAGAGAAAGGGAAACAGTAGTCAAAATAGGAGACGAAATGAGCGACCCCACGAAAATAAAAAAAGGGACACCGCAGGGAAGTTTGCTGTCACCCCTAATCTACCTAATGTATGGAAATGATATAGGAAGCTACCTGGAAGAAGATTACCGGTTATTCGCCGACGATACAATATTAATAGTAGCACATAAGGATCCAGAAATAGCAAGAAGGAAGGCAGAGGCAGACTTTCGCAAATTACAAATCTGGGCACATAACAATAGGATAATAATTAATAAAGAAAAAACACAGTTTCTACATATAAAGCCGAAAAGACACGACGAAGAACCGGGACAATATATCATATTCCACGACCACAATTGTCTACACAACCCAAGCAAAAAATGTGAATGCCAAGGAAAAATCGAAAAAGTAGATCAAATTAAATATCTAGGAATAACGCTGGACAAAAACTTCAACTTCAAACCACATATAGACGGCCTAGAGAAGAGACTAAGAAGCGTTTTATACCAAATGTACAAACTAAAACAGATGGCAAATGAAAAAATACTAAAAATAGTCTATTTCGCCTTGGCAGAAAGCATACTACAATATGGATTAGAGGCATGGGGAAGGGCGAATGAGGGCTTCAAAGCAGGAATCCAGAGACTACAAGACAAAATTATTGAAGCAATCATCCCGTACGCCAAAAATAAGAAGCTAAAGACAAGAAAAGAAAAATATAACTATTTACACATACTCCCAATGAACGAATTATTTCAATACAAAACAATCATTAGTAACTACTATAATGAAAAATATAAAAAGAACGAAAAAGGACACAACTACCAATTAAGGAGAACACAGCAATATCAAGAAAACATACCAACTAACAGCTATGAAAGTAAAACGGATAAATTCTTAATACCGAGAATCTTTAGCAAACTTCCAGAAAATCTACTAAATATCTCAAAAATAGGGAAAGCAAAAAAGGAAATCAAACAGCACTTATTAACGAAAATGTGATACAAAGCTCTCCATCCACCACATTGTTATTTGGCCGAAAGGCGAGTCTAATGGGCAAATTTGCCCGGGACTGTATAAATTTAAAAAAAGGTTATACATATAAATAAAGAAAAATATATGCACCCCATCCTAGGGTTACTAGGAGGGAAAAAAAAAAAAAATAAAATAAATAAATAAATAAATAAATAAATAAGTTTTGGATTCCCAGATATTTACAGTTAAAATGTTTGAGGCGCCATATTGGATTACAGAGGGCGTGCCTGTCTGCGCATGACGTATCCAAGCGCCATCTTGATTCAGGTTCCTAGCGTCATTCGGGTTTTGACTCTCGGAGGAGTCGCATCGTAATTTTTTTATTTTTTTTTATTTATAAATATTTTTAGTGCGGGCTTTATTTTACTTTTTTTTTTAAATCACGGGATTTAATTTTTTTTTTTTTTTAAATAATTATTTTCGGCCCGGCTTGGAGATAAACTAGGAGGTTTAGTCTCCCATCGTAGAAGGCCTAGGTATCGACCCAGCGACTGGCCTTGTGGTATTAGTTTTAAGTGTTTAGTGTTAAGTTCCCCCGAAACGTAAAGTTAGGAGTCAGCCCCTCTCTTGGAGCTGCAGAATTTTATTAGGCTGTGTATTCTATTCGATTCGATCATGGATTACGCGGGAGATAAGCTCCATAGTGAGAGTCTCCAGGGTTTCATTTCGGATGACTGGGTGTCCGAGGTTATTGGCGCACCGCAAGCCTTAGCTGTACATATATGCACAGTTAAAGCCGATAGGTTCCCGGCTCGCTCTAATGGCATGGTTCCCCTGACGGCCGGTCCAATGCGGAAGGTCTTAACCTTTTACGCCTGGAAATCCGAAATTTTTTTGCATTTTTGCATTTTTTTTTTTTTTTTTTTTTTTTTATGATTTCAAAATATTAATTTAAAAAAAAATAGTAATAATAATAATAACATTACAGTTTAAAATAATTAATTTTTTTATTACAATCATACCGCGGGAGATAAACTCCATTGTGAGGGTCTCCAAGCCCCCCCCTTTTTTAATTGTCTTTTTTTTTTGTTTTTGTTTTTACAGGAGCAGCCAAGGAATCGTCGCAGCCAGAGGAGTCGTCGCAGCCGCCAACGCAGTCCAAAAGCTTCATCAAGGAGGTTTGAGTTTGGTACAGGCATGGTATGGTAATGGGTATGGTCATGGGCATGGGCATAGGTGTTTTATACTCGGTATTGGGTTATGGAGTTTTTACCTTTTCATCTTTTTCTTATTTCTATTTCTCCCTCACATCTTTTTATTAATAAAAAAAAAAAAATAATAATAATAATAATAAAATAAAACGGGATTTTAAAAGACAGCCTATAATTTTTAAAAGCTGTCGATTAGCACATTTTTTTAAAGCGGTTAAACGACATAAAAAAAAAAAAAAAAAAAAACAGAATCGAGTTCATTTTTCGCGCAGAAGATTGTCGAAAAGTACAGACAATCTTGTCTCTAATATCTAATATTTTAAATTGTATGAATGTCCAATGCCGTACATTGTACATTTGTACAACCTTAAGTTAAGTTTAAGCTAAGCTTAGTAACTAGTATAAATAAGTTAAGTATTTTAAGTAGTTTTAAGTCTAGATTTAAGTTAAGTTAGTTTTTAGGGTAGTTTTAAATTAGTTTTAAGTCAGCCATCTAGAGGGATAAAATCCTCCTTACGTCATACGGCACCCATCTCGTGCGGATCGATATGAAAAGGACGTCATTTTTATGTCGACCCGTACGAGGTGGGTGACTTTGTGCCGTTGGGAGGATGGCATCTTTTTCGGTGGCTGGGGACAGGGTTGTCCCACCAACCCGTGTGGGGTTTTTGGCTAGTCCCCCATCGGGCGCCTCCCCAGGTGGCGGATAGGGGAACGCTCTCGAAAATCAGAGAGTATGAGGATTAATTCCTCAGGCGGACCAAAACTAGCCACATCAGAACAGCATGTGAATCTGGAAGAGCTTTCAGTTTTCTTAATTTTTCAGAGAAAAGCATGGGTTAGGGGCCCTAACCAAGGCTGTTAATCAAATCATAATCATAATCAGAATCATAAATAGCGATTAATCGAATATTTCTGACTCCAAAAAAACAAAAACTGAAACCAATCAAAAAAGAAGAGAAATCATTGAATATCCGTAACTGAAATTAGAGGTTAAGAAAAGGAATTGAAATCAAAATCATAACCGAAATTGAATTCGAAATAAAAAAATCGAAAATCGAAATTGAAATAAGAATTTGCTAAAAACCGTAATTAAAAATAATTTTTTAAAATACTTTTAATAAAAGTCATAATCAAAAATAACTGTAAAAAAAATAATAAACCGAAAATAATTTAAATATTCTAGGAGTGCGCGGTCTCAAATTTGATCTCAAGTAAAATTGATCTTTGTACTGGGCTTTTAGTTCAGTCAAGTTTTATTTCATTGGCAATTTCTATTTTCATATATTTTTACGCCTTTTTTTAAAGTTTTATTTCGGGCCGACAAGTCATTTACTGCCAGTTGTGAATTTTTTATTTTCCTAAATTTTTTATTCTGAATTAAAAAGAATTAAACAATTTGAATTTTTTTCCCATTTTTTCCCTATCGTGTGCTTCTTCTGGTACTGGCTGTAAAAAAGGGATAATTTTCTCAAAATTTAGAACAAAGAATGGAAAAGAAAACAAAATTATAACTAAAAATCGTAATCATAATCGTAATTGAAATTAACAAAAGAGTTCAGTGGAAATGGTAACTGAAACTAAAATTAAATTTTTAATGCAACCGAAAAACTGAAATCAAGATCGAAAATTTACAAACTGAAAAGCCAATAAACGTAACTGAAATCAAAATCGAATCAATAAACGTAACGAAAATCTGATATGAAAAACCGAAATTAATTGTATATTGAGCAAAGTTAATAATTAAAATCAAAATCGTAATCAGCTGTCAAGATTTTGAGTTCAGTAACCATAATCAAAATCAAAATTCTTATTTAAAAAAAATCATAACTGAAATTAATCAAAATTCAAGCGAATTTCGATTAGCAGCCCTGTTTCCGTCTTATAGGGGAAAATTACATGGGAATCCCTATTTATTCTGCCTAGACCAAAAAATTTTTGCGTCATCGCCAGTTTTTCGAAAAATACAGGGTCCGTCTTACAGAGGTTTTACTGTACATGTTTCATATGCGAAACATACGTTAAATGAGATTTTAGCCAAAAATTTATAACATTTAGGCGTTCTACAAGCGCTGTAGACCAATCAGACGTTGATTGGGGAACATCGACATCGTAAAATTCGTGTTCCCCGAGTATTGCCCCATTAGTGTAAGCAATTTTAACAAGAAAAAAAATTTTCAGGGCTGCAAATTGGGAAATAAATAAAAATTAAGCCCGAAAAATCGGGTTTAAGCGCTAAAAAAGCGCTAACAGCGACTCAGACGTTGGTCGGAGAAAATTGGGATGGTGAAATTCGTCTTCCGCAACGTCAAAAGCACCTATAAAGTCTATTTTTGTAAAATTCAATTACGGAAAAATGCACCATATTTTCGTTTCATTAAACGCTAAGAAAAAAAAATTGTGGCTTAGGCCCTTTTTCTGCTCTGCGACACCGTTAAAAGGAGGGTCTTTACACAGCTTGGGACTTATCCAAAATGGAATTTTACCTACAAGAAAAGCATGGTGGAAACTCTTGTTTTGTTTGAAAATTTCTTTCGAAATAAACCAAATTTTTAATAAGCGATCAATTAAGGCCAGGTTTGATGTGGACTTATATTTTTATGTTTTCTTTAACTTCACCGTTTTAATTTTCGAAATAAGTTGGTAAATCTGATAAATCTCTCGTTTACTCGTTTTAAGTATATTCAAGTTAATCATTTTCAAGTTATGTATTTTCAAATCGTTGTTGTTGTTGTTGTTGTGTGTACACAATTGCGGTTGTCATTCCTCTTTATATGCCTAACGGCGCCAATAAAGTATATTTTATTATTTATTATTATTATTAATTTTCGAAATAAGTATTTATTTCGTTTAGTTTTGTAAAATTATTGGCAATGTTTACAAAATTTTAATAAACAAAACCTCTTCTTTTCGGCACATATTTTAAAAAATCAAATAAAATATACTCTTAATTTCGAAAATACGTCGTAAAATCGGAGATAACATTGTAATAAACACACTGTTTAATTTTGACTTCAATTGGGTACCTATTAAAAATTTGGTCGATTCCAAAAGAAATTTGTAGAAAAATCTGAGATTCCGCCATACTTTTCTTATAGGTAAAATTGCATTTTGGATAAGTCCCAAACTGTGTAAAGACCCTCTTAAATCGTTTTTTTAAAAAAAACGTTTCAAAATTTTTCTTGCGTTTTTACACTAAAATGAACCCATCTTTTTGGAGAAAAACAAAATCGGAAACATCTTTTTTTTTTTTTTTTTTTTTTTTGATCGTCCTATTCCATAGCCAAAATTAATTTTTGCTTTACCGACCTAATAGTTCAAATTTATGAAGTTTATAATTAATTTCCTGATCATCTAGTTAAAATAAGGACCTTTTAATTTTAATTCTGATCCTTTAACTTTAATACTGACCAACTATTTTTTTTACTGATCAAATCATTACTGACCACTAGAATACTGACCATTTACTTTACCCATTGACCATTTATTTAAAATACTAACCGAAAACAGTTTTTAAATGCTGACCAAGACCAACCATTTATAAGTCTAAGTTTTTAAATAAGGCAAACATTTTATCGGTCCAGAAATGCTAATCTTTGCTAACTAGAGAGGGAAGGAGTCAAAAATTGTCAAAATCATGCTGACGTAATTTAAGGACGGCTCTAGAGGAGGCGCTAATGCCCTTGGATAACGCGCTACCTGGCCCTCCCTTAACTCCGGTCGCTTATCCTATTTTTCAAAAAGCCAAGAAAAACAAGATTATATCGTACCTTCCTTATGATGATATGAAAATTTCTTTTAAACAGGTTATGGTTAACTTCGATCTCTAATTGAAAAGGTTAACATGGGCTTTAACTCCTTCCCATTTAACGTATACCCCCCTGTGCTTTCATTTTTTGTCAGTTTATAACGCGTGTTGTAAACATTTTTGGCATCTAATTAAAATAACTTATGCAGCATAAGCTTATGCAGGAAGAATTTTCACATTTTTCCGAAGTTTGTACGTTTAGCTCTTAAGCACTTCAGTTTCAAATAAATGAAAGAAAGTCAAGAAAGAAAATTGTGTTGCCAACACGACGTACAACATTGTCTTTTAAATGAATTTTTTTCATTCAAAAAGAAAAATGTTAATTAAAATTTTTGTCACAGAGCTTTTTTTTTTTTTTTTTTTTTTTCTTTCTTGAAAAATAAGAAAAACGTCACGAAGAAGAAAATTTAGTTTAAAATAATGGAAATGTTAATAAAAAAGAAAGGACCGATAGCCACAAACTGTGCGTACTTCCCCCGGAAAAAAAACATGTTTGTTTTACTAAAAAAAAAAAAAAAAAAAAAACAGTCCCCATTTACAAAGTCTATTTTTTCCAATTTTAATTAAATGCTAACGGCGCAAAGCTTAAACGAAAAATGATACATAAATGCACGAGAAACATTCTTTTAGTTTCGTTTGCTGATAAAACGTTGTAAAATTCGATGAAAAAAGTCGAATGTTAGTATTTTTTTTATAAAAATATTTTGTTGTATGGGAAAACGCCGAGCACATTGGGAAATTTTCGCGTAAAAAATCATAGTTTCAGGCTGAAATTTTCAGGGTGTGCTTAATTTGGAAAGCATTGAAATAGGAGAAAATTTTAGAAAAAGTGGACCACCCTAACGAAGCATTTTTGTTTTGCTTTGGTTTTTGTTGCAAGACTAAACTTGTTCAAGACATTTCCTTTTACTGAGTGTGGTATTTTTCGTTTGTTAAAAAAAAGAAAAACAGACCTTACCATCGTATTCCTCATGTCAGAATATGCTGGTATGATGCATTCTAGCCCAGATCTTCAACAACAATATATTTTAACACAAGCTTTTTTTTTCCAGTGCATTGCTTTCTGCCAGTTGGCTTATTCTGCTGTCAATAAAAAAAATGGTCGCTGTCAATTTTTGAAGCAACTGACGTTATTTGAATATGGAAAATGCATGACAGGACAAGCGTGGCAAAACGGACAATTGGCGCTGTGGTGGTGCAATAAGACATCTGACGGTTTGATCCTTTAGCTCCCGACAATAAGAAATTTAGACTAATTCTACATAAGGTAAACGTTATATCGCCTTAAAAATGTTGATTAGATTTCCGTGTATTATAAAATTCGAATACTCGGAAATCTAATCAGCATTTTTAAGGCGAAGTTTTTACACGATGGGTTTTACATATCTAACGTTCGCATTTGCCTCGTGTAATAAACGTACAAAAATTAAAATAATTTCAATTTTTTAAACTATATAAAGGTTCTAGTTCGTTCGTTTACATAACCGGCCGGTTAGCCGGGC
This sequence comes from Liposcelis bostrychophila, assembly GCA_037577465.1. Classification (NCBI taxonomy): domain Eukaryota; kingdom Metazoa; phylum Arthropoda; class Insecta; order Psocodea; family Liposcelididae; genus Liposcelis; species Liposcelis bostrychophila. The sequence continues at coordinate 20,306,154 of CM075207.1, forward strand.
GGTTTACACATTCTAACAAATAAAAAAATATGTTAAAAAATATTTTTTAAATCCAATATTTTACACATGAAAACGGGTCCAACTGCATCGAAACCGTACCCAAAACGTTTTGTTATGTTCAGAGATAAATTTCCATCATATTAAATGCATAAACAACAGTTAATATTTTTTATATTTGATAATATTTAATTGTTTTTGCAAAAAAAAAAGAAAAAAAAAGATTATTTCCGAGAGACTAGTACAGCGCTCTAGCGGTGAAACCGCGAACTATTTCAACAACAAAAAGAAAAATGGCGTCTTATTTTATTATTTCGAAAACATTAAAAAAAATTAACAAATGTACGCACCAAAAAACCTTTTTCATTCATTTTCAATAACAAATCTTTACCTTTCAAACATAATAAAACGTTTTGGCACGGTTTCGGTGCGATCCGATCTCATTTTTATGTGTAAAATACCGAATGAAAAAAAAAAATTAAACTTTATTTATTGTTAAAAAATTTTCACCGCCCGGCTGACCGGCCGGTTATATAAAGGAACTAGAACCTTAAGGTTCTAGTTCGTTTACATAACCGGCCGGTCAGCCGGCCGGTGAAAATTTTTTAACATTAAAAAAGTTTAATTTTTTTTTTTACGATTCGGTATTTTACACATTAAAATGAGATCGGATCGCACCGAAACCGTGACAAAACGTTTTGTTATGTTTAAAAGGTAAAGATTCGTTATTGAAAGTGTATGAAAAAGGCTTTATTGTGCGTAAATTTGATAATTTTTTTCAATGTTTTCGAAATAAAAAAATACGACGCCATTCTTCTTTTTGTTTTTGAAATAGTTCGCGCTTTCACCGCTAGAGCGCTGCACTAGTCTCTCGGAAATAAACATTTTTTTTTCTTTTTTTTTTTTGCGAAAACAATTAAATATTTTCAAATATAAGAGCTATTAACTGTTGTTCATGCATTTAATATCATGGAAATTTATCTCTGAACATAACGAAACGTTTTGGGTACGGTTTCGGTGCAGTTAGACCCCGTTTTCATGTATAAAATATTGGATTCAAAAAAAATTTTTTTAAATATTTTTTTATCGTTAAAATGTGTACACCGCCCGGCTAGCCGGCCGGTTATGTAAACGAACTAGAACCTTTAACCTAACTCACATAAAAAATAAAAATAAAAATTTAGGCCTATAAAAAAACATTTTTTGCAAAATTTAAAGGTTCTAGTTCCTTTACATAACCGGCCGGTCAGCCGGGCGGTGAAAATTTTTTAACAATAAAAAAGTTTTAATTTTTTTTATTTTTTATTATTCGATAATTTACACATAAAAATGAGATCGGATTGCACCGAAACCGTGGAAAACGTTTTGCTATGTTTAAAAGGTAAAGATTCGTTATTGAAAATGTATGAAAAAGGCTTTATGGTGTCTAAATTTGATAATTTTTTTAAATGTTCTTGAAATAGAAAAATTAGACGCCATTTTTCTTTTTTCTGTTGAAATAATTCGCGGTTTTACCGCTAGAGCGCTGTCTCTCGGAAATAAACTTTTTTTTTTTTTTTTTTTTTTTTTTGCGAAAACAATTAAATATTATCAAATGTAAGAACTATTAACTGTTGCTCATCATGTGTCTTGTCTCCATTAGTTACTTAAATGGATGGTCGGATTAAAGCAATCGTCTATTTAAATCAAGCACCGGAAGTACTGTATGTTTCCTTTTCTTTCGACAAACCTAAAACTTTTTGCATGAGCCATAATTTTTTCTGAAAATAGTTTCTCAGTAATTAAGAACCTATATACTAAGCTCTTTTTCCATTTAGTCGTTACAATTTACTAAAATTAATTTACAAAAATATAAACAAAATCCCGGAGTTCTCCATTTTGAATTAATTTTTGAATTTGGAACGGTACAGTACTTCCGGTGCTTGATTTAAATGGACGATTCTTTAATTCGATCCTCTATTTAAATCACAAGTGGAGACAAGCTAATGGAAATTTATCTCTGAACATAACAAAACGTTTTGGGTACAATTTCGGTGCAGTTAGACCCCGTTTTCATGTATAAAATATTGGATTTAAAAGAATGTTTTTAACATATTTTTTTTATCGTTAAAATGTGTACACCGCCCAACTAACCGGCCGGTTATGTAAACGAACTAGAACTTTAAAAAATAAGATATAAAAATAAATAAATAAATAAATAAATAAAAACTTTTCTTTGCAAATTTTAAGTTCCAAAGAATTTCAGATTTTTTAAATGTTTAATATAAAATTTAAAAAGTATTTTATAAAGGGGGGGGGGGGGATAACCAAAATCTAAAGCAATTTTAGGGGAGGGGTCCTGAAAATTTAAACTTTGCAAACAAGGGGGAGGGGGGGTCAAAAATTACCAAAATAATGCTAACGTAATTTATGGACGACCTCTTAAAAAGAAAAAAATGTAGGAAAAAAAATTGCTTTTATATTTAAAATTGAGTTCAATTTTGTGGGCAATATTTTCCTAAAGAGGCATTAGTCACTTTTGAATAGGACTCCAACTGTAATTTAACTAAAAGATGAAAACCATTTTCGAGATCCTTTTATGAATATTTTCGAAATTTTAAAGCTCGAGAGAATGATTTCAGTGTTGCATGGGCGCGAAAATTCGGAAAAATCGATTATTATTACTTTTTTTTATTTTTTTAACAAAAGAAAATGGAAAAGTTTTGGATGCGAATGGTAGGGTTCGATAGGAACGTGCTTAGTTTTTTTTTTTTGTATATATATAGAAAAAGTTCCTTCTCTTTTTTAAACGCACATCAATCATGTTAAGAAAGTTATTTAGAGAAAAAGATTTTTAAAAAAAAAAAAAGGCTGGGTGAAGTCGTCCGAAAAGGTTAGTTTAGATTTGGCAGTCTGGTTTAGATTTAACGAAGCAAGATTTTAGGTGAAATTAATCCCAGGGTTTTTCTGCCTGGTCTGGAAAAGCTTCCGTTTCAAGCTTTCTCCGGCGTGATTGTTTTTCATAATTTTTTTTTTTTTTTCCTCTGCAGACTTGTTTCTAAATAAAACGTCTGACTTCGATATAGATTACTTAACGATGAAAAAAAAAAAGGTTAAATTTTTAATAACACGCCTTCGCTAAATTTTGGGAGAAAAAAAAATTCAGCGTGGCGTGGGCGGATTTCCTAAATAAAAAAAGAGGAGGTTTTTTTTTTTCATTTAAGCTGATTTCGGCCAACGGATTTTTTTCCCTCCTCATTCGACGTGTTTTTTGTACACATTGAAAGGGCATAGGGCAATCGCATTTTATTTAAAAATTTTTTGACATTCCCTTTTATTTTATGATGAAAATCGGTGAAAAGATGGATTAAAAAAAATTAAGGGAAAATTAAAAAAAAAAAAATCATACGTTGGACGGTGGGGGACGAAAAGAATACGAATCACTAATAATAATGTTTCTTTTCAGGAGATGGAGATACTCGATCTTTATTTTTAAATTAAGGGAAGGCGAACAAATAATGCAGTCGAGCGGATTTACCTTTGCACGGCAGTGTTCGGAGATGAAGAAATATAAGGTACGGTAAACTGGAGTGAAGTTGAAAGGCCTAGAAAAGACATTTTTAGTAGTATAAATTTTTTAAACTTTTGAGTAAACAGGCCGAAAAAAATTAGAACAAAAATGTAGGTAAAATGTAGTTATTTGATCTATTTTTACATCGACGGACCCTATTAAAGCTTTTTTTAGACCAGTTTACGGTACACCAGGTCAGGACATATAGGGGAAGGGGCTGAGGATTTTAAAATTATGGCTTTAAATGATTTTTTATTACAAGAAAAATTTGCAAAATGCATAATGAGCCTTCGCTCCGTTCTGTTATTACATGCCAAAAAAACAAAGTCCCTGGGGGCTGAGTCCCATCCTCCACCCCCTTCCTCGGCTATCCTGTTTGAAGAAAGTTTCGGACATTTTCAGTTTTGAGTCCCTTTTCCGCTCTTATTGGAAAAGAATGATTTTCTTTAACTTGAGCGCAAGATTTTATGACACCCCAATGAAGTTTGACTTATAATTAATTGGTCAGCATTTAAAAACTGTTTTCGGTCAGTATTTTAAATAAATGGTCGGTGGGTAAAATAAATGGTCAGTATTCTAGTGATGAGTAACGATTTGATCATCAAAAAAAAAAAAAAAAAAAAAAAAAAATTGTTGGTCAGTGTTAAAATTAAAGGATCAGAGTTAAAATTAAAAGGCCATTATTTTGGCTCAGATGATCAGGAAATTAATTATAAATTTCATAAATTTGAACTATTTGGTCAGTAAAGCAAAAATTAATCTCGGCTATGGAATAGGGTAATCCAAAAAAAAAAAGTGTTTCCGATTTTTTTTTTTTACCAAAAAAAAATTGGTTCATTTTAGTGTATAAATACGCAAGAAAAATTTTGAAACGTTTTTTTAAAAAAATTATTTAGAGGTGTCGCAGAGCAGAAAAAGGGCCTAGGCCACAATTTTTTTCTTAGCATTTGATGAAACGAAAATATGGCGCACTTTTCCGTAATTGAATTTGACAAAAATGGACTTTATAGGTGCTTTTGACGTTGCAGAAGACGAATTTCACCATCCCGATTTTCTCCGACCAACGCCTGAGTCGCCGTTTGCGCTTTTTTAGCGGTTAAACCCGATTTTTCGGGCTTGATTTTTATTTATTTCCCAATTTGGAGCCCTAAAAATTTTTTTTTCTTGTTAGAATTGCTTACACTAATGGAAAAATTCTCGGGGAAAACGAATTTTACGATTTCGATTTTTCCCAATCAACGTCTGATTGGCCTACAGCGCTAGTAGAGCGCCTAAATGTTATAAGTTTTGAGCTAAAATCTCATTTAACGTATGTTTCGCATATGAAACATGTACAGTAAAACCTCTGTAAGACGGACCCTTTGACTAAAAATTGTTACAAGTTTTGCAAGAATTTGCATGTCAAGTTCGACTGTCGGTAAAAACCGACAAAGGTTCGAACCAAAGTTCGACTGTTAGGTTAATTTAATTTAATTTTTATTTAATGAAACTAGAAAAATTTAATGAAAATGAAATTAGAAAAATTTAATGAAAATGAAATTAGAAAAATTTAACGAAAATGAAATTAGAAAAATTTAACGAAAATGAAATTAGAAAAATTTAATGAAAATGAAATTAGAAAAATTTAATGAAAATGAAATTAGAAAAATTTAACGAAAATGAAATTAGAAAAATTTAACGAAAATGAAATTAGAAAAATTTAATGAAAATGAAATTAGAAAAATTTAATAAATGAATTTAGAAAAATTTAATGAAAATGAAATTAGAAAAATTTAACGAAAATGAAATTAGAAAAATTTAACGAAAATGAAATTAGAAAAATTTAAAGAAAATGAAATTAGAAAAATTTAATAAAAATGAAATTAGAAAAATTTAATGAAAATGAAATTAGAAAAATTTAACGAAAATGAAATTAGAAAAATTTAACGAAAATGAAATTAGAAAAATTTAACGAAAATGAAATTAGAAAAATTTAACGAAAATGAAATTAGAAAAATTTAACGAAAATGAAATTAGAAAAATTTAATGAAAATGAAATTAGAAAAATTTAATAAATGAATTTAGAAAAATTTAATGAAAATGAAATTAGAAAAATTTAACGAAAATGAAATTAGAAAAATTTAACGAAAATGAAATTAGAAAAATTTAAAGAAAATGAAATTAGAAAAATTTAATAAAAATGAATTTAGAAAAATTTAACGAAAATGAAATTAGAAAAATTTAACGAAAATGAAATTAGAAAAATTTAACGAAAATGAAATTAGAAAAATTTAATGAAAATGAAATTAGAAAAATTTAATGAAAACGAGGGGTTGCTCACTCTGCAAAAAAGTGTACACGGTAATTCATAATTCAAAGTAATTCAAGTAATTCAAGCGAAATTCAAGGTAATTCAAGGAATTCAAAGTAATTCATGGTAATTCAAAGTAATTCAAGGTAATTCAAGTAATTCAAAGTAATTCAAGGTAATTCAAAGTAATTCCGGAAATTCAATAAATTAAATCGCATATTTAACTTATGTAAGGCTTATTATGAGTCATTTAAAGTTATTTACAAGGCTTTAATAAAGCGTCCACCGGAAAATCTGCTGCCGTTTGTTTAGGTAGCATGTAAAGGAAAAAATATCATGTTGTTTAGAAAATACTAATTAAAAAAATTAATTTCTTTAATAATTTAACTTATTTTCATAACTTCTAATTTTCGGGGCATTAATTTTTTTCGGACATGATATTTATAACTTAATGTAAATGGTGCATTATACAATTCTTTTCCAGATGACTATTTGCTACCTGACCTACTGTTTGCTTTTGTAATTCTATCATTTTTTTCTTCTTAACTAGGGGTTGTTAACCTCATAATCCTTTAAAAATTCTTTTCAATTTTTTTTCCTTTTCAATTATTCCTAACTGTGGCTCATTGTCGGTTTCGTGGAATCTGGACATATTTTCGATCACCCCAATAAATTTTCTCTTTTTCGGCATTGTCACTTGCTCTACATTTATTTTAACTGCGTGACCGACCGACTGTAATATCCCTTCTTCTGCGGAAACCAAATAAGAAAAAAAATGCTTTATTATTGGCGAACTCTTTTCTCTGCGACAATGCTGCCTGTATAATTTATTTCAAGCATCCTTTTGGTCATCATACTTTTTTTTTCTTCAAGTCCGTTGGCAGTTCCAAATCACTGCAAACGAAGTCTTTATTTATTATTCTTTATTTTACTCGGAAATTAGGAACATTCAAGTTATGAAATTAAAACGACATGTTTCGAGTTTATATTAGACTCATTCTTATTTATTTGAATAATTTTTAATTATTGGCACTATTATGTTAAATAGTGCCTATCGCCTATCCTGTGACGTCGTGAAAAATGACGACGAAACAGGCACGGACTGGGGCGCCGAGCTACCGGGAGATTCCCGGTGCGCCTTCACAAAATGCAAAAAAGGCGCCTATACTTCAAAAAGTTAAAAAATGTCCAACACATTACTTTTACAAAAAAAGAAAAGAAAAAAAAAAAAAAAAAAAAAAAAAAAAAAAAAGGACCAGAAAAGTAAACTGTTGTCTACCCGACTTCAAAATATTTTCAAGAATTTCATATTTCTTCGATTGCCATTAACCCCTGGTACTGAGAAGCAGAAGAAAGCAGGTAATAGTTCCCCGAATTCAAGGCTTGCTCTTTTTTTTTTTTTTTTTTTTTTTCTTATTGTCAAGAAGGAGAATTACTTTATAGCCTTTCGGTCTTCTCTGCCTTTACATTCATTTGATTGATTTTTAATCTCCGGATTTTGTCCTTTTCTTGGAATATTAGACCTATGGCAATTTTAATGAGGTCAGTACTCTCTCTAGGGTTTTGGGTTTTTCCCAATAATTCATTCCAAAGTACCTGCGACTTTTTCCGAAAAATACCCGAAAAAGAAAAAAAAATCAGTTTTTAAACAAACGCGGATCGGTACGGTTGTTTTTATCGACGATTTTCAGAAGTATGCATAAATCAGAAGTATTTTAAAATTAAGAATTAAACATAATTTTTTTTTTTTTTTTTTTTTTCAAAAAAAATAATTAATTTTTACGGGTCGATAACTTAACTCCGAAAAATTTTATTCCGAATTCCGAATTCCGAATATTTTAATTCCGAACGCCGAATTCCGAATTCCGAAAATAATACAATAATTTTTTCCCGCCCGAATTAAAAGAATTCCGAATTCTGAAAAGGATAAAAATAAATTTATTTATTTATTCTATATTTTATAATCATCAGTGCTGAGTATTGATACATGTTTTTTGAAAAACAACTAATTAAATAATCACAGATTGAAAAAATTATTAATCACATATTAGTTGGGCAGTTCTCACCAAAACGGGATTTTTTATGTCGCCATTTTTCCATTTAAAAAAATTTTGTTTACATCTCTTCCGAACAAGTTATTTGCCAGAATATACGCTAAATATAAATTCGATATTGAATACGGTTTTGTAAACGGGCTCATCTGAAGTTGAAGGAACTACATCATATGTGCTGATTTTGGTATAAAATATCACTAATACGGGAAAGAATAGTGTTTTAATTCGTTCGGAGGAGAGGCGAGTTTGCAACACATGCAAAATGTAAGCAGTTTAAAACTCCGAAACAACTGACACCAAAATGTTATTATTTCCCTTATTTAGCGATGTAACGAAAATCAGCACAATTCGTTCAACTTCAGGTGTGCCCGTTTACAAAACCATATTCAATATTCTTAAAAATAACATGTTCGGAGGATACCTTACCTACAACAAAAATGGTGACATAAAAATCACATTTTGGTGTCAGTTGTTTCCGAGTTTAAAACTTGTTTGCTTACATTTTGCATGTGTTGCAAACTCGCCTCTCCTCCGAACGAATTAAAACACTATTCTTTCCCGTATTAGTGATATTTTATACCAAAATCAGCACATATGACGTAGTTCCCTCAACTTCAGATGTCTACTATTAAGTCGAAAAATTAATGGGGGGGGGGGGGTGCCACAAGACAATAGGCGCCCTCTAAAAAATTTTCAGCTCGCGCCCTCAAAATTTCCCAGTCCGTGCCTGCGACGAAATGGATGTATCCGTATGGACACATTATATTTGATCGAACAATAAATAGATTTGGACTTAAACATAAAAATCAAATTATAAATTTTTGGCGAAAATGTAAATCCTGTGTTTAGCTTATGGGAGAATTATTACTTAATTAGAATATTAATTATAATGACATTAAAATTATATTTTTAATGTTAGTGTAAATAAATAAATTACGAACAATTTGGGTATGGCCAAAATTAAAAATTGTGAGCTGATATGTTTATCATATGTATTATTCCTCCCATACTTAGCTTATCGGGCTAAGATAAAATCAAACTTTCATAATCGAAATATGACAAATATTTCATAAGATATAAATTTTGATATCAATATGGATTCTGAGACTTGTTATCTTGGTTTTACTACATTTTATACTTCAGCTATTAGTTTTTAGCAAATTTTTGTAAGATTTCATTTAAAATATTTTTTTTCCATAAGCTAAACATAGGCGGCCAAATATTTTTTTAGCTTGACTAACTGCCTCAATGGATCATGCCGTATCTAAATATTACCGAAAGAGACCAATCAGCATCTACGCCCCTAACGCTTCAAAGAAAAAATAGGCTTCCGACAACAAACGGTTAAAAAAAGTAAACATAGCCTACGGCATTTAACTTTCCAAAAAAAAAATAAATAAATAAATAAAAAATAAAAAATAAAAATAAAAATATTATTTAAAAATAATGATAATAAATAAATCATTAATTGATAAAGAGGCCGTTCATAAGAAAAATGATGCCCAAAGCAATCGATTACAATTTTTAAGGGACAAAAATTATGCATAAGAATGAAATCAATTGAAAAAAAAAAAAAAAAAAAAGAACCATGGAAATATGTATAAAAATACTCAAGTAATTCAAAGGTAATTCATGTAATTCACAGGTAATTCAAAGTAATTCAAGGTAATTCACGGTAATTCAAGGTAATTCACGGTAATTCAAAGTAATTCACGGTAATTCAAAGTAATTCAAGTAATTCACGGTAATTCAAAGTAATTCAAAGTAATTCAAGACAAGGTGTACACGGTAATTCAAGAGTGAGCAACCCCTCGAATGAAAATGAAATTAGAAAAAATAAAATTATAAATAAAATGCCATGCAAACATCTTTGCTTCAATATTTCGAAAAAAAAAAATAAAAGTTTAAATAACTTGAATTTTGAATGGAAAATCAATTTTTTTTTTCGGTCACCTCTATTATCCGGAATACTGTCTGTGACGGAAAATTTCCCGGGTTCCGAGCTATTCCGTCTTAGAGAGTTTTTACTGTATTTATAATGTAAAATGAGACAAGGCATTACTGGTGGATTAATTCTGTAAGTTCACATTTTTTTAAATATAAATACTAACCATTTAATAATTTTAATGATCAAACACTATTTTTTTACCAACCGAGGTCCATTATTTTTGCAGACAAAACAGCATTACTTCACCGATCATTTATTTCAAAGACTAACCATTTATTTTAAATACTGACCAAAAATTCGCTTAAACGCTGATCAATTTATGTAATAAAGTACCGACCGTTTAATTTAAAAATACTAACCAGTTATGAGATTTATGCAAACATTCAGAAATAATTTTGAAATTCTTAAAAAGGTTTTGATAGTAAATAGTATATTACAACACAAGGGCTGCAAATAAAAAAATTGCCTATTTTGAATTGGCTTTTTAGTCCTTTTCACCTCTTTCTAAAAGGTCTCGACGGACACTTCTTTGCAGTTCTTGTGTTGTAAGCTACTTTTCAACACAAAGGACAGCGTAAAAAAAGTATTTTTAAAACGCACGGAAAAATAAGTTTTCCGCAATTCGTGATGAAAATATTATGTTTATTGAAAATGTGTACAGTACATTGCAAAAAGATTTTCAAAAAAAAAAATTCTCCGCAAATTTTTCAGTCTTATTACTTAAATTAATTTTTATTTTATTTTTTATTTGTATATTTTTTTTTCCAGAATTCAGATTAAAGCGGAAGTAAAAAAAAAAACGTATATCCGCTTTTTTTTCTATTAACCTACATTTTTTTCTTGCTGGCTCTACACATTTATTTTTCAAGGTCTCTCGAGATGACGTAAAAGAAGTAAGCACTCAAAGGTTTAAAGAAAATAAAAAGAAATCTTATTATTAAAATGCGTGAAAGTGAAAACGATTTTTTAAGCGAATCTTAAAACCTCAGATCAAGATTTCATTTTAAAAGGGGGAAATCCCAGAAAAACTACGCAATGGGGAAATGTTTGAAAAAAAAAGGGCTGTAAAAGCCCTTCTTTTATTTCGGGTTTCATTTGATCAGTACCATTACTTTTTTTAGGAGTAAAAAAAGGAATTTGGCAAAAAAAAAAAAAAAAAAAAAAAAAAATCAAATAAAAAAAAAGGGGGAGAGGAAAACGATTAAATGAACAGTTCACTTCATGGTTCAAAGCTCTCTTTGTAAAATGCTTAAACAGCTCTTTCCGTGTAGATGATCAGAGAGGAAAAAGGTTACAACTTTTGAAATGTTTTTAATATATATCCTAATGTAATCGATGTACCGAAAAGACCCGAGAAAAGAAGAAAAAAAAAAAGTAAAAAGAAAAGAAAAGAAGGAAAATAAAAGGTTTCGCAGCTTTTTCGCGGAAATAAGAAAAAATTTCGACGAATTTTCATTGTGAAACTTATTTGAGAGAGAGAGATTATCATTTATTGAATCAAATTTAATTAGGGGGTACGAGATATTTATTAGACGTAAATTTTTGCCTTTATTTTTCCTCTTAATGATTAGCATCCTTGTTTATTTCGTCCGGGGATTCTTTGCCCTTCCCCGTTTTCTCCCTCTTTTTCCTTATTTTAATTCTTACAGAACAATGTTTCTACAGATCCACATTTCCCGATTCTAAAATTTTCGATCCTTTCGGTTATTTGTCACCGATTTTCCATTTTAAACTTTTCCAACGGGAGGGTGGAAAGGGGTATTTTAAAACGGGGGAAACTTGAATGCGGTTTTCCAAAAATCCAAAGCGTTAAACCCTTCGTTTGGAAACATAACCAAATATCCTTTGTTTCCCGAAAAACCCCATGAGCAATCCACATAGAAAACGATCGATATATATCAGTTTTCGAAAAGTTTTTTAATTTTTCCCAAGTTTGACGTTTTTTTTTTTTTTTTTTTTTTTTTTTTTTTTTGACGATTCAGATTTTTTTGAGGAGTCGTCGAAAAAGAAAAAGGTTACAAAAAAAGGGGGGGAAAATTAATTGTTCTACGTTTTCTAAAACTTCTCAACCAATTTCTTTTTTTTTTTTTTGGTTGTGAATTTAAAAAGAAAAAAAAAGCGTATGAGCACAAAATTTTGTGTGATTTAATTTTTTTAAAAATACCAATTCAAAAATTTTTGTAATATTCAAATAAAATATATAAAGGAAAAAGAAAAAAAAATATAAAAAAAAAAAAAAAAAAAAAAAAAAAAAAGCTCATCCCCGAAATCAGTTTTTTCAGTTATCTTTTTTGTACCAAAAATGTTTCACAACTTTTAAAAACGTGACAAAGGTAGATTCTCTTAAATGCGAATTCACCACGCAAGTCGCTACTTATTGATTTCTAGCCCACATTATTTTATCAAAATATCGCAAAGGAAGGGCTTGACGGAGAATACTGAGGAAATGGTGATTTAACTTTTTTTTTTTTTTAAACTTAGCCATTTAAATTTTTTCCCTTCCGTTCTTAATCTCCCAAAAAAAAATTCTGCTAAATTTAAAAAAAAAAAAAAAAAAAAAAAAATCCTAGTTTTTTTTCGGTCTTTTCTTGCATATAAAAAATGAACAGGATTTATTATAATCCCGTAAGATTTTTTTTTTCCCTTTTCCCTTCCCTAATATGGAAAACGTGTAGAAGCTAAAAAAGGACGAGGAGAAGGATATAAAAAGGAATGAAATACGATTCAAGGGTTTTTGAATGAATACGTATGGAGCAGCCGTTTTAGAAATTGGCGCGAAAACCGATTCCATTGATCATTTTGGTCCCCCTTTTTTCTCCTACAAAAGGCGAAAAAAAATGAGTTTTTAACGGGAAATCGAAAGCCATAAATTTTCACCGTCTTTTTAATTTTTTTTCATTCATTCATTTAAAATCGGGGGGAAAAATTTTTCTCTTTTTCTTTTTTTTTTTTTTTTTTTTTTTTTACTTTCAACTCTTTTAAAGCTATTGATTTTATTATAAAATATTTGCGTAGTTGTTATCGATAATAACAATTTGTTTGCGGTTTTAATTTGTAGGTATGAATGAATGCAACTCCAAATCCTCTTCTCGGATCAATAAACAACATCGACAGGATCCGATTCGCAACAACTGCGAATTGTGCACCACTGCTTTCGCTTACAACATCTCGAGAGATTTTCAAGCATCCGGATTCCCCCTACCGTCATCTCCCCCGCGCTCATTTTTCGTCCCTCCTCAACGGGTTTTCCCGAGGTGAAAGAGGAAAAAGCCAGATGCGGAAGACAGCTTTAAATCCTGTGCCGAGATAATCGCAGGATGGACTTGAGAAATTAAAATTTTTCAAACGAAAATTTCATTTCTCCGGAAAATTACATCGAAAGTCTCTTTTGTCATGGTTATTTTAATTTTCAAAATTTTGCTGCGACGAATAACGTCCTCTTGTATGAATTTTGGGCGGAGGGTAACATGACTTAAAGACACTCTCCTATTCACAGGTATTAACCGAGATAAAGCGTTAAAAGAGGATTTTGACACACTAGTGTGTCAGCTTTCTAAAGTCTTAAATCCTCCTCGAAAACATGTAAATTCATATAAGTAACTTCTGCTAGTTTGTGGAATGTTCAAGCTTTATCCTGAATATATTATTAACGGGATACTTTAGGGGATTTTCCTTTTTAACATTTTATCGAACGTTTTTTAATAACTGATTTCTTTTTCCTTCAGGTTATTAATCAGCAAATGAAAATCGCCATGCACGCTGCCTTCGGTCACTACAAACTCATCTTAGCAGCCAGAGTCATAATAAAAACGATTCTCCAGAAAAATCAAACATCAAAGAAAAAATCGGATTTTCTCTGAATAAAAATTTACTTTTATCAAAAATACTGTACTTCGAAATGTTTTGAAAAAAATTAAGTTATATATTTCTGTTTATTTTGTCGGTTTTTCTGTAATTTAAACGAGAACATTTTGCGTATAAGAAAAAGGAGCAAAAAAGAGATTAGGAACTTCCAGTTTTTATTCAAAGGAATATTTTCATATACTTTTTAATAATAAGAAACAAATTCAGAAAAACTACCACCCAGCACGTGTCTGACCTATGCTAAAAATTACGAAATGAGAATGTAAGACTTGTGTCCAATTAACGAAAGTATGCTTTTTACAAAGAAGGCTAATTCATAGATTTAGAATTAATTCTGTGCGTCGGAGATGAACTAACATACTTTTTCATCGTAAATACGATTGGAGATAGTCTTTTTCGACATTTTGTGAAAGTGCCATGTGACCACAACTTTACTCTTAACATGAGCGTGTAAATTTGTAATCACATGATTTTCACAGACAGTCGAAATACTTACATGTTAAGCCACTTACGTCTTGCACCAGTTAAAGACTTTTAAAATAAATAAAGATCTCAAGTAAAATAAGGAATATTAATTATTTATTGCCCGACAGGGTAGCCATTAAAAGCGTATCATCCTAAGTGACATTCCAAAGACATCCATTTCAAATTTATTTACGTCTCGTCGAGACGAACAACTTTTCCGATCTCGAGAAACCAACCATTGCCGAGATATTCTGCTTTGAACTTTTAAAAAATTTATTTAAGGGAAAAAATTTTGGTGACGTCATCGATTTTTTCACGTCGTCCAAAAACGCTTCATTCGATTCGTCTCTTCGAGCCCGACTACTTTTTCAACGGGCGATACCTTACGGATGCCCTGTGGCTTGAAATACCCCCAAAGTACAATAATCAGACACAATTACATTTTCACAACAAATACTTGAAAACTTACACAAAACGTTGTGCCAATGGTAAAGAGCCGCAGAACCGAAAGGTAAGAAACGCAAAAGTTTTGTGACAGTTGCAAAAAATGTATATTGTGACCGTTGCAAAAGATTGTGACATATTTTTATTTCTCTTAATTTAATTTCAATTTGATATTCGGATTAATTGCTTTTCCCCACAAGACTTGATGATTTATTTAAAAATTTGGGGGGAAAAAAAGCCATTTATATCGATATTTAAAATTGGTGAGAATATATGCTTCACGTTAGTTTCAGTACATTTTTATATGGAAGAATTTAATATGTTGTAACGAAAATTCAGGAAGCTTATTATGTGTACCTCCACATGAAAAGGGCCGACTTGGCATTTGGTGCTTAGAATGTTTTGTTTGTATAAACAAAGGGTTTTTATAAGTTACATTTCCACAGCCTTCCATGTTACCATCTCCCAGGTATGGGCCCTTTTCATGTGGAGGTACACATATTACTTCTCAAGTAAAGAAAATTTAAAATGATTAAGTATCTTTATTTTAAACCTCTCTTTTATTCCAGGACCAGAAAAATGTTTAAAAATCATAGTTTTGCGCTTTTATGGTAAGATTGTAACACGCACTGCCATCTGTCGGACGTTATTGTAACTAAAAAAAAAAAGATCGGCGCCGATGACGCTATTTAAATTTTAAAATCCAATATGGCGTTGGTCAGATTCACGTCGATTCACGTTTATCATCACAGCTCAGGCATTATTAAGTGTTTTTAATCGTTTGTTCATTTATTTAAGCTGATTATTACTTTCAGTAGCGTTTGTGCAATGATGTGAAAATTAAATTTTCTTCATGCAGTCGACTGAACGATCAAAGCTGGGGCAGTTTTATAATGCTTTGTTTAAACTTGATTGCGTTGGTCATTAACATGGAGTTAATTGGAAACGAAAGATCAGTTTCTTGCAAACGGAAATAAATAATTAAATCATATGTAATATTGTTAATTATTAATAGCGGTTTGCGTCTACTGCATATGTGATTGTGTTGCTTATCTTAAAAAGAGCTTACGATTCATATTGGAGCCTGGCTTGTAGCAATTCAAATGAAATTGCTGATTGATCATTGTGCTCACTGTGATTCTTTTGAAAGCAGCAAGAATGAAACAGGTATTGTAATTTTCATTACTTCTTACTTATGAGGATGGCAATAGAAATAGAATGGAACACAATGAAATATTATTGCCTCGTCTTTAGATTTGTACTTTGTATTTAGAGTGTTTTAAAAAGAGCCGAGACTCCTAAAATTACAAATTCATGTTGAATTAACATGTAGTTTACTTACTTGACTGTGCTAAAAATCTGATGTTTTTGAATTTTATCGTTTGACTTTGCCTTTTTATGGATGTGATCACCTTTATGTTAATTGATGTTTTTATGAAATGTGTTTGTTATTTTTGCAGGTTTGCTGATTTGTTGAAGACAGGATATATGCATGGATAACGAGGCTAAGAAAGATAGACAAGAAAGATGTAATCTTGCAATAAGCAAGTTAAAAGCAAGCTAGTGATGGGGAGAGTAGAAGAATCAAACCTGAGACCTGCCTGGCTTGATAAAAGGTGTTGCGACTTTGAAGAAAAATTATGAAATTCTCATTTTTAAGGTAAATTTCTTTAGCCTTTAAAATGCAAGAATCAACTTTTTTTTTTTTTAAATTTAAAGACAAATTCTGTGGGGTTATTATCAGCAATCTATATACAAAAAACCCTGATGGTTGATTGGCAAACTTTAAGAATAAGATGTTGAAAATTTTTTATTAAAAGCAGAAAGGAATGATTCAGCTGTAACAAACAGTCCAATTCCAGTTTGTGAAACAGTCAGGAGCTTTTAGATTGGATTTGGAAATGTTTTTTTTACTTTTTAGCAGGGCTGCAAACCGCGAGGAATTTTTGGGTTTGGTTCGGGTTCGGTTCCGATATTAATACAAAATGCGGTTCAAGTTCCGGTTCGGGTTTCAGTTGCAAATTTATAATTTTCGGTTCGGCTGGGTTCAGCTCCATTCGTTATGAAAATTTTGGTTCAAATTCCGGTTCGGGTTTCAGTAGCAACCTTATAATTTTCGGTTCGACTGGGTTCAGCTCCATTCCTAGTGAAAAATACGGTTCAAGTTCCGGTTCAGGTTCCGGGAAAAAGGTCGGAAAAACCCGGACTTTGGTTCAAGGTTCGGTTCGGCTTGCAAATTTATAATTTTCTTTTCAGGGCTTCCTGCCCTGATGTGGAGCTCCTCGAGAACCCTGATAGGCGGAAGGGGTCTAGTTCAGAATCCCGAATAAGGTCTCATTCTAAGCCTTTTTTATGTACTCAATTGATATTTTACTCAACTATTTGCACTATCTATTCACACAATAGTAAAGACAGTGTTGCCTATTGCAAATCTCCTGATATTACATTTAAATTTATATTTTAACAGAAAGTCCAATTTGGATCAAATTTTTTTTCCGGTTCAGGGTTCAAGGTTTGGTTCGGGTAAACTTTTTTCCCGGTTCGTGGTTCAAGGTTCCGGTTCGGTTAAAATTTTTTTCCGGTTTAGGGTTCAAGGTTTGGTTCGGGTAAAACTTTTTCTCGGTTCGTGGTTTAAGGTTCCGATTCGGTTAAAATTTTTTTCCGGTTCAAGTTCCGGTTCAGGTTCCGGGAAAAAGGTCCGAAAAACCCGAATTTCGGTTCAGGGTTCGGTTCGGTTTGCAGCCCTGCTTTTTAGGTGCATTTTGCTTTCATCTCATTTAGGTTTTTTTAAAGTTTTAATAGAAATTTTAATTTTTTTTCTTTTTATTTGTTCCAGTATATTAACATATGTAAACCTTTTACATATGATGGAAATTTCAAAGCCTACATCCTTTGCAGTTGTTTTTGGGGTTCCTTACAGTCATCGTAATGGATCTGGGCCTTGCGTTGTTGAATAATGATGAGTAAAGGAACTTGATGATGTATTTTGAGTAAACGAACACTGGGTGCCTTAAGCGTTTGTCGTCCCTTGGTTTTATGGTAAGTAAAAATTTACAAATTTTTCAGCATTGGCTTTGCTTTTATTCATTGTTAAGAAATGCAAAACTCATTATGCCAACAAGAATTTGGGGATTCCACTCTTAAAAATTCTGAGATTATGGGAATAGTTCCAAAATATTTTTCTACAGACAATGTGTTGCACTGCATTTGTGAGTCAAACTTAAATAAACTTGTTGAGCTTTTAAACGGTTCTGTAATGGAGTGACTTTAGCTTGAATCGTTGCATAAACTGCTTACACTTGGTGTGATGTCCTTCAGTAGTTGAAAATAAATCGGTCTTTTTGATTCAGCCACAAATGGTTTTCCTCCATTTTCCTCGATTTCCCGCCCAGAAACGCATCGGATTGAAAAATTGACTTCACCAATGGATTTAGGAGGGTCGGAAAACCCGAATTTAAAAAAGTCGATTTTTTCGTCGAAAATGGAAAAAATATAGTCTGCATTTTTATCGATTTTGGCAAAAATTTTTGGTGTCGATTTTTTTTTCTTATAAGGGGTTTTCGAGGTCGCTGAATCCGAATTTGAAGTCCGTTTTTCGATCCGAGCATTTTCTGAGGCGTGGGAGCCATTTTCTGATTTACCCAAAAACGGTTTTTCTCGATTTTCCGCTCAGGAACTGATCCGATCGAAAAACCGACTTCACCATTGGATTTAGGAGGGTCAAAAACCCCTAGAACCACTGAGAAACTTTCGAAAAGTCCAAATTTTTTTTTCGGTCGAAAAAAAAGGAAAGACTATGCATTTTTGCATTTGTCTTTGCATTTTTGTCGATTTTGACGAAAATTTTAGGGGTTGATTTTTTTGGCTCTTAAGGGCTTTTCGGGGGTGCTGAATCCGAATATGAAGTCCGTTTTTCGATCCGAGCATTTTCCGAGTCGTGGGAGCCATATTTCGATTCACTGAAAAATGGTTTTCCTCGATTTCCCGCTCAGGAACTGGTCCGATCGGAAAACTGACTTCACCATTCGATTCAGAATGGTCGATAACTCCTAGGAACACCGAGAAACCTTGGAAAAGTCCAAATTTTTTTTTTCGTCGAAAAAAAAGGAAAGACAGTCTTTGCATTTTTGTCGATTTTGACGAAAATTTTAGGTGTCGATTTTTTTGGCTTTTAAGGGGTTTTCGAGGGTGCTGAATTCGAATATGAAGTCCATTTTTCGATCCGAGCAGTTTCCGAGCCAGGGGAGCCATTTTTCGATTCTCTCAAAATTTTTTTTTTTTTTTTTTTTTTTTTTTATTTACTGCTCATAGCAACTCATCAAATTAAAACCCGACTTGATCGATTCAACCTTTTACTGGACACAACTTTATCTTGTAATCTCAAGATCCTCGTCGATATTATGATACTAATGTTTTGTTTTGTTTTATTTTTTTAGGAGTCAAACCGAAGTATAGAATTCTTCGATGACCATTAACGATCTTCAGCTTTGCTTCAAGAAGTTGGAACAGTGAGCAAGAAAGGGATCCTAAACACGAGCAAAAAAACTCTACCGGACATGAAGAACGATATCATCGCATTGTCTTAGAGAAAAACGACTAGACCATCAACTCTGATGAAATGATTCATCATTTGTAGAAACGTTCTTTTAAAATTTCCGACTATAGTAGCTTTTTTTGTTTTATATTGTGTAGGAAAATTTTTCATTTTACATTGTTAGTTATAGGGGCTGTACAAGTATACGTAAGCACCTAAGGGGGGGAGGGGGTCCTTCAGATGCTTACGCCAATGTTAAACCTCCATAAGAGGAAGCCCTTTTGCTTTAGGGGGGGAGGGAGTCAAAAATCACCAAAATCATGCTTACGTAATACTTGTACGGCCCCATACTTAATTTCATGAGAGGACAGGATCTAAAAAGTTTATACTAGCTCGAGCAAGAAAAAAAAAGGAATAAAAATATAATTTATCGTAATTAATGTAAAGCCTTCTGATATGACCACCCACAATTATCGCTTATTTTATTTTATTTTAAATTAAAAAAAAAAATTTTTTTAATGTGGGACGGGCGCAGGAAATCGAGGAAGGGTGGGCGATTCCTGCCCCAAGTCGTAAATGTTCATACTTATGGACATTTCACTTGGGAGGGGACGTTTCAGAACTTAAAATGATGAAATGTCCCCATCGAGGGGTGCTGTTGCGTTAGCATTTTTTTTTTTTTTTTCAATTTTCTAAGAAAATTTTCTAAGAAAATTGTATTACTTTTTTTTTTATAAATGTTAACGTGAAAGCTCCTCTCACAGGTGGTCGAAGCGGGCTACTCTCCGAAACGAGTCAGGCGATCTGTATCGTGAGGGATAAGTAGTCACATGAGGTAGTACATACCTGATCTTCTTTGGTTTTTTGCCAAGGCACAGGTGTTAGGCTAGGTTTTTTTTTTTTTCGTTCATGTCAAGGTGGCGAAGGAGAAGTTACCGATTTTATATTTTAATATTGGTAGTTTCTTTTTTGCAAGTTAGGAAGAGGTTTAAAAGCCTCTGAATATTTTGGGAAAAAATATTTTTCCCCTTCCTAGGGCATCGCGGTTAGGGACTTCTTACAATTTACAATTTAAGAACCTGTGTCTAGCTTAAAACCCTTAAGGTCGTGGCCAATAGACACTTCTCATTGGATGTCAACTGTTAGGTTTTATGTCTGACGACTTTCTTTTTTTTTTTCTGCTATGGAAAAGCAAACCGAAAAGTTCAACAGTGCATTTTAATGCAAAATGCACTGACTCAATTTTTTGCTGTTTGACTTTTCCAAGCAGAGACCTGCGATCAGAACTTCTTTTTTCGCTGATCTTTTCCTTTCCTATCTCGAAATGTTAGGGAAATGTTAGGAAACTTTTACCTAATTACTTTTTTTATATGCTTTTATTTTTAACTCTGTTATTATTCTTATTATCATCTTCATTTTTTTTTTTTTTTTTTTTTTTTTTATATTTATTTTTTTATTATGATTATTATCTTTTTTTCGTTTTTTTTTTTTTTTTTTTTTTTTATTTAGGCGTATTTTTTTCTTTTTTTTTTTTTTTTTTTATTTTTTATTGTTATTGATTGATATATTTTTAGTTGCATGGCTTTCTTATTCCAAATTCATACCAAATGTTAAGGTAATTTGAATAATTATCTTGGCATTTTGGTTTTTTCCACTTAAATTTTCCAACCAATGTGTAGGTAATTTTAGGAATTATCTTAGCATTAGGTTATTCGTTATTCGAGAGATAGTTTCAATAGCGCTTGCGGGTGAGTCAAATTTCTCGTCCAGTGCTGCCATCCCCCCCCTTACTCACCTAGGGCGCTATTTTTCCCCGTTTGTCAGGGTAACTCTTAGTAGTTATTTTGGCAAGTCGGTTTATAAAATACTTTTACACTCTCTGATCGCAGGTAGCTTTTTGCACTCTTCGCATTTTGATTATACATCCTAGAGATCTGTCTGGAGCGAACCGGTCCAATGTCCCAGTAGGGTAGTACGAGGTAATGTGGCGAACACGTCCTGACCTTTCATTTCTCACCTGACGAGTTGGAGTAGCACATGTGCGCTGACAACCACCTTTGGGTATGCTATAACATAAGGCATTAAACAAGCATAGCTTGATTAATGCCTTATAAGGCATACTAACATCTCCCCTTCCTACTTTACACGACTTGAGCTGAGAGTTTCAGTCGGGGTGACCCTTTACATTTAAACTTGGTTGCCTTTTCAAGAAGTTAATAGAACATGGTAACTTTTACGACTTGCATTGGTATCCGAGTAGTAATTGGTTATCTCGATTGGAGCGCTTAGCAAGGGTCGTGCGAGGTAGGAAGGGGAGATGGCAGCACTGGACCCCCGTTAAAAAAAAAAAATGAATTCTAAGAAGACCCTCTAAACTGAACCGCACGCTCTTTTTTCATCATTTTGGTCACGTGACCTGTGACGTCATATATAGGTTTGAATAATATACTGTATATTCGTTTCATGTATTTTTATTTCAAATATATTTTATTATTACAATTACAATCGTTTTTTTTTTTTTCTTTTTTCTTGTAAAAGTAGAATGATTGGGATTCTTTACGATTTTTTAATGGTTTTAAATGGCAATTCAAAATGCTGTTTATTCGATGCGTATGTTGGTTGCAAGTCTTTCTTTGCTAAAATCTTATTTTTAACAGGAAACTTTTGAGTCATTTTTATGATGGTGTTACCCGTTCGTTCGTGTTATTCAAACGCCACGAAACGCAGAATTAGGATAATTCGAACGAACAGAAGCACTCTACAGAAAGTTTTCCTGTTAAAAATATGATTTTAGCAATTAAAGATTTTTACAAACCTAATACGCATCGAATTAACCATAATTTTGAATGGCCTTTTAAAACCATCAAAAAATCGTAAAAAATCCCTATCACTCGATTTTATAATATAACAGTAAATATATACAGGTGATATACTATAACACTGAACTCAAAACAAACTATCGAAATTCTAGTAAACGACTCTAGCAAATAAAAAATTGATCAGTAATTAATATTTGATATCAGATATCAGCACAATTGTAAGTTTAAAATTCATTTAGATAATCGCAATTATCCAAACTAGATAGAACGTAAAAATTGGAATATCTGGCCACTGCTGGAGTGCCTCGACTAATTCTAAACTCAAATTTTTTTTTTTCTTTTAATTAAAAATTGCTGGCCCGAATTACTCCAGAGTAAGAACATTTTTAAGAAAGCCTACGAGTTCTTACGATAGCTTAAAAAGCTTAAGCGCGCCTCGCCAAAAAGCTAAAAAAATTTTCGAACTTTGATTTTTTTTCCCCATATTGAAATTGTTTTTTACAAAAAAAATACCGAATCTTAATGTTATTACTTAAAGCGGAGCTTAAGGCAGAAGCTTCTCGACTCACGGAAAAAAATGACAAAATCACGAGATCATTAAAAAAAGAAAAAAAGTCGATCATCTGCTTCTTAGTAATTTTTGAGTTCAGTGTCAAGTTTATCAAAAAAAAAGGGAGGTTTACCTATACATCGGACAGCCTGGGAACTATTGTTCAGTTTTCAATTAGTGAATCAGTTACGTAATTAAGTAATTTTCAAAGGATATTACATTTTTTTCAACATTGCTAGTTATACCTCCAATTTAAGTCATAAATGCTGGAAAACAATTTTGAGCGTTTGAAAACTGTTCGATTGCATACTGCATTCAATTAGTTTATCCAGTAATCGAGTTGTAGCATAATATTCTGATTGTTCAGAGCAAATTTTTTTTCTCAAATAAGCAGGAATATTTCGGAATCACTTAATGAAAATAGTTACTTAATAAATTAAACTTCCTTTAAAGGTTCATAAATTCCAATGCCACGCTGGCATATGAAAGCCAAAATAATTTTTTTCCTCTCTAAAAAATCAGGCTTTAGTTAAGCTTGCAAAAATAATTAAAAAACGAATAAACCCTCATTACCCAAAGCAATGCTTTAAAACTGGAAAATAAAAGCTAGCTGGCTGGCTCGTCCGATATAATAGGTGCCCTTACCCTATTTACATATTACAGGGTGTCTACTGAAAATCATTTTTGAAATTCAAATTTTTTTTAAGTTTTAATTTTTAGAAGAAAAGAAGGTTTTTTTTTTAAGTCCATGCTCTACTTTAGAAAAGTAAGAGTTAAAAAAAAAAAGTAAGTCTTTTCAGCTATGGTAAAAAATAACGTTTTTTAATATTCAAAAAAAAATTCCAGAATGGGTCCGCAATAAAAAAAAAGGCGACGGAAAAAAAAGATATTAACAGTTCAGAAAATTGGCTTTCAGAAAAACTGTGCAAGTTCTAAATTCAGTATTTACTGAAAATTATGTTTGAAATTCAAGGTTTTTCAAGGTTTTCGAGGTTTTCAAAGTTTTCAAGGTTCAATCTCAAATTCAAGGCTAACTTAAAGTTTTAAAGGTTTTCAAGGTCAATAGACACCCTGTATTACAATTATCTTTTAGAAAAAAAAAAATTATCGTGAACGTCGTTGATAGGTCAACTATCCTTGTCTTGCAATTTGGAATGTCTTCGAAGTCTTGGCAGCAAAAGCGTTCATCCGGATGGTTTTTTTTTTCTTCCTGAAGGGTCAACTTCGATGTCAAGAAGGCGGAATATAATAATCGATGTTCCATTGGATGCGAACTCCTGATGATGATGGCCTAAAGACTTCGAGAGCACACAGAAAAAAAAACAAGTAAAATTTTTTCGGCATGCCCTCTCCGTCGAGAGTCACAGACAACAGAGCGTTCTTTTACCCCTTCGGCCCCTTTTCGCCTAACTCTTTAAAGCGACCTCAAAAGTCCCTATCGCTAGGTCGCCCCCACGGTGGTGGTCATCTTGTACGGGAGTCGTTCCACGGGATCGGTTCTCAGCATTATAGCTCCCCAATCCCACATGCGGATCAACAAGTCCCCGTCCGGACCTCATACAGCGCCGGTAATTAGAAAACCTAACAGGATAGGAAGCCCTAGTTACGCCTACCCGGCCACATGTCTGTATGAGTGCGTGAAGCATGTCTAAACCGCGTCATTAGACAAAGGCCCCATGACACGAATCGGTTCGCTACATTCCGGTTAAGGAATGTTCCCCTCTTACGGTCAGCCACACATTCACGCCCCGCACGACTGACCACCACATCGAGTCTCCATACCAGAGGTCCCCTGTACGTGGGCTAGGAGCTCTGTAACAAGCTGGCTCTAAAGCTCCATCCCTCCCCTCGCGTCAGGGATGATATTGGCCGCCCCGACGGCTTAACCACGACGTCGAACGCGAGACGCTCGGGTCCCCTCACCAGCGACAAGCAGACCCTCGCTCCCTCCCCCTCCCTCGCGACCTCACTATCCCCTTTTCAAAAAAAAAAAAAGGAAAAAAAAAAAAAAAAAAAAAAAAAGCAAAGTGTGACAGCCTCACCAGCGACGACCAGACTGTCAAACGAAAAAAAATCGGTCTAAAGCGACCAAAGAAAAAAAACCGCCGCGGAACGCCTGACGTTGTGTATGACTGGTCCCTAAAAAAATCCCTCGTTGATCTCTTGAAGCGCCGAATCTCGTACTCTTGAAGCTCTGAAAAATGAGGGGAAAAAAATTGACATTAGTTAAAAATTCAAAGAACTTAATTCAAAAGCAAATAAGTAAAAGAATTAATTAATTAATTTTTAAAATTAATAAAAAATGGTAACTTGCGCCTTTTTTTAAGCAAATTTATTCGCCTAAACGATTTTAGCAATTTTAATGTAAGTTCAAATTAAACTTTTGCTCTAACAGAAGTTCTTTAGCCAAATCACATTTTCTTATACAATCAAATTTTACCGGTCAAATATTTTCTTTATTACAATATAGTAAGGTACAGCTAAGAGCGCATATAAATTTGTTTTAAGGTTCGCTCATGAAATAGTTCTTCCGTTACATTTTTTACAAAACTTTTTACAAACAAAATATCCAGTTGAATCTTTTAATTACTTTCACGATTATAGCTAAAATTAAAATTCGAACTATAAGTATTTATTGCTATACAGCGTTTATTTCCTACTTACATTAAAATAGGAAGAATCCATTTTAGCTATGAATTTCCATGTTCGTGGTGGATATCTGAAGTTAAAGTATTGGAGAAAGCAGAATTTGGTTAGGTTAAGCCAAAATTAAAAGAACGAGAAAGGTTTTGTTTTTCATCCAACAGGCACAGTGAATCGACGTTCTGGAGCATGAGTCTGTAAAATAAAGAAAAAAAAACGAATTAGGTTTATGATTATTAATTTTCTACTTTAGATTTTTTTTAAAAAAAGGAACTTAATAGAATAAATAAAGGTTTCTTTTTTTTTCATTGATCCATTATTTAGCAATACAGTAAGCTATTATGGGTCATTAGGGCTTTGCACCCCAGTTTGGGATGTCGAAGACCTTTCATGTTTGAAATACCATATAATACCGAACAACATGAAAAGGTTTAGGGGAAAAAGTCTCCAAATGACCCACACGGTGTCTAAAAAATAATCTTTTCTTGAAATTTTTAAGTTCAGCTTTCTCCTTAGTAAAATTTTTAGTGGGGTTTAAACTACACATTTACTTAATTTTTTTAAATCACGAAATAAATTTAAAAAGCGAAAAAGCCCCACTTGACAAGCCCGTCTTACAGTTGCTCTTTATACTTTATTACTTTTATCCTCAACCAATACACCAGTTTTATCATACTTTACATCCAATGATAATATTTCGACATTATTTGACAAATTTAAAGTTATCAAAATTCTTCACCACAACTGAATAAGCATTATCATCAGTTTTTCTTATAAAAGAATGGATTTCAGGTTATTTGTTGAACATCTGTTGTCATAACTAATCGAATACAAAATAATTGTTCCCTACAAAGTTTCCTAAGCGAAACTGATTATTAACTACTAAGGTTTATAATGAAATCCAGTCAGATATCTACAGATCTGTTAAATATTTCCTGCCATGTACAAATGTCTTCCAAAATTGCTAATCGAAACTGATTCTGAAAATTTACTGGGAATGTTTTAGTTTTCCAAATGATCTCTAATCCTACCATTCACAACTGAACATAAGCTTTTTTCAAGTAATTAATTCAAATTAATAGGAACCAAAAATTTTAGTTAGTAGAAAAATGATCTTGACTAAATCCATACCTCATAGTCTGCTTGTGGACGACAGCCTGTTCATACCATTACATCCAACTCCGACATACAAATAGAACCATTACTCGATTGATGGCAACTCAACTTTATCTTTACTGAAAACTGAAAAAAGAAAAAAAGAATTTTTATAAACAAATTTTATAATTTGCATAAAAATTAGGAAAAAAATATTAATTATCTGATTCATTTTTTATTTCTAGATTTAAAAAGATTACGTTAATCAGTTTTAAATGATCAGTTGAAAAACCAGTTTGGCTACGTGCTTGTTCAGAGAATCAATTGAAAGACTTATTATCGTTTTAGATCTAACAAAAACCACACAGATCCAAATCTTCTCTAAAGTGCTGCATTTAAAAACGAAATTGAAATACCAATTAAATTATAACAATTGCCTTTTTGGATCTTTTACTCAGAACATTAGATATACTGATTTTAAAATAACTTTGAGATTTAATTAAAACTGGTGTTTTATTTTAAAAAATTAAACTACCCCACAATCATTCGGATGACCTTGGCTGCACTAGTCTTTCATCGATAATTCAGCTATGTTGCTTAGTTGCTATGATTAATCATCAGAAAGTTCTCAGCTTGTGTCCGATATCATGTAAACTGTTTGCTCTTATGAATTGTTTCTTCAAACGCTTCATCTTTATGAAGATCCTTTAAGAAAAACAAAGAACGTCTACTTAGAATTATAGAGAAAAAATTAACAATTGTGTTTCATTAAATAATGCCTATAAGTGAAAAATTGTTCAATTATTATGTACTGGGAAATGGACCAACTACAAACTAGAATTATGTTATGATGGCACTCTAGTTCTTACTATTTGATTTCTAAGAAATCTCAAAATTTTTGACATGTTCCATTTTAATCAAAACATTTGGTCGACTGCAGCAACTGAGCCCATAAATCAATCCGTTTGGCTATGGTATGTCTAAAAATAGTTCAACCCATCCCTGCTTTTAGTTTTACAAGTTGCTAATTTTTAATGATGATATTCATTATAGCTTTGCACTCTAAAACAGTTTGAATTCAACTGAAAACTCTAATCAACATCAAAATGATTTCTACTTACACTGAAACTGGGAATAATAAAAAGCATATGCCAGGCTCAATATACTACAGTTCCTAAGCCCAGACGTTCCCAATGAATATCTGAATCTGGAAGGTACTTTAATGAAAATTGAAGCGTTTGATTCCTCAGATAAAAGTGACAACATTTTGGATATTCCTCCAAACATGCTTAATGACCATACTGCAGGTAGCTTTGAAGAAGGCCAAGATTCAAGTGTAAGAAAGGTTTTCATCAGCTGATTGTCTTCTTGAGCTTGGAGCCTATCAAATATAGAAAAAAACACACTTTTAATAATTTTATATTGAAATATTTTTTAAAAATCATTTTATCACTATAAAATTATTTCAACTGTGATCATACTGATAAGACTTGATGCTAAGAACTGACCTGAGAAATTAAAAAACTTTTTAAAATTCTCATTAGATTTTAATAAACTACTTCATTTCTTTTGAAAAAAAAAAAAAAAAAAAAAAAAAAAAAAAAAAAAAAAAAAATCTTAAGAACGACTTAATTTGGTGCAACTAAATTATTTCAGAACAAGCATTAGTCTAAAATGATATGAAGGGTAAGACCAAGATGTTACTTTTTTTAAAAATTATTTGCAAAAATTTAACAAGTTGATCATGAACAAAAAAGGAGCTCAGACTTGACGATTCTTACTAA
The DNA here is from genome assembly GCA_037577465.1 of Liposcelis bostrychophila. Classification (NCBI taxonomy): domain Eukaryota; kingdom Metazoa; phylum Arthropoda; class Insecta; order Psocodea; family Liposcelididae; genus Liposcelis; species Liposcelis bostrychophila. The sequence goes on from CM075207.1 coordinate 20,334,191, forward strand.
AGAGCCTAAAATACTGCTCTGTGATAGGTCCATTTCCTGCACTGCAATTCTAACTGTAAGACTTACTTCTGTTTAATATTAAGAAAAATTGGAAATTTTGTGTTTCGTTAATTAATGTTTATAAGTTAAAAAATTGTTAAAATATTATTTACTGAGAAATGAACAAATCACAAACCAGATACTTTATGATGACTCTCTCCTTGTATGCTCTCTAGTTCTTACAATTTGATTTTTAAGAATTCTCCCAACTTTTTGACATGTTCCATTTTAATCAAAACATTTGTCAACTGCAGCAACTGAGCTTATAAATCAATCGATTTGGCTATGGTCTCTAAGGAATAGTGTCTAACCCATCCCTCTTTTTAGTTTTTCAAGTTATTGCTAATTTTTAATAACGATATTCATTATAGCTTTGAGCTCCAAAACGTTTGAATTCATGGAACACTCAAATCACCATCAAAATAATTACTACTTACATTGATCTATGAATAATAAAATCAGTTGTCAGGTTCAATACACCAGTTCTGAAGCAAAGATGTTCCCAATGAATATTTGAAGTCGAAAGGTGCTCTAATGCAAAACTGAAGCAGGTTAAGGAATTCCTCAGATAAAAGTGACCACATCTTGGATATTCCTCCGAACATGCTTCACAACCATACTCCAGGTGGCTTTGAAGAAGGCCATGATTTAGAGTGAGGAAGGCTTTTGTCAGCTGATTGTCTTCTAGCTGGGGCTTGGAGCCTATCAAATATAGAAAAAAAATACACTTTTAATATTTTTACTGGAAATATTTTTCAAAATCATTTTGTTACTGTCAAAATATTTTCATTGTGATCAAGACTGCTAAGACTTGATGCTAACGACTGATCTGAGAATTTAAAAAACTTTTAAAATTCTCATTGGATAATATAATAATAATATAATAATAAACTACTTTGTTAGTTTCAAACAAAAAAATCTTAATTTGGTACAAGCATTAGCTTCTAAAATGATGTAAAGGGTAAGACGTTTCCCTTTTAAAAAATTATTTGAAAAAATTTAACAAACAAAAACGGAGCTCAGATTTGATGAAAGCATGTTTTTGCATTTATTCAAGCACTGGAGATATCACTTTCCTTTCACCAAACAAAATAGATGAAGATTTCAAATAGCTAAACATATCTTATAAAGTCTATACTAAAATTCTAGCAACTGTATTTTTAGCTTTAAATTGGTACATTAAAATACTTTAAAAAACTTGGGGTTTAATTAAAACTAATCATAACACAAAAACTTACAATAACGCAGTCATTCTGATGATCTTGGTTGTACTAGCTGTAGTAGCACTTTGACGATTAATTGTGAACCTGTGGCTCCTGCATAAAGTTGTAGTTATATCTCCACTTGAATCCATTTGTTCATAATAAATTATATCTTCAGATGATGTCATTGATCACACATTGAGCTTAATCATACCTGTGGGGAAGAAAAAATATTATTAAAATCTTTAAAATAATTAAAATAACTTACAATTTTAATACATAAGAAATTCCCTCAGTATAGGTTCCCTTCAACCACTGATCCAAATTTGAAAATAGCTAAAAATTTTTTCAAACAACGTATCAGTCAGTACATAAGGCCAATTTCAACAGCTTTTCCTTCAAATTTTCAATGGCACCTATCTTCTTTTTCCTTTTCTTAAAATATTGAACTGCTGAGAATTCTCAAAAACCTTTTCCAAGTAGTAAATATCAGTAAAAAACTTTCAGACTTTATACAATGGATCTATTAACGACCCAACAAAAATGTTGGCATTAGGTTTGTACATATTGATTTCAAATTCCCTTCATTTCTATATTCCAAAACTTAAAAAGCAAAATAATATTTCTAAACAATCACAAAAACATTCTTCAAATATTACAAATGGCTCTTTCAGTATCAATTTCTAGGCCCCATGCATAATCATACTACTCAAAAATTTTTCGGTCAAAAACATGATAAATCATAACTTTACTCCTTAGCTCTTTTAAAATGATTAAATTCACTGCAATTATATTTATCTAAACAAGAATTGATGTACCTAGGCCTACTATATTTTAAAATGATAAGTGACCATTTTTTTTTCACATAGTGATTTATTGCATTAAAATTAAAATGCTGGGAAATTATAATTAGGTATTTCTCTCTTTCTCGAACAATATTTACTAACCTGATCTATAACGATTAATAGTAATCCCTTAATTTTATATTAATCAATTTAATTCATAATTAATAAACCATGAACCACCCTTTCGACTTTGACCTTCGCTACTAAATGTTTTAAACATCGACCTTGAATCGGATTGTGATCGTTCAACTGTATAGGTATTGTTGTTGACGACGCTATATCTTGTAGCGCCCATGCATAACTTATCCATGGTCGGTGATGAAATCTATTCTCGTATAAGTTAAGCATACCAGTATTTTCCATTGTATTTTTTTAAAAACCATTTCAGTAACGATTTAATTTTAAAAAAATAATTGCGGCCATTTTATTTTGTCACATCTAAACAACCTATTTTGCCATATAAATGCCGAAGAAATAAAATACTATTTCTTTTCCACATAAAATAATCTGCTAAAATCTTTTTTCAATGACCAAAAATGCTGCAGATTTTATTTGATAGTTCAGGAAACATTTTGTAATGCAATGCCGAGGTTATAATAGGCATTCATTTCCCAGAATGATTTTCCAGTCAAAAATTAAAGGAATTTATTTATCTTGTTCTCAATTGTTTCTCCCGAGATTAAAAATTACTTTTAAGAACTTACTTCCAACCCGATGGAAAATATTAAATCATTTAAAAATTCATTTAATCGTTAAAATGAGACACGGAGAGCGGCATTTCGAGAAGTGCTAAATATTATGCACGATTTACGTATTACAAAAAAAATTGTCTAATTATTTGAATATCAATTTTTCATATGGTATAAAACTACCAAGATTCGTTATTTGAAGAGAACTAATAACAGCTTACATTAAAATTTGGAAAACAAAAAACCAGTTTTTCAATGACGAAAAAAAAAAAAAAAAAAATTCAGACGAACACGCTGTACATAAAAATCTACAAAATTAATTTACTTACCTCTTAAATTATATTAAATGAAATCTTGAGCACTTTTTCGACTGATATATGTAAATTTAATGTGTTTTTACTGCATACAGAACCCGATGTTTTACGATTAAATTTTATACTCAATTTCACTTCTGTTTGAATCGACGCCATCTTGCCAACTGCCACAGCCACCTTAACGTCATTCGTTCCATTGTCTGCTCACCGCTTTTGAAATGGCCATATTCGCAACTTAAATAGACTGACGCGACCTCTAGTGATACACTACATTGGAGTTTTAAACTTTTTTCCCAAAAGAGCCAGTGTATTTTTAACTGCTTTAAACTTTTTTCAGCCATCACCGCATGCAAAACCAATTATTAGAGGTGGTTCAGGGCTGCTTAAAGATTTTATTTTCGATAAAATTTCTTTAATGCGCGACAAAAAATATTTCCATGTTAAAAGTCCATAAGAAACTCCAAGTGGTGCTGCCATCTATAGTTCATTTAAGTTGCGAATAGTCATATAGTTTGTAGAATATGTCTATGGAAATGGCGCACTCTTTCATCGTTTGAAATTGAAATTTGGTCATTGTAATCGAATTTCGAACAAGCAATATTATGATTGGAAAATTTTTTGATGTCTATTGTTAAATTTGGATCATTTCTCTTATACTGTCGAACAAAAAATGCAGTGTCTTGAATACAAATGGTCCATTATATCTATAGCCACCGATGGGTCGTACTGATAAGAAAATTTAATCCAAGTAGCCGCTACAAGAATTATTGAATTAATTATTTTCATTTTGAAATCTTTTTTTTTTTTTTAAGAAATTAAAATTTTTTGAGCTCTTTAAATTTCATTTATTTAAATTATTTATTCATTCATTAATAAAACATATGCCATTGCTGAGGAAAAAGTTTTAGGAACATAAAAAGATGGAAGGTAATCCATTATTTTTCATTTGAACAATGCGTAATAACAAAAATATTTATTAAGCAATTTTTTCTGAACTCACTTCAGTTTATTTTAAACAATTGACAAAACGTATAGGTTTGCCCTTAAACTTAGGCGAACTTAATTTAGAAACAAATAAAATAGAGTATATTACAGTTGAAACAAATAACGATTTTGGCACTTTATATAATCTTATTTTTTCCTTATTATTGTGCTCATTTATATTGCTGAAAAACATGAAATTGAGTGCTTTAGACGATAGATATGCTTAAATGGAAATAACAGTAGCTTATCTAAGCTCAACCAAACAATTTTTTAAAATTGGTTTTACTGCTTTTAAAAGCTCTAATGAAAACAAACGGCGAAAGTTAAATAAAGGAATCACGTGCAGTAGCTCAGACTTTGGTGTTACCAAGAGGGTTTTTCCACTCATTGTTACCCCACAAGGGGCGCTACTTGTCCGTAGCGGCAACGAATCAAAATTCTCCATTTTAGAAATTCTATAGACTTGATAATCTACTGTTAAGGACATCCAAAGAACCTGGAGAATAATTTTGGATCGGAAATACCCTACAGCTCTAGATTTCTGCTTTTTCTTCCTTACATCACGCGATGCGCCTGACAAAATGCATAATTTAGACTAGATTTTGTTTTCGGACTGTAAATTAATTACGTCATTCTTTCGGTTCCCCATCTTGAATTCCCCGCTCCCCTTTTTCGTCGTCCTCATGACGATCTCTCCCTCCCGCTAAAATGATTACCTAAATTATGATAGCCCCTTTGAGGTATATCCAGATTTTAAAAAGTTTAGCTTAGCTTTCAAGTTTAAGCTCTAAAAATTTCATTCCCTTTTCGATTAAAAAAAAAAAAACTTTGCTGAATGGAAGACATACATGTAAAAAATGTAGTGTCGTCGCTGACAATTAAAATATTGAATGGGAGAACGAGGAAAATCTTTCGAGAAAAACTCTGCCTAATATAATTTTTTAGTGGCTTTTTGGGTTAAAAATGAAGGGTCTTTAAAAAATTTTTAAGCGGGGGGAAGAAAGGAGCAAGGAACCCCGCTGCTTCCCCCTTTCCCGAAAAAAGGCCTAGCGACGACATTGAAAAAGGCCGTCTAATAAAAAGCTATCGAAATGGGAATGAGTTCACAACCCTTTCTCATCCACTCCAATCTTTTATAACAAAGAAAAAAAAATTTACAAATCGCTGAAATCTGATAATTTTTTTAACAATATTAAATATCTATTCAATTATTATCACCTCGAAAATGAAGTAATAAATAAATTTTAAAAAAAAAGATATATATAACAACAAATAAATAAAGCTGTACAGGGCTTATTGAAAGCGTTTCACAAGCTGATTCACTAAATGTCCAAAAAAACTCCGTTTAGGAGTCGGCAATTCTTCTCACAATCTCACAGCGGATTTTTGTTTATTGTCCGATAAAAGTCGTTTTGGGTTTTCGATGACGTTTCTGAGCGATTCGAGGAATTCGGCTGCTTCATCTTCTTGGATGGCCCTTCTGTCGTAGGACAAAGTTAGTCTAACATCGTTGTAAGTTCTAAGGTCAGATCCTAATCTCTCGGTGCTTCCTCCAACGGCTAGTATGGCGCACTGGGGCGGATTAATTATTGCACTAAAATGAGCTACTCCAAACATCCCCAAATTCGATATCCTGAAAGCAGAAAAAATTGAATAAAAATCGAGACTCCTGAAATGGTACACATATGCGGAATCTGGGCCGCCTGTAAAAACATGCTGCACTTACGTGAAAGTTCCTCCTTGGAATTCCTCAGGTTTTAGACTTCCTTTTCTGGCCCTTCCTGCTAGTTCCTTAACTTCTTGCGATATTCCCGCAATGTCTTTCGTGTTGGCAGATTTTATAATTGGGGTAATTAGGCCGTTATCCGTCGCAACAGCCACAGAAATATCAATATTATTCAATAATTTGACGTCATTATTTACGTAATTAGCATTTATTTTGGGGCATTCCTGTAGGGCAAAAGCGACCGCTTTAATGATAAAATCATTTACGGAAGCCTTCCCACCATCGTCGAGGAATTGCCGTCTTAATTCCAATAATTTATCTACGTTGCATGTTATGTTTCCGTAAGAATGTGGGATTTCTTGTTTTGACTGGCTCAGTCGTTTCGCTATGACTTTTCGAATATTCGTTAATTCAATGTCTACGTATTTCGGTCCTCTCCTGGAGGAAACCGTGAGCTTTTTCGAGGGTTTCGACGGAGCTGGCTCAGGGGCGGATTTTGACGATGACGGTGGAGGAACTGATTTCGGAGGTTTCTTCTGCAGTTTATTTTCGGCGATGTATTTCAAAACGTCTTCCTTTAAAAGTTTGTTATTTCTACCTGTTGCTTGGATGGTACCAGGTTCCAGCTGGTATATTTCTATCAATGATCGCACAGCAGGCCCATAACTTTTCCTATAAAGAAAAAAAAAAAAAAATTAATAAAAAATAAAATAAATCCAACCTAAGTCTTCAATCTGAGAAATAAAAAAATTGCCCTACACTATTTTTCTTATTACAAAATACTTACATTGCTACAGATTTTCCAGGAGCTGCAGGTTGAGTAACTGCAGCCTGTTCCTTAGCTGATTTTGATGGCTTCACTGATGGAACCACAACACTTTTCCAGTCTTCCCCTTCTGCTACAATTAAAGCTATTAATGTTCCTACATTAACATCTTTGCTATCATCAGGAGCTAAAATCTTTGCTAATATCCCTTCTTCTTCTGTTTCCATGGACATAACAGCCTTATCTGTTTGGATATCACATAAAACATCACCAGGAGCAATCGGATCTCCTTCTTTTTTTAGCCATTTTACTATTGTCCCTGATGTCATTGTAGGTGATAAGGACGGCATTTTAACTTGTATTGTCGGAGGGCCAGTAGTGTTTGGGATCTCTTCAGGTTGGCTTCCTGAACTATCACCTAAAAAAAAAAAAAAAATAAATAAAATGATAATTAATTGGTGAAAATTAAAAGAAAGAGAAAAAAGAAAAAATGAGCAACCTGAAGATGCTTTTGATGATGATCCCGATCCTGATGGCAATTCAACGCTTTTCCAGTCTTCCCCTTCAGCAACCATCATTGCAATTAATGAGCCAACTTTAATTTCTGAAGTATTTTCAGGTATTACAATTTTTGCTAAGATGCCTTCCTCTTCCGTCTCCATAGACACAACTGCTTTGTCAGTTTCGATGTCACATAGAACATCCCCAGGGGATACAGAGTCCCCTTCTTTTTTTAACCATTTGACTATTTTGCCTTCTGTCATGGTGGGGGATAATGAAGGCATTTTGATTTCTTGTCCCTGGACTGGAAACAAAAAGAAATATTAATAAGCACCCAAGCCAGACATGAATTGGTTTTTCTTTTTGATGAATCAGGGAACATTAATGCATTTTTAATTGTGATTACATTAAATTCAACCCCCAAAAGTTTTAAGGGAGAATGGATCGTTGGCAGAAAAAAATTAATTTTTCTTAGGAAGAATTAAACGTACGGACGTGTATAACTCACCATTTAACCAAGAAGATATGTGGAATAAAACTTTCTGTTTATGTCTAAAAATATTGGATTGTTTACTAAGTACATGAACATATTTTGTAGGAAAATAACCAAACCTCACCCTCGTGAGAGAAGCCATTTTCATGACCTTAAAAGTCACTAATGTCATTTCAGGGTTTTTTAGTTTGCTATGTTGGTTTAGGAGTCTTAAAAACGAAAGTGCGTCACGAGGGTTCTTTTTTAGATGCGTTGCATGTGGATAATTATCAATATGGCGGCACCTGTCTAGCTCTGATCATTTAGAGTCCAAAGCGTCTGCTTTGTTTTGTTTATTCCGCTATTCCACTAAAAGTCAATTTGAATTTTTTTTTTTTTTCCCATTAAAATATTGGAAATTCTTATTTAATTCGTTTGTAAATATAGCGGAAACAGTTTTAATAAAGCACGTAGCAGCGCTGCTCTCACTGTGTGAAAAAAAAAGTTAAGAATCCAGTTTAAATATTTTTTTAAAAAATGAATCTCTCAGTCGTTGCTTCCTTAGTACGAAGATCGTGTTTAAAAATAAATCCAGTATATTATTCAACATCAGCCAATAATTTGCCTCCTGAAGATGGTATGATCCCTCCTTATGAAGAAAAGATTGATGAACCTCTTGAGCAAAAACGGGCTAGGTAAAATTGCATTGAATTTCAAATTAAAAAAACAATAATGAATTGTTTTTTAAAAAAAAAATTTCAGATTATTGTATCAGTCCAGAAAAAGAGGAATGCTTGAAAATGGTCTATTGTTGAGTACGTTTGCTGCTAAGCATTTGAAAAATATGAATGAAGAACAGATGAAGCAATATGACAGACTGATTAATTTACCATCTAATGATTGGGACATTTATTATTGGGCAACAGGAGTGAAACCAACCCCAGAGGAATTTAATAATGAAGTTATGAATTTATTTAAAGAGCATATTAAAAATAAGGAAAGGACACTAAGGATAAGACAGCCTGATTTAGAATTCTCATAAATTATGTGGTGGGATTGATTTGTAATTTTTACAGTATTTATAAAATAAGTGATTAGTAAATTATAGTTTCTTTTAATGATAAGTTATATTTTCAGTATCAGGAATTTCAATTGGAAAACATAAATAGATATGAACATATGCAATTTGATTAAGGTCGGAATTTTAATTATTTTCTTATGTTACCTATTTTTTAAAAATTAAAAACAGTTTAATCATTTGAATGAATAAGCCTTATAGATAATTATTCCTTTTCTTGTTTATTTTTCATTTATTTCTTCTTTCATGCAATTGAATTGGTCAATTGGAATATTTATAATTTCTACAGAAAACAGGCTGACATGTCATCTTTGTCAATTGCTACAGTAAAATCATAATCAGAAAAGGACTGATGGATCCTATCTTCAGTTTGGTTTTAAACCCTTCTTACATTTTAATAAAGAAAATAAGAAAGGCTTAAAATTAGGTACAAATCATTAAAATTATGAAAATAAGAAGGGCAAAGGCCAATTGTTGGTCCTGGACCAAAGTGTGATGGAGGGTAGCAAAGCATAAATAAATTGACAAAAAAAAAATGTGGATGCATATTTTGTTTGCATATCTTCAAAAAAAATTTCCGCGGTTTTCTTTTTTAGTCTTTCCTTTTAAAAATGAAAAATTTCGATTATAGGGCTTTTCATCCTTTACTTAATTACGAGCTTATACTGCCCATACGGCGACCTTTTGTTATGCGTTTGGTCAGTATTTTATTTACGAAGAAATCTCGTAAAAAAAAAAAAGTCCCGGAAAATGACCATGTCTGAAGACCAAAATTACATTTTTCAGCACTGCATTTTTTCCCTTTACCTTCTTTCCCATTGCATCCAATAAGCAATCGTTTGCATTTCTGATAATCTTGATACCGTTCTATCAAAAGCAAATAATTCTTCAGATCCAGTGAAAATATTAGCTGACGCATTATCCTAATAAAAGAAAAAAAATCTGTTTTAGTTGCATAATTTTTTGAATGTACAAAAAGTATTATTCTCATTATTTTTTCATTATTTCGGCATTTAAAGAGTTGAAATGAAATTTAAATCCAAGAAAAATGAAAAGATTGAAAACGAAATAATAAAATTGTTACAATTTAAAAGTAAGAAAAAGTTTCATTTATTTTCTCTAAGAAAAATTTTTAAAGATAAACTTACAGATCCGGCTGATATCTGCAAATCATCCATAAGCATTCGTTGAGCATCATCCGTTTGAGAAGATTGATCTTTAGACGAAAATAGGAACTGCGGCTTTGCTACTGCGGACACCACCAATCGTACCTAAAGCAAAATGAAATTGTTTTTAAGAAAAGGAAGTTTTAACTTTTTAGATCAAAATTAAATTAATAAAATCTGACTAACCCTGTTTCCATATAAAATATCAATGAGATAAATAAATCTCCTCGCTTGATTTCGATTATTTAAATTCATTTTCGGAACGTTCCTAATTAAAATCGTGTGAAAGGTTTGCGATATTTGGATGTAATCAGCGGGGCCTAGAGCCTGATCGCAAAGTTCTTCGAAAGTAGCATCCAAAACTTGACCGCAGGTTTTCAAAAAAGTAACGGTCCTACCCATTATTATTAAAGTTTTAGGACGCACGATATCATTTTCTTTCGAGCACAATATTTTGAATATTTTATTCATTTCTTCGTCGGCGTTCGTATTTCCAGTTCTGAAAATCAAAAGAAAATGACTAATTAAAATAAAGTGATCGTTGAAAATTATCCATTTTTTTTTTTTTTTTTAGAATTGGACTTACAAAAAATATCTTTTCTCTCTCCCGGACTCCATCCCACCTAAAGTCCGGTAGTCGGTACCCGAATCAAGTGTCGCAACTTCGCAATGAGATTTAAGTGAAGCAATAAAAGGAACAAAATTTGAGCGTTGCAAACCGTTTTTATATAAATCATCCGGTGATCTGTTTGAAGTTGCAACCATAACCACTCCGCGTTTGAATAACTCTGTAAAGAGGCGTTTCAGGATCATAGCATCCGCAATATCAGTCACCTAAAATACAAAAAAATTGTAGGGTTGAACATTTCATGAAATTGTAGGGTTTCATTTTAAAATAAAAAATTTCGAAAAATTTGAAAAACTTTTAAAAAAAGAAAAAAAATTGAATCTTCTCTCATACCTGAAATTCATCAAAACAAAGAAGCCATGCCTCTGAGGCTAAATCCTGAGCAACAGGAGCAATCGGATCCCAAGGACGCTGTTTCCCATTATCTAAAATTCTAACTTCTTTTCGAGTTTTCTTTGCATGGTGAATCCTAGCATGAACATCGCTCATGAATTCGTTAAAATGAGCCCGTTTTTTACATCTAACCTTTAAAATAAAGCAAAGATCTAATTATAATTTTTAAAATCATTAATTTATACATTAGAATAGAATTTTTACGGCAAACTAAATCCGCTAGGGGGCTGCTATCATGGTAAAATGGCGGACTGGTTAATAAATATACCTTTCTCATATTAAAGTCATTTATTAACCAATCCGAAGCCATAGTCGCCATTTTACCATGATAGCAGCAGACAGCCCTTTAGCGCGGATTTAGTTTGCCGTAGAAATCCTCATTATATACTTACATGGCAACAATCATAAAACAAATCCATTAACATTGTTTTCCCGCCTCCGACAGATCCATATAAGTACAGTCCTTTCGGTGTTTTCGTTTTCCACAGCCACTGCATAAAAGAGGAGCTTGGCTTGTATAAGGTAACATTATTGTATACGATTTGAAGTTCTTTCGCCACTTTCATCTGATAATGATCTTCCCGTAATTCTCCGTTCCGAATTTTGGTTTTCAATACTGCCAAAGGCCCTTTTCGAGTTGCAATTTCTTTTTCCAAAATGGATGAAACTCCTTGCCTGATGATCCTTTTGTAAACTCTTGCAGTCGGTAAATACACAGTCAAATTTCCCGCCATTTGATCGATTATCACAGCAAATTATCATTTCCACAGCCTAATTGTAAAATAAATAAATAAATAAATAAATAAATAAAAATAAAAATCTTAAAAAAGAAAAGCGACTGAAAAATGACCATTCAAGAATCACGGGTTTTGAGGAAGCAATTTTTAAATTAATATCGCGGCAAGGTGACCAGCTACGAACAATAAGGACACTTTAGTACAGTTCCAGTGGCGTTATTTTATTCGTTTCAGGGGAAAACCTCAAATCTATTCGAGGCAAACTCTTTATCTCACTACTTTATCAAAAACACTGGAAAAGAAACTTCATTTCACCCGGCAGTATTCGGGAATCCAAATTTTGTATAAATCCAAACTATCATATATGTATGAGAGCATACATATATGTGCTCGTGCATAATGGACGCCACTGAATTTGCATTTGACACTGGCACGACTATGCATCCATATGATATCATTTTATTAACCTTCTACTATAATGTTTACATTACATGAATTTTTTAATAAATTCAAAATTTCAGAAAATAAATTGTTACGAGAACAATGCAACAAGTGGTGCTTACCTAAAAATAAAATAAATGTATATACATGCCTAAAATTTCTGTCCTCCAAATATATACGAATCACGAAAATTTGATTACATCATTAATTTTATTTCCGCCCAAGAAAATTGGAAGAAAGCTACTCAGTTTCACCCCTGATAATGAAACAATGGCACTTCCCAACGGCGGAAGGCTCGTCAGTTCCGGCGGCCTCTTTGATTACTGAAACATACAAAACACGATTAGATTAGATCATCACCATACCCAGTAACATAAATATCAATCGGAAATCATAATCTCAGGAAATATCCACTTGGAAATATTAAATTATTGTTGCGGTATCAACGACCAGGGCTAGCCCTGAGGGGGAAAAACTTTTTCGCGTGGGAGGCTGATGGGACAGCAACGTCAAGATACAGCGAAAATAATTATTTTTTGCAATCTATTTTTAAAAAATTAAAAAATTGTAATTTAAAACTCTTAAAAATAATGCGGTAATATATGTACCATAAAATCATTGGTTGAAAAAAAAAAACAAGTTTTATTTCAAACCAACATCATCCCCGGCAAATATATCCGACGAACGCGAAAATGAATGGGTCCGACACCTGACGGGAGTTTACTGAATTGATTCTTCCAAAACAGAACTGTATATGGCTCTTGAATTATCCGAAAATAAATAAAAGTCATTACAATTAGCGAAATTTCATGCAGGTTCATCTGGTTTTGTAGCTTGCATCCCTGCTTGTTACAGTAAAACGAATTTCTTTCCATAATCCCAAAAACATATCCTCAATCTGAACGAAGAACTTCAACAACAAAGCTTTCAGAATCATTTTAAGAACATATACATTTTTTATGTTTTAAATATATCATTTGTACTACAGGATACTACAGTCATGACCAGAAAAAAAAGTGAATATGATTTAATATTGAGATTTATGCTTTAGTTCATGTAGTAGTCTACAATTTTGGTGTTTCAATACTTTAATCTGGTTATTTTATCTACAATACCATTTTTTTTATTCCTTTATGCATTTTAATCAGGGCTGCTAATCGAAATTCGCTTGAATTTTGATTAATTTCAGTTATGATTTTTTTTAAATAAGAATTTTAATTTTGATTATGGTTACTGAACTCAAAATCTTGACAGCTGATTACGATTTTGATTTTAATTATTAACTTTGCTCAATATACGATTAATTTCGGTTTTTCATATCAGATTTTCGTTACGTTTATTGATTCGATTTTGATTTCAGTACGTTTATGGCTTTTCAGTTTGTAAATTTTCGATCTTGATTCAGTTTTTCGGTTGCATTAAAAATTTAATTTAGTTTCAGTTACCATTTCCACTGACTCTTTTGTTAATTTAATTACGATTATGATTACGATTTTTAGTTATAATTTGTTGTTTCTTTTCCATTCTTTGTTCTAATTTTGAGAAAATTATCCCTTTTTACAGCCAGTACCAGAAGAAGCACACCATAGGGAAAAAATGGAAAAAAAATTCAAATGTTTAATTCTTTTCAATTCAGAATAAAAAATTTAGGAAAATAAAAAATTCACAACTGGCAGTAAAGACTTGTCGGCCCGAAATAAAACTTAAATAAAGGCGTAAAAATATATGAAAATAGAAATTGCCAATGAATAAAACTTGACTGAACTAAAAGCCAGTACAAAGATCAATTTACTTGAGATCATCAATTTGAGACCGCGCACTCCTAGAATTTTTCAATTATTTTCGGTTTATTATTTTTTTTACAGTTGTTTTTATTATGATTTTATTAAAAGTATTTAAAAAATTATTTTTAATTACGGTTTTTAGCAAATTCTTATTTCAATTTCGATTTTCGATTTTTATTTCGAATTCAATTTCGGTTATGATTTTGATTTCAATTCCGTTTCTTAACCTCTATTTCAGTTACGGATATTCAATGATTTCTCTTCTTTTTTGATTGGTTTCAGTTTTTGTTTTTTTGAGTCAGAAATATTCGATTAATCGCTATTATGATTATGATTATGATTTGATTAACAGCCTTGGTTAGAGCCCCTAACCATGCTTTTCTCTGACAAATTAAGAAAACTGAAAGCTCTTCCAGATTCACATGCTGTTCTGATGTGGCTAGTTTTGGTCCGCCTGAGGAATTAATCCTCATACTCTCTGATTTTCGAGAGCGTTCCCCTATCCGCCACCTGGGGAGGCGCCCGATGGGGGACTAGCCTAAAACCCCACACGGGTTGGTGGGACAACCCTGTCCCCAGCCACCGAAAAAGATGCCATTCCCAACGGCAACCAAAGTCACCCACCTCGTACGGGTCGACATAAAAATGACGTCCTTTTCATATCGATCCGCACGAGATGGGTGCCGTATGACGTAAGGAGGATTTTATCCCTCTAGATGGCTGACTTAAAACTAATTTAAAACTACCCTAAAAACTAACTTACCTTAAATCTAGACTTAAAACTACTTAAAATACTTAACTTATTTATACTAGTACTAAGCTTAGCTTAAACTTAAATTAAGGTTGTACAAATGTACAATGTACGGCATTGGACATTCATACAATTTACAATATTAGATATTAGAGACAAGATTGTCTGTACTTTTCGACAATCTTTGCGCGAAAAATGAACTCGATTCTGTTTTTTTTTTTTATGTCGTTTAACCGCCCGCTTTAAAAAATGTGCTAATCGACAGCTTTTAAAAATTATAGGCTGTCTTTTAAAATCCCGTTTTATTTATTATTATTATTATTATTTTTTTTTTTTTTTTTATAATAAAAAGATGTGAGGGAGAAATAGAAATAAGAAAAAGATGAAAAGGTAAAAACTCCATAACCCAATACCGAGTATAAAACACCTATGCCCATGCCCATGACCATACCCATTACCATACCATGCCTGTACCAAACTCAAACCTCCTTGATGAAGCTTTTGGACTGCGTTGGCGGCTGCGACGACGCGCTCTGGCTGCGACGATTCCTTGGCTGCTCCTGTAAAAACAAAAACAAAAAAAAAGACAATTAAAAAGGGGGGGGGGGGCTTGGAGACCCTCACAATGGAGTTTATCTCCCGCGGTATGATTGTAATAAAAAATTAATTATTTTAAACTGTAATGTTATTATTATTATTACTATTTTTTTTTAAAATTAATATTTTGAGATTATATAAAAAAAAAAAAAAAAAAAAAATGCAAAAATGCAAAAAAATTTCGGATTTCCAGGCGTAAAAGGTTAAGACCTCCGCATTGGACCGCCGCCGTCAGGGGAACCATGCCATTAGAGCGAGCCGGGAGCCTATCGGCTTTAACTGTGCATATATGTACAGCTAAGGCTTGCGGTGCGCCAATAACCTCGGACACCCAGTCATCCGAAATGAAACCTGGAGACTCTCACTATGGAGCTTATCTCCCGCGTAATCCATGATCGAACCGAATAGAATACACAGCCTAATAAAACTCTGCAGCTCCAAGAGAGGGGCTGACTCCTAACTTAACGTTTCGGGGGAACTTAACACTAAACACTTAAACTAATACACAAGGCCAGTCGCTGGGTCGATACCTAGCCTTCTACGATGGGAGACTAAACCTCCTGGTTTATCTCCAAGCCGGGCCGAAAATAATTATTTAAAAAAAAAAAAAATTAAATCCCGTGATTTAAAAAAAAAAAATAAAATAAAGCCCGCACTAAAAATATTTATAAATAAAAAAAAAAAATAAAAAAATTACGATGCGACTCCTCCGAGAGTCAAAACCCGAATGACGCTAGGAACCTGAATCAAGATGGCGCTTGGATACGTCATGCGCAGACAGGCACGCCCTCTGTAATCCAATATGGCGCCTCAAACATTATAACTGAAAATATCTGTGAATCCAAAACTTATTTATTTATTTATTTATTTATTTATTTATTTATTTATTTACATATTTATTTAGTTCGAAAGGCCCTTCTGTCGTTAAGTACAAATCTTGTTTTTTAAAAAAAAAAGTTGAAAAACCTGAAATTATAACTTTTTTTTTTAAACCACATTTTCCTTTAGAAAAACCATTTTTTAAAAATGACGCGTTTTTTGTAATAAAATACGTAAAATCGACGTTTATCGAATTTAAACAGCCGAATAATGCATAAAAAACACGAAAATTATCAAAATAAATTAAGTTGTGCGTTTAGCCGAAGACTTAACAAAAGAGCACTCTAGCGGCGAATCGCAGAAGTTTTCAAGAAAAGTTATTACAACTTTTTTTTAAAAACAAGATTTATGTACTTAACGACAGAGGGCCTTTCGAACTAAATAAATATGTAAATAAATAAATAAATAAATAAATAAATAAATAAATAAATAATAAGTTTTGGATTCACAGATATTTACAGTTAAAATGTTTGAGGCGCCATATTGGATTACAGAGGGCGTGCCTGTCTGCGCATGACGTATCCAAGCGCCATCTTGATTCAGGTTCCTAGCGTCATTCGGGTTTTGACTCTCGGAGGGTCGCATCGTAATTTTTTATTTTTTTTTTTTTTATTTATAAATATTTTAGTGCGGGCTTTATTTTATTTTTTTTTTTAAATCACGGGATTTAATTTTTTTTTTTTTTTAAATAATTATTTTCGGCCCGCTTGGAGATAAACCAGGAGGTTAGTCTCCCATCGTAGAAGGCCTAGGTATCGACTCAGCGACTGGCCTTGTGGTATGTTTTAAGTTTTTAGTGTTAAGTTCCCCCGAAACGTTAAGTTAGGAGTCAGCCCCTCTCTTGGAGCTGCAGAGTTTTATTAGGCTGTGTATTCTATTCGATTCGATCATGGATTACGCGGGAGATAAGCTCCTAGTGAGAGAGTCTCCAGGGTTTCATTTCGGATGACTGGGTGTCCGAGGTTATTGGCGCACCGCAAGCCTTAGCTGTACATATATGCACAGTTAAAGCCGATAGGCTCCCGGCTCGCTCTAATGGCATGGTTCCCCTGACGGCCGGTCCAATGCGGAAGGTCTTAACCTTTTACGCCTGGGAATCCGAATTTTTTTGCATTTTGGAAATTTTTTTGCATTTTTTTTTTTTTTTTTTTTTTTATATAATCTCAAAATATTAATTTTAAAAAAATAGTAATAATAATAATAACATTACAGTTTAAAATAATTAATTTTTTATTACATCATACGCGGGAGATAAACTCCATTGTGGGTCTCCAAGCCCCCCCCCTTTTTTAATTGTCTTTTTTTTTTGTTTTTGTTTTTACAGGAGCAGCCAAGAATCGTCGCAGCCAGAGGAGTCGTCGCAGCCGCCAACGCAGTCCAAAAGCTTCATCAAGGAGGTTTGAGTTTGGTACAGGCATGGTATGGTAATGGGTATGGTCATGGGCATGGGCATAGGTGTTTTATACTCGGTATTGGGTTATGGAGTTTTTACCTTTTCATCTTTTTCTTATTTCTATTTCTCTCACATCTTTTTATTAAAAAAAAAAAAAAAAAAATATAATAATAATAATAATAATAAAATAAAACGGGATTTAAAAAAGACCTATAATTTTTAAAAGCTGTCGATTAGCACATTTTTAAAGCGGTTAAACGACATAAAAAAAAAAAAACAGAATCGAGTTCATTTCGCGCGCAAAGATTGTCGAAAAGTACAGACAATCTTGTCTCTAATATCTAATATTGTAAATTGTATGAATGTCCAATGCCGTACATTGTACATTTGTACAACCTTAATTTAAGTTTAAGCTAAGCTTAGTAACTAGTATAAATAAGTTAAGTATTTTAAGTAGTTTTAAGTCTAGATTTAAGGTAAGTTAGTTTTTAGGGTAGTTTTAAATTAGTTTAAGTCAGCCATCTAGAGGGATAAAATCCTCCTTACGTCATACGGCACCATCTCGTGCGGATCGATATGAAAAGGACGTCATTTTTATGTCGACCCGTACGAGGTGGGTGACTTTGTGCCGTTGGGAGGATGGCATCTTTTTCGGTGGCTGGGGACAGGGTTGTCCCACCAACCCGTGTGGGGTTTTAGGCTAGTCCCCCATCATCCCTCGGGCTCCCACCTCCGGTGGGCGGATAGGGGAACGCTCTCGAAAATCAGAGAGTATGAGGATTAATTCCTCAGGCGGACCAAAACTAGCCACATCAGAACAGCATGTGAATCTGGAAGAGCTTTCAGTTTTCTTAATTTTTCAGAGAAAAGCATGGGTTAGGGCCTTTAATGTTGCCTCTGATAAAATATTGTTTTATATGTTTAAGTTGAAGCTGAAATTGCAGAATTCTATTTATCTTTTTCACAATAAGATCTTCCAACTCTGTTTAAAACTTGCACTTGATGAATATGAAGATGAAAATTATACCTGTTGGAGCTGCAAAAAAGAAAAAAAACATTCTGGTTTGTTTATGCTGTAATGTATATAAAAATAATTTTCATACCCTGGCAAATCCTTAGCTTAATGCTTGAAAGGTAGTTGGCACTTGAAGGGCAAACTTAAAATTTTGGTTTACCTTATACCAGTTTGGTAAATTTAAATATACCCGGAACTTCATCATTTATATGTGTATTATCTCTGCTGCAGTCATACTGCTCATGCAAGTCAGGCTCAAATTTATTGGAACAGACCCTACTCAAATGCTGGAGAATCCATTATTTATGCATTTCCATTCATCACACCATTTTTCCAACAACAATTTCTTCATATATGGAAATCTAGAAAACAATGTAAAAACAGTTAAAAAGCTTTCTAAATCATACAGAATATTTATTTCATGGTCACTTACTGATAAAATAATAAATCAGGTCCTTCATGACTGCAATTCATGCAACCGTAGGCAACATAAAGTAACATCATTTTTGCAGTTTAAAAGGAGAAAGGTGTCATGTTTGAGGCATTGTTAATGACATTATGCCTTCCTACTTTCAATCCAATTCCATCAAAATAAATTCAACGAATAACAACCATTTTTTTTAAAAATATGAATTTAGTAAACAACATTTTATGGCATCAACAAACGACAATAACAAACCTTTACACCGGTGTATTTTGTCGAGCAATGATTATTCGGTAAGTTAAACATAGACAAAATATATTAATATTTATACATTTCGTCTGCTATTTATTTACATTGCGTCACTTCCGATCGACGAATGCATTTGTTGCATTTAAAATAAGTCTAAAAGAATGAAACCATTAACTGTAAATTACATCTATAAAAAAATTAGTTTTCCTATATTCATTTCGAAAACCAATCAACATGGAATTGAATTAACAATTCCTTCCATATTTTGTAAATTGCCGCAAAAACGCGCGTTTCGTTCTGCTGTCTCATTTTTTTTCCTCTATGCCATATGTAACGTAATCATTTTCAATCATTAACGGCTTCCAATTTACTTGATAACCTGGCAAAAAGAACGAATATTGAGCAATGTACAACTGGCTTATAGCCAGACTGGGAATCATTTTGATCTGCTCAGCTTTTTCTTGTCAAAATGTTAATATAAGAAAATAATTGGATGAGTTTGGCAACACTGATCTCCTTCGGCTTCGTCTATTTTGGTGTTTTTTAATTTTTTTTTCCGTTCCTGTCGTGTGAGAAATAAAAAAAAAAAAATTGTAATAAACTATTTGCAGGTTAATTAACCGAACGAACCAATTAAACGAAACATAAATTGTAATTTATAAATTTCAGAAATCGATAAAAATCATTCGTGCTTACTGTTGCAAAAGTGAAAACGAAAACGTTCACTCGAAAAATTTAAGAATAACTTTAATTTACACGGTTTGATATAAACTCATTCAAAACGTCGACCGTTAGCTTTAAAGGCCTTGCCAATACCATTCATGTTTTCGGGAGTATTTTTTGCAGTATAATAAATAAAATGGGGATTATATTCTCTCGATTTAGGGTGAGTACCATAACCTCAAAATTGACTAAAAAAAAAGAAGTGAATGTCATCATGAATTAATTAAAATACTAATTACGATTTTTAATTTTTTTTTTCCCCAGAAAAAGAAAACAACTCTTGAACTTTTACAAAAGCTTGAGGACCAAATAAAAGACATAGAAGAGTATAGTTCGAATACAGAGCAAAGGTATAAAAGGATAGTGAGGCAGCTGTTGGTTTATTCGCTAGGATTGTATGTTTTACTCGGAGTCTTTTGTTATTTCTATCTTGCAACTTCGTTAAAGCAGAAAATAATTTATTGCTTGCTGTTAGTACTTTCTCCTATAATGTAAGTATGCAATAGAAACGAAAGAGAGAATGATAGCCAAAAAATTATTTGGCTGTGACAACTGATTGCATTTTTGGAATCTCACCTGAAGTCAAAGCAATTAATTTGATTTAATTTTTTTTTTTAGATTTTTCTTTGTAAAAAAATTAATTTCATGGTATTATGTTCGAAAAATAAATACAAATCAATCAAAATTAGCAGAGATGAAGCAAGAAAAGAAAAGATTATTAGAAGAAGTGATGGATAAAGAAACATACAAAGTAGCGAAAGACATTTTAGAAAAATTTGCACCCGAAACATTTCCGAAAAGACCTCAACCTGTAAGTAGCAAAACCACTGAAAAGGTCACAAAAAATTTAATTTCACTAATTTTTTTTTTTTTTTTTTTCAGCTTGTTCTCAGAGCTGCCAATATTCAAAGTACACCATTAATGCCTCCCTCAGAAGGTTTGAGAAAAAGATCAGGGATTAGTAATCCAGATGGTGAACTAAGTCGTCCATCACTACCTCCAAGCTTGACCGCAACACCCAGGAATTCAATTCAGGCTCCTACTCCAGCTTTTCAACCGAACAAACCAGCGCAGGGGATGGCAATGCTACCGCTTCCGGCTCCGATCTTACCCAGGGAAAGAACTTATTTGGATAGAGTCGTTGAATATTTAATAGGGGATGGACCTGCTAATAGATACGCTTTGATTTGCTCTCAATGTCAATCTCATAATGGGATGGCACTCAAAGAAGAATTCGAATATATCGGTTTTAGATGTTGTTATTGCTTTAATTTTAATCCTGCGAGGAAACAAAGACCGGAGGCTCCGAAGTTGCCTCACGAGAAAAATTCAGCAGAACCTGCAGATTCTGAATCTGATGGTAAGAAAATTACGGAGTTTAAATATGGGAGAAAAAAAATTATATTAATATATTTTTTTTATGATTTTTATTATAGAGTCGTGCCTTGCTAGTTCGGAGGAATCAGCTCCGGATCGAGATAGATCTGATACGGAAGATACACGTGGCGGTAAGTTTGGTCAGAAAAAATTAGATGTATGATTAAAAAATAAGAATAGAAAAAAATCAGATCATGCCAGACTCAATTCGTAATTTTATTTATTCTAGAATCGAAAAAAACAAAGTAATTAAAAATAGAGAAAAATTAGATGAAAAAATAGAACCATTAGGTGAAAATTTCGAATTTTAAACGAATTCCGTATGTATTTATAATAAAAAAAGGTTTTTTTTTTTTTTGGGAGTTTACCTTAGAGATAGCATGAGTAAAATTGTCCCTGTTTGATAGTTTTTGTTGAAAGAAAATTACAAATTTATATTTTGTTTCCGAAATGACATGAGAAAATTTTAGTTCAGACATTATTAAAAGGATTTTTTTTGCATCTAAATAATTTCTGAGCACATTAGGACCAAATCTTGGTTGATGAAATCTGTTGCTTTAGGAATTTTACTTTTAAATTCATAGTCCAAATGATATGTAACATAATAACAGTTCCAAAGATTCTGAAAATTTAGTTTTTTCAGAAAAGCACCGAAATAAATTTTTTTAAAAATATTTTGTAATCAAGATTTGGGCATTAGTATTATCTGTGACATCAGCGTAAACCCTTATGCGATAAACTTAATCTTGGTTAATAATCATTACGGGACTGGTTATGCATCCGACTTCGTGTGCCAAATGTTTAGATTTAAGTTTTTATTTTATTTTTTGATGAGAAAAAACAAACCAACTGTTAATTTAAAATTTTTTAAAATTTTTCATTCATGATTTTGAAGTATAAAATTGGGGTGATTTTTTGGACGCTTAGAATCAGACATTTTATAAGAAAGGCAATCTAATTCAGTAATGAAAAGAATCCGATAAGGCGCCAATACATAGGTTATGAGGCTATCTGTTTAACGAAGGAAAAAAGGTTATGAGTCAACTGGCTTAGCGAGCCTTCGGGAACAGACCAATACAATGAATGTTTGGCACACAAATTTTTTTGATATTGGAATTAGCCTTTATTTTCAGATGATCAGTCTTATGAAAATTATTATAATGTGACTTGCTCTTCTATTTAAATTTTTAATTTTTTTAAATTAAATTTTTTAAGAAAATTAAATTTTTAAAATTTTTAAATTTGGCCTTAAATTTTTTTTCTTGATTTTGAACGGTCTGGAAAAAAAGACAGGAATTTTATAGGGAAAAAGAAAATTAGAAGGGGCCCAAAGGAAAAAGAAAATTGCCAAAAAGAAAATTATGCCCTTCTTGCAGTCTTTCCTTCTTAAATTACTGCGCTGCGGTCGTCATTTTAAATAAATAAAATAAAATTTAGGAAAGAATTCCAAAATACGAAAAATGTCTTTTTTTGTGATTCTTTGACATGTAGAGACCTAAGAAGGTATTTAGGTATTTTTGGAATGTTAACTAGACCCCTGCACGGATACCAATATTTACCCCTTTATTTTACTTTTATTCACTGCGTGAAATGTTTTTAAAAAAAATTCCAGAAACAACCCTGGTCTTAAACATTCAAGCCTCGCCCGAGAGGCTTGAAGTTAGCCCGAGCTCTAAGCAAGAGTCTATGCCAAATTAAAAAAAAAAAAACAACCCAACAGTCAACTTACTGTTGGATATTGATTTTTCTGTCCTAGCTACAAAACACCCCCGAAATGTCGCATCCGCATGTTGGTTTTATCCCTTGGCTTTTGAATTTTTCTCTTGTCTGCGTACCTGCAAAAAAAATCATAAATAATTAATTTATTAATTTTTTTATTTTTTACAGCTCTGAACGACACTCTAGAATCGACCAGAGACTACGAAAACGAGGAACCCAACGATAGAACTCTCCAGCAAGATAACGTCGGAACTTCCACCACTCCCAGTAAAAAATTCTCACCTCCGAACGACGAAAACGCTTGCTTTTCCCCAGTTTGTTATAGCACCAGTGAGAGCGATAGCAACTCAGTATTTCCTAGCAATAAAAAAATTGAAGAAAACCTAGTCGAAACCGATTTAGAAGATAGAATCGATAAAGGTGATACAGTCGAATTAAGTAGCACAACCAATGACATTGAACTAATTGATTTATTAAGTCAAGACGAAGTGAAGAGGGAGAAAGTAGATCATATCGATTCCGAAAATAAAGAAATTTTAGTTAGTAATGATTCGACTAGTGAAGTCCTTGAAACGTGAAAGATAATAATAATATTAATTTTTATTTCTTCCCTTGTATCGTTTAGTATTTAGGAGCTGATTTACAGTTTGAAATATCTGAAATAGAATTTAATTTTTTTAAAAAAATAAATAAATAAATTTAAAAAAAAACTGAGATTTATTTTAAGAGATTGTAAGGAAAAATGAATAGAAAATTTACGGAAAAATCAGACTGAAAATTTAAAGACTGTTTGAAAAAAAAAATCGTTGGAGCCATATTTAATTTAAAAGGGATGTTTTCGACCAAACGATTATATTATATTTTTTTGTAAAGAATTATCTTTTAAACATTGCGATCTCTTGTATATATTTTTATGAAAATATCGCGTTTAGTCTCTTAAAATTTTTCTTTACAAAATTTTGGAAAGCCATTTTAAAAAAGTAATTAATGTTTTTAACAGCTTCTGGAGAATAACTGAATAGACTACATTTTTTAATGACAAATATGTTTAAGCTTGCTAATTATTATTTACATGTTTTTCACACTTTAAGCAATATTAAATGATAAAATACTATTTTTGTCTTAACTTTTTTTTTTTTTTTTTTAAATTTGTTAAACTCGATTTTAATGTTTCTTTTCCTTGTTGCTTACGTTTATTTATTAAGCTTCAGGTGGCTTATGTATATTTACCAAATAAAACAATTGGATTTACATATTGATTTTTTTATTTTCCTGAACGATGGCGTTTATTGGTCAGTTAATTTAAATTGAAGAGGAGAATTTTATTTTAAAAAAATTTGACAGAATTAAAGTTTAAGTCTTTAAACTACAAAAATGACAATAGCTCATCAGTAAAAAAACGAATGCTGCATTAGAATACTGCTTGGTTAATGAACAATTATATTTTGTTAGGGGAAAAAATAGAGTCAGGCTAATTTGTCTGATAAAAAATATAAATCAAGTGGTAAAGAAAAA